>OZ018322.1:79316670-79916670 GCA_963969495.1 Ceratothoa steindachneri | reverse complement strand
TCAGGACAATCTTCTGGTGTATCAACGGGTTTCCCTTAATATTCTTCTAATCAGGGCGGATTACAGAAAACTGATCTGCTAACGAGATCACAAGGGCGAGTGCACCACTTCACGAGAGAGAGATACTAGGATCTGGACGGCAAGAGGCTCGAGTTCTCTTTATCTGCTGAGTATTTGCAGACATCACCTTAACTAGAAGCCAGAACCAAGCTCGACAGAGGGCTGCGTGCGGGAAGGCGTCCCAAGGGGATATCAGACGAGGCTTAAGCGAACATGAACCTTGATAATTTCGGGTATCGTCGAGGCGAAAGGAAAAAACGCAAGATTCCCAAGGGATAACTTACTCGGCTTAAGCAACCATAAACATTGATAATTTTGGGCACAAACGAGGCGAACAGGAAATAAAAGAGATTCCCTTCTAGCCCAAGAGGGAAAAATGGAAAGGCTGCCACCTGAGAGCTGGACAGTGTTATCAAACTGGGGGGAGATGGTAATAAAACACCCCAAATTACACCTAGCTGCGTTGATCTCTCTTTAACAGGAAAATTATCTGTGATAACGGCATATTGAGTTTTATGCTCCCACAATACAATATATATATATATATATATATATATATATATATATATATATATATATATATATATATATATATATATATATACATATATATATATTTAATGAAATTCACATGACACTTGATATACAATGGATGTATATAAAGGCCCAAAGAAATGAAAGCTGGTATCACAACCTGGAAAAACACTAAGGAAGATATTACGCGAACCATTAAAACCTGGAGATAGAAAATAGGAGAAATAGAAACGGAGAAAATGGTGGAAACTATTTTAACCGCTATATGAAGGTGAATAAAGGAGTTGGATTCGAACTTGTGTCATCAAGCATTCATGGCTATCAGGACCACGACGCTCATTGACTGACCTAACCATTCTCAACCACCTCAAAGTTTGATTCAGGAAATCTTTTGAATAACGAAGTGTAGGTTTTAACCAGTAAGAGACAACATAGGTGTTTTTTTCTAGTAGAAGGGGTTCCAGGCTTTTAGTTTTATAATAAGTGCTAGTCACATGACACGTGATATACAAAAGATGTATTTAGAGGCCCTCCAAAATGAAAACTGCTATCCAACCCCGCAAAACGCTAAGGAAGATATAACGTGAACTATTAAAAGTTTAAGAAAGAAAATAAGTGGAAAAGAAACATAGAAAATAGGAAAAACTATTTCGAACCTGTGTCACAACTGCTCATTGCTATCAGGACCATGACGCTCATCAACTGAGCCAACGATCCTTAACCCCTAAAAGGTTGATTCAAGAAGACTTTTGAATAACGAAGTGTAGGTTTTTATCAAGTGAGGGACAATACAATTTTTTTCTAGTAGGAGGGGGCACGGTTTTTTTTGTTTATCATAAGTGAAAATCACACGACACGCGATATACATTAAATTCATTTGAAAGTGAGTGATACCAGTTTTCATTTCTTTGGCCTTTACATTTATTATAATCACCGGAATCATTCATTGTCTAATTCTAGGCTGGAATTTTTAAAAATGCAAAAGATCAAATATCAAAACAAATAAAAAAAATAAGAAACAAAAAAGTAAGGAGAATGAAGCACGCTTCGTAGAAGGCGGCAGACCCGCTTCCCTACGGCCCTGGATTATGCAAATAACACCAAAGAGATTCAAATAAAATAGAAGAAGACAGCCTCATCAAAAATGTCAGGTAGTCTACAAGGCTCTGGTAATTTTTATGTGGGTTCTAATATGTCATTTTTAACAAGTTCATTGACAGCCTGCAACACTTTTCGGTCGGAACTTTCAAAGTGTCTGTAGTTTTTAGGCAGGAATATTTTTACTCCCTTTGCTTAAGCACTTTTTATGAAATTATTCATTGCCAGGACTTAGCTTGAATCCTGAGGCTTAGACATTCTCTCTGGCACGAAGAATCTGGTGATCTTAGATTGGAGAAGATCGATGGTCAGCATCTCCATTGTCACGTTGATCTTTGGTTTTGTTTTTGTCTTGATTCTTCTCTTTATCTTTTGGTGCCATGATGTCTTGGGGACCAGTTAGAAATTCTCTAAACGAGTCCGTGCCGCGCTGCCGGTGCTCCTGTAAGACGGTTCCTTGTTGATGGTTATGACAAAGGGAACAGCAAGGCTAGGCTGAGGAAGGACTGTAATGGATGGTGCTAATGTTGGAAATTGGACAGGAGCTGCGGTTTGGTCTACAATATGGAGTCCTGTAAATTCAGCTGCCACTCTTTCCAAATAAGCCTGGGTAATAAACAGATTTGGCTCATTTGCTACCTTGTAAACTGACGGTGGTTTATTAATTGCAAGGGTAACATGTTTGTCTAGGTTCACGTCATACAGTTCGGAAATGTTAACGTATCTCGGAGGATACCACGACAAGTGAACAGCTTCATTATTAAAATAGATACTGTCACACATGTAGATATGAATTTTAATAGCCCTTTCGAATAAGACTGAACACACTGAATAAGATCTATGCACTGTCTCAGTGCTTAGATTATTTTGATCACTTTGAATAGTAAGATCACTAATTTTTTAAACTTTAAATATTACTATGATATGCGACGGACGGACTGTAGATTTGTCTGTAGTTGGGAGAGGATAGTATTCCAGAAGCGTCGTCGAAGTAACTTGACCCAGAGTCCCATGTGTTTTGAGGTTCTAATTTCCGGTTTGTTGCTTCAGAGGAAATAGCCTTTAAATCCCACATAGGAACCTCTGGGTAGGCTCAAGCTGTGGCAAGGGTGCCTGAAGAGGGGCCCGTAGAGAAGGAAATTTCCGAAAGAGTGGGTAAAGGTGTAGATCCAATTCTTCCTCGGGCCAGTTTTTTAAGGAAATCCCACTCTTCGTTCCATCTCTCATCTGGCAGCTCTTGGAGGATTAGGCATGCGTGGGTGACGCCTTCCCGCATATCCACCTCTGCGTCCTCTACCAATTGGGGCTTGAGGTTGCTGCATCGACTGATATAATCCGACAGGGTGTCGATGCCAGCCTGTCCTCACTGCCATGGCTTCTGGGGACAGCTTGATATTTGAGTTGATAGCTCTTTCTTTAGCGCCTTTGATGGGCGGCCCCCATCCATAATATAGAACTACGTAGAATAGACGCAGCTGTTGTAACAACGACTCCAGTTCAAGCGTCATTAATTGTTCTCTTAACCGGAATAGATTTAATAGTTGGCTGATCTCCTCTTGATCCCTTCTTTTTAACGTGGGCTTGGAGATCTTTTCTTTCATGTCTCTTACGACCACTAACCACCGGGTCTGGTTAGGGTCGCAGGTGACGGGGCCCCTCGGTGGAGTCCGAGGAGTCGGCAGCAGATTGGGGGGAATTATTGGTTGCACCGGGAAAGCGTAAGGCTCTTCATCCCTATATCTTGATAGTTCTGATTTAGCCCGATGAGACCTCTCAGGAGGAGGCCGATGGCTGTATACAGGTACCGAGGCTGACACTGCCTGAGTACGATTTTTGTCTGAAGAAGCTCTTGAATTGTAAGTGATGGGGAGACGTCCAAGGAACCTGCAGACGAGTGGCATGAGTGAATTTCACCTGCCCTTGCGCAGGTGTACAATCAAAAATCCAAAAGTGTGGCCGCACTGCCGACACTTGCGACTTCCGAAGTAGGTCCGATCGTGTCCGGAAGTTGGGCGAATATAGGAGAATCCGATACTGGAACGGAATCGATTACCGCTCTTCGAGTAAGATCTCGATGTCTAGTAGCGATTGGTAACGAAGAGCGAGGAGGCGAGGAAGCTTTAGTTTGGTGGATATCCTTGGACATTTTGACCTCCGGGTTTCTCTTACGAAATCCCGGATAGAGGAGAAAGTCGAAGTCGAAGATGAAACCCAAAAAAACTTTAGTAGCTGCTCGGTTGGGGGCACATTGACGAGTTTTTTTCCCCTGGTACTTAGCGTTAAAAGGTAAATGGGTTAAACTCTCCCAAAATTTAATCCAGTTAAGTGGTAGAGGTTGATTCATGGTTTGATAAAACAAAGAACCAGTTAAAGAAATTTTAATAACGAACATAAATAGCAAATTAAAGCTGCCACATTTATCCACATTTGGAGAATTGGCAGCAAGACGGTTTTTGGAGCGAAAGAGTCTATTTCAGACAGTGACTTCATATTAGGAGTAGACTCCTTATTTTGCGTAAAAACAAAGAAATTATCTTTAGGTCGAAATCACTATCATGTCTTGTATTTGGTCCTTTTATTTCTTCCCTTTATTTGTTATTATTATTTATATTTATCAATTTATATATATATATTTTATTTTATTATATTTTATCTTTTATTTTATATTATTATTTTTTTTATTTTTTTTTTATTTTATTTTTGGTTTTTTTTGTTTTTTTATTATTATTATTACTATTATTATTATTTAACTAAAATTAGGTAAATCAATATATTTAATTTTTTCCTCCGTCATGGCTTTCAATCCTTTCAAGTTTATTAGTTGCTATACGTTGCATATTTTAAATTTCTATTTTAGAGTTATTATATGCATCGCTGGGGTTTAGGTTTGAGTTTTTGGTTGTCTTGGTTAGTTTTGTAATGGGCACTACACCTCTGTCACTCTTCGCTGTGATCTCTTCATCCTTTGGATTAATGCTGTACTTAATCTTGCGGTTAGGTATATATACCGACTTGTTGGTCTCGGGAGCAGTTCCTTCCACTCGGGAAGAGGGATTTCCGTTTGACACGTCCCCTGACTGCTCTCGGTATGTCTAGGTTGTGGTTAATATTTGGGAGTACCTCTTCTTCAATTTTGTCCCAGGTCTTTCTCCCTAGCCTTTGGAGTTCTATATTTAGCGGGGTTAGTCCTGCTCTTGCGTGCAGGACTGTCTGCTGAATATAGTCCGTCCTTTTTGCTCCAGCTATAAGCAGGGCTGCTTTGTTCTGCACTCTCTGCATTTGTCTGAGAGAGGTAGAACTCGCAGCCTGCATCACCACTGCCGGGTACACTAATGTTGAGCGCACCAGAGCAGTGTATAGCTAATAAAGGTTCTTGGAGCTGAGGTTTTTAAACCTATACAGTTTGCCAAGCTGTATTTCGGCTAGCGAGATTCTGTCACTAATGTGCACTTTATACCCTTGGTAGGTAAATTGTAGACCTAGGACTTTTCCTTTGTTACCATATGGGTAAACATCTCCATTGACTGTGACATCCACACGTTTTCGGCGGTTAATTGGTAGGATTTGGAACTTTTGGCGGTTGGTCTTGATTTTCCACTTTCGTTCATATCGATTGATGTTTTCGATTTTGATGGCTGTCTGCCTTGCTTGATATCCGGCATACTTGTAATAGCTGGGGACGATTTGCGTAATGTCATCTGCAAACTGCAGGTACCTCATTTCCTTCCCTACCGGATCAGGTAAGTCCAATGTGTACAGGAGATACAAAAGGGGACTCAGACAGCCACCTTGTAGAACACCTGCCTCAAGTTCAAACTCGGGTCCTCTGTAGCCCTTGATCGAAATTCTGGCTTTTCTACGCATGATGTAATCGCAGAGGACCCTTTCCAGGGTAAGGTTCAGCTGGAGGACTAAGATCTTGTGTTGTAAGCCTCTTAGCCAAACTTATCGATGGCCTTTTGCACATCTCGCATCACCACGTCTACGTATTTCTTTTCAGCTTTACATCGGGCAAGCTTTTCGGTGAGAAGGGCAAGGGCTGTATCCGTTCGTCTTCTCTTGCGAAACCCGTGTTGCTGAGAGCTGTGGGCTTCTAGCTCGGTCAGTTGATCTTGCAGCCTGTTAGCCAGAAGCTTTTCGTAGACTTTGCCTATAATCTCCAGGAGGGATATTGGCCTGTAGTCCACCAGTTGATCAGGCTTCCTCCCTTTAGGCATAAAGATGATTTAGCTATCTTTAAACCGTCTGGGAAGTAGCCCGTATTCAGGGAAGCATTGAGGATGTTGGTGATTCCCCGATTGATCTGCCGGGGGGCATGTACCAAGTTATTTCTGGTGATTCCCCGATTGATCTGCCGGGGGGCATGTACCAAGTTATTTCTGGTGATGCCCGTCCAGCCTGGTGCCTTCTGTTTGAAGGTTTTTATGACTGCCATGACCTCTTCAGGTGTAGTTGGCCGGTTATGGTCTACCAAATTCCTCTCTTCGTCAACATAAGCATGTGGAAGCGTGCGATGCACATTTTGATTCAGTTCTTCAATCAGTTGGCCTTCGAATTCCTCGTCGAATTCAGCATTTTCCTCTGATGTTATCCTGAAGATATTTTGCCAGAACATGCGGAATCTTTCCTCCAAAATCGCCAGGTCTTCCAAGTAGTCATCGCCTTCCTTAATGCGGGTCTTTTCTCTACTTGTAAGACCTTTCAACTTGTTCACAAGTCGCCAGAACACATCGGGTCGAACTTCGCTGTCAACTTTTTCAATCAGGCTGTCCCAGACTTCAGCCTGTTGCTGGTTGATAGCCTGCTTAAGCTCTTCACTCAGGCGTCTTAGCAGCGTTGTTCTTTCCCGATTAACACCCTCTCTCCTAGTTTCCCCATACACCTCCCTGTGCACTCTAGCGATCTCTCTCATTTCCTCGGTCCATCTGGGCTGGGGGAGAGTTTTGTACCTTTTCATCGGCACACTCTACCGATCTGCTTAGTTGATGCGGGCAGTAATCGCTTCCAGCTCCTCGTTGATCTTCCCCAGACTCGCCCCGTTGAGGCCCACTGGTTCATATCTGTCAAGGATTTCCTTTTAGCGTTCCCAGTTGGCCGAATCGTAGCTTTTCCGAAGAGGTATTGGGATCTGAATTGGTGCGAAAGAAATGGTCGTCAAGATCGATATGTGGTCGCTGGGTACTGTCGGGCCCGGCTGACTACGGTAATTGAAAGGGAAGCGATCACTTATCATGATTATGTCAGGTTTCGTAGCGAACCTTACGGTGAAAGAGGTCGGAAAATCCGGTCCTATACGCTGAATGTTTTTCCTTCTCATAATCATTTCCAAGTTGTGACCTCTTTCGTTTGTGTTCCCGTAGCCAGCCGTTCGGCATCTGGCATTGAGGTCTCCCCCAAGGAATATCATTCTGCCGTGGCCAAACAGGGTTTAGAAGTTAGTTAGAGGGAGGTATTTGCGTCGAGGTGGTTGGTATGCCACTGCTATTATGAGCTTGCCTACTAATTTATGCAGCTCTACCACCACGAAGGATTCGTCCATATCCGGAAGGCGTTTGAACGACAGTTTCCTTCTGACGGCAATGGCAGCACCGTCGTACCTATCTTGAGAATGGATTTAGATATCACTCTGTAGCCTGGTATCTTCAACTGCTTATTAGTCGTATCGATACCATGCCCAGTAATCACTATGATGTTGAGATCTAGCACACGAAATTTGTTGCCGTAGGACGTGGCTTCCCCCTCCCATCCATTACTGTTGAGCGTTAATATTTTTAACCTGTTGTTTTGGTTTTTCATTCTCTGTTCTGGCTTGTGTGGATGTCTTAGTGTTTACGGGTGGTTGATTTCCTTTTCCCGTTTCTCCTTTTTTTAAAATTCTGTTGGGGACAGTTCAACGAAGGTTTCACGGTGGAAGGCAATACATTGGTTATGCAAAGCTTCCTCTACCGTTTCTTTATCGCATTGGGCATCGAAGTCCCATTTGTAGAACTCTTTTATTTATTCCCACGTAGATTTTATTCAAGTCCCCGTCCTTCGGGAAGGAAAATTGCTCCGAGGCGTATAAATATAGGTTAATCCTATCTGCATCAATCTTCTTGTTCTTCGCCTTATAAGAAATACAATAAATGTGAATTATATTTATTTATTGAATAAAGCGAAAATGTTTGAGGGGTAACTAAATATCTTCGGTATAAAATGCAATTTAAATAGTAAAGCAGTAATAAAAAAAATTCGGTTAATATTTATACATTCCGCTACTGGCTTCTGTCTTATGTGCAGTAGGTCTAACGCCGTTTGGTCTAATATGGTTTCCAAGGAAGTCAAGTTCCGGGACACCAAACAGGCTTTTGTCTCGATGAATGTGAATGTCATATTCTTGAAGGCGTGTAAGCACAGCTTCAACATGGTGCTGCTGTTCGTCAGCTGAAGTGCTGGCAATCAGAAAGTGATCAATATAAGCAAAACAGAAGGATAATCCACGAGTGACATCGTCAATGGAGCGTTGGAAGGTTTGAGTAGCATTGCGGAGACCGAAACGCATGAAGAGCACCTCAAAAACCCTGACTGATGTGATGGTGGAAGTTTTTCAATCTTCGGCTGGCCGACACTAATCTGATGAAAAACTTTCACCAGTTCAACATTTGAGAAGAATGTGCACCAATTTAGATTTTCTGTTATATCCTGTATATGAGGAACGGGTATCTGTTGGGAATGGCAATGGCATTGAGGGCACCATATTTACAGCACGGGAGCCAGTATTCAGTCTTACTGGATACCATGTGAAGCGCTGACGACCAATTGCTCTTGGAAGGTCTGATGATCCAACGATGTAACATCTGCTGGAATTCCTCGTAAGCATTATTTAACTGTTCTGGCGTAGGTCGTCGGAGTTTGACGTACACCTGAGGACCAGTGGTATGGATGTGATGAGTCATGCTATGCTTGACCTCAGTTGGCTGGTCCACTAGAAAGAAGTTAGCTGGCTTGATTCACGCTAAGGTGGCCAGAAAGCTCCAAGTGCCGGAGAAAATCAGCGACTAAGATCAGTCTGTGGAGCGCTTCTATGAGGAAGATTCACTTACAATTTCGAAGTAAACCAATAAAATGTGTCTTCAGCTGTTTTCCGTAAACAGGGATCATGGTTCCATTTGCTGAAAATGTACTGGATATGAAAAGTCTTCTGCACGCCAGAAAGAAGTAGGTACAGATCAGCACCACTATCGATGAAAAACGCGAGTTTCTTCCAAGGTTCTGGCATCCGAAGCAGCTTGGAAGCCAAATGCCGGATTACTGGCGCTAGCAGAGAGTGGCAGCCTACTTTTCTGATTTGTGTTGACAAGGGAGGAATGCATTTGCGAGTGTTTTCATCCAATTTCGCATGGTAAAAAACACAACGAAGAGCTTGATCGTTGCTTCGAACGTGATTTTGACCTATACTGTGACCAAGTCCTTTTCAATTTGTTCTTAGAAAATTGTGTTTTGTTCATCCGAATGGCTGGGGACAGAAATGACTTACGTGGCGTAGGCTTCAAGGATTTGATCAGCCGTGTCAGCAGTTTTTCCCCCTTATCGTGGAACCTATCGCGGCGGGGCTGCTTTAGGTGGAGTAAGGAAGCTTCTGTAGGAAGAGCTTGCAGAAGAGGAGCTTGTCGAAAACAGTCTCTTCATTAGCAAGAAGCTTCTGCATGTGACGGAGCAAATGTGAAGGCTTCCGATCGCCAAGCTCTTCTGTGAGACGAGTTGTTTCAGGCACTCTGCTTCCGATGCAGCCTGTTTTCAAGTCATATAAGGCGTCTAACTGGACGCCGAAGAATGTGCTGGTACCACGCTTTATTTAGTTCGTAAGGATCTTTGAAGGCAACCGAAGTTAAAGAGCGCGAACATATTAATAACACGCAATGCTTAGTCCGCTAGGCTTTCTGAAGGCGACCGATATTAGAGAGCGAATCTGCTGTAAGGACGCCGTATTTAGTCTGCTAATCTCTCTTGGGGCATCCAAAGTTGAAGGGAAAGTGCGCATTTAGTAACATGCAGTATTTAGTTCCTTAAGCCGTAAAGAGATGCTAAAACCAATTGCTTTTTAAGGCAGCGCATTGAGTCCGTTAAAGGTCGAACCATGTCACTCCAAAGTCACCAATTTTAGGGTTGTAATAAAATTAAAACCAAGTATGGATTTTCAGCCTTATTTATTGAAATTATATAGGTTATTTTATTTATGAAAAATATGGAAATAATTAGTAATAAAGTAATATATAAATTTAAAGATAAAGAAATATCAGAATAATGAGGAATACAATCAATGTGAATTACCTATACTTATTGAATAAAGCGAAAATGATTGATAAAATTATTTTTGGTAAAAATGAAATTTAAAGGGTAAACACAACTTTACATTTTAAGGGTAATATTTATATATGCCACTACAAGTTTTAATCTACAAATTGTTTAAAGAACAAGAAGAATTGAGAATGATAGAGCAAATAGATAATATTGATCAGTTTTGTAAGGATAAACCAGCACACTCTTTCCTACCACATAGATTCTTTTTCTGGATGGAGAGGGACTACAAAGTATTGAGTTCTGTTCCTCTCCAATCTTCAAAGAAGGGAATCAGGCTATCCATAGCAGCTCTTCCTGTAAACAGTAATTGTCCTCAACCCTGCTACCTTCAAGTTTTGATAAGTTTTTGCCGTGCTTGTCCTTTGTAAACCTTTCCCTCAAATATCTCTGGATTCCCTAGGGTAAAATAAATTATTATTTGGGGGAACAACAACATGAAAAAAACAGGATTTTTGTATAGTACGATTCCAAAATAAGCGCCTTCTATTTGGGCTGATGTATATCTTTGCTTTGTTTTTGCTAGCCTTGCATAAATTGTTTATTTTAGAGCCCCCAAAAGATCCTAATCCGTTAAAAAAGTTAAAGTATATAATATACAAATGTTTTTCCTCGGATACCGGAGAAGTTTAAATAACTCAGGGTAGTTTAAGGAAATCTTTCGATTATTAGACCCTAATTTCAATCTCTCTGGTTTCACTTTGTAGCAATTCATCATTAACGATGAAGACTTACAAAACAATTTAGATAAGGAAAGGAATAGTAATCTTAACATGGTTCTTGATTACCTGTGTTTAGTGTTAACATATTGGAAAAGTATAAACTTTATTGATATACTCAAATCCAACTGCTATGTAAAATATCCTTAGAAAGTGGAAATTAAGATTATCACAGCGGGGCAAGAAATTGCCTTTGTTCGGAAAATTTTCTACGAGTTAAGAACAAACGCAATCAAATAAGGGACGGTACAGACTATAAATTTCTTATTTTTTCCCAAAGCACACTAAAATAACTGTATTACTATTGCTAAATTTACATCAAATATTATAACATTTCTGATTATAAAAGCTCCCGTCAAAAATAAAAAACAAAATTTAGATACCAATGCATTTTCCGAGTGCCAAAGTCCTAATAATCAAAGATACAAGGACCATCCATTCATTCATCAGCGATTAAAGCAAAGCTACTCATATATTGTTGTAATTAAAGAGTCTCACCCAAAGGAGGTAATGCAATTTTGTAAAAGATGTAAATTAAATATTTTCTAGGGATAAAAGATGTTAATGTGTTTATTAATGAAAGAAAAATGTTTTTATTATAATAAAAAATAGTTGGTTTTAATAGTTTCATTAACACTGAAAAGATAACGATAGAATTTAATCTGAATATTACTTTCCTATCAAGCATATAATATTAAATTATTTACTCGTGTTTAAAAAAAATCTAGGAGTGTGTAATAAAATTGATGTGAAGATATCAGCTCTGAATTGAAGTCCGTAGAAAACATATTAAATTATAAAATTAAATAAACTTTTGTTGTTTAAAATAGGAAAGAGCAAGATAGAAAAATAGAGAAAAGGACTTATAAAGTAATGCCGAGAGAGAAAGAGAGAGGAATAAAGAAAGTGGAAAGGGGAAGAGGCAGAGATAGAAACAGAAAAAGAGAATAAGAGAGAAAGAGAGTCAAGAGCAAGAGAGGCGACAGAGTGAGAGACAGAGATATATATGGAAAGATTGAGTGGCAGAGATATAGAGGAAGAGAGAGAAAGAGAAGTGCAGGAAGAAGTTACAAGGAATCTGAGCACCTCAAAAGGTTTTACAACCAATACCGAGGAGATACCATTAAAAGGGTACCGGGGATTCACATTAGTACTTACACTAGTGTGTGCAGCAACTTGTCTAACCGACCTTTGAACTACTCAACTGAGTAACTGTTTGACACATCCGTTGGTACTCTATTCCAAGTGTTGCAGATTTTATAGATGAAAATGCCACCAACTTTGTCACAAGAGTAACAAGGAGGATTAAGCTTCCGCCCATGGTTTGGAGTGGCATTCTTGTTCAAGCTAAAGAGATGCCTATAATCAATGTTATCAAATCCTTGAAGTATTTTTAAAACCTCTAACTGTTCTCCTTGTTTCCATACAAAACAGCCCCAAAGCCCTGAGACACCTCGGTGTCTAATGGCAGGAATAGGTTTTGTTGCTCGTGCCTGAACTCGTTCTAGCTTTTGCACGTCCATCTTTGAAAAACAGCGTGTACCATGGAATTTCAAATTCACCAATTAGATCGCGTCCACTTGCGTGGATCCAGGATTCTGAAATAGCTACGATGTCAAAAAATATTTCTATTGCTAGAAATGCTTTAAACTGTAGCAATTTGTTTCTAAAGGACCTTACATTAAATACTAACACCTCAAGGGAGTCACGTCTTATCGGACGCTCCCTCTGCCTCACTCGTTTCCCCACTCCCTCGAAGGGGGTGCTACAGGTGATTCCTCACACAAACGGGGGTGGCAGTTGGCGCCTCTGATGGGGTAGCTATTACATCCCGGCACAAGGGAGCAAGAGTAACAAGGAGTAACAAGGAAAGTAAGTACCCTAGGAGACCTTACGGTCCATTCAAAGAGGGTACCTTTGGACTATCAATCGAGCTGGCACATGAGTGCTCAATTGTTTTGCGTCCCTAAACGGCCACTTTTCAAGACTTTGTCTAGTCTTGACTTAAACTAGTCAACAGATTTACTGTTGACAACTTCCACTAGAAGTGCGTTCCACTTACCGCAGATACTGTAGGTGAAAAATTTTTCACACAGATTGCGGTTGTAACGCTTCAGTTCAAGTTTGAAGCCGTGATTGCGCGTTCTGTTCTCACTCAGTGTGAAAATATTTCGGTAGTCAACATTGTCGAACCCTCGAAGCATTTTGAAAACTTCAAAGAGCTGACCACGCAGTCCTACGGGTTTCCAGCGAGAACAGATCTAATTCCCTTAGTCTATCCTCATAACTTTAATGTCAAATAGAGGGAATCAGTTTGGTTGCCCTGGCTTGTACGCGTTTCAACCTTGCGATATCCTTTCGAAACGCAGGACTTCAAAATTGTACGGCATACTCCAGGTGCGGCCGAACCAGGGAGTTGTACAGACAAAGTACTATCTCCTTGTTACGGTATCCAAACTGGCGCTTTATGTAGCCTAACATCCTTTGGGCTTTCTTCTCTGCCTCAAAGCACTGTTTCGACAACTTGAGGTCGCTAGTGATATTAATACCCAAGTCCTTCTCAGTGACACTCGATTCAAGAGCAGTGCCCTTGAGGATATAATAAGATTGGGAGTTTCTGTGGCCGATATGCATTACTTTGCATTTGTTCACGTTAAAAGGCATTTGCCACGTATCCGACCACTCCCCAATCTACACAAGATCTTCCTGCAGGTGGGTAGTATTTCCATCCTTTGCAACGTTTATACCAAGCTTGGTATCGTCGGCAAATTTGTAAATCTTGGTAACCATGTCACCGTCCATGTCGTTGACGTAGATGATAAATAGTAGTGGTCCTAGGACAGAACCTTGAGGCACCCCGCTAGTAACGGGCCCCCACTCAGAAGCCTGTCCATTTACCACCACCCGTTACCGTCTGCCACCTAACCAGTTCTAGATCCAGCCGGCTACTTTTCCGTCTATGCCCAGCGCTCGCACCGTTGCCTTCAGAAGCCGTTCTGGGAACTCCTCAGTAGCAGGCTTGACTCTAAATACGACGTCATTTTGTCCACGATCATGCTTTCCATGAGTTTACCGACTATCGAAGTCAGACTGATAGGTCGGTAGTTTGACGGATGGCTGGGGTCTCCTTTCTTGAAGAACGGAGTCACCTCCGCCTCACGCCAGTCTCTAGGAACGCATCCGGTCCGGATTGACATGTTAAAGATAGCACACAGATGTCGTGATACTTTATCGCACACTTCCTTCAACACCTTGGGTAGAAACCCGTCCGGTCCAGGGAACTTATTCGTCTTTAGGTCAGTGATCTTTTTATTTATTTCTCCTTCGGTGAAGTCCATTGCCTCCAGCTTTTCCCCCGAGTAGGAATACGTGGGCTGGGGGATGGGACCACACTCTTCAGTAAGCACTGAGGAGTAGTAGTCATTGAGAAGGTTAGCATTTTCTGCATTTGAGTGAGTTAATGCACCCTTCTCGTCGCTAAGGGCTCAATCCTATGATGGATTGGTTTACGGCTATTTATATAGCCGAAGAACTCCTTGGAATTCTCCTTGCAAAGTCTCGCTACTCGGAGTTCCTCAGTACGCTTAGCCGCCCTTATGCTGGACTTCACTCTTCTGGCTAGCCTCCGGTACTCGTCAAAGGCACCCGGGAGCTTCGATCGCCGGTACGCATTTCTCTTCTCCCTAAGCATTTGGCCCATTTCTCGATTAAACCACTTTGGTTGAACAGAAGACCGATGGAGGCATTTCAGAGGGATGCAACTTGATTGAAGACTCATGAACTTTTTTCGAAATTGTTCCATGAATCCTCAACCTCTTCGCATACCGCTAGCCTTACATCAGTCAGCCCAGCACGAAGGCTGGCAAAGTCTGCTCTTCTCAAGTCAAGTTTCCTTGATTAACTGGCAACAGACCTTACCTTCGGCATCTTGACGGTAAATCTAACTAGCTGGTGATCACTGCAACCGAGCGCTTTGCCTACAGAGACATCCTTAACGATATCATCCTCAAAGGTGAAGACCAAGTCGAGGATATTGTCTCCTCTCGTCGGTTCTCTGACCCATTGAGTGAGAAACTCGTTGTTGGCGAACTCCAGGAGTAGCGCGCTCTTGCCACAGGCTGCTCTGGTTTCCCAGTCAACTTGTCTGTTGAAGTCGGCCATAAAGATGCACACTCTGCGTTGAACAAGCTCACCCAGCAGCTGGTACAGTTCCCTGTTCTTTTCAACGGGTTAGGAAGGGGGTCTGTAAAGCACCAGGGTCCTGTATCTGACAGGACCTATCTCTAGGTCAACGCCTAGGAGCTCGTGATCGGATATAATGTTGGAGTTCGTAGATTTGATTGTATCCTTGACATACAACATTATACTGCCACCCTCTCTGTCTGGCCTATCTTTGTGGAAGAGTTGGTAGCTAGGAACCGTGAATTCGCCTTCAAAGTCTCAGTTTGAGGTTTTTATCCACGATTCTGTTATGGCTACCGTTTTGGGTTCTTCCATCGCTACGAGGCCACGGAGCTCAGGAAACTTGTTCCTGATTGACCTCACATTGAACAGAAGAACTTTCAGGGAGTCCCTGACTGTAGGACTCCCTATGCTCTTCTGTTCCCCGGCTTGTTTGTTGGCGAGGCACCCTTTTTTGCGACCTCTGAGAAGGTCGTTCCTGAAGTGAGACGGGCGTACTGGCATACGTCCGCCCTCACTCTGGGCCGGATACTCCTTTCGGTCCTCTCTAAGACATCCTGGATCATGTTCGACAGAAAGGCCTTTCCTTTAAAGGAAAGATGTACCCCATCCCTTTGGTAAAGATCATTTCTAGTAGTTCCAGGACAAAACCTTGAGGCACCGCGCTAGTAACGGGCATCCACTCAGAAGCCTGTCCATTCACCACCTTCCGTTGCCGTCTGCCACTTAGCTAGTTCTCTATCCAGCCTGCTACTTTTCCACCTATGCCTAGCGCTCGCACTTTCCGGAGAAGGTGGTGGTGTGGTACCATAACAAAGGCTTTCTGAAAGTCTAAGTAGACCACATCCACTGCCTTGTCCCGATCGTGCTCACTAAAGACGAAGTGGAAGAATTCCACAAGGATCGTCAGGCATGACCGTTGCCTTTGGAAGGTGTGCTGGGAATTCCAGAGTATTAGGTTTAACTCTAAATGCAACGTCATTTTGTCCACCATGATTCTTTTTATGAGTTTACCGACTATCGAAGTCAGACTGATAGGTCGGTAGTTAGACAGTTGGCTACGGTCTCCTTTCCTGAAGATAGGAGTCACCTCCGCTTCAAGCCAGTCTCTAGGAACGAATTCCATCCGGATTGACATGCTGAAGATTGCGCTCAGGTGCCGTGACACTTGATCGCGCACTTTTTTCAGCACTTTAGGTAGAAACCTATCCAGGCCAGGTGACTTATTTGTTATTAGGTCAGTGATATTATTTCTATTTCTCCTTTGGTGAAGTTCATATCCTCCAGCTTTTTCCCCGAGTGAGAATCCCTTTGCTGGGGGATGGGACCACACTCTTCAGTAAACACTGAGGAGAAGTTGTCGTTAAGGAGGTTAGACTTTTCTGCATCTGAGTGCTTTAATGTCCCCTACTCAATCCGCAAAGGGCCAATCGTTCGACGGATTGGTTTACGGCTGCTTACATATCAAAAAACCACCTTGGGATTCTTTTTACAGAGTCTCGCCACTCTGAGTTCCTCAGACCGCTTAGCCCATCTTATGCTGGACTTCACTCTCCTGGCTAGCCTCCGGTATTCGTCAAAATTACCCGAGATCTTGGATTGCCGGTACACAATTCTTTTGTCCCTAAGAAGTTGGCCCATTTCTCGAGTAAACTAATTTGGTTAAACAGAAGACCAACGGGGTAATTTCAGATGAATGAAACGCAATTGAAGGCTCATGAATGTGGTTTTGAAACTGTTCCACGAGTCTTCAACAGCATCGCACACTTCAAGTCTTGCGTCAGTCAGTCCAGCACGAAAACCTGCAAAGTCTGCTCTTCTTAAATTAAGTTTCCTCGATTTACTAGTTGCAGGCCCTGCCTAGGGGACTTTGACTACAAATTTAATTAGTCGATGGTCACTGCCACCGAGCTCTTTGCAAAGAGGCAGAGAGAGAAAGATAGGGAGATAGATGGACAGAGAGAGGCAGAAAGATAGGCAAGAAGAGAGAGGCAAAGAGTGATAGAGAGGTAAATAGACATAGAGAGAAACAAAGAGAGATAGAGAAGAGAAATGGTGTTAGAGAGAGAGAGAGAGAGAGAGAGAGAGAGAGAGAGAGAGAGAGAGAGAGAGAGAGATTTAAGGACAGAGGGTCAGTAAAAGAGGGAGCGTGAAAGGCATAGAGCGGGAGAGCCAAAACAGGACGGCAGAGAGAGAGAGAGAGAAGCAAAGAAAAAGAGTCAGATACAGAGGGGCCGAAAAAAGGAATCTTTGACTGAGAAGCAGCGAGAGAGAGAAAGGCGAGGTGGAGGGATAGGGGAATAGAGATAGACACAAAGTAAAAGACATACAGAGAGGAAAAGAAAGAGACAGAGAGATATACTTACAGAGAGAGAGGCAGTCTGAGAAGGATGTAGAGAAAGAGAGGTAGAGAGAGTAGCAGATCTAGAGAGAGGCACATATAAAGAAAGAGAACCTAAAAGAGTGACTTAGTGAGTGAGGTAGGGAGAGAAAGAGGCAGAGCTAGAGTGTGAAAGAAAAAAAAGAGAGAGGCAGAGAGAGAGGTAGAGAGAAACAGGGAGAGGAAGAGAAAGAGGTATATAGAGGGCAAGAAAGAGGCAGAGTAAGAGAAGAAGAGAGAGAGAGAGAAAGGCAGACAGAAATAGCCATAGAGAGAGGAGAAAAAGATGCGTATAATGCAAGGCAGAGAGGCAGAGAAAAAGGCAGTGAGAGATGCAAGAATGAAGAGGTAGAGAGAGAAAGGTACGCAGAGAGAGAGAAGGATTTAGAGAGGCAGATATATTATTAAATAATGGAGAGGTAGTCAGAAATAGACAGAGAGAGAAAAGCAGAAATAGAGAGGCAGAGATAGATTGGAGGGGAACAAAGAAAATTAGAGAGATAGAGAGAGACAAAGAGAGGAAGATAGAGGAGGGCGGAGAAAGGGAGGAAGACAGAAAGGCAGAGAAAGGAGGGAAGAAAGAGAGGCAAAGAAAGGAGGGAAGAAAGAGAGGCAGAGAGAGGTAGTCATAAAGAGAATCCAAAAAATACGCCGATAATTGGATGCAGAGAGATATACAAAAATGGAGAGGCATAGCGAGAGAGAGAGGGAAAGAGAAGCAGAAATACAGAGCCAGATATAGAGGAAGAGAAAGAGAGCAGAAAATACACATGCATAGATGGTGAAAGAGAGAAAGAGACAGGAGAAGAAGAGACAAACAGAGGCAGAGAAAGAGAGCTAGAGAGAGAGGCAGAGTGTTTCAAGGAGTCACAAAGAAAGGTTTTGCCTCAAAGCACATTGCTGTCAATACCGTGAAAGTACTATTTTGGGAATCCAATGTGCATTACCTTTCACTCGTCAAGGTTAAATGGCATCTGCCAAGTCTCCGACCACTCATCTCACCACTGAAGTCTGCTTTGTAGATTTTCCACTCTTTCGCGGAAACTCACGCTGCCTCCTAATTTTGTATCGTCCGCGAACTTGGATATCGGGCAAGGCAACCCATCGTCTATATCATTTATATAGATGATGAACAAGAGTGGACCGAGCCTTGAACCCTGTGTTACCCCCACTACTCACTGGGGCACATGCCGAGGCTACTTCGTTTATTTTTACTCTTTGTTGCCTTCCTGACAACCAGTTCTCGATCCAGCTTGCCCGCTTCCTGGCACATTATCAAAGGCCTTTTGAAAGTCTAGGTATAAGATATCCACAGCCCGACTACTATCGTACTTACCCAAAATGCCGTGAAAGAATTTTATTAGATTTGTGAGGGACGATCAGTTCCTGCGAAACCCGTGTTGGGAATCCAGGATCAAGTTGTTTGTTTTTAGGTACTTTACTTTTTATATGCTATCAAGCTCTATAACATTTTGACCATAACAGGGGTAAAACTTATAGGTCGGTAGTTACCCGGGTTTTCGAGCTCTCCCTTCATAAATATGGGGTCACGTCCACCGTCCCCCAGTCCTCATGTAATTGCCCAGTTTCCAACGATTCGTTAAATATCGCATAAGTTGGGGAGCAAACCTCAACGCTCACTCCACGATGGACTGTAGGGAGAAAACCATCTAGACCTAGAGACTTGTACGGGTTAAGATTCTTTATTCTAGTCTCTACTTCCTTGTCCTCTAATATTATCTCACTTAGGTTTTCCTCTTCATTGTAATATACCCCCGGCGTCGAGGTGGGATCATCTTGTTCCCTGTAAACACAGAGGCGAAGTAGTCGTTGAGCACGTTAGCGATAGCCATATTCGACTTTTGCAATGCACCAACGTCATCTCTTAGAGGGCATATGCGCTGACAAACTGGTTTATATCTATTTACGATCAGGAAGAATTCTTTGGGGTACTCTTTGCAGATGGACGAGTGTTTCAACAGTTTTAATATTTTGTCTATCTTGCATGAGACTCTCGTTGCTACCACTACTTTTCCATTTAGCGTATCATAAGGCAATGTAGGCCTGGGACTTTGTAGGTTTAGTTGCCCACTTCTGTTCGAACTTCTCTTGTCGACCCGTGAACTAGATCTTGAATCTTGAAGCCTTACTAAGAGAGGTGCAGATGGGAATAGGGATATATATATATATATATATATATATATATATATATATATATATATATATATATATATATATATATATAGAGAGAGAGAGAGAGAGAGAGAGAGAGAGAGAGAAAGAGAGAGAGAAACCACTTTGCCCTTTTGTCTAAAATGGGTAAAAACACCCTATTCTCCAATTTCAGTCTTTTTTTTTAATTCTTCGTTCCCCTCTTGCTCCAGTTTTTTTTTTTACCCCGTTCCCTTCGCCGTTAAATCTCCCATCGTTGGTGAAATCTCTGCACTCCAAATCCCTTTCACTAGCGAGGCCCCTTTTTTTCTTATAAATGGAGCATTCTTCCCTGTCAAAGCACAGTTCTCTTTCGACATGCAGCTCTTGGTGAGTTCTCTCTTCTCCTTGCCTAGAGATCGCCACTAATAGCAATTATACGCGCTTTGTTTAGAGTTCGTATTGACTGACGGAGTGCCTGTAATTAAATCTGTGCCATAGTTTTAATTTTTCTCCTTCCGCAACTTTTGTCCGTTTTGTATTAAACTAAATGTATGTGGCTTTTTTAAATAAGAGTACTATTAAAGAAAGGTTTAATTACATCAGGAAACTAGTAGTAAATAAAGTGGCATAACGTAAAAATAGTTTAACCTGAGCATGAAAATATGCTGGTACCTTGATTTTAATGGTCAAACACCAGTTGATCTCCAAACCAGACATTTATTGCCTTCTTAACATTCCAGCTTTACCAACGATAGACGAACCGAACATTTTATCCACCAAAGGACACATTAATTTAGTTAGTAGATTTGAAAATCTTTACAACGTACTTTATTTGAAATGTGGTTATTTATTACCATAGTCCGCCAAAACTTATAATGAATTCACTACTATTAATTTATTTCCTTCTTATTTCGTCATTTCTCAATTCAAAGGTCGGCAGATTTACTTTTCACATCCATCCTTTTATTCGTCATATTTTTCTCTTAATTTCCTTATGGCTGCTCCTATTTGTCATAGGGTTTAAACTGGTTTATTTTACGTAGTAACGTGTTTGAATTTTATGATAATATTAATGCTAAGAAAGCATATTAAATAGAATAGAATTTAATTTAAAATTAAATAGTCTGAGAACTGGACAACAAAATGTATACGGAAGCACACGGTGCCCTGAAGTACGAACGCCATTCACTATCATACTTAAAGCGATGGTGTTTTCGAAAACGGCAAACAATTAAACACTTTAAAAAAGCAATAATTTTAGTATTTCTATTATACAACCCTAAATCCATTTAAGCTCATTCCTAATCTTCACTGCTTTGATCCCTAAGAGATAATTCTGTTCGTTGAAACTCCAATTATTTACGTGAGTAAAAGAGGGAAAATACAAGTATTCTTTGGCCTGAAGGTTAAAGATTGAAGATCTCAAAGAGAAGATAAGTCGTCTAAAGATGGTTTGAAGTCGATTTAATATGGACGCTTTAATTTGATCTCTTCTAATGATATCATTTATTGAAAAAGTTACACAGATTTCCATTCTTGTATTCTTTGAAATATAATCTACAGCAGTTTAATATATCTTTTCTTCAAATTCACTCTTACACCAATATTAATAAAAATAAGCAATATTAAAATTTTTAAATCACAAATAGAGAAGACTAATATATCTAAGTCTATATTCTAAAGGCCCAACTCTGTTCTCATATGCTTCTTACACCCAATCCTCGATTTCTATAGATTAAATGACCATTGGACAACGAGAAAAAGGAAAAAGAAACATGATTGACTAAATTCATCGAAATGGTTTAGTATATGCTAGAAATATCTCGATGAAACTTTAAAAAATTGGGTCAATTAGTCTAGCTGAAGTAATTTTAATGCGTTGTGGTTACTTGGATGGTTTGATGTAGTAATAGAATATCATGTATTTGTGTAGTAGTTGATGGATGCACACACTTCTAGTAGTTTGATAAAGGAACCTTGGTTATATATTGTTTAAAAGGAAATTAGGACAATAAATGGAAATTATATAAGCAGAACGAAGGAAGAACTCTAAAGTGATTTAAAAAACAAGTCTGTGGTACATATATCAGGCACTAGTATAGTTAGAACCGATTTGCACAAGTGCTTACCAGTATTTTATTTGCCTCTCTGGGTTTTGGCTCTCAAAATAAATTTTTAAATGCAATAATAAGTAATTGCGTTTGAAAATTTCATATCTTACTTTTAATTTACTAATTTCAAAGACTTTAATTTAATCTCAGTGGGTTTTTTTTTACTCAAAATATATTCATTTTCGAAATCTTAAAACCTTTATTAAAACTGATCACTTCATATCCTAGCATCTAGAAGTTATGTCATCATTTTATTATTTCTATATTTTAAGAATGATATTCATTCATATGATATATGTTACCAATTTACCTGTTATTAATAGAAAAAATGTGAATAGCTAAAAATTGTCTGATAAATGATAGCAAGATTTCATTTTATACTGTTAAATTTCCGCACTTGCGACGGAAGAGATTAACCAAATTTTGTAAGAAGTCGAGACGTTTCTTAATTCGCTTAACTGTTGGCGTCAGAAAATATTTATTTAGCGCCTTTATACTCTACATTCCATAAAACCTACTGATGGCCTTTATTTGTGTTCGTGTCTTTTGTCCAGATCCTCGCCTCCCTTCTCGGCCTCGTCGCATCTGCCCCATCAAGAGGAGGATATTCCTCTGGTAGAATCAGTCGCGGAGGCATTGGATATTTAGGCGGTCATGGTGGTAGGGGGGGAGGTGGAGGTGGGGGCAGCTACGGTAGCCCCTGTGGCCATGGAAAAGTCCTCCACGTAGATGGATCTTGCGTCCGCCCCGAAGTCTCTCGCAACGTCTTCGTCTACGCTGCCCCTAAGCTGCCAGTTTCATACGGACCCACCCCTCAAATCCCGTCACCCAAGTTAAAATACAACGTGGTATTCGTTCGCACCCCACAAGGCCCCAACGGTCTTGAACCAATCGTAGTCCCTCCTCCACTAGAGAGAACTCTAGTTTACGTACTAACCGAGAATGGCCACGTGGACCAACAGGTGATCGAGGTCCCTGCAGGGCCGGGTCAGGCACCAGAGGTCTTCTACGTGAACTACGACGAAGGGGACAATCCCGTGCTCGCAGGAGGGCTCACCTTACGGGAAGCCCTCAGCAGCGCCGCCGCACAAGGTGGACAGTTCATCGGAGGTGGTGGAAGTGGTGGATACGGAGGGGGATTAATCAGTGGAGGAGGAGTTGGTGGGGGAGTGATCATCGGA
The DNA here is from genome assembly GCA_963969495.1 of Ceratothoa steindachneri. Taxonomy (NCBI): domain Eukaryota; kingdom Metazoa; phylum Arthropoda; class Malacostraca; order Isopoda; family Cymothoidae; genus Ceratothoa; species Ceratothoa steindachneri. The sequence continues at coordinate 79,893,914 of OZ018322.1, read as the reverse complement.
GGTGGCAGTGATGAAATTGGAGGAAGTGAATTAGATGATGATTACTAAGCCCATCACATAAGCGGATCTTTTAACTATGTTGATGTCTAATATTTGTTCTCTTAAATATTTTCTTAAATGATTCAGAAATATTTGTATTAAATATATTTAATTTTTATTTTGTTCAGTTGTTTTTCTTCAAAGAACGCCTAGAGGCTAAAAATTGCCTCAATAAATGCGATACTAAACCAAAAGAAGAAAAGCTGAAGCTTTCTAGCAATAAAACTCCATTTAGTTGGGCGACTCATCATCAAAGCGTTCAAACTCCAAATCAGCGTTGAAAAATTTGATACCCAAATATGCTTTGAGATCAACAAGATTTTTGTTTATTCAAAATACATACGAAATTGATGAGCTATTTCAAATAGACGCGCCAGTAAATAGACAAAATTAAATAGCTATTTAAAATAGCCTCACCTCTACATAAATTTAATACACGATCGATCGGTTCCCCAATGGACGCATTGGATTGGTGGAAACTTCGACTAAGCAAGGCAAACGACCTTGATAAATGAAGCCTGCCGTAACATATACTTTACCCAAATCTCTACATTATTTTCTACCGTTTCCATTCACTGTTAATATTTCGGAGATATATACGTGAAAATACGCCTATAAACCCCCACCATCAAATTAAATTTATACCCACAGCAAAGGTCATTAGGTGAAACACATTAAATAATTCCTGAACGACGTCACCCTAAACAGGAGAGAGAAGAAAGTGAAGTGTGTGGCGTCGCCGGAAGGAATTTTGTAAACTTCATCCATATCTAGGAAACTTTGCCCTACAATAGAAAGTGAAAGGTGAGCCTTTTTAGGACGACCGAGAGGCGGCGTTTACGAATCGAGGAGGCCTCAGAACAGCCTCGCCCAGCGAAAGCGAAAGGAGTCAAGAGGGTGATAAACAAGCGATCATTCAAGGAAAGATAATTTATTGATTCTAATTTATGTTTTACGATCCTTTGCGTACTCGTGGCTCTATTATGTTGCGACAGCTAAAGAATGAAGAGGGGACAGATAAATAAAGAATAAACAGGGCTCCAAACAGGTAAGGAATGAGGAGGGGACAGATAGTAAAAAATGAAGAGGTTAAAAACGTAAATAATAAGGTTACGGGCAGATAAAGAATAAATAGGGCTCCATACAAGCAAGAAATGAGGAGTAGGATAGAAGAGTAAAGAAATAAAAGATTTTTTTAAATCGGGTCACATTAGCCTCTTTAATTTCCCTAGGAATTATACCTTCATTAATTGTCTAATTAAAAACTAGGCCAGGAGATTTACTTAATTCTGTTTCTAATTCACTAAAATCAACTTGAGAGGATATATTGGGTCTCGGCGTATTATATATATATATATATATATATATATATATATATATATATATATATATATATATGTATATATATATATATATATATATATATATATATATATATATATATCTTTTATAATTATATATTTCTCTTTCGCTTGAAATAATAGTGGAACGAATCCAGCCACTACCAAAGATAATTACATCCTGATAGCAGGTAAATTTGACACTATTTTGAAAGTGAAGACATCTGGAATTTTTGTAATTCATGCTTCAACTGCATATATATGCTTGGACGTCACTATGTCAACCATCTGATTCTTCAAGGAGACCGAATCATGCCTTGAATTCTGTCGATTATTGGATAAAACATGTCATGTCGTTCATAGAAATTATCTGAGATATTGATAAAATGTGTTTCTTCCTTCTGAAAAAGACGTTTGAAGCAATGATTAATGTTTGACGCCTCTTCATAAAAGACTGCTACCAACTTTGTATCTCAATGGTATACCTGTCAAAAGTAAGTCTAGTTTTTCTTTAATTTTCTCAGTAGTCATTTATGGTTACATCCTTATCGATAATGGCACTGGCTATAAAGACAACAATGGAGTCCGACAATTTTTCCGAATTTACTTCCTTGGTAACAGTATTGTTGTCTTTTCCTCAGGAAATCGTAGAATTCTTTGAATTTATCCGTCTGAATCGAATCATCATTCAAGGAAATTATTTCCAATTGAGCAACTTTCAATTATCTAAAATTGAATATTTGCCTGGGGATCAGACTAATCTCTTTCATATTTCTTATGTTTTCACTGTTGTCTTGTATATATATATATATATATATATATATATATATATATATATATATTACATATATGCATTTTTGTATTCAATCTCTTAAAAGATTGTTTTTAACTTCAGCTTTGCGTTTTTCTTTACGTGTATTATGACTACTTTGTTCTTCTGTGTATGTTTTATTCGTTTGTTTCTTATTATCATGTCTCTATTGTTATTTATTTGTTATTGTTGTTGTCATTTTTGTTATAATTTTGTGTATTACGTTTCTTCTCCTTTCTTGTTTTGAACTTACTTATCTTTGTTTCTTTATATTGATTCTTTGTAGTTTGTTCTTCTTGTTTTATTTCCTTTCACGTTTTGTCATCTTTGGGTTAGGTTTTTTCTTTTCGTGTCTATGCTTTTCAGATTCGGGTTTGGTCGTTTTGGGTTGGATTTTCTTTTTCAAATATTTGATCGTTTGCTCTTTTGATCGTTAGATCTTATTAGGCATATATGGGATAACTATGTTTCCAAGGTTACTGGCGCTGCTTTGGTATCTTGCAAGGCATAGACCTCGTTGGTTTTCTTCAATGATTGCTCTTATCTCGTTGGTAGTGTTAGATGTCGTTTTTATCTTCATATTTTCTCTTTTTTTTTAGACTTTGTTGAGCTTTTTGATTTTCACCCCTCTGTGAAGATCCTCTTGCTTCATCCTTTCCCTTCTTCTTGTACCGGTGATAATGTACACACACTTGTCTTGAATATTTTTAATTTTTTGACGTGCCGTTTCTGAGAGACTTAAAAACGTCACTTGAGGGTAAATGAGGGTTGATATGAGTAGCGCCAAGTATATTTTTCTCTTGCTTTTTGTACTTAGTTTTCTTAATAGATACAGTTTGCTAACTACTCGTTTCCTTCTCTGGTTCCATTCTGTGAAGTGCTTCCTGTATTCGGTAGAAGTAATCTTCAATCCGAGAACAATGCGATCATTCGTGTAGAGATACATGTATCCTCACTCTCACTTCTGCTAGTTTTCTTCTTCTTTTTTGGCAAATCTTGAATTTTTTGCCATTAGTTCGGATCTTTCATTTTCGTTCATATTCATTGATGTTCCTTATTTCTTCTGCGGTCATGCGAGCTTGCATCAACGCATTGCGATATCCACAAACGATGAGTTTGCTTATATCATCGGCAAATTGAATGTTCAGGTTCTCGGATTTACTAGGCTTGGTCATGTTAGCTGAATAAATCAAGTATAGGGTCGAACTAATACACCCTCCTTGCGGCAATCCTGCGCGTAACGGATAGCTGGGTCAGTCCGTGATTTCTATACTGCTATACGCTTACCTCTCCATGTCATATATGCATAGAATTTTATCGACCTATAGATTAAATCCCATTTGGAGAGTTTACTACTGCATCCCCTTAACCATACTTTGTGAAACGCCTTTGATACGACACTGCTCCAATTTTCAACATGGCTCTAATTTTCAACATATCTCCAATTTTTCTTCGCTTGTTATGTTTTCTTCTCTGAGAAGTAATATTGATGTTTAATCATAAATGATTTTTTTTTAAGTGTTCGACAAGTCTTCTATTTAAGAGCTTCTCTAAGAGTTTCTTCACAAATGTCAGAAGGAATATTAGGTGAGAACTCTTCCTTATGGTCGCGGGTCTCCCAGGCTTAGCTATAAAAAAGAACATTTTAGCAGTTTTGTACATATGTGTAGGGAAAGTAGCTTAAATTTAAGCACGCATTAAAGATGTTGATCATACCTTCCAAAACGCATCTCAGTGCTTTGACGAAGTTGAGCTTCCTCATACCTGACTAACCCGGTTAAGAGGAATCTATAACTTTTTTCAGTTCTTCAAGCGTCACCCTTTCAACTTCTTTGTCTTCGCTGCTCACTTGGTGGTTTGGATGCTTCATTTCGATGCCTATCTATTATTTGATTTTCACATTCAAAGTCAAAGTCTTTCTTTTCTTCTTCACTGTTTCTGAAAATCTGTACCCGTTGTTCTCTGAGAATGTTCTCTATTTCATTCTCTTCTTATTTTATTTTTTTCATTGGCGTCCTCTAGTTACATTCTTTTACATATTTAGGTGCATGCCTTTCATTCTTCTGCTCTTCGCCCGAAATTCCTTAGTGATTACCTCGCTATGCAGTTATTCCATAGCCTCGTTCTACTTTCTTCTTGCTATTGGTAGATTAGGATATTTAGTTCTTCCTTCATTTCTTCTGTAGGGTACATTATTTCACAGGAAGTTCCCGTCATGATGTTCACTAGATATAACTACGCAGAAATTGTACGTGGTTTTGGGAATAGAATCTCTGTCTACGTCTATTTCTTTGAGCGGTGCTTCATCTAAGCTGTTTCGGGAAATAGTTTTTCTGCAAACGCTCGTAATTATCATAATTCGCTCTGTTATAGTACTTCCTTATGTGTGCTAGAATTGAAGGTGTGTTAATTTTTATTTTTCGATTAATGCCTATATATATGATCAGTACACGGAATCACTTCAGGAGTAATGTGATAATTGTAAGGGACGAGGAAATTGGCCAAGCTGATGTCAAGCTTGGCGGGTGATCATTCCCTTATGATGGACGGAAAGTCGGGGCACAGTCTCTAGAGGATGTTTCTGTCCAAATGAGTGTCTATGCATCAGAATATCGTGCGCTCAGATCTCCTATTATAATTTTGGGGCCCCTTCGCCCGAATATACTCGTGAGCGTCTGGTTAAGCAAGAATCACACCTTAGGGTTGGTAACCCGTGTCGATGACCATTTCCGCCAGGCTTATATCCACCCCTATGGCGAGGTAAGATGATTCTATAATAATTTAAAACGTTAAATAAATAATTAAAGTAAAATGTACAAACTTAATTTTGGGGGAAACTCATATAGCATGTAAAAAAAACTAAATTCATATGTATCGATTATTTACCGACTAGTGTGCAGGCCGTTTACATAGAAAGGAATTTAGAAAGTGTCTCAGACTTGCATATTAATAGAGAGAGATCTGAAGATTTTCCAAGTTCCTACCAAATAAAGTATAATGAATCCTGCAAGGAAGATTCCTTTCCCTTTAAATAATTCCCTAATCACCTTTATCCAGTGCCTTACGTAATAGCCATGACCGTAGAATCGATCAGGTAGCCACCAAACCGAACGAAGAAACCTTTCTGGCTACCCAAGAGAGGTACCAAAACTTAGTGACAAATCACCCTCGGTGACCAAATCACTCAATGTAGGGCAGGAACACTAACCTATAACTTCACTTTCATTGTTTTATACCTTCCAAGAATTACTAAGAAAAAGAGACATTTTTACCGAAAAACTCGCATCGCATATAAAACATATGAGTTTAACCAAGTGATCATCTGTAAATCAAATATGATGCACTCGGTTTGAATAGATGTTAGACCGTATATTACATGGTAGCAAATTGGTTTAAATAGATGATTTCAACTTCTAACTGACGAAAGTAGGTTGAATATGTCGTCTAAAATTGAGAGGATAGAAACTTCCAAGTGCAGGTCATGCAGCGTTGTTTCTGGTGGTCCATTTTATCGGAAAAACAATAATATTTATAAAAAAAGCAAAGTTAAACAAATAAAGCCAAGCATTTAATTCTTGAACTTAATGAAATTTATATACAATAAAATCACGAGGAAGAAGTCTTGCCGGACAAATACCGTGCAAGATTTTGATGAATCAGTGTTTGTAAATTTAAAAGGAGTAAAGTAAATTTATTGAATCGAAAGAAAAAATCGGATGACACCATTTCATCGATTGCTTAATAATTACAAGGCGATAACCGATATAAATTTATTTCAGTGACCTAACACCAGATATATTTGAGAGCATCAAGATACCAGGGGTCACTGACAAGATTAATTAATCAATTTAACAAATTAAAAGTAGCGAAAGAAAAAAATGAGGAAGATAAAAGATAAAATATAAATTAAAGACACAAAGGGCATGGGAATAAAACAAAATACTTAATCCATAGTACATTTTACTTTAGCTCGTTTATTCAATTAGGTTAATAAAAGTTTTCAGTCTTTCCTAAAAATAATTGTCATTGGGTGTGGTATAAGCGTCAAGACTGTCGCTCTTTTCGTGAGAAGTCAACTTCGAAATCGCACGGCCACAGCTATTCAATTTATTCAAGTTTAGTAGTAGTAAGCTGTAATTGTGCATTTCTGTCCAACGGGGAGCCAACTTCTGGACAATCGATTCGTGGCACAAAAGGGATAGTATCTACTTTGCATGCATTTTTTTTCTTTTTTATACACATACTATTGCTACAATAGAAGAAAATAGCGGGTGACCGCAGGCGCATGAAGATGTGCCTCCAAGCGCCACTTTCCCTTTCGTAGTTATCGGAGAGAGTGAGGAAAACGGAGATAGCCCTTCGAAAGGTGAAGGAGTTCCCGTCCTACCATTTGATGCGGTAAGGCGCTTCCTTTTTACCATCTGTGGTGTCACCCGCATGAAGCTCCCTTCATAAAAGCATCTCCTTCCCCCCTGTTCTTTCTCAGGGAACCTTCCAACCTTCTTCTACCGGAGAGGTTTACTCCTCTCCCAAATCTTCCGCTGCCGTGGCTTCACCCTCACCCCTTTTTGAGCGAGTTTATATCTGTACCAGCGGCGCTTCTCCGGGTGATTGCACGAAGAACTGATAGGGCCAATACCCTTACAAGTGCAAGAGAGAGCGAGACCCCTGCATTATTCTTAAAAGAGCTGAATGTCCACTAGGAGGCCAAGGTGGAACGTGTGATGAGAAAACTCTCTGTTACGTTTGCCATACCTCTTTACTCCATGCTTCCACAGCACCGGGAATATCATCGCATTCTTCCTTATTGGAACACACTTCGTGTCACACTTGATCAGTGCCATTTTACACGGGTGACTCCAAGTCTCTGTTCTGTCCCACGACAGAGCTGGTCAATAAACCGTTCGGTAGCGAGAGATAATACGTAGTCCCAAATTCGGAGCCCGAGTTGTGATTAATAGCGAATCACAAAGCGCTTCGATTTTTCTTCGGTCATTGGAAATTCCATAACCACGGGTTAACGGTATCCATGACGCCACGGTTGCCGCGAGCGGAGCGGAAGTCAAGATTATTTTCGGCTAGGTTGTTAGACATGTGGAAATTACAGGGAATGAACGGGCAGATGAGGGCACAGAAGAGCCCGCAAGGAATGGGTGACCAGACCAGCGATTTGCTCTTCCTCTCACCTACTATCTTCTTGTTTTTGCTTTGTTTTCTTGTTTGGGGGTTTTCTTTGACTTAATTTTTCGGTGTGGTGTTTATGACTCATTTTTATTTTAATATAACATAGTATTAGGATTGTAATTGAGTAGGGCCATATTTTTCCCTGAACGGAAGCGCCAGCTAATCGCTACTTAACAAAATTTCATTGATGACGTGTAAAGATAAGCTATTAAAGTTATGAGAATTAATTATAAGTTATCTCATTAATGACTAGTAATAGAAAACATCTCGGTAACTTGTAAAGATAAACCATAAACTTGATGAAGAGAAAAGATAAGTCATCTCAGTGATGACGAGTAAAGATATGTCAACTCAAATATGAACAATAGAGATAAGCCATAACAATCATGACTAGTAGAGATTAACCATCTCAGTGTTGACTTGTAAATCTAAGCCAGTTCGTTAATGACAAGAAAAGATAAACCATCTCAATGATAACGAGTCAAAATAAACTATTTTACTGAAGTTTATTAAAAATAAGCCATTTCTTTAATGACGAGTAATGATGACCATCTGGGAGGAGTTTAAATATAAGCTACCTCACTGATGAATTATAAAGATAAGAGTCCTCAGTAATAAATAGTAGAGATAAGACATATTATTGATGACTTTATGTTAAGCCATATCAGTGATAATGAAGAAAGATGCGTCATTTTAGTGATGACTATTAGGGATTGGACATTTTGGCGCTGAATTGTAAAGAAAAGCCACCTCATTGATAACTAATAAAGATAAGCTTTCTTTATGGTGAGTTAAAAGATAAGCTAGTTCAGTGATGTCTAGTAGAGATAGGCGATTTCAGTGATGAACATAAATATAAGCTATTTCACTGATGACCTCTAAAGATAAGCCATAACACTGATTAAGAGTAAAGAAAACACGCCCGGGTGATAAATAGTAAAGATAAACCATCTTAAGGATGAGAAGTGAAGATAAACCAAATTAGTGATGACTTTGAAAGATAGGCCTTTTTTATTGATGGCTTGAAAAGATAAGCCATCTCATTCGGAAAAGTAAAGTAAAGTCATCTATCTGGTGAATAGATGAGATAATCCATCTCAGTGATGCCAGGTAAAGATAAGACAGCTTATTGATGGTCAGTAAGAATAAGCCATCTATTTCACGACTAGAAGATATAGAGCCATATAAATGAAGGCATGAAAGAAAGCTCAATGAGGGCGAGTATAGATTATCCATCTCAGTGATGACTAGCAGATATAAATTATATCAGGGAAGACTTGCAAAGGAAAGCCATCTTAGTAATGACCTGTAAAGTCAAGCTATCTAAATAATGAAATGTAAAAATGAATAATCTCACTTATGAGTAGTAAAGATAAACAATTTTAGTGATGAAGACTAAAAATAAGTCATCTCAGAAAATGATTAGTACATATAGGCTATTTCAGTGAGGACTACTAGAGATAAACCTTCCCATTGATGAATTCTACAAATATAACCCATCTCAGAGACGATGAGTAAAGATGAGTCATCTCAGGGGCGATGAGTAAAGATAAGCCATTCCAGTGTTGGCTAGTAGATATAAGACATCTTCGTGATGAAGGTTAAAGATAAAGCAGCTTGGCGAAGAACAGTAGAGAAAAGCCATTTAGGTGATTACTAGTATAAATAAAAATTTCAATGATGATTGTAAAGATATTTGATCTCAGTGAATAATAATAATGGAGATAGGCCTTCTCAGCACCTAATTGTAAAGAAAAGCCTTTTGAGTGATTATTATTAGAGATAATCGAATCAGTGATGACTTTAAAGATATACGATCTCAGTGATTAAGAGTAAATATAAGCCTTCTAGGCGGTGGATTGTAAAGATAAGCTATTTCACTGATAAGAGGTAGAGATAGGCTATTTTGAAAAATATATAAAGGAAGAGGTGTATATATTAAGCAGAGTGGAGAGTGGTTGTAATGTAAGTAGGGAATGGCAATGAGTTGAGTTGAATTAGTACTCGTATTTGTTGGGTGTCCAACCATCTCCTGGGTAGAGATAGGCTATCTTCTTGATGAATCTTAAGGATAAGTAACCTCAGTGATGATGAATAAAGATAGAAAGTTTAGTGATGACTACTAGAAATAAGCCATTTTAGTGATGACGAGTAAAGATAAGCATCTCAGCGATGTCTTGTATATATAAGCTATCTCAATGATAACAGCTAAAGATAAATAATCTTAATTATAGCTAGTATAGATAAGACATCTCAGTGATAAATTGTAAAGATAAACAATCTCAATTATGACTTATTTAGATAAGCCATCTCAGTGATGACTATTACAGATAAGCCATCTCAGTGACGACTAGTAGAGATAAGCCATCTCAGTGATTGGATATGATGTAACAACGGATTAGGTAAGAAAGGATAAAACAGATCTTTTGTTTCCCATAGCAAATATTTTGTTTTTTCTCTGCTTCTACTCATAAATTAATGAAATTTAACTATCCAACCAGAAAAGGTTATTAATATAATTACTTCAAAGTAAACTTTTGCAACGTGTCTCTCTTATATTGCTCAAATTATACGTCTTGCCAAAATATTGATGACCTCATTTGCGAAAATAATAGTATCAGTGATTATACTGCTAGATAATTTTTCTCTAGTAGATGACTTTTTCTTAGATAAGTTAGATAATTCTTTTATTTGCTAGATGACTTTTCTCTTTGCTAGATAATTTTATTGTTTGCTAGATGATTTTGTTGTTTGTTAGATATGTTTATTAGTTAGATGAATTTGTTTTCCGTTAGATGATTTTGCTATAAGCGAGATTAGATTGTTGTCTCCTTGATGATTTTTTCGCTGCTAGAAGTTATTTTTTGGCTTAAGACAATTTGTCTGAATTGGCCGAAGTTAATTAATATCGGCTCTGGTTTAAAATCCTTAGATATGAAGTAACCACAGACATGGAGACTGACAGATGCTTCACCGTTGGTACAAACCGTATTATCTATGTAATTATAATCTATTTCCTAATATCTGTCATAAAAATAATAGATTGATCTTTTCAATTCCAGAAATGGTTCTTTGTAAAAAAAAATTGAAACCATTGTTGCTCCGCATAAAAGTGTCCGGAAATGCCCTGAGATAGTTGCTAGGGTATTTCATCAAGGAACACTATGTTTAGGATCTTATTGACTATAAAAAGACTGGTTACTTTCATGTGAATAAGTTCTCTCGACGACGAAGAGTATTAAATAAGCGCCGAGATCGTCTCTTGGTACATTTCCATCTCAAGGCTCAGATTGCCTCTAGTGCCAAGCTTGCTCACGATGGGAAAGAGGGAGGTGTGAACACTTCCGGGAGCATAGTGAGGTGGAGACTTTTTGAAAAAAGGATTCCAGTCAAGGAGGTCTTTGAAGACTCCTAATCTTACCAAGAATAACCTTATAGATAGACTGCATAAGATGAAGCAGCCTGCCACTTGTTTGGGACCTCAGAATGATCCCTCGCTAAGACGAGAAAAGGGGAGTGACTTCGAGTTGTATGTCTTTCATACAGTGAAGCATACATATACGCTCAATGTCTGGAGCTGTTTCTTATTAAAGCAATTAGAGCTTTAACAGGTTTAGCCCAATAGCACTGCCATCAAAATCAAAATGGTACCAAAAGATACTTCATCAGCACCTTTTGCCAACAGTCCAGGACGATTTTGAGCATAGTATCTATCTTTGGGGAACTTGGCTGGGAAATTCGCTAGGTTTGAAGCTTATAGAGAATTTACTGGTGATAATAAAATTGACAGTTGTTAAACCGAAAGCATTTAATTGTGAACAATATCAATCAAATTGATAACCCAAACCCATTTTCAACAAAATGGATTTGTGCTCTAAATTTTTAACTATTTCACCTTCAAATTATGATGAAATACTAAAAATGCAGTCTGTGATTATTTGTATTAATTTTGTTATATGATAATTATAGTACTCTCAAAACCTTAGGCCATGACTGTATATAGCCGAGGGTCCTCGTGTCACACTTTTGATGCTGAGGGGAGCTTACAATCCTCCAGATGTCAGGCGCAACGAGGTGGTCTTGCTACACCTGATATCCCATTGCGAGTGCAGAACAAGAGATAGAAGAAAGAATGTAAGCATTAGATTGAGAGAAAAGGCAGTAAGAATGGTTTGCATGTTAACAACTTTCCAAAGCAAAGAAAAGAGGGAAAGGGTGACACCCCTGCCCCCTGCAAGGTCCGACTGGTGATGAGTGGACGAAAGCTGGTCGGCAACTAGCCTGTTAGATTAAGCAGCGGCAATAACTGGTCAAAGTTTCCTAATATTTCAATGTATTGTTTTTTAATGTTATTTTGAGGCAGGGTGGGATTTGTGGTTTGTAGTTGGACTAATGGGGTTGGGAGTTTGGAGACTGTCCTCCTTGACATGATTTATCTCTTTTTGTTTTCCAAACGCTCTGTGATATTAAATTACGAAACAGCTCATCGATGTCTATAGGATTGATACTGAATTTAGGCCTATAGGTATAATGAGGTTACCAGGCGCGTAGTGCCTAGTAACCTCATTACTTAGATATCTCTTAACCCTAATTACCCTTTCTTTACTTACTTGGTAGCCCTCACCTAACTAAATGACCCTGAGTTTTCCACAAATGAGTGATGTAATTCTTACTACATAATTCCAAAAAGAGGTTAACACGTTATATGTAAAATATGTGAAATTTGCTAAGTATAAATCTCTTTTAAATGGCAATTTTGAAAGTAAATCTCGACAATGGAAACAATCAATAAATGTCACTTTGAGGCTGTATGCTCGGATTTAAAGACTAAGATTTGAACCCAATAGCGTAAGTGAGTGACCCTTTTGACAAATTCGACCATTAAATGAATAAAAGTTCTTTTATACAATGTCTTTCTTCTCCACAAAAGTTGTTTTATTCAATAATAATAACTAGGATAATAATATCACCCGAGGCAAGTTTCTCAACCGGCAAATAACTGATAAATTAAATTGGTACAAGTTGTATGGACCAATAAAACGAGTCTGGAAATTTAATGGCCAGCTGGTTGAAAATAGTTGCAAAAAATAACTTTCTCTATGGTTTGTGAAAGTTAAATCTAACAAAAAAGGATAGTAGAGTTCAATCGAATAAAAACTAGGCAGAACAAGTTGAAGAGGAAAAAAATGACATTCTTAATTGCATATCCTAAAGCGACAAGCCATTAAAAAATTACTGCCGGAATTGCAAGCAAAAGAGATAAATTTAAGAGAATAAAAACAAGAACTCTCCATGAATAAGAGCAAAGAATAGTAGTTCAAACTGCTATTAACTGGTTCTAAGGTGAAACTAATCGGTCTGGAGACGATTTCTGATAACAAATTATATCAATATTTGAGTGTAACCTGTTCAACAAACTTGTTGAACTTTAAACAGTATGAAAAAATAAAACGACATTCGTGCCTTTTGGGTTTGAAGGGAATCCATTTACTGGACACTGAGACAAAAGGCAGCGAATGGAGGAGAAATAATCTTATGGTAGGAATGATGACACGAGTGCTAAGATATCGAGTGTTTTCATACAATTATAATTAGTAATTTTCAGGCTCACTTTCACGAAGGCAGACCAAAATTAATAACATTAGCAACCATGGCAATTCATACGAAAAACATGACATTGCATCAATACGTATGAGAAATTCAGGAACTGCAATAGACTGACCTACTTACTTACCAGGCATTTCTATTTCTTCCCGGAAATGTTTGTCGCGGCTATCTTGGATACTTTCTTATTCCTTGCTTCCATTCCTTTCCTGTTTTCTTGCTTCCGCGCGTTAATATTTTTCCTGTTTTCTTGCTTATGCGTGTTAATATCTTTCTTGTTTTCTTGCTTCCGCGTTTCAATTTCTTCTATGTTTTGTTGCTTATGTGCTTCAATACTTTCACTGTTTTCTTGATTCTGCACTTCAATATCTTTGTTTTTTTTTTCTTTCTTCTGTGCTTCAATTTCTTCTCTGTTTTCTTGCTTCTGCTGTTCCATTACATATATTTCTTCATGATTTCTTGCGCATGACATTTTACTGATTATTTTGTGTCCACTGGTGTGATACACAAATTAGACTTTCCTTCGAGCGTAGTTCTAGTTTGATGTAGGAACGCTAATATAAAGATTCTTTTTTATTGGTTTGTTTGTCACTCTCGTGAAATTTGTGGGATTCCTAAGTTCTTTCTTGAATCTAGTGAGTTAATATTTTGCAATAACATCAAAACTATTCGTGCCGATTCTAAAGAAGTTATAAGCCTTATGTTGTTTTACATTATCTTTCGAAGGATATAATTGCCAAGGACGTCCCACGGTTAATCCGGGAATTATTGACAGTTTTTAAAGTCGTAAGATCTTAGATAAGAATAAGTGAGAGCACGAAACTTTGGTCATCAGAGCTTGTTTTTTTCACAGAGATTGTTAACATATCATAACGCCTACAACGTTTTGGGTGATTAACTAGGCTTTTACACATCTATCCATTTCATATTTGCCAACTTTGTTTACCCTTTCTAGTCTTTCATCTTGTTTGTTTTATTCCTTTATACAACACCCAATCTATCATTCGAATTTCTCGTTATTAATAGGTATTCTCCTTCAATCTCAATAATTATGATTTTTTCGCTTGCTCTTTTAAGAGCATCGCATGTCCATTTGCATGTCATGCATTGATCAGATTTTTCGCATATTTTCAATATTCCTTTTTTACTCTAACTCTCCTAACTACTCTTCCTTTTCCCTCAATTTTACTCGCAAGGGCCAGAGGTAGAATTAAATGTGTACTTTAAGTTTGGGGTCGATTCTAACTACGCACAATCACAAACACCAAGAAGTTATTGACCAACTTTCTCGTATGGTCTTGTAAAATTTTATTATTTCTCACTGCCGTTTTTTTGAAATCACTTTATTTTATTGTCTTAATCAAAATTATATTTTCGGTACAAGAGCGTTCCCTATTCGATTAGCCTTCTCTTTTTCCAGGATCGAATTATTCTATTTTTTATTACTTTTTTCCTTTACTAGAAAGTCCTTAATTCAGTCAATAGAGAAGGACTCACTGACTAAGCAATTAGTGGAAACGAACTCATCTCTCTTAGGGGTAACATGCAGGTCGCTCAAACCATCTTAAGAGCGTTGGGGCAGCGGGAGGCATGCAACATGAAAGATTTAAGAGATACAGCTTGGTTGTCCATGCTGAAGCGCCCTATCAGTGTGTGCCACTTGTGAGCCCTCCCTCCGTACCTCAATGCACAGAGGCTATAATTATATATATATATATATATATATATATATATATATATATATATATATATATATATATATATATCTATATATACATATATATATATATATTATATATATATATATATATATATATATATATATATATATATATATATATATGTATATATATATATACGAGGGGCGGTCAATAAGTTTTGTAATTCGGATACGAGGAAACGAGATAGGAGTAAAAGTTTCTTATTATTTTTCAATATAACTACCTTCGACTTCAATGCACTTGCGCCATCTTGGACATCTTCATCGTTTCCTACCGTTGTCCACGCAGTGCAGTCTTGAGATAGCGGAATAAAAAATAGTCGCTAGGGGCTAGATCTGGACTCTAGGGGGGATGGTTGAGCTCCTAGAATCCGCACTCGCCCAGGGCAGCTTGTGCAACTCTGGCCTTGTGGACTTTGACGACGTTGAAGTCGATCATGGTGCGTGAGGTTTCGTGAGGTTTCTAGGGACCCAACGGGAAGAGACCTTGTTCATGGCCAAATTGTTGTGGATGATGTTGATAACACTTCCATGTGATATTCCAAATTCTCGCTCGATTTCTTTGATCTTCACCCGTGGATTTTCGAGGATGATCCTTTCCACACGGGCCACATTGTCCTCGTTGGTCATGTCTGACGGGCGTCATCTTCAAGGGACCCACGACCATGGCGGAACTCTCTATTCCAGCGAGCAATGGTTGCATAGGAAGGGCCGGTGTCGGTGTACACTGCAACCATGCGTTCATGGACCTCTTTTGCATTCTTTCCTTCCTTGGTCAAAATTTGATCACTGCGCGGTGCTCAACCTTCTTCATTGTTGAAAAATTTGTGACTGACGATCTGCGATCAGCTACTGCTTCTCAAATAGACGAAGCAGGAGCTTGCGTCTGCAGGTCCTGACTTATCGTAACTTGTCCTAACACCCCCACAAACAGCCATCCCCCTTCCTCTGTTTTGCCCTACCGATTCGCAAATCTTATTGACTAACCCTCATATATATATATATATATATATATATATATATATATGAATTTGGGCAGTATATTTTAATTATAGCATGTATTATTAAAAGCGACCGCTAGTTTCGAATTAATAATTTTTTTTAATTTTCTCGATTTGCCTTTTCTTCATTTTTTAACCTGTGGATAAGCGTACCGAATTTAATCGAGGACTGAGCTTTGCTATTTTACTAAAGGTAGAAGTAAGTTAATGTAATTTAACACTTTCTTCAATTTAACTGACGCGTTTATATACATCGAGTATCATCTTCAGAGTTACAATGGGAAAATATTACAAAGTAATCAGTTTAGATATGTTACAAAATGGATTATTAACAAAATTACGAACGAAGCTATACACGTGTAGGCAGGTTGGATCCAGGTGATAAAAGTTCAGAGAAGTAGGTAGCCAGAGAGGAGGGGGTGGGAATTAAGCTGCTTGCCAGAGATGATTAGTGGCACGGGGCAGCTCTGAGCACACCTGTCCCTCTGTTTGTTTTTCTTAAGCTGAGCAGGATTTCATTGGAGTTAGACTTTATGTTTAAATTCGGTTGCTTCTCTTGGATATATATAGCTTCAAAGAAGAGCAGTTGACGCCTGTTGGGAGCATAGTCGAAAATTTTGGTGTTTTCTTCTATCATTTTTCGGTGCACCGTTGCTCAGATGTTATGACATTCTTCTTGAAGAGTAGTTTAGATCATGCCGATATACGAGTTAGGTAGGAACTCACAGTCTCCTAGTTTACATGTGTATTCGTATCTCAGATGTGTCCTTTGTTTCGGTTGTAGCAGGGGTTTGGGGTTATTTTTCATGAAGAGGGTTGAACTACGTCTATTTTGATAGTCGATGATTAGTGCGATCTTTTTCTCGGCGTTTATGTGTTTTATTCCTCGGTCTATAATGCCATTGATGGCTCTTTCTTCTGCTTAGTGTTCTGTGCTCATAGTATTCTTGTAGAACAGTTTTATCATATCCTCATTATCCGTATTCCTGTTCTTCTAGGGGTTCTGAGAGGTACCATCTGTCCATTTTAATTCTTATGGCTGTTTTTATTTCTTTATTGGAAAATGCGTTATTTATGAGTATCTGAGTGGCTCTCTCAAGTTCGTTGTGTGTGTCCTTCCATGTGGTGCAGTGGGTAAAAGCACGATTAATGTACGACGATATCCCGCTTGTTCGGTAGCGCTTAGAACATTCGCTGTCCCCATTCAGGCAAAATCCCGGGTTGGTTGGTTTAACATAAACTTTAGTTGTTATTGTTTCATGGGTTCTCCCTTGGGAGTTCTCGTTGCTAACTCCTATATGGGAGTGGTTGAAAAAGGGTTTTCCTCAAGAGTACCCAAACCCCATATTTACTGCAGGTACATAGACGAGATCTACATCAACGTACAAACACAAGAAGAAATACGTAAGTGAAAAAGCCATTGAAGAATGTTCTTCCCTCAACTACACCATCGAAGAAAGCCATAACAATCAATTACCATTCTTAGAAATCCTCACTACCAATATCAATGAAACAATAACAATAAATTACAATGGGCAAAATCAACCGGGTGTTAAAATAACCTATTTGAAAGAATAAATAGTAGCCCATAGTGAAAGGCGCGACCGAGTCGCCCTAGAGTAGATAGAAAGGCTCTGCGCAATCCAAGCTTACCCTAGAGGGACAAGAAAGAGGAGCTAAATTCAAGAAATCAGAGAGCTCGTATTTAACCTCACATTTTGAAACCTGCAGTCGACTGGAAGAGTTGGATCGAACCCTAATGTAATTGCAAAATATCTAAAAAAAAAATAATGGATTAATTTTCACATAAGCTTTAATCCAAAAGCTTTTTATTTTTTTTAATTAATATATCAGCTCAAATTATGAGTTAATATGAAATAGAAATTACAGACAAAATAAACTTAGAAACTCAATGGAAGAATATGGAAATGAAAACATTAAAATTTACAGGGCCATTGAGCGAGAGAATAAAATCAAATTACACAGTTAATTTCCATGAGCAACGGGACTAGGTGCAATAACAACGAAAGAAGAAATTATGAGCAAAATTAACTTATTTAATCAGAAAGCAACAGGACCATCAGGACTCACAAAGTCTAACTTCACCAACGCCCCGAATAACATAAGTGAGGTACTAAAGAAAAACTTAAATGCAAGTTTACGCACTAGATATTTAATTAACGCACTAAAAACACCGAAGAAATTTCTCTTTCTTTAAGCAAGCAAAATCCGGTCCTCTTAAATAGTTACAGACCCATATTGTAGAGTATTCGCACAAATAATAACAAGGAAATTAGTGCAACATATAGAGGCAAACAATTTATATGATAATTTCCACTTTGGATTTCGGAAGAAGAGGCAAACACCATTCCCCTTGGAATAATTAGAGAAAAATATTGACTTAGTGCTAAGAGAGATAGAGAAAGCCTTTTATAAAGTTTGCATCGGATGATTCTTGAATAAGATTCTAAACTTTCAATTAATTAAGAAATAAAGCCCTACGATTAATAACAAACACCACGAGAAGAGAGAAAAAAAATGAGCTACATGAAGAGGTCAAATTATATCTAATTAATAAGGTCCTCAGGAAAAGGACAGAAGATATATGGGAAGAAATTAACAGACTCAAACATGTATTCGCAAATCAAATCTATATTTTTAACGACCAATGCACTAAACTTTAATATTAAATATCATGACATCAGCTGACAAGAGCGAAGGAGTCTAAATTTAACTGATGAAATCGAAGTAACAGCAAAAGAAACATTACAATTCAACACTAAAATTTAGAATACCGAAAACGACAAAAAATACCGAACATAATCAAATATAGTCTACGGAAACGAAAACCGAATTATGAAAATTTAATTATGACAACCAAATTATGAGAACTGAATTAAGATAATTGAACATGGCGGATGAATATGGAATATTCGCGACTAAGATAACAAAATTCTAACAAGCGAAATTGAAATCTAACAGAACAAGCAAACAACCAAATAGGGAAACAATTAGACAAATATAAAAATTACACTATATTCAAAGCGAAATAAATGTATCCAAAGGCATGTGTCGTAGAATGACTCCCGACGATACCATATATTACACTATTCGTTGAGGGAACTTCCTTAATTATCTTTAGAGTGCGTTACTGTCTGGCGGCCGATATTATGTATCTTCAAAATGCTTAAGAAGTGGAACTGAGCTCAAGGATAATGATATTGCTATCATTAATAAAATAGAGTTTTATTAATAATAACTATAAACAAAACACAAAAACGGAAAATATTGACATAAACAGAATGGAAAGGGTAGTGGAGACTCGGGCTAATCCAAGGATTTAAGGGATTAAAAAAAGGTAAAACAAATATAGAGTTAAAGAGATGGGATGGTTCGATAAACAATTTAAAGCACAGGATAGAATTGACAAAAGGGATCAATACTCAAAGGTGAAGTTTGGCTTACGTAACTTTTCATTAGGGTGCAGTGGAAGGTACTTGAAGGAATATTCGGTCCGCTGGCGAGTTCCAGCCGAAGGGGGGGGGGTAAAAGGATCCTGACGAGGCGTCTTGGAAAGGAGAACCGTTACTCGACGAACGGCTTGAAGAACAATGGCTGTTCTACTTTGTTCTCTTCTGAACAAAGGGGGGAATGAGAACCGTCTCTTGTCTACGGGCTCAAGAACAATGGCTGTTCTAATGTTGTTCTCCTTGAACAACAGGGGGGGTGAGAACCGTTTCTTGGCGAAGGGCTCCAAACGAACAATGGCTGTTCTAGGTTGTTCTCTTCTGAACAAAGGGGGGGGGATGAGAACCGTCTCTTGTCTACGGGCTCAAGAACAATGGCTGTTCTAATGTTGTTCTCCTTTGAACAACAGGGGGGGGGTGAGAACCGTTTCTTGGCGAAGGGCTCAAAACGAACAATGGCTGTTCTAGGTTGTTCTCCTTGAACAACAGGGGGGGATGAGAACCGTTTCTTGGCGAAGGGCTCAAAACGAACAATGGCTGTTCTAATGCTGTTCTCCTTGAACAACAGGGTGGGATGAGAACCGTGTCTTGGCGAAGGGCTCAAAACGAACAATGGCTGTTCTAATGCTGTTCTCCTTGAACAACAGGGGGGGGGGAAGCCTTGGGACTTGGCGTCGGAAAGGCTCGAACCTTTGGCACTCAAGGAATATTGTCCTCCTTCTGGACAAGTGATGGTGAATCTCGAGGTCGAGGTCCCCTGGCGCACAAAGGGAGAGAGGGTCGTGGTGATGTTTCGCGACGAAAATCTGGATCTCCAATCTGATCTTAGTGGTAAAGTTTCCATATAAATAGCCAGGACATCTCCTTGGCGTGGGGGAAAATGGAGTAAAAGCTTGGAGGGAACGCACAGCCGGGCCGGAGAAAAATGCCTTATCTGTTCATAAGCCTAACTCGATCTGGCGAGGTCGGCGTATGGGGGTGAACGGGGGGACGATAACCTCCTTGTTTAAACATTGGCATCCGGTAGCTGAGATAAGATTCCAAGCCTCGAATCGAAGATGCACGTGGGCAGCATCGTGGTTTTTAATAATATGGGATAGGAGTTGAAATTAACTCGTTCTATCACACCCCTCCATTCCAGGGGAAGTTGTCACTTCGAAAAAAAAAGAGAGAAGGGACAACGATAGAGCTCCGTTGTGGGGAACTCGTTTTCTTGTACCAACCGTACCTTCCTGCACCTAACTAGTATTACCTCAATACATATGATCATTTTGATCTTTAGATTACAGGGGAAAATAACCTTTAATACAACTTTATCAGAGAGGAAAAAAAAAAAAAGGGCATGGAACAATGAAATGATATAAACTTAGTACATACGGGACAAAATAATTTATACGTAAATTAATAAGAACAAATATATAGACATACAAAAAAATTAGACATTGAGCGTTACAAAATTCAGACATATACATTAATTAATTATATTACGAAAGAATCTTAAATTAAGTCGTACAAGACGGTATATACCTACATGGAGATACTAATTCTATGAATACAATTATTCTACGCTATTCGGTAACGCATTTCTACTGAGGGCGTCAGCGACCTGGTTATCGGAACCTTTTATCTAATTTATTTTAAACTGATACTCTTGCAAGAGTAAACTCCAGCGCATGATGCGGCCGTTTGAGTTTCTCAAATTCCTAATATAGGCTAACCGACGGTGGTCGGTTCCTATTTGAAATTCTTTACATATCAAGTACAGCTTGAATTTGTCTATGACCCAGATAATTGATAGAGCTATCTTTTCTCCAGTGGCATATCTCTTTCCGCGTGGTAATAATTGACGACTAGCATATGCAACTGGATGACTCGTTCCGTCATCCACGTATTGAAGGAGTACACCTCCAATGCCCTCGTTGATCACGTCGGTCTTAACCCCAAAGGATTTTTCCGGGTTGGGCAACTTAAAAATTTGGGGCAGAAATGAACTTACTTTTGAGCTCATTAAAATGGGAAACAGCGACATCATTCCAACGTAAACGATCGGAGAAATTCTTTTCCTGAAGGGGGCATAGGGAGGCCGAAATTGCAGCGAAATTCGGAACAAATCGCTGATAGGGAGAAGCTGATCCTAGGATCGATCTTAATGGCTTCTTTGTAATCGGGAGGGGCATGTCGGCGATTGCCTTAATCTTGTTCTCGTGGGGACCTGACTTGCTTTGTCCTATTTTGAAACCCAAATATTTGATGGTTTCGTGGGCAAACTGGCATTTGCTAGGGCCAATGGTGAGGCCATTTTCACGCAGTTGCTCGAAAAGAGCTAATAGGGTGGATAAATGGTGATTCCATTTAATTAGTTCTTGGAGCTGACTCTTCTGACGTGGTGTCAGCTGCGCGTCACTATCCAGGTCAGAGGGTTCCAAAGACTCGCCTGGTAGAAAAGGAGGAGGGTACTCGGCATCAGGTTGGATGCACACTGTCTGGATTACCTTAAGGGACTCCGCGGGGCAGTCCTCTTCAAGCGCCGATGCTTCGTCCAGTTCTACGAAGGTATCTCCATGGGCGCGTTGGGGGTTCTTTATTTCTTGGGGTCCAGGGACAGTCTCCGTGTCCTTGTCTGGGGCCTTATCACCTAAGGGTGTTAGTGATTCACATTCCTCTTTTGCCGTCCTAAAGTCCTGGTTAGGGGTCTCCGAGAAATCGGACGGTATCGGGGTTCTGATGGGGACGGGCTCCTGGGCTTCTTTCTTATCTCGGCCTTGAGGAAGGGCGGCCTGAAACACAGGGTCGAAACTTACTTGGGGGCTCTGTCCTATAAGTACGGAACAGAATTTTATGGGTGCTACAATGACTTCAGCCCAGCCATTATAATATTGACACTGCAGGTAACATCTAGCGAAGGGGAATCGGTTCGCCCGCCCAAGTTGGTCATGTACCACCGCAAATTTTTCGTGGTTAGAGGCCACTGGGAGGAGTTCGTCGGACACGATGAAGCACGTACATCCTGTGTCCCTGACGAGAGTCAATACTCGACAGCTGTCCACGCTGCCCTCCTCATATTTCAAAGTTCCCGATGAACTTTTACCAAAAACAAAATTTACCTGGTGGCCTGACGGATGGGGAGAAGTTTCTGCTTGGGTCTGTACCACCGGGGGAGCCGGGGTTGCATTAATCTGGTGAACTTGGTGGGCTGGTCCGCTTTTAAGCCTAGAATTTTGGGGGCAATTCCAGCTCATGTGGTTTTCTACACCACAGGTGAAGCATATGGTTGGTCGCTTCGGGAAGAGAGATGGAGGAGAAGTCTTAACGGGAGGTTTGGAGTCCCGTTGTTGGTTTTGGGGAAAGAAGTTTGGGGGTTTTACGGGGCTCGGAAACTTTGTCAGCTTTCCTGGGAAGGAGCGCGAATCCGTCCTTCTTTCTTCTCGTTGGATTTCTTTTTCTCGTTCTTCTCGTTGTATTTTTCTTTCTCGTTCTTCTCGTTGTATTTCTCTTTCTCGTTCCTCTCGTTGTTTTTATCTTTCTCGTTCTTCTCGTTGTATTTTTCTTTCTCGTTCCTCTCGTTGTATTTCTTTTTCTCGTTCCTCTCGTTGTATTTTTCTTTCTCGTTCTTCTCGTTGTATTTCTCTTTCTCGTTCCTCTCGTTGTTTTTCTCTTTCTCCTTCTTTTCTTTGATATTTTTCTTCATCCTGAGAAAGTTTAATCTGATGATGAAGGTACACTTGTCTTATCCATTCCTCTCTTATGTACTTAATTAGTTCTTTTCCGGAAAGTCCCAAGGATTCTCCTTGCGCTTTAAAGAATTCAAACTGAGTCATCTTTGCACTTGGGGGCGCACTTGTCAACCAACTAAAATTCCTCGCAACAAGAATTATGCCTCTATAGAATTAGCCTACCTAAATATGGGCACTGACCTATTCGTACTTGGTTTCTCAATCTAAATAACCACTGACTAAAATCACACAAAAAAAAACACAAACAAATTATTATAACAGTTCCTTGAGCTACTCCAGCTTCTTAGGTTTAAAAAAAAAGAAGGAGGATAGCAATCGTTAAAACAAAAGGGAACTACTATACTCTATTATTATAACGAATAACACTATGCTTTACTCGACTGAGACCAGTGTTTGCAAAGATATAGCGTTAAACCTTACACACCTGATACCAAATTTAAATAGTATATATATATATGTTGTAGAATGACTCCCGACGATACCATATATTACACTATTCGTTGAGGGAACTTCCTTAATTATCTTTAGAGTGCGTTACTGTCTGGCGGCCGATATTATGTATCTTCAAAATGCTTAAGAAGTGGAACTGAGCTCAAGGATAATAATATTGCTATCATTAATAAAATAGAGTTTTATTAATAATAACTATAAACAAAACACAAAAACGGAAAATATTGACATAAACAGAATGGAAAGGGTAGTGGAGACTCGGGCTAATCCAAGGATTTAAGGGATTAAAAAAAGGTAAAACAAATATAGAGTTAAAGAGATGGGATGGTTCGATAAACAATTTAAAGCACAGGATAGAATTGACAAAAGGGATCAATACTCAAAGGTGAAGTTTGGCTTACGTAACTTTTCATTAGGGTGCAGTGGAAGGTACTTGAAGGAATATTCGGTCCGCTGGCGAGTTCCAGCCGAAGGGGGGGGGATAAAAGGATCCTGACGAGGCGTCTTGGAAAGGAGAACCGTTACTCGACTAACGGCTTGAAGAACAATGGCTGTTCTACTTTGTTCTCTTCTGAACAAAGGGGGGAATGAGAACCGTCTCTTGTCTACGGGCTCAAGAACAATGGCTGTTCTAATGTTGTTCTCCTTGAACAACAGGGGGGGTGAGAACCGTTTCTTGGCGAAGGGCTCCAAACGAACAATGGCTGTTCTAGGTTGTTCTCTTCTGAACAAAGGGGGGGGATGAGAACCGTTTCTTGGCGAAGGGCTCAAAACGAACAATGGCTGTTCTAATGCTGTTCTCCTTGAACAACAGGGGGGGATAAGAACCGTTTCTTGGCGAAGGGCTCAAAACGAACAATGGCTGTTCTAATGCTGTTCTCCTTGAACAACAGGGGGGGG
This sequence comes from Ceratothoa steindachneri, assembly GCA_963969495.1. Taxonomy (NCBI): domain Eukaryota; kingdom Metazoa; phylum Arthropoda; class Malacostraca; order Isopoda; family Cymothoidae; genus Ceratothoa; species Ceratothoa steindachneri. The sequence continues at coordinate 79,869,664 of OZ018322.1, read as the reverse complement.
GAAGCCTTGGGACTTGGCGTCGGAAAGGCTCGAACCTTTGGCACTCAAGGAATATTGTCCTCCTTCTGGACAAGTGATGGTGAATCTCGAGGTCGAGGTCCCTTGGCGCACAAAGGGAGAGAGTGTCGTGGTGATGTTTCGCGACGAAAATCTGGATCTCCAATCTGATCTTAGTGGTAAAGTTTCCATATAAATACCCAGGACATCTCCTTGGCGTGGGGGAAAATGGAGTGAAAGCTTGGAGGGAACGCACAGCCGGGCCGGAGAAAAATGCCTTATCTGTTCATAAGCCTAACTCGATCTGGCGAGGTCGGCGTATGGGGGTGAACGGGTTGACGATAACCTCCTTGTTGAAACATTGGCATCCGGTAGCTGAGATAAGATTCCAAGCCTCGAATCGAAGATGCACGTGGGCAGCATCGTGGTTTTTAATAATATGGGATAGGAGTTGAAATTAACTCGTTCTATCACAGCATGAATGCCTTGTAATACACAATATTAACAACACAAAATATTAGGTAGGCAACAGGGGGAGAACTAATATGTACAAATATGTACAAAAAGAAAACAAAATCTTACATGAGACCCAAGGGACATAAACAGACACGGTTAAGACGTAGTTCTAGAACTCTAATAAAAAAATAGGTACACAGATTCGATTTTGTGCACGGAAGTACCTTGCTTAACACAATTTATTTCGAAGGGAAAACATCTTCGACCGAATTACTACTTAGACAGTCTGCAACACAGTTTTCTCTCCCTTTAATGTACCTTATTCGGAACTGATATTCCATTAGAAGTAAACTACAACGCATAAGCCTTACGTTCTGGCATTTACAATTCTTTAAGTAAGCCAATGGGCGATGATCGGTTTCAATCACGAATTCCTTACCTAACAAATATGTTTGGAATTTCTGTACACTCCATACGATCGCCAGAGCTTCAAGTTCTATGACCGCATAGTTCCTTTCGCGGGAGGAGAGCTTCCGGCTAGCGTACGCAATGGGGTAACTGTTGCCGTCTTCTTCACACTGGAGCAAGACGCAACCGATGCCTTCACTACAAGCATCTGTTCGTACCCCAAAAGGTTTGTTCGTGTTCGGGATCTCAGTATGGGAGCTGATGTTAGTTTTTCCTCCAGCTGATGGAAGTAGGCGGTCGCTTTAGGGTTCCATGCTAGGGGGTCCGGGAAAAATTTCTTTAGAAGGGAGCTAAGGGGGGACGCTAAGGCAGCGAAATTCGGGACAGAACGTCAGTAAAAGGATGTCGACCCGAGAAAAGAGCGTAATTGCTTTTTAGTACGCGGGAGGGGCATGTCGGCGATTGCCTTTACCTTTTCTTTCTGAGGGGCCATTTTATTTTCACAGGAGCTGCCAAGTGTAGGCCATGAATGGTCTTTTGCAGTCTCCTTCTTTTCTTATGTTCTTATGTAATGTGAAAATCAAATCAAAATTGCATTTGCTAGGGCCTATAGTGCGGCCGTTTTCACGAAGCCTATTGAGGAGCGATTGTAGGGAGATAAGATGCTTGTCCCAGGTACGGGTGGCCACGTAAACGTTATCGAAGTAAAAAAAATGTTAATTAGCCCATCCGATAATCTGCGCATCATTCGATTATATAAAATACAGGCAGTAACTAAACCAAAAGGTAGGCGCTTAAAGCCTTTTTCTGTGGGAAATGAGGTAAATTTCCGGGCACTATCGGTGAGGGAGATTTGATAGTAGGCCATACACAAGTCTATCTCTGAAATAAACTTAGCCTCTTCAAATAGATGTAGGCTTTAGTCTATCAATAGGATAGGCTCAGCGTCGCAAACTGTTACGGCTTTCAGCTTTCTAAAGTCTACGCACATGCGAAAAGATTTACCCCGATTTCTGACGATAACAATGGAAGAGCAATAATTCGTTGTAGAAGGTTCAATTATGACTAATTTTAGAAAGTTTCCCACTTCGGGGTTAAAGGTAAGGTGCGAGCAAACGTGTACAAGTATGGCTTAGATCTAATAGGCTTCTGGGTGGTTAGGGCTATATCATGCTCAAAATGCAAAGAGCAAACAGGCTTCTCAGAAATTACATCGGGGAATTCAGTTAACAAAAGAGACAATTGCGTCTTCTGAGCGGGTTCCAACTTGGGGTTTAAATCGAGTTTCGGGGTGGAGTTTACACTGGAATCGGGGAGCGAAGGGAGAGGGTAGTTTTCGTCCGCTTCGACACATACTGTTTGAACTAAATTAAGAAACTCAGATTGATAAGAGGCTTCTATTACTGCCTCTTCGTCAAGGGCAATTATATTATTAATGTAGGTGCGGTGTGATAGCGCTTTAGCATATTTACATGAAAGAATTTGTTTCCTGAGGCTGTCTGTATTACGTAATCTACGGAACCACGGGCTTCTAAGAATGGGAAAACGCTTTTCTATTGGGACAAGAGGTTGCTTGTCTCCGTGAACAGGAGTAGCAGCACCTCCTCACTGGGCTTGAATCACCATTCTTTGGACCTAACGTCAAAATAGGTCCTATATTTTTTTAAATTTAGGTCCTAAAATTTATACGTTATATTGCGCCCATTCTTCCAAGCTGTTCCTAAGATCTAGCACGTAAGAATACAAGTACTTGAGCTCCTCATCCAGGCGGGGATTGGAAAAGGTTGATTCAAATTGTGCATTGGTCCACGTACATTTCAGCCATACAAGAGCTCGAAGGGGGCAAATCTCAAAGTTCTGTGGGGAATTTCTCGGCAGGAAAACAGGGCAACTGGCAGGTATCGATGCCATTATGGGCGCTAAGCATAGCATAACTTTTTCCGAATGGTCTTCAGAATGCCATTCAACTTCTCACAGACGCTGTTAGCGGCTGGGGAAAAGCGAAGGTGAACAAGGGCTTGATCGTGAGGAACTTGCCGACATGTTTCATTAGTTCAGAGGTAAACCGTTTACCTTTGTCGGACAAGATCTCCTTCGGCATGCCGACGCGGGAAAAAATATAAATTAGGGCCTCCGCACAGGTCACGCTATCTATTTTTTTAAGGGGGACTGCGTTGGGGAATCTCGTTGAAAAGTCAACAAGAGTGAGGACGTGCGAGTGTTCTTCACTAGACGGGGGGGGGGGGTGAATTAGGCCAATTAGATCTAATGGCCACTCTATAAAATAGTTACAAGACAATGGCGTTCTTCTGGAGGGGGGCAAAGTGTATTCGTTCTTTTGCTTTAGTCTTCTGACAAATCTCACACGACCTACAAAACTCTCCAATTTCTTTGGCAGCACCGGGGAGAAGAAATACCGGATGATTCTCTGAGCCGTTTTATTGTTACCTGAAGGGACCACCATTAATCTATCGTGTGCGAGTCAGAGGAATTGGGGAACATGGGAATGGCGGATGCACAACGAGAGAGTGGGGGGTTTATACTTAGCCAAACTGGAGCGATAAATAAGTCCGTCGCTAATGAGGTAGGCAACTTCCCTTTGACCACGGTCAGATCCAGGTTCTTCACTTGTCTCTTTTACCCACAAAGACTGTAGAGTGGGGCATTCCTTTTGAGTCCTTGAAGAAGTCCCCTCTTGAAGGGCTGCAAACTCTGGGGCATAGGGTGGTTCTAATGATACAAGGAGAGCAGTGTCCTTTAGCGCTTTGGTCTCGTTATGACAAGTTGTGCGACGGGGTTAGGGGAGAGCTGCGGGCTCTGGCAGATCAACACGGCGCAGAGCTTAATGGGCCTGCTATCACTTCGGCCCAACCAGTGAAGTATCTGCATTCGAGATAGCAGCGGACCATGGGGAACCGATTTGCATGTCCCAAGTATTCATAACCTACTGCGAATTTATCGTGGTCGGGCCCACGAAGCAAGTACATCCGGTGTCTCTTACGATCGTTGACATTCTGTAACATCAAATATTGATTGATGAGAGAGTTTCGAAAACAATGAGCGCTTGAGGTGGTTGGTAAAAATAACGAAATGGTGGGGAACCTCCCGAGCAAGTAAAACGGGGCAGATTCAATTGCCTCTGAGTACCATTCGAGAGCCTCAAAACAAGAGCAAACTTGAATAAGAAAAGCTATTAGAACCTATATGGAAATCTCTAAATTGCTCTTATTCAAATTATGGACGTCTAGAAAGGATTTATCGTAGTCTGTCACGCAGAGTGAGATATTCTCCAAGAGAGACATTGGAGAATATCGGAATCGCATCCAAAATTCCCTCAAATTATGGCCAAGAGGAACCTTATTTGTCGGAAGAAAGACATGTAGGTAGGCTCTGACACGAAAGAAGCAGAAATCCAAGAAGAGAACAAATTTAGAAGCAACGTGCATGTTTTTAAAAATAATGTGTAAAAAAACAGAAATGATCAACAAAATCTGCCCAAATGGATTTCTCTTGTTCAAAATGAGGATCTACTTGGAAAATACGCAAAGAGAGAAGCACATCAACATACAGTTGTGCTACAACTGCTATAATATCTGGAACTACACAACAAAAAAAATACACGGAGATGGAACATAGCTCCTCTTAATGCAGTCAATGAGGGAAATTTGGAAAAACTTTGCTCACCCGACGGAAAAAATGTCTCAAATGCTACAGGCAACAGGGGACATTGGCAGAAAAGGAAGAAAAGAGACTCCTTGAAAACAATAATAACCCTAACTACGAACGATTGGCAAAAGTCACAATACACCAATGAATCTAAACCAGCCTAAAGCACATCTCACAGTTCCAAACGAGTCATCGATAGAGCTTTTTACGTGCATACTGTACACGCAAGCAATGATCATACGAAGATTAGAAATCTTTTCAGATACCATCACTACCTGGTTTGTGAAAATGGAATGAAGATGTGGTTTCCTGAGAACTTATTCTCATCAGAAATCTTAAATATCAGTCTGGCTAAGCCCAGAAAGAGGAGGAGGGAATCTCAATCAAGAAAAGAAGAAAAGGGCACAGAAACAGTCTCCATAATAAAAAACTACAACCACAGAAGATGAAGACATGTAGACCTCCGTGGAAATAATCATTACAAGGTTTGAGGCAGCAGGCCTTAATCTCAGAATTAACGTCAGCGAAGATTACCTCATACAGAGAGGAAAAAGACAACATGACGTAGTTAAAGCTGCCCCTGATGGTAATGCAAACTTACCTTCCAGGAGAGACGGGAGAAGAGGATGAATATCCCATTGAGAAAATTACTCCTTAATGACCTAATCAGAATCTTCCTTGCCGACTGCATCACTTTAGACTGGAACAAGTTCCCAGATTTTGTATGTGGAGGGTACATATAAGGATAGTGTTGCCGAATCAACCAAAAATTCCACCAAACGAACAACGAAGGAAAACTGAAACGATCAATAGTGGCCAATGGTTCAGCATTCTTCCTCTAAATTATCGAGCAGAGGAGGAATGATTGATTTATGGGAATGGTAACATCGTTCAAAAAAAGCTCCAGCTCACATGGAAACTAAAAAATCAATTCTCACGCCTAGTAGAATTATCCTGACTAAGTCTATCGCACTGAAAAAGACTTAGAATCAAGAACAAGAAAATATACAACCGATGAAGACTTTAAAAACAGCAATAAAGTTCTAAAATACAAAACAAAGTAGAGTGAAAAAAGTGTCACACTAGAGGAAATTGCACCAATGAGAAACCGAAATGGAAAGTTCTGTTCGTATAAAACAACATGAGAAAACAAATCTGATACAAAGAGACAAACACCCACTAGAAACACATAATCACAGCCACGAAAAAAATAACTAAAGCTCAAGCTCTAACACATAGTAAATGTATAAAAACGGACCTTCCGTCAGGTATATTAAAAAGATTAGTGAGAAAATACGAATAACACGGAGTGTAACAGAGATAGCAAGTTCTCTAGCTACCTATGGAGGAGTTGCAGTGAAAGATTGGATAGAATAAAAGATGACTGACAGGTTAAAAAGTTCTGGACCCAAATAATGGAATATTCCATTCTTTATATTCTGTCTTTGTCTACGCAGGAACGGATCAACTTATATCAACTACTTATCTCTTACTGATTTCTCTTTTCACCAATGTTTCTCCTTATTCTATCTCTCCACAGCACTCACCCTTCTTTTTTCCTCTGGCCCATGGTGGGACGCGGAAGAAAGAGGGCGTTGGAGATCCGAGAGCGGTCACTCGGGGCTCCATTTCACACCTATCACTCGTAGGAGAGAGGGGAGATCCTGCGGACACAAGTTCAATCCATTTCTTCTTCTACCCAAAATAATAATTGTCATAAAGAGGGACTCAGTCAGTTATCTTTAAACGCAATCATCCCGAAGAGCTGAGTGCCCAGTAAATGAGGTTAGGACTAGTACAAAGGCGAGAAACGTGAATTTTCACGACAAGATTTGAAAACATTTTTAAGGAAGAAGAAAAATATTCGTCCACTTGAGTGATTGAGCTTTATCTTGTTTCCAGTCATCGAGTTATCTATCTCAAAGAGAAAGCATACCCTTAGTTTCCTATTTCGTTCCACGCTAGTATTTCCAATCATTTCACTAAATAAAAGCAATATAACAAGCCCAACACTGTGTCCAGATACGCTAAAAATTAAGGTGTAGTGAACTCCTGAATAAAGCAGCAATTCTGTCAAAGCGCATAATAGCTTAAATCTATATAGGTATGGAGAAGTGAAATGCTATAATAGTTAGACAATTGTAACTATAAGTGGTTAGGCAATTAGGGAATGTGTTTACTGTCTTTCATTAGAGTTTTTACTTAAGAAGAAAATAACAAGTTTTGGAAGAAGGAACAAAGAAGAGAGCACCTAGACGCTCGAAAAGGATGATGGGGACCCACGCCACACTAGGAAAAGGAGTAACCCTAGAATGCCTACGAGTAACCCAACGAAACATCAATCACGAAAACAAACCAGATAAATGTAAATATGTGAAACGTTATACGAACCAACATCGGCAACCTCCCATCATGAAGATTATCTAAATACAAAGTGGCTACATTGTAATCTACAACGGCTAGAAGGATGTGGACAAATTTGTATTACAAGAAATAATAGAAACATTCTCGAAATTGGACTGTTGTCCAGAATCCCTAACCAGATAACATCAAATAAAAGGCTATCTACTGGAAAGTAGACTTATGGGTAGGTTTTCATGACAAAGACAAAATGAAGAAAGCAGGTGAGAAAAATAATGAAGGTATCAAAATCATTTGATTGCACAAAAGTGGGGTGGATCAAGGTTTTTACCGACTTGGAAAACTGTCTGTAAATTTTTATAAGATTAAGGAAATGTGTATCAGAAGAAGAAATCCACAAGCTATGTACACATTTTTAAGTTCGAAAATAACAGAAACAAAAAGTGAGAAAGATGTAGGTGTATATATATCCAATGATCTTAAGTTTAGACTTCAATGTATTAAAGCAGAAAAAAGCTTTCCTTGTGCAAACAACAACCAAACTTATGCCATCGTTAATAAAACACAACTATCAAACAAAATTGAAAAGACTAAATCTGTTTAGCCTAGAAACGATGTGAGCGCGAGGGAAGCTCACAGAAACCTTTTAGATATAATTCAGGAATGAAAATGTGAAGGCTGAAACGTGGTTCAATGTAAATGACACTGAGAAAGGAAACAAGGGGATGAAGCTAGTACCAATGCGTTTTACAACAAATATAAATAGTAAATTGTGTGTTTTGTAAAATTTGTAAACCTTTAGAATAAGCCGGCACTGGAAGTAACATCGAGCAATTCAATAGATACTTTTAAGAAGAAATTAGACACAATCATAAATATATTCAGCTTTAAAGTAATAAATATAATGTAATCGATAAATGTGTGTATAAATATAATAATAAAGTATAATGAGGAGAATAGATTAAATACGAGTGAAAAAGAAGAGATAGTGAGAGAAGAACGATAGAACTAGAGAAACAAGGACCAGCAAAGAGCCTAGGATCCGTTCAAGGCCAGGACGCTTACCATAACGATGTCAATCTACCACTTAAGTATCCTGCACATGATGACTTATCTACTGTTAGTATAACATGAGTTTATCTTATTTTCCTCCTTTTACCATGCATTTCTTTTTCTTTACTATTTTAATACTACGGTCTATAGTTATCCACATGTGTCCCCTTTGATATGCAGGTTCAGTTTGGCCTCAAAGGCACCCTCACGCTTGCCCAACGGAAGGGGGGGGGGAAGGGACAGTATTCTCTTTCCCCTCAGGCTTCGACTGCTAGTGCTCAAAATAATAAAAGTATAGGACCGAAGGAAAAGGAAAAAGAGAAATCTTATTCATTCCATGCTATTGAAAAGGGACGTCGCAGTCATCTTTTTATTCATCGTTTCATTTATATTCTTCAACTTGAAATGATATATGACTTTTTTTTGGGTGCAACCTACTATGTGATATTTACATTATTAAAAAACTCATCAAGTCTGTTTTTTAATATATTCACTCACTTGCTTTTTACTACACGGTGAGGTAGGCTATTTCACATTCGTGTTATATCAAGAGTGAAGTAATTTTGGGCTATAGTTGAGTTGAAGCGACAATTCACTAATTTAAATCCGTTTTGGCTTTTGTTTTCTCTTTAGTCCAGGTCGAACAGTATTTTGTCATTAATATTTGTAAATCCTTTTAAGATTTTTAATACTTCGATTAACTGCACACGCAATCTTCAACTTGCAAGGGATAATAGGTAAGGAGTCCAGAATTGTTATGCATATTCTATGTGAACGCATATGCGCTTTGTATATAGGCAGAATTATTTCTTTCGACTCGAAAAGTACATTCCGAGCGATATATCCAAGCATTCGTTTTGCTTTCTTACAAGTTTCTGCGCATTCCATCGAGACTTTAACGTCCTCTAAAATTAAAATTACCAAGTCCTTTTCTAAGTTAACGGAGTCAAGAATTTGGCTGTTCATATGATATTCTACATTTTAGTAAAGATATCCTATGTAAGTGCATATCATTGCATTGACGTAGGTTAAAGCTCCTCTGCTTTTTGTTTTCCCACGCAAAAGCTTTATCAAGGTATTTCTTCATTTACTCTATATCGGTTCAAGAAGGGCTCTACTTCCTAGCTTTTGTGTCAACTGAAAAGTCAAAGATCTACTAATCACTCATTATCCCGGCTAATAATGTACTATATTATAAATAATACTGGGCCAAAGACTGAACCCCTGAACTATTTCAGAGCTAGATTTTTAGCCATTTGAGTATTTTCCTCTCACTCCAATCGCTTTTGCTTTCATCAAAGGCCTTTTTAAAGTCAAGGCAAATTATATCCGCCGATTTACTTTCATCGTAGAGGAAAATCATTTTATAAAAAAAGGTAGGTTGGTTAATCACCAGCGCCCACGAGTGAATCCATGCTGGGTGCCTGTAATTAAATTATTCGTCTCAAGATAACTCACCAATCTCTTTCACATTATTGATTCTAAGAGCCTTCAATTACAGAAGCTAAGTTGATAGGACGGAAATTAGTAGGGTTAGATTTCTCCCTTCTTTTAATATTGGCGTAACATTTGCAAGTTTGAACACTATTAGAACTGGGCTTTCTTTAAGATGTGTTGGGTACATTCCATCTGGCTGAATGCCTTCCTGTGTTTAATTTTGTTAATATATGCAATAATCTTCCTTTCATTTACAATTATGGTTGATAGAACATTTTGTTTTTCAAGATTTATTGCTTAGCCTAGTATTGCTAATTGTATATCTTCTTCAGGGTAAAAACGCTTTCAAATTCCTCATTTGATATTATTATTATTATTAAAGTTCCAAGCCACAACCCCAACTGGAAGAGCAAATAGCTATAAGCCCAAGGGCCCCAGCGGGGAAAGAAACCTGGTATGGAAAAAACGAAACAAAGATTAAGAAAAACATAATAAATAAATAGAAAATTAAAAAAAAAAAAAAAAAATTAAATGCTATAATGTTAAAAATATTATAATATTATATATGTGTGGATAATGAATAAAATATTAAAGTTATAAGTTTCTGTTAATTAAAAATGTATTAGCAGCCACTTTAAATTTCTGAAGTTCCAAGGACTCAACAACAACAGCAGGAAGTTCATTCCACATTTTAGTTGTGTTAGGAATGAAACTTCTTGAAAACTGTGTTGTGTTGAATCTCATAGGCGTAAAGGCCCTACTATTGGCATTTAGTACACCTCTGGTAACTCGTTGAGGGGCATATAAATTGGGCAGATCGTGATGCAGTGGATGATCTGCATTGTTAAAAATTTTATATAAGATGCATAAGGAGCTTATTGCTCGCCTGTGCCACAGATCAACTTTGAGGTCAGGAATTAAAAATTTTATTGCTCTCAAATTTTTATCTAATAAATTAAGATAAGAGTTGGCTGCCGAACTCCAAACAGGGGCGCAATATTCAAAACACGGAAGAATAAAAGCATTAAAACAATTTTTAAGAACAGTCTGCTCTCCAAATACTTTGTAGGATTTCCTCAAAATGCCAATTTTTTGAGCAATAGAGGAGGAAATAGATCGAATGTGATTCTCAAAAGTAAACCTAGAGTCAAGCATAACTCCAAGCAACTTAAAAGAATCACATATGGAGATGGGAATGTTATTTATTAAAAGATCTGGATGGGGAGGATCTAGTGTTCTGGATCTGCTAACAATCATACTCTGGGTTTTCTTTGCATTTAACTTCATGCCCCATGAAGTGCACCAAACATTTATCTTAGCCAGATCTCTATTTAAAGACTCTGCAACCGATGCTCTCAACTCAGGAGATGGGACTGGGGCTATTAGAGTAGCATCATCAGCATAGGCTATAAGTCTATTTTCCAGTCCGAACCACATATCATGGGTATATAAAATAAACAGTAGAGGACCAAGAACACTGCCTTGTGGTACACCAGATAGCACCTCTCTCTCATCACTAAAATTATTGTCAACATAAACCTTTTGATGTCGATTTGTTAAAAATTGTTCAATAATATTTAAAAATACACCACCTACTCCCAACTGCTTCAACTTAAATATCAGGGCCTTATGATTGACACGGTCAAATGCGGCACTGAAATCCAGGCCAACTAAGCGAACTTCTTGACCAGAGTCTAATGATTTTTGGACAATGGTGGAGACTGTGAGAAGTGCATCACAAGTGCTCAGACCCTTACGAAATCCAAACTGTAAAAAGGGAAACAGACGATTAAGCTCGGCAAATGTACTTAAACGTTTAGCTAGTAAACGTTCAAAAATCTTAGATAGAACAGGAGTTATAGAAATGGGCCTATATTCAGTAGGGTTAAAACTACCACTTGCACTTTTACATAGTGGAGTGATGTTACCAATTCTCCAACATTCGCAAAAACTACCACTCCTCGCCAGCTTCCGAAGAATAACGGAAAGCTTGGGAGCCAAATACTCTGCAGTTTTCTTAAAGAATAAAGGGAATATACCATTTGGGTCAGTACCACCATAAGCATCCAGATCAAGAAGTAACTGTTTTACTTCACTTGAACGGAAAGCAATCTTGTTTAACCTTGGTTCAGGGAAACAAGTGTCAGGTAGAGTTAGATTCTCATTACTTTGTTTATTATCAAAAACATCAGCCAACAGTGTTGCCTTTTCTTCAGGACTAAGGGTAATGGAACCATCAGGTTTAAGAAGGGGTGGCATAGATGAATCATTCCCAAAAAGAGCAGACTTGAGAGTGGTCCAGAATTTGTGGGAATTTGCTGTGCGCTGAAGAGTTCCCTTTGTGGTAGTATTGAATTCAGGCAATTTGTTCTGGATAAACCGTTTCGGTTCGTGCTTCCTTTTCTTATTTCATTTTCGCGTCTCTAACGAACCGCTTTACCAGGATTTGATAATATCAGTATCTTTCCCGATTTCTATCATTTTGGAATTTTTTAAAATTTGATAACCTATGTTACTCTCCACAATTGTGTTTATTATTATAAGAATAAACCACGGTGGCAGCTTAAATTTCACATTCTTTCGGCATACGTCTTTAACTAACTCGGATTCCACAGTGAGTGCATTTTGCTGTAACTCCGAGCACACGCCCTGTACTGTTTCACTATATTAACAACTTTCCAAGTTTATCCTTCTTATACAGTCACGAAAGCTTTAGTTATTGGATTAATTATATACTCTCTTTTACCTCAATGCTTGAATTAAGCTCTTTATTAATAACATTATGCTGATTTGTCGCCATATGCTAACCCAAACAAACACCCTCTACAGTGGAGATGATTAAATCAAGTATATTGCTCTACTTTCTGAATAAGAAAATTATTCTGAATGAATTTCAACAAACTTTCCTTTACATTATATAAGGTGTAATTTGCATAGTTAAGGTTGAGGAAATTGAAATAGCCACAAGTTATTGTTTTTTTCATTTCTAACTAAAGATGAAAGAAGAGAGTGAAGAATTAGAGAGAGTGAGAGAAGAGAGAGAGAAGAAAAGAGGGGAGTACAAAAGGAAGAAGAAAGAATGAGAAAAGAAGAGAGAGGGGGAGAAGAAGAGAGAGCGAGTAAAGAGAGAGAAAAGAAAGAGATGAGGAGATGAAGAGAAAGTGAGAGAAAAGAGAGTGAGAGAAAAGAGAAAATGAGAGAAAAAAGAGAATAAGGGAAGAAGAGGGAGTGAAAGAAGACAAAATGAGAGAAGAAGAGAGAATGTGAAAAGAAGAGAGAGAGTGAGATAACAAAAGAGTATGTGAAAAGACGATAGAGGTAGGGAAGATGAAAATCTGAGAGATTGAGAGGAAAAAGAAAGTGAAAGAAGAATAGAATAAAAGAAGTGAGAGTGAGTGAAGAAGAGTGAGTAAGAGAAGAAAAGAGTGAGAGAGTGAGAAAAGAAGTGAGAGAGTGAGAGAAGTGAGAGAAGTGAGAGTGTGAGGAAAAGAGAGATCGAGAGAAGAAGAGAGGGTGACTGAAGGCTAGAGAGTGAGAGAAGAAGAAAGAAAGGAAGGAAGAGAGCTTGAGAAAAGAAGAAGAGTAAAAGAAGAAGAAAAAGGAGAGGAATAGGAGAAGGTGAGGGAAGAAGAGATAGTTGAATTAAAAGAGACCCACAAGTAGTCACGAGGAAAAGTAGTGCCTCAATTGAGATTGCTGAACATACCATGTAGATATTATTTTCTGAAACCCGAAACATATAGCATAAAGAAAAGAATAGACGCCCCCCCGACCCATCTATCTTGCCCGCTTTTGCGGGCCAGAAATCGCAATCGATACCTAAATATGCTGTGAAAATGAACACAATTAGGAATTTTTGGGAGGAAAGTTGAAACCTATCTATTTTCCTATAAACAATAATATATACCAAGGCGGTACGATCTAGGACAAGGTGTTTTGGTTTCCAGAAACTAGTTTAGTAGCCCAATGTTGCACTTTTTCTAACTGCGCTATATCCTTATTTAGGGAGGGAGACCAAAATTGAACCACATATTGGTGGTGTGGGTGCACGAGCGCTTTGTATAGTGGCAGGATTGTATTTTTCGATTTGAAAGTAAAATTCCGAGCAATATATGCTAGCATTCGGTTTGCTTTTTTCCAAGCTTCTGCGCATTGTATGATACTTCAAGATCATCCGAGAGAAAAAGCCCCAGATCTTTTTCTAATGTCACTTTGCATTTGCTCTACATCGAGTCTCGAAATGGCAGGGCTTTTCAGCTTTTTGTCTTCTGCATTTTAGAGATCCTACTAAACACTCCATTATCCAAGTCATTTATGTAAACAATTAATAATAATGGGCCTAGAACTAAACCCTTGTGATACCCCGCTGTTGACCGGGGCCCTCTCTGAACAGGGCCTATTTATAACAACCAGTTGTTAACAATTTGATAGCCAGTTATTAATCCATTTAAGTATTTTACCCCTCACTCCAATTGCTCTAATTTTCTCAATAGCCTTTCGTATGGAACTGTATCAAAGGCCTCTTTAGAGTCAAGGTAAATTATATCCGCTGCTTTAGTTTCATTGTAGATGAAAATCATGTTATGAAAAAATTCGAGTAAATTGGTTAGGCACAAGTGCCCACGTCTGCATCCATGCTGGGAGTCTGAAATTAAATTATTAGCCTCAAAATTGCTCACCTACCTATCTCTTATTATCGATTCCAAGAGTTTTCCAATTACAGAAGTTAGACTTATGGGACGGAAATTAGTAGGCTCAGATTAGAGTGTAAGAAAAGAGAGAGATAAATGTAGAGATAGAAAAGGGATAAAAGAGAGAAAAAGAGAGAGAAAGGGAGTAGCAGAGATTACATAGAAAGACTGATAGCAACAGATTTACTGATCCTTAGTAGGCTACCAGATCGATTATGCAAGAAAAATAATGGTCAATGATGAGGAGAGGCAGAGAAAAACTGGAGCAGAAATTTTTCTACAAAGGCAGATTGCAAGTTTATTAAGTTAATATTTTTCATCGTGCTTTTTTATCTACTGTAAAGCAAGTCTGGATTAGGATTTGTCATCATCCATTGATCTATTTTGTCTTTGAATGAATCTATGTATACTAAATGCGTTAAGCACAACATCGGGTAGATTATTCCAAATACTTATAGTTTTGTTGAAGCATAGAAATTTTGTTTCCTTTGTCCGAAAGTCGTTTTCCTCAAGCCCTCTGGTTGCGACCACGCGTTGATTCATTCGATATGAATATTAGAAATTTTGATTCATTTATATTTTCAAAATCATGAACCTATTTAAATAACTCTATAATGTCCATGTGTATTCGTCTCTATCTAAGAGAGAAGAGATTAAGAGCTTTAAGACTGCTCTCGTACTTCTTTGTTCTCAAGTGGTTAATCAGATTTGTCATTCGACGCTGGACTCATTCTAATATTTCTATGTCGCATTCTAGATTTTGTGACAAAAACTGCACGCAATATTTCAAATGTGGTCTCATGACTGCATTATAAAATGTTAGAATACACCTTTTAGACTTGTTTAGAAATGTACGATCTATGAGACCAAATATCCTGTTTGCACTTATCACTGCCTCTATGCATTGTTTACTTGATTTAAGGTCACTGTAATTTGTTTACACCTAGATCTTTCTCTACGTTGACGTTTGATTAGTATGTCGGTTTTGGAGGGAGCTACACTTGGCTTTAAAATTCATTTGCCATTTGCTCGCCCATTCTACCAGTTTGTTTATGTCTTCTGGAATCAGTGCACGGTCTTCGAATGTTTGTGCAATGCTGCCGACGTTGGCATCATCTGAAAACTTTGATAACTTGTTCATTATTCCGATGTCTATGTCGCTAATGCATATGAGGAAGAGTATTGGTCGAAGCACTGATCCTTGATGCACGCCGCTGGTTACTGAAATATAGCTAAAGGAACTGCCACAAATTACCACTCTTTGACTACTTTTATTAAGCCAGTTTTATATATATTTAACAAAATTCCCTCATATACCATGAACTTTAATTTTTGCAATCAATCGTTTGTGTGGCTTTCTGTCAAGTTCATTCTGAAAATCGAAAAACACAATATCGGCAGCTCGGTCTTCATCATATACTTTGAATATATTGTAAAAGAAAGAAAATTTGTAAAACATAATTGCTGGAGACGAAATCCTTGCTGGGATGTTAAATTACTGAGGCTTAGCTAATAAGGTGGTAGTTTTCGGCACGGGAGCTGTCTCCCTTTAAGAATATTGGTGTAACGTTCGCAATTTTGGTACAACATTCCTTTCTAAATATTTATTGAATATATGTGTCAGGAGGATAGTGATTGTTTCGCATTTCATATAAAATGCAAAAGTGAATACCGTTTGGATCAGGAGAACTATTTACCTTAATTGCTTTCAGGCCTTCTCTGACTTTCAGAAATACAAAATTCGTTCAGAGGTTGTTGATTGTTGTCAAACAAAATACACTGGAACTGTAATGTTGGTCTATCCTGGCCATTATGATTTACAAGAAGAGAGGCAGAAGGGAAATAAAAGAATAGACAGATATGAAAAGGGAGAAAGAGCTGAACAGCGATAGATAATAAAAGAAAGAGAGAGAAGAGCAACCCTAGATACAAAGGACGAACAGCCATAGTTAATAAGAGTGAGAAGAAGTTTAATAGAGAGGAGAGTGAGAGAGAAGAAGACTAAGAAGAAAGAAGAGTGAGATAGAGAAGAAAGAAAGAGCGAAGAGAAAAAGATACAAGAAGAAGCAGAGAGAGCAAGAGAGAGAGTTACAAAGAGTGACGAGGAAAAGTACTTCAAATGAGTCCTTTCTTTTCCAAATATATACAAATTATAGCACTACCTAGCATTCCCCGGAATGGTATTAATTAAAGGATTTATAACTTGATTTTTAAATAATATTTTACTAGAATATAACTTTTTAAAAATTAACAAACATCTTGGATAACATAGAAATGAAAACAAGAGCTCATATTTTTACGTATTAGATATTAAAGAAAGGAATTCCCTGTATACAATATTGTTTTAGTCTGTGCCGAAATTTAATGATTTCTTTTCCTTCGAACTCTGGAGCATCCAACATTAAGTTGACCATGTGAAAAACCGAGACCCTATAAGTGCATTCCAGCCACTGAGAGTGTATGATAACTTTGTTATTTGTTTATTGGCAATGCAAATCTAAAACTGACTGTAAGTAGCATTCTTTTAAAATTCAACGGAACACTTGTACGGATCATTGGAATTCTTGGTATATAGACATCTTCTGCTCTGTCAAATCCTCAAAGAATTGTTACTTTAATAACAGGAATCATCATTCTTTTTACTATGTCTTGTGCCGTTGCAGAGTTTTGTAGGATCAAGATTTCGTAGTAACATTATTGGAGAACCAATTTTCAGATCTAGCCAATGTGGTGGCAATCCATAATCTCTAACATATCTCATTGCATCTTGAGTTCTTTCATGCATATATCTTTGACTTCCAACAAAACTTAAAGAAAAAAATGACATGTTCACCAATTTTACCTCGGACAACATTAGTGTTAATGCTATCTCGATGATAAATGTATAAAGATGCTTTCAAATTTTATTGGTGACAATTGATGTATGCTAATCTTTCTACCTTCATCTTGTCATACTTATCTATAACAAACTACTGGAATAGGATTTTGTCTCTGAATGTTATTAAAATAATTTTCTTTACTCATAAGAAGAAGGAATTTGGTCTAACTTGAAGGATTCCAAAATGATACCCATCTTTACCATTGACAAAAAGAAGGGGTATTGTAAAGGATTATATGAACGATGAGTGTCATATGATCCTTTTGTATCATACACATGTCGGTGAAGAGTAAAATCACGTTTTCTAAAGTGGTCTCCTGTGAATATTGTATCTACTTCATTCTATTGGGTTGTATTGAAACGTCGATAATGCTCAATAGATGGCATTTTGTCAGCATCAATAACAATCTTGCACTCAGAGGATGGCGATGATTCTATGTCAAATTTAAACCTTTTCACATACCCGTTCCTTTGATGAGGCATCTCTTGCATCCTTTTGATTGTGGCAATTTTAGTAACCTTGCATCATCACTCTTTGAGCCTGTTAAACAAAATAATACATAAAATAAAGTTGAATAAATTGAGGCTATTCATTTGGCAGTGGCTATAACGATCCAATGCAGTGACACAATTGCCTTTGGACTTTGTCATAAATCCTCCCTCACGAATAATTTTAGCACCAAAAGCGGTCATCAGGAATGCAGTATTATAATTTTGAATGTTCCTAAGAAAGTCTTTTAAATCATTATTTGCATCAGTGAAAGGTTCCCTTAGAGGTTATGGAGCATTCTTACCTCGACTGTTCCAGTCTAGAAGATCTTTCCTCTTCAGTTTTATTTTGTCTTCTTGTTGACTTATAACCCTCATCTGTTCCAACCTGAGAGATTTACGAAACTCAGGCTCATTTTCTTTGTCTCTTCCAATTTATATCCTTATTACTTCAAGCTCCTGCACTCTCTGCTCTTGGCTTTGATTTTGTCTTATCTGTTGAATTCTTGTTTTGTTACCTTGGAGCAGTAACTTTCTTTATTCCTCTTCCTCAATAAATCTCTGCCTCTCGTTCTCAATGGTTGCAGAATATTTTATTCCAAGAGAGGATTATTTCTTCGTAGTCATATTACCTTACCCCTTAACTATTTTGGTGCATTAAATAATAAGTGAAAATCATTGCATGTTGATAAGAAAAAAAGACCATATTCTAAATTTAAATTAATAAGTTAGTATTTTTAAGGAATATATTAATGTGTTCTTGCTTTACTATTAAAATTTCCTAGTCATGTTGAAATATTAACCATATTAGGTATATTTTTCACTCTTTCAAGCCATAAACGGGTGAGGGAGCTGGGGAGAGGGGGGGAAAAAGACTTTATTTCTAGTCTCCTCTACCATGAACTTAGTATTCTCTTTTCTTTTGCTTTTATAGTATGAAGGAGCTCGTACGTTTGTACTTATGTCCTTAATGGAAATCTAATTTATTGAAACAATCTTGATCAAACTTTAATGACGGGTAAGTTTTAGACCTTGATTAGGTTTTAGGCTTTTAATAAATATGGAGAGGGGATAAAAAAGACCCTTATGGGCCAATAATGGGGTCTGTATGTAGTGATTTCTTACAATAACTTATGTCATTAATTCAAATCAAATCTTCCATACGAATCTTGATAAAACTTTCACGATGGGATATATTTAAACCAAGGGAGAGAAGAAGGTCTCTATGTATTAATTTCTTTTATGGGAAAGAAGAAGAAGAAGGGAGGAAAAGTTTTTGTTTTCGTTTTGTTGTTGGCGTGGTTGGAGAAACCGGCACCGATGTTAGGCTTAGTCATTGGTGTTTTGTTCTTTGTACGGATCCTTGTAATTACTGCATTTAGCAAAAGTTTTGTCTATTTGTACTTGAGAATGTCGTGTTTCTTCGATCGAAAAAATAGTTGTAGAGCATTCTAGGATGTGGGAGAAATAGGCATTCCTTGGTGTGTTAGGTTAGTCATGTTAGCCTAGAATTTAGTTTTGCATTCTGCGACTCATCGACGTCTGTGGTCATTTACCCTAGGCCATTCTGGCCGTGGCCTTCCAGGATTGTCAGGGCGCCTGCGAATCTGAGGGGTGATCTCAAATCGTGTAAGTGTTTCTTTTTATAAGCTATTTCTTCCAACAAGTGTTTAATCACTGTGATCAGTTGTGGCTGGCTAGAAATCTCTATTGTAACAAAGAAGCACTACTTGCTCAAATTGTATTTACGTTTAATGCAAGAGATTCTTGACAAATATCCATCAAGTTAGTGCAAGGTTCTTTATCTTCCATGAATATAGTAGCAGGAAACCTCATAAAGTCCGCTGTAAACACCATGACACCGGACAAAGCACCGTACCAAGAATAATTGCTTTCTAATTCAATTTTGTAGGACTGGTAACATGGCATAGTTCGTGGATTGTAGTTGTTAACAAGCATCATTTAGGCTAGTTGTATATCCCTACTGGTGCGTGTTCACTTAGCAAGGTTAGGGCCACAGGTTCTCCTCTATACTACGATTACCGGTGGCAACTATGTTTCATTTTTATGCTTTGATTTACATCCATTCATGGAATTCATACAACACTACAACGCTGAGCTAATCAATCAGGTTAATAAACCTTGTGATATCGGGAGCAAGTTCCCCAAGATTGGTGTAAAGAGCATTCTAGAGAGTTCCGAAGCATGGTTGGCCGCCACTTTTCTCGTATATAAACCCAATCGAAAACTAATGGGAGGTAGTGGCCAGGTATATTAATACTTAGGTTTGAGCATTGTCATATACCTAGGAAATATAGTCAGATCTCGAGATACCTATGGTTAGCATTTCTTAAGTAGTTCTTCCTCAACCGCAACATAGAATCGATCCCACGTCTAGTTGCTGCATTTCGCCGGAGTATATGATATCCTATACAATTTTATTTAGGTATCCATAACTTTTGGCACTTCATATTATTTTAAAAGACAAGCTCATTGTGTTTATATAACTTTTGAAATCATAAATATAAAAGATTATCGAATATATAACTTGAGCTTTGCATACAACACTGGTCTGCGTCAAAAATGTACCTTAGGTTTTCTATAGTGTTTCTCAATAAAATTGACCTCCTAAATCCGAATCTGTCCTCTCGTTTTTCTCTATCACCTCCAGTTTTTTCGATACAGGCGGTGATGATAATTTTATAGTTTATACATCTCCTATATTACTTCAAATATCAATAGTTTTTACACTGCTCTATTCGTAGTAAATTTTGTGTACATTTTAAGTAATTATGCAAATAGGTTTATATTTTGCAGGTTAAAAATTGCTTAGCATTATAATAATAAGAATAATAATAATAGTGGTTGAGTTAAAAATGAACAGAAAATGTAAGAATAGCTCCGACAGATTTTGCTATGTTTGCGGCCAAGTGACTTTTCCCGAGCAGCGAAGTACAATCCCTCCTGTAATTAAATCTTTGTATCATGCATATTTTGAAGTAAGGCTAAGAGATCAAGATAAAAGTTTTGCACCACATATCTGCTGCAAGGGATGCTACATAAGTTTAAGACGCTGGAGTCATGGCGAACAGAAGTCCCTCTCTTTTGGTGTTCCCATGGTGTGGAGAGATGGCAAGGACCACACTACGGACTGCTATTTTTGCATGACAAATCTTAAAGGTGAGCATTGTATGAAGTATTTAAGCTTCCTGTATTATACTGGCTCCTGAAAATGTCATTATTATGCAAAGACTTAGCATAAAATTAAGAACTAAAATAGTTCACTTCAGCATGAACATATCCTTTACTAAACATTTATGTACTATCTGCAACTCCAAATCTATTCCTTTATGTAATATGCAATTATATTTTCCACAGGTATAAATAAGAAGAATAAACATAGTGTGGCATATCCGGATGTTCCTTCTGCCATCAAACCCCTGGCCCATGGCCCAGGAATTCCTATACCTTCTCCCCCTAAACATATAGAGGTACACGAAGAGATCAATATGGAAGTTGACCAAGATTATGACACATCTGAGTCTTATCAGGTTTCACACATGAAATGGTCGCAAGACCATTCACTTAAATTCAGTTAAATGACCTGACCAGGGATCTGGGGGTTTTAAAGGCGAATACACAACTTCTTGGCTCTCGACTTCGTGAAAGTAATCTTCTCGCTTAAGAAACAACATTTAGGGGGGTACAGAAATAGAGAACAAGAGTTTCGAAGCTATTTTTTACAGCATTCCTCCAGCTCTTTAGTATACTGCGCCAATATTAAAGGACTTGTTGATTCCCTTGGAATTCCCTACAACCCATTAGAATAGAGACTGTTCATAAATTCCTCCAGTAGAAGTTTAAAAGCTGTGTTACTGAATATTGGTAACAAGATAGCTTCCGTTCCTATAGGCCATTCAATCCAACTTACTGAAAGTTATGAAAATATGAAAAAAATGCTGGATGCAATAAATTACTCTAGCCATAAGTGGAGGATATGTGGTGACTTAAAGGTAAGATCATTTTACACTTGGCATTTCTAAGCTTTTTGATATTGACATTTTCATTTTTAATTTTTAATACTTGTATACACCTTTTGGTCAACTTACATTTTACAAGAATGCAAATCTGGAAATCATAAGTCATTTTTGAGTTATATTTTTTGTTGAAGTGTGTTCCTATAGGTTAATGCATCCTAGTGGGTTAATGGGGAACTGATCTTTATTGAAAAGGTATACAATGAAACTCAATAAACTCAAAATAAGATGTAAATATATCCAATTAGTTCCAATACGATGATTTAATGCATCGGCGGACAGGATTTTTCAGTACATATTCATATTTTTATTGTTTTAAGAAATATTACTTTGAATTTGTTTTTAGAAATATTACACTGAATTTACATACCGTGCTAAATTATTTTCAGGTAGTGTCTCTTACGCTTGGGACGCAAACAGGCTACACGAAGCATCCCTGTTTCCTATGTTTATGGGACAGTCGTGCAGATAGTATGCACTTCGAGAAGAAGGTTTGGCCTCCACGCGAAGCATTTAGAATTAGATCAAACAATGTGATAGCTGAACCTTTAGTGCCTCCTTAAAAAATACTCCTCCCTCCACTGCATATAAAGCTTGGCATAATGAAAGATTATGTCAAAACCCTTAATAAAGTAAGCCAAGCTTTTAAATTTCTTCTTCAAAAATTTCCACAAATCAGTGACGCTAAGCTCCATGGGGGAATTTTTGATGGACTTCAAATCAGGAACTTGATCAGCAATTCAATGCATCAATGAAGGACATAGAAAAAGATACCTAAAAAAGCTTTCAAAGCTCTAGTTAACAATTTTCTAGGCAATAAAAGAAAACTAGAAGAATATGTTGCCCTGGTCAATCAGCTCTTAACAAGTCTCAAACATTTGGGAGCTCGAATGTCTATAAAGATACACTTTTTACAGTCCCATCTGGATTATTTTCCCGACAACTACGGGGATTACAGTAAAGAACAGGGGCAAAGATTCCACCAGGACATAAAAACAATGAAATTCAGGTACCACTGTAAATGGAACGGAAACCTGCTTGCTGACTACTGTTGGTGTTTGAAGCGTGATGCACCAGATGACAGGCACAAACGAAAATCGTCAAGGGCGTCTGTTCTTCGAAATTTAAATTATTTTCTTTATTATGTTGCATTCTTTTATTTTTTGTTTATTAAAAGAATTATAGTTTACATACGTGTATTCCTGTTTATATGATATAACAGTAATAATGCATTATTAGATAGAGAAAGTTTGGTTTTTTTTAAATTCAGAAAAAATGAGGTAATCTCAATGAAAATGGTGTATGCTGTACTGAGAAAATCTGACCTGATTGAACAAATATACATTCATTTTTTAGCTCAGGAGGTTTGATTCATTAAGAAACCACAAAGAAATCCTGGGGAACATTAAAAAAAAATTTCAAATGCAGGCCTGTGTAATCATTTGGTGATTCAGTGCTAACCGAACAATGTGTGTTATGTCACAGCTTTGGGCAGTGACGATGATAAACAAAGACCTAGGTTGCTATTCCCTCACTGTGAATATCCTACAGCTAATAGGCGACCCAATTATCTTAACATGGCCACATATAAGAATTAGACTGCTTTTCAAAAGGACCCTAATCTGCTGTAGAGTGCCCAAATTTATACTGCTGATTTCCTTTTATAATTTTAGTATTTGGTGTGGATTTAATGGCTCTTTTGTTATCCTTCATATGCAGTTTACTAGAGATTATCACTCGAAGCTGCCCTTCAATAGATTCCCGTTGGAAGGCGCGATTATTTCCTGTTTCCTTTTCTATTGTTCTTTGTCTCCTCACTACTCATTTTGGGCTTAGCCCTATTGCACGATCAGTTGAATACTGAATTTAGCTTTAACGATTTTCAACTTAACGCGAGCCCCTTCCCATATTTCATTTTTTATTTTCATTTTATCTCCACAGATCAACTGGGGACAGCGTATCAGCAGCCAATGTAGACATAACGAAATCCACTAATGCTAGGAGGAAACATCATATATAATTTACATTGGCAGGGACCGCAAGATGCAAAGGTAGCCATCCGCTTGGGCCAGGCTAGTTGCTCCAGATAAATATGAAAAAGAGTAGCTGTAGTATTAAGAAAAGCCATGCCCTTTCCAATTGGGAAAGTGTAGGTTTTAGGAAACCTTTTCACTTAAAGAAGTTTGAGAAGGAAATGCACATTCTGAAGAAAGAGGAGTATGATCACCATCCTAACTAACTTTGACACCGAGTTGGTACGAAGCTCACTTAATGGTCATTCCACCTCTATCTTTTAAAGATTAAAAGAGGCTAGTATGAGAAACATGCCCCGAGCTCACTCGATAGTCAAAAAAGCTCTCGACCAAATATAAAAAGGAAAAGGGGGTGACCACTATCCTATATTCAGCCTCCTGTCCTATATCCAGCCTCACAACAGTTACCTCTTTGGAGGCAAAACATGTCTTTGGCGTCAGACGCCAGCCAGTAAAGCTAAAATGCCGCAACCAAGCAAACAAGGACGGTGCTAGTTCATAAAAATAGCTATATATTAGTGTTCTTGCACGTCGACAAGATTGCAAAGGTCAAAAGATCTGTCATATGTACAACACCCCATGAATCCAAATTCATTTAAACCCGCAGGCCATAAGTAGTACAATGATAAGTTCCCAGCAACTGTCACTGTTAGCGTGGTGAGCCGATGTTACTTTTGTAATTGTGATACTTCGGCGCAATCCTATCCTCCTTAACACTAATTAGAATTCAGCTCGAATGTAAAATGGACGTTAATATCAAAGTGGTATCATTAATAATAGTTTCTATAATAAGTTTAGGTAAAAGTGACAGTTACAACCTTCACTATAATCTTACTTTTGTGGGTTTAAGAGGAAGTACACTTAGTCACCAGATGCTAGTGCCCAAATGGTTACCCAAGCTATAGATGACGGTGCCTTGCTGGCCTCTAGAATAGAGCAATTTGTCTCCTACTAAAATATCTCTTGCTAATATGTCTCTTTCTCCTCTTTGGACAAAGTGCTAGATAAGGATGATAATTATCGTAGTCATAAAGCTATGCATTGTGGCAAGGTGGTTATTTTCTCAGCATTATCCATCACGTGTGTGAAATCAATGTTTTTCTTGATATCCAATGTTCCTGAAGCACACTCTATTGCCCCGCGCCTACTTGTCTATTTTATTACTAAATCTTTTTTAATTAATACCCATAAGGTTTGTTTATGTTTTTGATTTCCCTTTGCGAATATCTTGTATGTTGATATTTTTGTACAATTTATTTAAAGTAGTAAATATGTATATATTTTTACATTTGTGTTATCTTTGACATTGCGAAACTAAGAATTATGATGAACTACATATGAAAAAATGAGAGTTGGATACTGTATAAAAATAGGGCGGAACCTATTAGTAAGAAGTAAAACATGAAAGTGTCCTGTGAGATTTTTTTGCTTTCGAAGCCTGGCACAAATTAATAGCAAATGCTTTAAAATGCCACCTACAGAAATGACTCGGTTATTAGCGAAAAGGTTTTTTAAAACAAATTATCTTAGGCCTAATTGAGGGACATTTGAAAGAAACGCTGAATATCAAATGAATTCCAGAAAATAGTACAAATGTGTCATAGCAACACAGGAAAAAGGCTGTGCCATAGCCTGAAAGTATGCATGATCATCAAATATATGAATGTAGCGACGATGTTTCCACTAAGAATGAAATATCCTTTACATGGGGGCAGGAAAAAGTATAAACAAATTTACAGACACAAAACATATGGCACAAAAAACCTTTTTGCAGAAAGTAACCCTGTCTCTGAAATTAGGATGGAATAAGATGCAGATATAAGCATCAAATAAGATTCAATTTATTCCAAGGTTAATTCATGTTGTTTATTAATGAAATATATGTTATTTTATGCCTTTCATGTTCTTAACCAAAAAAAATAAACGCATTCTATAATGAAGTGAAATGTTTATTTATTTTAATTGTTTTACTTTTTACATGACGCACATTGTGCCACGGAGGGAAAGCGCTATTTAAATTTTAAATGCTCAGTAATAGACAAATTAACGAAACTTAAGCGATAATCCATATTTATTTGACCAAAGACAGAAGCTAACACCAAATTTCAATAGAAAAAAGATGATAAAACTTAGAAACTATTAAAATTGTTGGTAATTTATTTTAGCACTCAATGAAGGCCTGACACTATTGTAATTTCTGAAATGGCCACGGAAAGAGGAGTAAGGTATTTTCATTAAGCAAAAGAAAAGAGGTAAGAAATTCCATCCAAATATAAATGACGATTTCATCATTGCACAAATAAGCATGTTACTAACCTCCAAGAAATTTACACCCGATTCACAACTTCGATCAAATATTGCCCGCCAAAAGCCCAGCATTAATGATGAGAGAGGGAAATTGTTGTTTTCTATCATCTTGGAATACCCAGGAAAGAATATTGAAGGGAAAATTTTAGAATTACCCAATTACCCAATTTCCCCACGTAAATAGCAAATAACAGTGCGGCAAAAACAAATATTGTACCATACAGCACGGTAGCCATAGTGAAACAATGGTCACCATTAATCCAAAAGCTATACGGATTTTAATAAAAGAAAGGACAATCATATTCCAGATCCAGCAAGATAAGCACTAAGGAAAGAGTGACAACCAACAATCCGCAGCATCTGGAAGTCGTGTAGAACACTTGGAATCTAAAATGTGTAAAATCAATAAAATAATAAAAGAAGCAGACGAGAAAAATTTCACGAGGGTAAGGTTTAAAATCCTTTTGCTCTTTAATGAACAAACAATAAGGGTAAATATGTAGAAATACGTAATACATTATAAAAAGAAATATAATGCATCAGATATGATCTGATATAGAAGGATATCTCAACTCTAAAGAGAAGATTCGCAAAGATTTAAGCAACTACAGAATGAACAACAAAGAAAATCTAATAAAAAAAGAAGGGTAAAAAATAGGAAATTGCCCACAATATTATATTTCTATTTTGTTAAAGAAGACGAAAAAAGCGTTTGACTAAATTTCACCATTACAGTAAATTCTCTCACGAGAGAAAAAGTTTTCAATAGTATTGTATATGTATATATACCTGTATGTTTGTAAATACGTCCAACTATAAAACGAGCAAATCGAGGAGGAGAAAGATTATTCATTTGAGGGGATTCATTCGAGAGGAATCATTAATTCGAGAGAAATCATTCGAGGTAAATCATTCGAGACAAATCATTCATTCGAGATCATTCATTCGAGAGACTCATTTTCCAGGAGCAGTTTCGGGTCATACCAATCAAGTCATTTTACTCCGCATTAAAAGATAACATTTATGTAACTGATCTTACATCAAGACGAGTCTTATTCATTCATCGTCCTAAAGCACAAACATTAAAAGAGTTGTATTTAAGCATCATCAAAGATAAGGCCGTGAAATCGATGATCATTAATATACGAACTCCTCCTCCATTTGCTACCGAAAGCCAATAAATAAATAGAACTGCTGTCTTCTTGTTTACATCACCATTTTGCTCAAAGGCAAAATAATATCAGCATTTCTGCTCATTACTCAGTCAAGAATATTCATCCATCAGCTTTTGGAGGTGGAATATAAATATATCTGGATCCGATCATCCAGATCCTTTCATCAAACCAAACCTTACAAACTCTCTCAAACCATTCAAACCTCCAACTACTCCTGACACAAATTTTTTGCTCAGAAAAATATCCCTTTTTTTGATAACTGCAGAAAATATTCCTTCCATTACATTTCCAAATATATCATATATTCTTTAGGAATTTCATTTCATCAATTCAGCAAACAGCCCAAAACTATCTATGCATTTTAGGGGTTGGTTCTGTTTGTTTGTCTTTTTGTGTGTATCTCTGTCTGTTTTTCTATCAGTTTTACACTTAATAGAGTGAGGCCTAACAGGTGAGAATTCTGTCGTAGAGAGAACCTGTCCTGTCCAGTGGCTAACACTAAAGTGGAAACAGATGCTCACTCAGAGCGAGCGCACCGTACTGCCTATGTATCTCCCCAGTTTACAATTGGGGCAAGTAAACTCATAAATAACGGAGCACTTCCCTTCAGGCAGGATTTGGTCCTTACAATTAAAATATAATCCTATGTGATGTCTATTTATGAAAATTAACTTAAAATTGGTATGGCAAAATAATTTATTTAATAAAGATGTAATTTGTTTTCACCCGAAACGTTATATCTATTAAGAAAATTTAATGACTTTCCCTTTATACATCCTTTCGTTCATCCTTCAAATTATATATATATATATATATATTGAATATTGCCCCGTTTATTATATATATTAACATTATATTTGGTGGTCTTGATCTTTATATATCCTTTTAACTGCAACTTGTTAAGCCATTAGATAAATCCCGTTGATCGTAAACGCTCTCTATAAAAAAATCAAGAACTCGGCCTTCCACTCCTTTAATTGCTCCTTTACATATAGCAGCCGTAATCGGGTCCGCTAGCTGCCCGTGCTTGTGTATGCCCCCTTGCTCCGAGCAAATCTTCACAGACATATATATATATATATATATATATATATATATATATATATATATATATATATATATATATATATATATATATATATATATATATATTATTATCATTATATTAAAATCTGGTGTCAAGTAAAGTGGGTGAATTTGTATTGAAGTAACCCTTTTTTGTGTCAAGTCTTAACCCCACTTTAGTTGTCTGGTAACCAGTTTGCCAAGTTCGTTCAAAGTATATCCAAAGATAGTGAAACAAATTCTTAATTTTTTTTTGATTGATCCTTTTATTGTGCTGCCCGTTTTTTGTGACTTAATTTTTGTGGTCTCTGTTTTTTTGGAGGAAGAAGATCTCTCCTAAAAATCCCTACTAATCCCCGTGAAGGATTAAAAGGCCCTATAATTACCTGTCATATAGGGATCATTTTTTTAATTATAACTTATCACCGAGAATTTGCAGCTCTTCAGAACGAAACATTTTCAAGCGCTTAGAAAGAGTGACCTAACGTCCAGCCCTCGTGGAAAAAAGCGAGGAAGGACGAAGGAGGATATTCCCGTGGTCAAAGGAAGGTCGCCTACCTCGTTAGTGACAGCCTCCTTTTTCGCTCCAGCTTGGCAGAGGATAAATCCACAACGCGCTCTTCATGTATCCCTCGTTCGCATGTTCATCAAGTCCTCCGACTTGCCCAGGATGAATTACTAGCTGGTAATTTTAGCCACAATCACAAACCCCAGAGAATTGTCCTTTATTTATTTTGGCCCGGTGCTGGCAAAGAAATTGCCGAGTTTTGCAGGGTGATAATATATGTCAAAAGGCTACAGCAAAAGGGCAAAGACCTCCTATCCCCCTGCAGCATACCACACTTTTCTCTGAGCCTGTCTTTAAAATGGCCATAGACTTGATTGGCCCAATACAGCCCCCGTCTAGCGAAGGAGACTCATACGTCCTCACGCGTGTCGATTTCCAACGAGATTCTGCAACGCAGTCTCCCTTAACAAGATAGATACTGTTACCTGTGTGGGGCCCTATTTTTTTGTTTTCCTTCGCCCACATCCCAAAGGAGATCTGGTCGGATAAAGGTCGACAGTTCACTTCTGAACTAATGGAATACGTCGACAAGCCTCTAATAATCAAGCCACTATTCCCTATCCCTTTTCATCCCGGAGCCAACGGCTTCTGCGAAAAATTAAATGGTACATTGAAGACCACTTTGAAAAAGTTATGCCATGCGCAGCCTAGAGAATGGCATTGATATTTGCCGGGTGCCCTGTTTACCTGCCGAGAAAGTCTCCATTGAACTTAAGGATTTGCCTCTTTCGAACTTTTGTGAGGTCGAAACGTCCGAGGCCCGATGAGCATATTAAATGAACGGTTTGCAAATCTCCGTCTGATGAGGAGATAATAACCTCATATACTTACTTACTGGGCCTTAGAAACAGCCTGGAAGAATGTCCCGATATAGCATACAAAAATACGGATCTAATCCTGCTAAAGCATAGGAAGTAATTTGAGGTTAGGTCAAAGCAAAGGCGATTCAAGCCCGGTGACGATATGTTGCTCCTCCTACCTACGATAACAAATAGGCTGTTTTCCCCATGGACAGGCCCTTGCTTAATCCTAAAAGCGCGTGGCACCGTGGATTACTTAATAGAGACCACTCAGGTAACAGACTGTTTGATGTGAATATGCTTAAGCGCTAAAACTGCAGCACCTTCATTAATAATATAAGTGACCTTGACCAAGAGTCAGTAATGTAAGCTTCTTAAGTTGAGTCAAACCGTATGTGTCGAGTCTGACAACAATTACACTCTCCCTTCGCTCTCCAGTTCCTGTGAAAGCGCCGCCCCTGAACTCGACTTAGATGCCCAGCTGGAACCTTCTCAGAAGACGCACTTAGCTCTTTTGTTTACCAAATTCCCGGATGTAATTTCCGAGAAGCCTAGCTGCTCTATCTATTTTGAGCATAATATAACCGTAACCAGCCAAGAACCTATTCGCTCGAAATCATTCTCCTTGCTCGTTTACTTACGTTCTGCTTTTAAAGCCGAAGTAGAAAACCTGCTAAAAGTGTGAATTGTTGAACCTTCCAAGTCAGATTATTGATCCCCAATTGTTATGGTCATGAAGCCAGACCAGTCTTTTGGCTTGTGCGTAGACTTTAAGAAACTGAACGCCGTGGGAATTTTCGACGCTACGCCTTTCACTTCGATAGACCAGAGCCTACATCTATTTGAAGAAGGTAAGTTTATTTCAGAGATAGATTCGTGTAAGGCCTAATATCCAATGCTCCCTCGGTCTAGTGCCCGGAAATACACCGCATTCGCCAAAGAAAAAAGCCTGATGCAATTTAGGCGTCTTCATTTTGGATTAATTACTGCCTATAGTAATTATAATCACATGATGCACTGCATCTTGGATAAGCTGAATAACGTTTCGTTTTATTTTTTGATAACGTTTATGTTGCCACCCACACATAGGACCAGCATACAGTTCCCTACGCTCTCTCCCCAGTAGACTTCGGGAACACGACCTTACTATAAGCTCCACCACGTACCATTTTTCCTAAGGTACCATTATATATCTTGGTTTCAGGAACTGATTAATCGAGAATTGATACATGATATCTGCCAAATGATTAACTAGAACGCAACAGGTATAAGTCGCGCCAGATTTCCGATCTCCGCTGGGCATTTAGCTAGCGGAGCAGAAGTGCCATTCTACGCATGAAAATAAGAATGTTTTTACCCAAACAAAGAAAACTGACCAAGACAAGAATTCCTAATTATGAAACTTCACCGATATATACAAGAATTCACCGATAAATACCCAACTATAACGAAGAAGACATCAACGAAAAAAAAAAGACACGATTTGCACTCACTACAAGATATACAAAAAAACAAAGACCTTCCACTCAAATTAAATAATATATTTTGGTCGAATTAACGATAATTTTTCACTCCCCTTTTAGCTCTGTTACGTTGTAAACTGTCACGATCTAGTTAACTATCCTTATTGAAAAATTTGTTCTTCTTTTGGTATATATACATTGCAACGTTTATTATATATTGATATATTAAAATTATATTTTGGGGGCTTGATCTTTATATGCCAAAGGAGGCAAAAAAGCAAGTCTTAATTTATCTCTCCTATTTAATTCTTTGACATATCTATAATACCAATGCTCACTTAATAATAAATAATTTTCCTTTATAAGCACATATACATTCCACTTCTTTTCGACGATACTGTGTTTTTCTTACTTTCTATTTGCATAATTTTACATTTCTATTTTCTTTTTTCAATCTCTCGTATTTACTGATATTCGTGATTTTTGCAGCCATTGATCTGGCTGAAAGACAAGATTTTGAGAAAAGGTGATCATGATTGGAATAAAATCATATGTCAAAGATAAATTTATACCCTCACATATCAGGTCTTGAGCTAACTAAGTCAGCTGTGTAGATTGATTAGAGATTAAAGGTTAAGTAGCCTTTCTGAGGCATATAAGCGATTCGCTCTAACTTAAGCATTATTATCCCAAATTTCTGTCCTAGAATATTTTATCATCCAACTTTAAAGGTTTTTTCACTAAGGTGAGGAATTAGTATTAGGATAATTTTAACGTTAGAGCATTTTTTTCTTAATTATTACTATAATGATTAATTGTAGAAATCATTTTCTTTAAGGAATGATCTCGAATTAATGATTGCTCTCGAATGAATGATTTGTCTCGAATGATTTACCTCGAATGATTCCTTTTGAATTAATGATTTGTCTCGAATGAATCCTCTCGAATGAATGATCTTTCTCCTTCTCGATCCGCTCGTTTTATAGTTGGACGTATTTACAAACATACAGATATATATACATATACAATACTTTTGAAAACTTTTTCTCTCGTGAGAAAATTTACTGTAACGGTGAAATTTCGTCAAACGCTTTTTTCGTCTTCCTTAACACAATAGAAATATACTATTGTGGTTGTAATTTGATGCTCACCGAATTTCGTTCCCTATAGATCTTCCTTTTATCCATTTTTTTTTTATTTCCTGGGCAATTTCATATCTTTTACTCTTCTTCTTTATTAGATTTTCTTTGTTGTTCATTCTGTTGTTGCTTAAATCTTTGCGAAACTTTTCTTTAGAGTTGAGATATCCCTCTATATCAGATCATATCTGATGCATTATTTTTCTTTTTATAATGTATTGCGAATTTTTGCATATTTACCCTGATTGTTTGGTTCATTAAAGATCAAAAGGATTTTAAACCTTACCCTGGTGAAATTTTCCTCGTCTGCTTCTTTTATTATTTTATTATTATTTTGTGTCTTATCTTATTTGTTCTTGAATTGTTAAAAAATTAAAAATTCTGCACAAACATTAATTATCCTATTTGAACGATGAATATTGTTTTAAAAAACACATTTACTTCTAAGAGTTAGTGGGATTTCCTTTGCATTCATTTTTCTGGATCACCTTTTATGTCCAATTTGTGGGTGGCCACGTAAGCGTTATCAAAATAAAACGAAACGTTATTCAGCCTATCCAGTATCCAGTGCATCATGTGATTATAATTACTATAGGCAGTAATTAATCCAAAATGAAGACGCCAAAATTGAATCAGCCTTTTTCTTTGGGGAGTGTCTTGTATTTCCGGGCACTAGAACAAGGGAGCATTGGATATTAGGCCTTACACAAATCTATCTCTGAAATAAACTTACCTTCTTCAAATAGATGTAGGCTCTGGTCTATCAAAGTGATAGGCGTAGCGTCGAAAATTGTTACGGTGTTCAGTTTCCTAAAAAGCCAAAAGACTGGTCTGGCTTCATGACCATAACAATTGGGGATCAATAATCTGACTTGGAAGGTTCAACAATTCACACTTTTAGCAGGTTTTCTACTTCGGATTTATAAGCAGAACGTGAGTAAACGAGCAAGGAGAATGATTTCAAGCAAATAGGCTCCTGGCTGGTTACGGTTATATTATGCTCAAAATAGATAGAGCGGCTAGGCTTCTCGGAAATTACATCCGGGAATTTGGTAAACAAAAGAGCCAAGTGCGTCTTCTGAAAAGGTTCCAGCTGAGCATCTAAGTCGAGTTCTGAGGTGGAGCTTTCACAGGAACTGGAGAGTGAAGGGAGAGTGTAATTGTTGTCAGACTCGACACATACGGTTTGACTTAAGTTAAGAAGCTTACATTACTGACTCTTGGTCAAGTTTACTTATATTATTAATGAAGGCGCTGCAGTTTTAGCGCTTAAGCATATTCACATGAAACAGTTTGTTACCTGAGAGGTCTCTATTAAGAAGTCCACAGTGCCACGCACTTTTAGGATTAGGCAAGGGCCTGTCCATGGGGAAAACAGTCTATTTGTTACCGTGGGTAGAAGGAGCAACATCTCGTCACCGGGCTTGAATCGCCTTTGCTTTGACCTAACCTCAAATTACTTCCTATGCTTTAGCAGGATTAGATCCGTATTTTTGTATGCTATATCGGGACATTCTTCCAGGCTGTTTCTAATGCCCAGTAAATAAGAATATGAAGCTTTTATCTCCTCATCAGAAGGAGACTTGCAAACCGTTCATTTAATATGCTCATCGGGCCTAGGACGTTTCGACCATACAAAAGTTCGAAAGGGGCAAATCCTTAAATTCAGTGGGGACTTTCTCGGCAGGTAAACAGGGCACCCGGCAGGTATCAATGCCACTCTCTAGGCTGCGCATGGCATAACTTTTTCAAAGTGGTCTTCAATGTACCATTTAATTTTTCGCAGAAGCCGTTGGCTGCGGGGTGAAAAGGGATGGTGAATAGTGGCTTGATTATTAGAGGCTTGTCGACGTATTCCATTAGTTCAGAGGTGAACTGTCCACCTTTATCCGACCAGATCTCCTTCGGGATGTGGGCGAAGGAAAACAAATAAATAGGGCCCCACACAGGTAACAGTATCTATCTTGTTAAGGGAGACTGCGTTGCGGAATCTCGTTGGAAATCGACAAGCATGAGGACGTATGAGTGTCCTTCGCTAGACGGGGGCTGAATTGGGCCAATTAAGTCTATGGCCACGATTTACAAACATACAGATATATATATACATATACAATACTTTTGAAAACCTTTTCTCTCGTAAGAGAATTTACTGTAACGGTGAAATTTCGTCAAATGCTTTTTTCGTCTTCCCTTACAAAATAGAATTATAATATTGTGGTTGTAATTTGATGCTCACCGTATGTCGTTACAATCAAGGTACCTCATTGTATGGTGCCCTTTTGTAACCACAGAATAATTAGTCCCATTCTCAGTTTACATTTTCACCGTGACTTTGGTCTTTTCGTGAAATAAAAAATGGGAATGGTTCTAAAATATCATTTCAGATCTAGGAATATTTCATTTGAGTATCTTTTTGTTTTGTTCCCCACACATCAGTTTATTTACATTGGCTAAGTGTACACATTACTACTTCATGGGTTTGTGTGTACACATATTGTGTGCAGCACAATTCTAATGCTTTTATTCTTTAAATCTGTATTTTCTATGATTGCTATTTCCATTAACGATGATACATAATACATCAACTGATCCATTTCCTTACCTTTACCCGTGTTAATATGCGTAATTAAAAAAAAGGTGTGCTACTATTTATGTTCAGTAATGTATGTAATGTATATAGTCGGATATAGGGAGGTATGTTGCAACTAAATAAATGTAGCAACACTATATTGCAGAAATGTGAGTGAACCTCTTTATATAGCATTCATCACAGTTATACCTCTTATAAATTAGACAGTATGCTTCCTCACGCAGGCCTCTGGCTTGGCAATTTATTGATAAAAAAACAAGCATCATTGGCACGTACATTTATCATGAGGCAGCATTTGGGGAAATAAGATTTCTTTCCTTTGTTTGATATCCTGCAATATGCAATATTCTTTTCGACCCGTTTAACACACCCATACTATGAATCTATATGCTAATCATAAATGGAACAGATTTATTCACCTTCTTTCTTTTACCAGTGGAATGTTGCTGCAATTTTGCCATTTGTAGCAATTTATGCTCATCCATATTCTTCCAATATATCATTCAGTCTCTAGAGAATTATATTGACATTTTTATCGAGAAAATGTTCAATAAATCTTGAGAGTCTTTCAAAAGGTTTTTGGTCAGTTATAGGGCATATTTCAGTTATATTGCTTTGCACAGTTCTTCTTACTCAATGGCTTCATCGTATTTACTTACCTAGAAATCACTGAACAAGTTCTAGTATAGGAGAGTATTTTCATTCTCAACTCCATTGAGGTATTTCATTATTTTTACAATTCTTACAATTTTGACAATAAGAAAAGCTATACAATAATCTTTTTACCATTCTAATTCAAAATTGATGGTGGAATGGAGGTCGTTAAGATTTTTTAGGAAATTGATGAATGAATTAAAAAATTTGATAGGCCTAGATAGCTAAATCATATAAAATTCCCATGTAAAATAAAAAAAAGGGAGTAATGGAATCTTCAAAATGTTCCCTAAAAAGGTTAAATAATATAGGCAATAAGTAATTGCCTATGTCCATATTTTTGAAAGAAGAAACCCATTTCACTAATGAATACATTGTCAATAACATACTTTTCCACATTTCGAATTTTACTTTTACCTAGTGGGAGGTTTAAAATCGGATTGTCTAATACCTTAGGTAGCACATTAAGGGCTTCATTAATTGGGACAATGGTGAAAAGGCTGTCTAAATAAAAGCTTACTTACCTTCTATGTTAATTTTTCTAAATTTTTCAATCAATTTAGGGGAAAAGATTGTGTGTGAAGGAGAAGTCAATCCAACGGTGCAGCGAGAATTTTTTTTATTATTGAACAACGTGTTTCAAGTCAATGCTATTAGGTAAGACTAAAAGTAAGAATTCCTTAATCCACTATAAAAGTCTGCTGGAGTTCCTCAAAACTCTTCAAATATCAAAAAGTAGATGGGTGAAGAACCGCGGGAACATTCGCATTTGCGTTTTCTGTTAAAGTAAACACTATCTTATAGCGTTCATCAACGCCTCTACAGGAGCGACACCATCGATACTTGCGGTCCATTATATAGAGTGAATTCACTTGCGGAGAGTCAGCTCAGAGAGTAAAATGCGACAGCGCTATCCCGAAAACATCCATGGAAGAAGAGGAGGTAAACTTCGATCTGGTTCGAGGATCGATAAGCGCTAAAGAAGATTGACCTTGCATAGGACTGCAAGCCTCAACAGTAGCGGAAATACGCACCAGAAGGAATGGTGATCACCCAAGAAGAGCTAAATACTGAAATCTCCTGTTTTAAGCAAAGATATTCTCGTCTAAGACTGATGACAGCGAGGCACTTGAAAGAGGCCCTACTCAAGGCAGAAACCAGACTTTTATATCTTTTAAATGCAGCATTAGCGACAAGATACTTCCCAGGCAACATGAAGACTAACAAAATCATATTTGTTCCAAAATCAGGGAAGACAAAAGATTAAGTGATGAATTACAGGCTGATCTAACTCCTTGTGATAATGTGGAGAGTATTCGAAAATAACAAGTTCGTCTCCCATGCGATGTCACATTCATTGCATAAGGTCGAACAACATTGCTTCCGTAATAAAATGAGAACGGAAAATGCAATTATCTTAAGACACCAGCATGTGGTGAAGAGGCATGCCTCTGACTGCCTGTTGGATGTGATCTACCGGGATGTGAAAATAGCCTTCGGCAAGGTATGGATTGACAGAATTAAATACAAGATCTCAAAACTCGGGTTGTTCGCACATTTTAGAAAAAATCATCAACAGCTACCTCACCAGCAGCTGAGGTTGTGAAAGCGTTCGAGAACGACGTTGTAGCCCCATTTGACTTGCTATCCGGAAGTCCCTCAAAGATGGTGTCTGAGTTGTATCATTTTTACGGTGTACACCTGAGATATTTCGAAACAGCTGTTGCATCGAACCCTCAAATTTCAGTTCGCGCACATCATCTCCTAGATATATACTGGCAAAACACGTTCTGGAAGAGTCCTTTTGAATGCATTTGCAGCCGAAGCTCAGAAAATTATAGATACGAATAGAAGTGGAAAATCCAGAAAAAACAGAATAAATTCACCACAGTTCCTATTGGCAGATAGAAGAAGGAGCTCCTACAGCTGGAAAACTCAACTATTAATTATTTCCTGACCGTGAACACCCCAGGCTTCATAATTTCCAACACGGCAGAAGTCATATAAACTCAATGCTTGAAGTTGAGAAAATTGAACTAGACCTGACCGATTACGTAACCTAAACACAAAATATAAAAAGAAAATGTATACAGCCCTAATAAAAACTAAACTCTCTTTCCCACAGTTCCACTAAACATATTTTTAAGAAGCAGGATTATTCAATTGCAATGGATGAAAAATCGGGCCCGACGCTTCAACGACAACTCGAGATGGGAACACTATTGCACATCAATTGTGCTGTATAGAAGAACAGGAATAGAAACACTGAATGTCTCCTTGAATTCTTGAAGCACAGCTATCTGGCACAGCCTAGAATCAACTCTCCTACAAATAATATAGATGGCTTGTTCAGACCACAGGACCGGGAGAGATACAAGTCATATATGAGTCCAGCAAGGTAGGTGGCCTCAGCGGTCATCAACAGGATACCCTATTGTTAACCCACTAGTGGGCTAAAAAGTGAATCAATTATTATGTAACCGATGCTAACGAACCAAATTGTTAAGTGTAATATGTGAAGATCAATATAATAAGATAGACCCTAACTTCATTAAGGGATTCCCGTTCATTTTCCTTTTTTATTATTATATCTCTGCATATCTATTAACTATTATTTACTCTAGATGTTTTTTGCACAATTATTATTATTATTATTCTTTTGCTGTTTCGAGCAACAATTTAAATTGTAAATTATATAAATACCAGGATGGCCAGATTCCCGTGCGCACTTTCGATCTCCTCTATTTAAGTTTTACTATTATTCCTTTCTTTCCTTGTTACCATATAGCCGAAAACGAGGAGGGGTCCCTCATTTTATCCCCATCTTTCTATAGGGTGTTCCATAAACGGCGCCGAAGTTGAAAGGCGGGTAATAAAAGGGACTTTTTATAAACATCATTATATTCTGCATATTTCTAATGTAATACATATGTCTCACTTTTAGGTAAGGAAAAAAATATTAGCCATATGTCAATCTGCACTGAGTCCGGATACATTTATGTGCTCCTCGAAATTTCAGATAACTATCGCACAGATGTGCGGCTCGATGCCTCCAATCACACATCTGATTTCAGCTGAGAGTTCAGGAATTGTGCGTGGTTTGTTGGAGTATATCTATGATTTCACATAACCCCATAAGAAGAAATAACAAGGGGTAAGATCGAAGGAACTTGGTGGCCATTCCTAGTCTCCATTCAAGGATATCACTCTTTACGGAAATTTTTCATGAAGTAATGCAAGCTGCCAAGTGTAGGCCATGAATGGTCTTTGCAGTCTCCTTCTTTTCTTATGGTCGCTCCATCCTGCTAAAAGCATAGGTTTTCAATCTCTGTATTTTCCATATTCGCCCGTAACTGAATGAATATCATGTTTGGTAAAGTTCTCCATTAATGGTAACTGCATTTGCCTCATCATCTTCAAAGAAGAACGGTCCAACCACTCCAATTGCACCAAAACCACACAGTACAGTCGCTATAAGTGGATACATTTCACGCTTTTGCATTATTCAATTATTTTCATTTCCCTAAATCTGACAGTTCAGTTTATTGAAAAATCCATTCAAATGTAAGTTGGCCTCGTCA
Organism: Ceratothoa steindachneri; assembly: GCA_963969495.1. Classification (NCBI taxonomy): domain Eukaryota; kingdom Metazoa; phylum Arthropoda; class Malacostraca; order Isopoda; family Cymothoidae; genus Ceratothoa; species Ceratothoa steindachneri. Next base: position 79,830,816 of record OZ018322.1, on the reverse strand, counting down.
TTGAAGAACATTTCGTTTGCAAAATTTTTGTGGGCTGCAAGTCTCTCCGAAACCTAGGCAGCAAAATGCCTTCTATTCTAGTGGTCAGGGGGCTGAAGATGCTGCGTAAGTTGAATTTTGTACGCATTCGTAAGGAGATTTTCATGCCGAATTCGATGTAATGAAGTGGTCGGCATGTCCAACTACTGCGAACGTTGGCGAATCGATTTTCGCGGACTCAGAGTGAGACTGTCTCGTCCATTGGCAATAAGTTGCCTTGTCTGGCAAGAACGATTTCGCCCAGGTGATTTGCCAGTGCGACTGCATCAGTTGTTTTAAACTTCGTTATTAGTCTGTGAACCGTAGCCTCGTTGGGTGCTTCATTTCTGCCCAAATTGAAAGAAATGGTCGAGCTGTTTGCGTTGCACTTTCGTCACTTTGGTAAAATGACATCACGATGAGAATGTGCTGCTGAGATGTAAACTGCTCTATGACGCACTACACACCAGTATCCTGACAAACAAAACATATTGAACAGAGTGAAGAGAGATAGTAAACATGATAAAAGCATGGGTTTGATTAATATCAAATAACCTTACAGCTTTTTCTAAAGCATCTTTTTAAAAACAAGAAAATTCACTTGGAAATATAATAGAAGTAGAAGAGAGAATTGCATTCGCTGGGCTGATTGGAGAGAACTCCTGTTCACAGAAACAAATTAGTTCCTAGTACAGTGCATTAAAAGCTCAGATAAGGCTGTGCAAAGAATGGGACCCTTTAAAGACACAAGCCGGAGACTTTGGAGAGGTATGTAATGGTATGGGCTTATTAAGGTAGGAACAATGCGGAATGCGTTAGTAAGAAGCTATTTAAGAAGCCACTAATTACACACAAATTCGGTACTATAGAAAGGGAATTCATCAAAAGACTCCTACTGAAATTGTCTCCGAATAAAGGAAAAACACAAGGCAAGGAGTTACACAAAGGATCTTTGCTGACCTACAAATATCCCTCATTAAATACTTCGAGGTGAGGACAGGATTTAGCCTCATATGTCCTGAAAAAATTGATGTAGAACAACTTCTATCCTAGGCAGGAAGTATAACGCTCGGAAAGCTCGATCTAGGAGCGAAGACTCCACCCCAGATCACAGCCAACAGGAGCGTGATATGCAGAAAAATAGAACCATGGGTTGAAATGCCAAAATATAGATGTCAAGTATATTTCTGTGAGGGGATGCCCCTCGAAGGAGAGGCGTGAAGGAAGCCCCCCGGAATAAACATTTCAGCCCCTTCGCTACAAATCGCGTGCTCCTTGGCGTGGGAATTTTAGAATCATCGAGAAGGAAGCAGTCTCGCGCTGAGTCTCTCGACCCAGCTGTATTTGATTCTTCGATATACACCTCGATCTCTATCCCCTGCAAGAACGCCGAATTCTAGACCCATGGCTTTTATGCATCTCTCTTTCTCCTACGAGCCTGAGTGATGTCGAAAATCCTCTTGTGACAGCCATGACCTGGGGCTATCAAACGGACCAGCTACTTGGCTATTTAACCCTGCCTCTGCCATTCATTGAGGAGATTGGGTGTCTAGCAGTCCCTCCGTTCAGACCGTTTTGTCTGTTCCTCCGGCAACTCTCGCAACCCCTGTTCGAGTCGTACCTCGTCGTTAAGATCTCACCTGCAGATCGCCTTGGGTGAAACTTTTGCCCCTTTTCAGAGGAAAGCTATCGAGATACCTCCTTTCCCTCATCTCTCACCGCCTCCTTCAAGACTCCCGTTCCTCGTGTCTGAGACTACCTGCCGAGCCGCAGAACCGTCTCATGTTTAAGATTACATCTCTCTGGAGCAGAGAAATCTATTCCTTCAACAAGAAGTACTCAAAACCCCATCTCCGAGTCCTCCTCGTTAGGCCTCATAGAAATATCTCCCCGAAGACCTTGCCGTTGCTCTTCCCCCTCAGAGCATCACTAATCTTCAAGGTAAAGTAATGTTAGGTTTTAATCGCCTGATTACACCACTTGTCAATCGTCACCTGCATTCCCTTTTAAATTGACTTCCCGCTCAAATTAAAATTTCTATTGGTTGAATTTAATTTGAAGGATGAACGAAAGGACGTATTAAGGGAAATTCATTTCATTTTCTTAATAGATACAATGTTTCGGGTGAACTTTTCAGCCATCTTCGGGTACTGGAAAATATAATTCGTGGAGTAGACAGACAATATAAGTTAGATTTTAACAAACAGTCAAAATGATGAATTGATGGAAAAAATTTAATATTTCTTAAGGATGGATTGTGAAAATTTACAGGGAATTGATATTTTTAGATTATTATGTTAGGAGGTAAAAAAATAACGATTGAGGAAACATTGGAAACACATCGAGATAAACTAACCTTAAACAATCAGCCGTTAGAGGATAACTGGGGAGAAATGGCGAGGAGCGTAAGAAGAAAGAGAAGGTTAGGAGGTTGGTAATATTTTTTGTTTAGAGTAGGAGTAGTGGTTGAGAATAAGAATCAGAATTTAAGGAAGGAGAAAGGTACTTAATTTACATAGATTCAAGAATCTTTTATGATATGGTATCAGGGGTAGTTTTTATGATTTTAAAATCGTCCATTGTGATAGAAGTTTTACAATTAATAGAGTGAAGCTTAACAGGTGAGAATTCTTTCGTAGAGAGAACCTTCCCTGTCCTGTGACTAACACCCAAATGGGAACAGAACCTCGCCCTCAGTGAGCACACCATACTGCCTATGTATCTCGTCAGTTTACAATTGGGGCAAGTAAACTCGATTAATTAAATTCTTTTTCCATACCAATTTTAAGTTAATTTTCATAAATAGACACCACATAGGATTACATTTTAATTGAAAGGACAGAATCCCGCCTGAAGCGAAGTGCTCTGTTATTTATGAGTTTACTTGCCCGAATTGTAAACTGGGGATATACATAGGCAGTACGGTGTGCTCACTGAGGGCGAGGTTCTGTTCCCATTTGGGTGTTAGTCAAAGGACAGGGAAGGTTCTCTCTACGACAGAATTCTCAGCTGTTAAGCTTAACTCTATTAATTGTAAAACTGCTATCACAATGGACGATTTTAAAATTATAAAAACCACCCCTGATACCAGATCATAAAGGATTCTTGAATCTATGTATATTAAATAACTTTCTCCTTCATTAAATTCTGATTCTTCTTCTCACCCACTACATCTACTCTAAGGAAAAATATTACCGACCTCCTAACCTTCCCTTCCTTCTTACGCTCCTCTCCCTTTCTTCCCAGTTATCCTCTAACGGCTGATTGTTTAAGGTTAGTTTATCTCGATGTGTTTCCAGTGTTTCCTCAATCGTTAATTTTTAACTCCCAACATAATAATGCAAAAATATCAATTACCTATAGATTTTCACAATCCCCCCTTAATAAACATTAAATCCTTTTCATAAATTCATCATTTTTATTGTCTGTGAAAATCTAACTTAAATTGTTTGTCTACTCCACGAATTGTATTGTCCAGTACCCGAAGATGGGTGAGAAGTTCACACGAAACGTTGTACCTATTAAGAAAATGAAATGAATTTCCCTTAATACGTCCTTTCGTTCATTCTTTAATTTTATATATATATATATATATATATATATATATATATATATATATATATATATATATATATATATATATATATATATATAAACACATATATATATATATATATATAGTACCCCTTTTATTACATATATTAACATTATATTTGGAGGTCTTGATCATTACATATCTTTTAAACTGCAACTTGGTAATCCATTAGATAAATCCCGTTAATCGTAAACGCACTTTATAAAAAAATCGAGGACGCGGCCTTCCACTCCTTTAATTTCTCCAATATATATAGCAGCCGCCATCGGGTCCGCTAGCTGCCCATACTTGTGTATGCGCCCTTGGTCCGAGCGAGTCTTCACAGGCATACCTAGACATATATATATATATATATATATATATATATAATTTTTATTATATTAAAATCTGGTGTAAGGTAAAGTTAGGTCATTTTTATTGAAGTAACTTTATTTCTTTTCAAGTGTTCCCCGCAGTTAAGTTGTTCAGTAACAAGTTTGCGAAGTTCGTTCAAAGATATCCAAAGATAGTGGAAAAAATTCTTAATTTTTTTCTTTGATTGATCATTTTAGGGTGCTGATCGTTTTTTCCTGAGTTTATTTTCATTGTTTCTGTTTTTAGGGGAAGGACGATCTTTCCTGAAACCCCCTATTAATCTCCGTGCAGGATTATAAGGCCCTATAATTACTTATCATATAGAGATCAATTTTTTAATTATTATATATGTCGTCGAATGGACTCTCGATGATATACCATATATGACTATTCGTTGAGGGAACTTATTTAATTATCTTTAGAGTGCGTGGTTGTCCGGGGGGGACCAATATTATTTATCTTAGATATGCTTAAGAAGTGGAACTGAGCTCAAGGATAATAATATTGCTATCATTAATATAATAGAGTTTTATTAATAAAAACTATCAACGATACACAAAACGGAAAATATCGACATAAACAGAGAATGGAAAGGGTCGTGGGAAATCTAGCTAATCCGAGGATTAAGAGAGATTTAAAAAGGTAAAACAAATAAAAGTTAAAGGGATGGGATGGTTCGCTAAATCATTTAAAGCACAGGATAGGGTTGAAAAAAGGGTTAAATACACAAATGTAACGTTCAGCTTACGTAAATACACTTGTTGTGCAGAGGAAGGCGACGTGAATGAATCTTCGGTCCGCTGGCGAGTTCCAGCCGAAGGGGGTAGATGGGGGGGAATTAAATGATCCTGACGTGGCGTCTTGGGAATGAGAACCAATTCTTAACGAACGGGCTTGAAGAACAATGGCTGTTCTACGTTGTTCTCTTCTGAACAACAGGGGGGGTGAGAACTGTCTCTTGTCTACGGGCTCGAGAACAATGGCTGTTCTAATGTTGTTCTCTTCTGAACAAAAAGGGGGAAGGGTGAGAACCGTTTCTTGTCTACGGGCTCGAAAAAACAATGGCTGTTCTAACGTCGTTCTCTTTCTGAACAACAGGGGAAGCCTTGTAGACTTGGCGTCACGAAGGCTCGAACCTTGGCACTCAAGGGATATTGTCCTTCTTCTGGACAAGTGATGGTGAATTTCAAGGTCGAGAACCCTTGGCGCACAAAGTAAGAGTGGATCGTAGAGATGTCTCGCGAAAAAAATCTGGATCTCGAATCTGATCTTATTGGCAAAGTTTCCAAATAATTATTCGGGACATCCCCTTGGCGTAGGAAACAATGAAGTAGGGGCTTTGGGGAAATGCACAGCCGCACCTGAGAACAATACCTTATCTGCCCATAAGCCTAACTCAATCTGGCGAGGTCGGAGCATGGGGCGGACGAGGAAGATAAACCTCCTTGTTTAAACATTGACTCAGGTGGCGATAAAGCGCCCTGCTTCGACACGAGGATGCACGTGGGTAGCATCGTGTTTTCAAACAACATGTGATAACGGTTGAAATTAAGCGGCCTCAAACCGTTCTATCACACCCCTCCATTCCGGGGGAAGTTGTCACTTCGAATAAATAGAGAAGGGGCAACGATAGAGCTCCGTTATGGGGAACCCGTTTTCTTGTACCAACCGTACCTTCATGCACCTAACTAGTATTACCTCAATACATATGAATATTTTGATCTTTTGACTATAGGGGCACTAACCTTTAATACAACTTAATCAATAAAAGAGGCATGGAGCAATGAAGTGATATAAAATTAGTACATATGGGACAAAATAATTTATGCGTAATTTAATGAGTACAAATATATATACATACGAAAAAAATAGACATTGAGCCTTACAAAATTCAGACATATGTATACATTAACTAATTATATTACAAAAGAATCTAATTTAAGTCGTACAAGACGGTATATACATACATGGAGACCCTAATCCTACGAATACAATTACTCTACGCTTTTCGGTAACGCATTCCTACTGAGTGCGTCAGCGACCTGATTATCGGAACCTTTTATATAATTTATTTTAAATTGATACTCTTGCAAGAGTAAACTCCAGCGCATGATGCGGCCGTTGGAGTGTCGTACATTCCGAATATATGCTAACGGACGGTGGTCCGTTCCTATCTGAAATTCTTTTCCTATCAAGTACATTTTGAATTTGTCTATAACACAGATAATTGATGGAGCTTCCTTCTCTATAGTGGCATATCTCTTTTCGCGTGGTAATATTTAGCGACTAGCATATGCAACTGGATGACTCGTTCCGTCCTCCTCGTATTGAAGGAGTACACCTCCAATGCCCTCGTTGCTCGCGTCGGTCTTAATCACAATGGATTTTTCTGGGTTGGGCAACTTTAAAATGGAGGCAGAAATGAGCTTACTCTTGAGCTGATTAAAATGGGAAACCGCAGCATTATTCCAACGTAGACGATCGTAGAAATTCATTTTTAAAAGCGAAGTGAGGGGCGTCGAAATTGCAGCGAAATTCGGAACAAATCGCCGATAGTAAGAAGCTGATCCTAGGAACGATCTTAATTGCTTCTTTGTAATCGGGAGGGGCATGTCGGCGATTGCCTTAATCTTGTCCTCTTGAAGACCTAACTGGCTTTGTCCTATTTTTAAACCCAAGTATTTTATGGTTTCGTGGGCAAAACGGCATTTGCTGGGGCCAATGTGAGACCATTTTCGTGCAGTCACTCGAAGAGAGCTAATAGGGTGGTTAAATGGTGACTCCATTTACGAGTAGCGACGTAGATATTATCGAAGTAAAAGGATACATTCGGAAATCCATCTAACAACCTTCTCATGAGACGGTTATAGTTGCTACAAGCAGTGAGAGGCCAAAAGGAAGGCGCTTGAATTGCATAAGGCCTTTCTCCGTTGCAAAGGCGGTATATGCTTTCACATCGGGCAGGAGGATGATTTGATAATACGCCTTGAACAAATCGAGTTCTGAGATGAACTTGGCGTTTTCAAAAACGTGAAGGTTTTAGGCTACCAACGGGATGGGCTCGGCGTCAAACACATTTACCGAATTTAACTTCTGGAAGTCGATGCACATCCGATAAGAGCCATCAGGGTTCTTGAACATGACGATTGGGGAACAAATAACTAGAGGTGGAAGGTTCTATTATGTCTAAACTAATTAAGTTATCAACTTCGGCGTTAAAGGCTTGGCGTAAATGAATCGGTATGGGATAGGGTTTTGAGCGGACAGGTTCTAAGGTTGTTAATTTAATATCATGCACGAAACTAGTAGCGCATCCAGGCTTCTCGGAAATAACGTCGTCGAGCTGACATAATAGTTCTTGTAGCTGACTCTTTTGATGTGGTGTCAGCTGCGCGTCGATATCCAGGTCAGAGGGTTCGAAAGGCTCGCCTGGTAGGGAAGGAAGAGGGTAATCGGCATCAGGTTGGATGCACACTGTCTGGATTACATTAAGGGACTCCGCGGGGTAATCCTCTTCAAGCGCCGATGTTTCGCCCAGTGCTACGAACGTATCTCCATGGGCGTGTTGGTGGTACTTTTTCAATAAGTTCACGTGATAGAGCTTATCGCCTGCTGGGGGTACCAATGAGGTAATCTACCGGTCCTCGTACCTCGTGGACCGAGTACAGACCTTTCCATTGGCTTAGTAATTTATTACTGGCCGTGGGAAGGAGCAGGAGCACTTTATCACCGGGCTTAAATTTACGATCTTCGGACCTGACATCAAAATAGGTTTTGTATTTCTCCAAATTGACATCAGCATTTTCATAGGCGATTTTTTGCGCATTTCTCGAGCCTCTGGCGTAGATCTAAGACATAAGCGTAAGATGACTGGAGTTCTTGATCCAGTTGGGGCTTGATTAACAACTCCTTTAAAATACTGAGTGGCCCGCGCACATTACGTCCATAAAGGAGCTCGAACGGGGTGAAACCTAATGTATGGTGAGGAATTTCCCGATAGGCGAATAGGGCGACCGGGAGATATCGGTGCCATTCGCGGGGCTACTCGGCACAAATCTTCTTAATAATGGATTTTAAATTTCCATTTAATTTCTCGCACATCCCGTTTGTCTGTGTCCGGAAGGGGATGGTAAAAAGGGGCTTTACCATGAGCAGCTTCCCATCGTACTCCATCAACTCAGAGGTGAATTGTCGGCCTCTATCGGAGAGTATTTCATTGGGGATGCCTACCATTTAAAAGATGGAAATGAGGTCCTCGGCGCAAGAAATACTGTCGATTCTGCGAAGAGGGGCAGCCTCGGGAAAACGGGTAGCAAAGTCTACTAAGTTGAAAATGTAGCTGTGCCCTTCGTTCGAAGAGGGGTGGATAGGGCCTAACAGGTCGATGGCCACTCTGGAGAAGGGTTCAGTAATTACTGGTCCTCTTTGTAAGGGAACAGGTTTGACCCGCCCCTTAGCGGATGTCTTCTGACACACATCGCAAGATCGACAATGCTTTAAGATGTCAGCTGCAGCACCCGACCAATAGAAATATTAAAAATGCGCTGGTCAGTTTTAGTGTGACTAAAATGATCGGAAAAAAATGCTGTCATGAGCCACTTTGAGCACTATAGGGACATGGGATCGTGGAAGCAATAGGACAGTAGTAACAGCGTTATTACTGTCCTCGGCGGATCGATAAAGTAAGCCACCTTGCTCCAGGTACCTGATGACTTTGGGTCCAAGGACAGTCTCCGTGTCCTGGTTTTGGGCCTTATCCCATAAGGGTGTTAGTGGTGCACACTCCTTTTGTGCCGTCTTAAAGTCCTGGTTAAGGATATTCGGACGGTATTGGGGTTCTGAGAGGGACGGACTTCTGGGCTTCCTTCTTAGCTTGACCTCAAGTAAGGGCGGCCTGGGACAGAGAGTCGGAGCTTACTTGGGGGCTATGTCCTATAAGTGCAGAACAAAATTTTATGGGTGCTGAAATGACTTCATCCCAGCCAACATAATATTGACACTGCAGGTAACATCTAACGACGGGGAATCGGTTCGCCCGCCCAAGGTAGTCATATACCACCACAAATTTTTCGTGGTTAGAGTCTACTGGGGGGAGGAGCTCGTCGGACACGATGAAAACGTGCATCCTGTGTCCCTGACGAGAGTCGATACTCGGCAGCCGTTCACGCTGCCCTCCTCAAATTTCAAAGTTCCCGGTGAACTTTTATCAAAAATAAAATTTACCTGGTAACCTGACGGAGGGGGAGAAGTTGCTGCTTGGGTCTGCACCACCGGGGAAGCCGGGGTGGCATTAATCTGGTGAACTTGGTGGGCTGGTCTGCTCTTAAGCCTAGAATTTTGGGGGCAATTCCAGCTCATGTGGTTTTCTACACCACAGGTGAAGCATATGATTGGTCACTTCGGGAAGAGAGATGGAGGAGAAATCTTAACGGGAGGTTTGTAGTCCCGTTGTTGGTTTTGGGGAAAGAAGTGTTGGTGTTTTACGGGGCTCGGAAACTTCGTCGGCTTTCCGGTGAAAAGGCGCGAATCCTTCCTTCTTTCCTTGTAGGGGGATTCGTGAGAAGTTCGATTCTCCTTTGGGCATAAATTATGGCTTGCGGCATAGACATCCGCTTCTTCGGTACATTCTTTAAAGATCTGGCACCGACGATCCTTGACGAACGTGCGTATCTCCATCGGGAGAGAGGCCAAAAATTGATCCCGCAACACGAAGTCTGTTAAGGACTCACAGTTAGGATCAACCTTTGAGGATTTTAACCAAAATTTAAAATTCCTCTGAAGAATGTATCCAAATTGACGGAATGTCTGTTCGGGTTTAATACGACTTCCTCGAAATTCTTGGCGGTAGAAATCGGGAGTCATATTATGAGCGGCCAATAACTCAGATTTCAAGGTGCTGTAGTTAATTGTACATTCAGATGGTAACGATATAAAAATTTCGCGCAATTTACAATTTAACAAGGGAAGTAATCTCACTACACCTTCAGCCTCCAGATCCATGTTATTGATTTCGAGGATCTTTTCGAAGTGGGCTAAAAATGCTCTGAAATCCTCTCCATCCCTGAAATTGAGAAGTTTTGTGGGAGATTGGGGGGGGGCTTCTGAACGTGAACTGGCTGACTGTATATGTGCTTCAACACGAGCTAATTCAATATGATGGTAAAGCTCAGCTTGTCTTTTCCATTCGTCTCTTTCTCTTTCTTCTCGTTGGAATTCTCTTTCTTCTCGTCAGATTTCTCTTTCTCTTTCTTCTCGTTGGATTTCTCTTTCTCTTTCTTCCCGTTTAATTTCTCTTTCTCTTTCTTTTTTTTCTTTTTCTTCTCGCTCTTTTCTTTGCTCCTCTTGAATGTACTCAATTAGTTCTTTTCCGGAAAGTCCCAAGGATTCTCCTTGCGCTTTAAAGATTTCAAACTGAGTCATCTTTGCACTTGTGGGCGCAATAGTCAACCAACTAAAATTCCTTGCAAGAAGAATTATGCCTTCTAGAGATATTAGCCTACCTAAATATGGGCACTAACCTTTTCGTACTTGGTTTCTCGATCTAAATAACCACTGACTAAAATCACTAAAAAAAAAACATAAACAAACTATTATAACAGTTCCTTGAGCTACTCCGGCTTCTTAAGTTTAAAAAAAAAGGAAAGAGCAATCGTTAAAACAAAAGGGAACTACTATACTCTAATATTATAACGAATAACACTATGCTTTACTTGACTGAGACCAGTGTTTGCAAAAAAATCGCGTTAAACCTTACCCCTTTGATACCAAATTTGAATAGTATATATATATATATATATATATATATATATATATATATATATATATATATATATATATATATATATATATATATATATATATATATATATATATATATATATGTCGTAGAATGGACTCTCGACGATATACCATATATGACTTTTCGTTGAGGAAACTTATTAAATTATCTTTAAAGTGCGTGGTTGTCTGTGTTGACCGATATGATTTATCTTAGATATGCTTAAGAAGTGGAACTGAGCTCAAGGATAATAATATGGCTATCATTAATAAAATAGAGTTTTATTAATAAAAACTATCAACAATACACAAAACGGAAAATATTGACATAAACAGAGAATGGAAAGGTTCGTGGAAAATCTAGCTAATCCGAGGATTAAGAGAGATTTAAAAAGGTAAAACAAATAAAAGTTAAAGGGATGGGATGGTTCGCTAAACCATTTAAAGCACAGGATAGGGTTTACAAAAGAGTTAAATCCTTAAAGGTAACGTTCAGCTTACGTAAATACACTTGTTGTGCAGAGGAAGGCGACGTGAATGAATCATCGGTCTGCTGGCGAGTTCCAGCCGAAGGAGGAGTGGGGGAAATTAAATGATCCTGACGTGGCGTCTTGGAAATAAGAACCAATTCTTGACGAACGGGCTTGAAGAACAATGGCTGTTTTACGTTGTTCTCTTTTGAACAACAGAAGGGGGGAGAACCGTCTCTTGTCTACGGGCTCGAGAACAATGGCTGTTTTAATGTTGTTCTCTCCTGAACAACAAGGGGGTAGGGTAAGAACTGTTTCTTAGCGAATGGGCTGGAAGAACAATGGCTGTTCTACGTTGTTCTCTTCTGAACCACATGGGGAGGGAGGTGAGAACCGTTTCTTGTCTTCGGGCTCGAAAGAACAATGGCTGTTCTAACGTTGTTCTCTTTCTGAACAACAGGGAAAGCCTTGTGGACTTGGCGTCACGAAGGCTCGAACCTTGGCATTCAAGGGCTATTGTCCTTCTTCTGGACAAGTAATGGTGAATCTCCAGGTCGAGGACCCTTGGCGCACAAGGTAAGAGTGGATCTTAGAGATGTCTCGTGAAGAAAATCTGGATCTCGAATCTGATCTTAGTGGCAAAGTTTCCAAAAAAATAGTCGGGACATCTCCTTGGCGTAGGGGACAATGGAGTGGGGACTTCGAGGGAATGCACAGCCGCGCCTGAGAACAATACCTTATCTGCCCATAAGCCTAACCCAATCTGGCGAGGCCGGCGCATGGGGCGACGGGGGAAGATAAACCTCCTTGATTAAACATTGACTCAGGTGGTTGCTATAATGCGCCCGTCTTCAAGGCAAAGATGCACGTGGGTAACATCGTGTTTTTAAACAACATGTGATAACGGTTGAAATTAAGCGGCCTTAAACCGTTCTATCACAATATATGACCGAGAATATGCAGCTCTTTAGAACGAAACATTTTCAAGCACTTAAAAGGAGTGCCCCACCGTCCAGCCCTTGTAGGATCAAGCGAGAAATGACGAAGGAGGATCTGCCTGTGGTCAAAGAAAAGTCGCCTTTCTCGTTAGTGACGGCCTCCTTTTTCTCTCCAGTTCGGCTAAGGACAAATCCACAACTCGCTCTTTATGATCCCCCGTTCGCATGTTCCCCAAGTCCTCCGACTTGCCCACGATGAATTACTGGTTGATCATTTTATCCACAATCACACAGCCAAGAGAATTTACTGTTATTTCTTTTGGCCCGGTGCTGCCAAAGAAATTGCCGAGTTTTGCAGGGCGTTGACATTTGTCAAAAGGGCGAATCCCACCTACCCTCCGGCCCAGAAGACAAGACTTCTCTCTGAGACTTTTTTTCTATTGGCCATAGACTTGATTGGCCCAATTCACCCCCCGTCTAGCGAAGGACACTTATACTTCCTCACGCTTGTCGATTTGCAACAAAATTCCGCGACGCAGTCCCCGTTAAAAAGATAGATAGTGTAACCAGTGCGAACGCCCTGATTTCTTTCTTTTCCCGCGTCTACATCCCAAAGGAGATCTTGTCGGGTAAAGGTAGACAATTCACCTCTGAACTAATGGAATACCTCGGCAAGCTCCTAGTGATCAATCCACTATTCTCCACCTCTTTTCTCTCCGCTACCAACAGCGACTGCGAAAAATTAAATGGTACGTGCGTAGAATGCCTCCCCTTTTTGTTCTAAGAGTGCTAAGAGTGCTAATATATTGAGCCTTTAATAACTTGAAGAATCGAGCCGTTGGAAACACGTAAGTATATAGAGAAACGCACAATAATTCCCAAAATAAACTTATATTTTTAACTCTAACAATTGAATACTTAAAATTTAAACATAAACCACAGCAATTCTCTGAATATTATCATACACTTAAATTAATTCAATTAGTTTGACCCTCAAAAATTGGTTACTATCGCTACACACCTCAATATATAAGATTTGAGGCTTAAGGACTCAACTAGAGTTTAAATCCCTCAGGAATGTTATTGTATCACGACGCGTGCCACCTGGTCAGATGTAGGTGGGCGAGATCACGATGTCCTTTGGCGAGGGTAGCAGCTGGGGGGTCCACACGGTATTCCGGCGGGTGGATGGGGTTCTTCAAGGAAGAGAACAATTACGGTGCTTTATGCGGCACCAAGGTAGTCGTGGTCTCTCTGGCGAGAGTGAGGCGAACTTGGTTCTTAAACCAAGTTAACTTGAAGTGCGGTGTGACCACCGAGTAACGAGCTCGAGGGGGAGCTTTTCTCCTTCGTTACTTAATTCCTCATGGGCGAGGACTAAACTCGGGTAGGGTCTTCTTCAAGGGCGAAGATAACGGAGGGGGATTTCTCTGGCGAGAATAAATTGAACTTGAAGGTCGGTTTGGTAACCAGGAACTAGCTCTAGAATGAGCTTCTTCTTAGTTCCAGTCTTCCTCAAGGGCGAGTATAACGTAGGGGGGTTTCTCTGACGAGAACAAGTTGAACTTGGTTCCTTACCAAGTTAACTTATGAGTTCGGTGTGGCAACCGAGTAACGATCTCGAGGGAGAGCCTTTTCCTTCTTCATTTCCTAATTCCTCAAGGACGAGGAATACCCCTGGTGTTTAAGATGCACCAGGATATGAGGAGTCTCTCTGGCGAGAGTAAGTTAAACTTAACAAAGTTAACTTAGCGTTCGGTTTAATAACCAGGACTATATCGAGGATGAGCTGCTTCTTAGCCCTTTAAGGTATGTAGCCCTGCCTCTCTTGCAGGGTACTTCTTGGTCTGGCGAGCCAAGTAATATACCTTTCCAGTCTCGGTAGCTCGTTTTAATCCGAGGACTTCGTCACCTAGAGACTGACGTATTCTACCACGATTTTCCTCAGTGTTCCTCATTTATACCTTGTCACCCCAATGGGGGAGTGGTAAGGGGGGAGGGGCTTGAGGACGGCCTACGGAGGTTTCTTATGTCAAACGGTTTTCCCCACTAAGTCTTACATCGGCTCCTCGTTAGCCTTCAAGCTTGGGAGAAACACGTCTCCAATTTCTTATTTAACGTGAAATTGAATCTCACTCTCCTGGGGGAGATCGTGCATTTTAACCTTTAGGTCTTTCCTAGCGCCGAGTGGCGCGGCGCTGCGGTTACGCGCCTGACCCGCCGGTGCCTGGGGAAGGATGTCCTTGCGGTAACCGGTAGGGACTCCCGGGAACTCAAAACAACTAACTCAACCTAGTCGAGATTAGCAAAGTTGTATTTCTTTGAGTCCTCTCTTACATTAAGTTTCCTTACACATAAGCGCCCTCGCGCGCGTTTACACAGGCAATGTGTCGAACTAGACCTACTCGCAATACAATTCTTCCCGCAACAAAACAAAAAAAACAAAAAACAAGCTACTTCCTTACATTTCTAAGCTTTTGAGAACTTAAATCCTACCGATAACTATTAACAAGAAAAACAAATGAAAAAATGGTTTCACTCTTATTAGGTACTGAAATAACCCTCAATGGTATTTCCTCTCCGCTTATAGAGTAGAGGTACTTTATCAGCTCCTTTGATGTTGCTAATACTAAAATGGTGCTCTAATACCAATACTTTACCACGCCTGATTCGGAAGTTCGGGTTATTGAGTCTACCCAAGTATGTTAATAAATGGTAGCGGTATTTCAACCTACTCGAATTACCCTTCGTATGGTACTTGACTACCTTTAAACTGAACATTATGGCTAGAGCGGCCTGTTGCAGCGGGGCATAATTGATGAGGACTTGTTACCCATAATCCTTCTTTATTAAGGTACCCTGTAAGATCAAGTGTGGGTTCGATCTTTGGGATAAAAAAAACTTTTCCCGGCGAGGTCGCTAATGGGCGTGGCGCTCACTACGAATTGGCGTATTAGCGGTAACTCCGTAGACGTTCCGTTCGGGGAGGAGACTAGTAGGAGTAGGGGATAATCATCCGCGTCTACCATCTGACTCGTTTTACCTGGGTGTATCGCAATAAGACCTCTTTCCTCCTTTCTTGTCAACTCATTTGACTCACTTCTCTTAGTAGGTAGTTCCTCAGGTACACCTGCTCGTACCTCTACCCTACCTTCTACTTCTTCCGTGATAACCCCATTTGGCTGGCTTTTCCTCGTAGGTTCTTGCTTTGGTACTCCTGCTGGTAACTCATCCCTACTTTCTAATTCTTCCATCGTTACCCCATTTGGATGGGTTTCCCTCGATGGTCCTTTCTTAGGTCCAGGCCGAGCTCCAACTTCCTCGGCCTCTATCAGATTCTCGATGGGTGTCTTTCCAGTGGGAGCAATCTTTCCTTTTCTTCTCTCTCTTCTCTTTTAGCTTGAGCAAGTTCTTTTTCCCTCTGTATTCTTCTTTCATCGATTTCTTTTTTAGTCTTTATTCTCCTCTCTTTCGACTCTTTTTCCCTCTTCATTCTCCTTTCCTCAGCTTCTTTTTCTGCTTTCGCTATTTCGTTTTCCCGTCGTGTTATTCTTGCTTCATCTTCCAGCTTTATCTTTATTCTCCTTTCTTCATCTTCCCTTTCTATCCTTATTCTGAATTCTTTCGCTTCTCTTTTCAACTGTCTTATTCTTACGTTTGTTTTACTTCCGCTTGAGAATCTTCTTTTCTCTATTTCGATTTTCCGCTGTATTCGGTCTTCTTCCCTTTTTCGGTTCATCCGTATTTCCATTGATTCACATTCTCTTTTATCCTCTCTTATTATATCCTCTGTTTATCTCTCAAACTTTATTAGTTCTTGTTCTTCTTTTCTATCCAAAACCCTTTTTTCCTCTTCGCAATCTATTCTGAGTTCTGCCATGACGTAGTCATGCATCTCTTTGCCTTCAAGTCCTAAACTTTTGGCTTGTTGGTAAAATCTTTCGACCGGATCCATTTTGTGTTGGTCCGTCGAATTCTCCTTACTGTATTCTGAGATACGAATGCCTCCACTCACCAGGTTGCGCTCAGCATAACTTACTCTTACCCCACTACTATGTTGATTGAAATACCACTCCGACAACAAATTTATTACTTAGCCTACCAATTACCTTCAGATTGTTACCACCCCTAACTCTACCAATTTTCCTCTCGTCAATTATTCTCTTATTCCTGATATTCCTTTACGTGTTGGCTCTTTCTTAATTAGACACTGCTGGGTTCCTTCTAATATAAAACCTACAAACCTGACACCACTTATATACTATGTCGTAGAATGCCCCCCCCTTTTTGTTCTAAGAGTCCTAAGAGTGCTAATATATTGAGACCTTAATATCTTAAAGAATAGAGCCGTTGGAAACGCGTAAGGATATAGAGAAACGCACAATAATTCCCAAAATAAACTTATATTTTTAACTCTAACAATTGAATACTCAAAATTTAAACATAAACCACAGCAATTCTCCGAATATTATCATCCACTTAAATTAACTCAATTAGTTTGACCCTCAAAAATTGGTTAATTTCGCTACACACCTCAATATATAAGATTTAGGCTTACGGACTCAACTGGAATTTAAATCCTTCAGGAATGCTATTGTCTCATGACGCATCCCGCCTGGCCAGATGTAGGTGGGCGAGATCACGAGGTCTTTTTGGCGAGGGTAGCAGCTGGGGAGTCCACACGGTATTCCGGAGGGGGGCGGTTCTTCAAGGACGAGAACAATTTCGGTGCTTTATGCGGCACCAAGGTAGTCGTGGTCTCTCTGTCGAGAGTGAGGCGAACTTGGTTCTTAAACCAAGTTAACTTGAAGTGCGGTATGAATACCGAGTAACGAGCTCGAGGGGGAGCTTTTCTCCTTCGTTACCTAATTTCTCATGGGTAAGGACTGAACTCGGGGAGGGGCCTTCTTCAAGGGCGAGGATAACGGAGGGGGATTTCTCTGGCGAGAATTAATTGAACTTGAAGGTCGGGTTGGTAACCAGGAACTAGCTCGAGGTTGAGCTTCTTCTCAGTTCCAGTCTTCCTCAAGGGGTAGTATAACGTAGGGGGGTTTCTCTGACGAGAACAAGTTGAACTTGGTTCCTCACCAAGTTAACTTATGAGTTCGGTGTAGCCACCGAGTAACGGGCCCGAGGGGGAGTCTCTCTGGCGAGAGTAAGTTAAACTTAACAAAGTTAACTTAGCGTTCGGTTTGATAACCAGGGACTAGCTCGCAGATGAGCTGCTTCCTAGCCCTTTAAGGTAGGTAGCCCTGCCTCTCTTGCAGGGTAATTCTTGGTCTGGCGAGCCAAGTAATCTACCTGTCTAGTCTCGGTAGCTCGTTTTAAACCGAGTACTTCGTCACCTGGAGACTGACGTATTCTACCACGATTTTTCTCACTGTTCCTCATTTATACCTTGTCACCCGACTAGATGAGTGGTAAGGGGGGTAGAGGCTTGAGGATGGCGCCAGGAGGTTTCTTATGCCAAACGGTTTTCCCCACCAAGTCTTACATCGGCTCCTCGTTAGCCTTCGAGCTTGGGAGAAACACGTCTCCAATTTCTTATTTGATGTGAAATTGAATCTCACTCTCGTGGAGGAGATCTTGCATTTAAACCTTTAGATCTTTCATAGCGCCGAGTGGTGCGGCATTGCGGTTACACGCTTGAGCCGCCGGTGCCTGGGGCTCGATCTCCTTGCGGTAACTACCTCGTGACTCCTCCACGAGAGAACGAAGGGACGGGGGGGGTGGTGGTCAGTGACGATTCCCCTACAGGTACATACAATGAATTCTACTTTGAAAAAGTTATGCCGTTCCCAGCCTCGAGAATGGCATTAGTACCTGCCGGTTACCCTGTTTGCCTGCCGAGAAATCTTCCACTGAACCTTAGGATTTGCCGCTTTTGAACTTTTGTATGGTCGAAAGGTCAGTCTTCCAATGTTCTTTTAAATGAACATTTTGCCAAGCTCCGTCTCAGAAAGAAATAAAAGCCTCATCTTCTTACTTATTGGGCCTTAGGAACCGCCTTGAAGAATGTCGCGATATAACATACAAAAATACCGCCCTTTATCCTGAAAAAGCATGGGAAGTAATTTGAGGTTAGTTTAAAAGAAAGGCGATTCAACCCTGGTAACGAGGTGCTGCTCTCCCACTTCACGGAAACAAATCGGCTGTTTTCCCAATGGATAGGCCCTTTCCCAATCCTAGAAGCGCGCGTCGCTGTGGATTACTTAATAGAGACCCCTCAAGGAACAAACTGTTTCATGTGAATATGCTTAAGCGTTACAACTGCCGCGCCTACATTAATAATATAATTGCCATTGAAGAAGAGTCAGTAATGTAAGCTTCTTAACTTAATTAAAACCGTATGTATCGAGTCTGACAACAACTGCACTCTCCCTTCGCTCCCCGGTTCCTGTGAAAGCTTCGCCCCAGAACTCGACTTAGATGCCCAGCTGGAACCTTCTCAGAAGACGCACTTGGCATTTTTGTTTACGAAATTCCTGGATGTAATTTTCAAGAAGCCTAGCTCTTCTATCTATTTTGAGTATGATATAACCGTAACGGGCCAAGAGCCTATTTGCTCTTAACCATACCCCTTGCTCGTTCACTTGCTTTCTGCTTTTAACTCCGAAATAGAAAACCTGCTAAAAGTGTGAATCATTTCTCCTTCCAAGTCTGATTATTGATCCTCCATTGTTATGGTCATGTATCAAGACCAGTCTTTTGGCTTGTGCGTAGACTTTAAGAAACTGAACGCCGTAAGAATTTTTGACGCTACGCCTATCACTTTGATAGACCAGAGCCTACATCTATTTGAAGAAGGTAAGTTTATTTCAGAGATAGATTTGTGTAAGGCCTAATATCCAATGCCCCCTCGGTCTAGTGCCCGGAAATACACCGCATTTCCCAAAGATAAAAGCCTGATGCAATTTAGCCGTCGTCATTTTAGATTAATTACTGCCTATAGTAATTATAATCGCATGATGCATTGGATACTCGATAGGATGAATAACGTTTCGTTTTATTTTGATAACGTTTACGTGGCCACCCACACATGGGACCATCATACAGTTCCCCTACGCTCTCTCCTTAGTAGGCTTCGGGAACACGACCTTACTATAAGCTCCACCACGTACCATTTTTCCTAAGGTACCATTATATATCTTGGTTTCAGGAACTGGTTAATCGAGAATTGAAACATGATATCTGCCAAATGATCAACCAGAACGGAAGAGGTATAAGTCGCGCCAGATTTCCGATTTTCGCTGGGCTCTTAGCTGGCGGAGCAAAAGTGCTGTTCTACGCATGAAAAAAAGAATGTTTTTACCCAAACAAAGAAAACTGACCAAGACAAGAGTTCCTAATTATGAAACTTCACCGATCTATACAAGAATTCACCGATAAATACCCAACTATAACGAGGAAGACATCAAAGAAAAAACAAAAGACACGATTTGCACTCACTACAAGATATACAAAAAAAAACCAAAGACAATAAGCATAGTACTAAAGTGATTAAAGTAATTTATTATTACAATAGCAAATGAGCATAACATATGCAAGAAATTAATATTTTGAAGACAAATGTCTTGAACACCATAATAATATAAACTATCCCAAAGACGACAAATGAACTGCAAAACAAGAACATATCTTAAAGCGATAGGACTGATCATCAGGCACTTAGCATATGTTTGCACCCTACCACAATTGTTTCTCTTTTTCAGCACTTGTCTATTTACATTTATCAGTCCAAACACCCTTTCTTTATCCCCTACCCACACCTACCCACTTACATAGTTTATAGTTTATACACAACCCCTTCCATGTTTGAAGATGCCCTTTTCCCGATTCTATGTTTTAGGAAAATGTCATCTTCGAAAAAAGAGGCGTGTGAGGGGATGTTCCTCGAAGGAACAGCGTGAGAGGAAGCCCTCTGTAATACCCCTTTCAGCCCCTTCGCCTCAAACCACATGCTCTTCGCCTTGCGACTTTTAGAATCATCGAGAAAGCAGCATTCCCGGGCTGAGTCTATCAACCAAGCTGTATTTATGTATTCGGGATGCACCTCGCTCTCCCTTTCCCGCCTTAATGCTGACTTCTCGCCCTATGCCTCACAGGCATGTCTGTTTCCCAGCGAGCACGGCCGTCAAACCCACCCCCATCTCCTGAGGCAAACTCTGCTGTCTTATAAACATCGTTATCTCAAAGTAAGTTTGCGTAGACTGACGTCAAAATACTCTGGGTCAGCCATGCCCTGGGGCTATCTAACGAACCAGCTACCTGGCTACTTAACCCTGCGTCCGCCATTCATCGAGAAGATTGAGAGTCTGCTGGTCCCTCCGTTTACAACGATTTGTTTGTTTCCCTGCAAAGTCTTGCAACCCCTGTTCGAGTCGAACCTTGTCGTTAAGATCTCACCTGCAGATGGCCTTTCGGGAAGCATTAGCCCCTATTTAGAGGAAAAATATCGAGATACCTTCTTTCCATCATCTCGCACCCTCCTTTAAGTCTCCAGTTTTTCGTGTCTGAGACTCCCTGCCGAGCCACAGAACCGCCTCGTTTTTGAGATTTCATCTCTCTTGAGTATAGAAAATCTCGTTTTTCCACAAGAAGTAGTCAAACCCCCATCTATGATTCCTCCATGTTAGGACTCACAGAAATATCTCCTCGAAGACTAGTGCCGTTGGCCTTCCCTCTCCGAACACCACTAAGTTTCAAGGTAAAGCGATTTTGCTTTGTAATCTCTTGTTCACATCTCCTGTCAATTGTCATCTGCATTCACTTTTGAATTGACTTCCCGCTCAAATTAAATAATATATTTTGATCGAATTAACGATAATTTTTTCCTCCCCTTTTGGCTCTGTTATATTGTAAACTGTAACGATCTAATTATCTATCCTTATTGAACAATTTTTTCCCCTTTTTGTATATATACATTGCAACGTTTATTATATATATATATATTAAGATTATGTTGAGAATCTTGATCTTTCTATGCCAAAGGAGGCAAAAAAATCAAGTCTTAATTTATCTCTCCTATTTCATTCTTTGACATACGAAGGACGGTCAATAAGATGTGCGAATCTGTAGGGCGAAACAGAGGAAGGGGGATCGCTGTATGTAGGGGTGTTAGGACAAGTTGTGGCAAGTCAGGACTTGCAGCCGCACGCTCCTGCCTTGTCTATTTAAGAAGCAGTAGCTGATCGCAGATCGTCAGTCACATTTATTTTTGCATTCTTGCCTTCATTGGTCAAATTTTTGACCAAGGAAGGCAAGAATGTTAAAGAGATTCTTAAACGCATGTTTGCAGTGTACACCGATTCCGCCCCTTCCTATGCAACCATTGCTTGCTGAAATAGGAAGTTTCGAAATGTTCGTGAGTCACTTGAAGATGACCCCCTTCCAGGGCGCCCGCCTACGTGACCAACAAGGTATAGTGTGGCCCGTGTGAAGAAGATGATCCTGGATATTTAACGGGTGAAGGTCGAAAAAATCGAGCAAGAACTTGGAATATCACATGGAAGTGTTATCAACATCATTCACGACAATTTGGCTATGACCAAGGTCTCTGCCCGTTGGTTCCCTAGAAACTTCACGAAACCTCACGCCCCATGCTCGACTTCAACGTCCTCAAAGTTCGGAGGAGCTTCTGATTCTATACAACTAAGACTTGGTGGGATTCGAGTCACACATAGTGACATGTGATGAAACGTGGGTCCATCACTGGGATCCCGAGACCAAGCTCGAAAGCATGGCCTGAAATCACAGAGGCTCTCCGACCCCCATCAAGTTCCGGACCCAACCCTCAGCCGGGACGATCATGGCCACCATCTCCTGGGATTCAGAGGGACTGTTGATGGTGGACTATGTGCCTCGTGGAAGTATCATCACAGGCCAATATTACGCCGAGGAACTGGCTGAGTAGAAGAAGTAAATCTGGCAGAAGCGGCGCGGCAAGTTGACACGCGGTGTAGTGCTTCTTCACGACAATGCACCTGTCCACAAGGCCAGAGATGCACAAGCTTCCCTGCGCGAGTGCGGATTCGAGGAGCTCAACCATCGCCCCTACAGTCCAGCTCTGGCCCCTAGCGACTACTTTCTATTCCGCCAGGTTAAGGCTGCACTGCGTGGACGCCGGTTTGGGGACGATGATGATGTCCAGCTCGCCGTTCAGGAGTGGAGTGAATAGCAGTCAGGAGATTTTTGGTTGTCAGGAATTCGAAGCCTCAGGGATAAGTGGCGAAGTGCATTGAAGTCCAGGGTAGTTATATTGAAAAATAATGAAACACTTTTCCTCATATCTAGTTTCCTTATATCCGAATTGAAAAACTTATTGACCGCCCTTCGTATCTATAATACCAATGCTCACTTAATAATAGATAATTTTCTTTTGTAAGCACATCTACATTCCCCTTTCTTTTCGATGATACTGTGGTTTTCTTACTTTTTATTTGCATAATTTTACATTTCTATCGTTCTTTTTTAAACCTCTCGTATTTATTGATATTTGTGATTTTTGCAGCCATTGATCTGGCTGAAGGACAAGATTTTGAGAAAAGGTGATCATGATTGGAATAAAATCATATGTCAAAGATAAATTTATACCCTCCCATATCAGGTCTTGAGCTAACTAAGTCAGCTGTGTAGATTGATTAGAAATTAAAGGTTAAGTAGCCTTTCTGAGGCATATAAGCGATTCGCTCTAACTTTTGGCATTATTATCCCAAATTTCTGTCATAGAATATTTTATCATCCAACTTTTAAGATTTTTCCTTACTAAGATTAGGAATTAGTATTGTGATACTTTTAACGTTTTGCAAATTTTATTAATTATTACTATACTGATTAATTGTAGAGATCATTTTCTTTAAGGTATTGAATTAGTCTCTTTTAACAAATTAAAATATTTTCCTTTAAATTTCGTTGAAGAGAAGTTTAAATTTAAAGAAATCACCTCTAGGTTTTTAAATCAGGGTTAAAAATTATTTTTAAATTCTTTAGAGACATATTTAGTAAATAGGTATGCATTGTTGATATTGGAAGGCTTCCTTAATCATTTATCTTAGACCATTAATTTCCGTTATGACAATCCTAGATATCACATTAGCTTTTCTAACGTGATTGCTTCCGTGTTTTAACGTATACGTGCCCATCGTCCACACCTAAAAGAGACGAGTTCAGAATTTCCTAGAAAACGGCTTCTTTTCAGCTCAGTATGAACATCTTAATCCGGTACAAGCCAGAGCACCAATACAAAAAAATATAGAATTGATTTCATTTCCAATAATGCAATCAAAATCCTACAAGGCTTTTCAGAAATTGAAGATTACGGCTAAGATGAAATTTGTGTTTAAGCTTAGTTGAAAAAGCAAAGATATTTATTGTGTCACAAATTTAATAGAGATATTGACGCAAGAAACTGGTAGTTAATGAATGGATGGAATTGATTTTCACTTAGATGAGAGTATCTTAACCCATTAATACCGACAATTTATTTTTAAAGTTATTGATATTATATTTTAGAAACTCCATTTAAGTGTAATAAATAAAGTATATAGTCCTTTAGAATTAATTTGCGATGGGAAAATGAAAATAGTTTAATTCTTAATTTTTTATTATGAAAACACACTGACACATATATTATGTTAAATGTATGGCCCCATGCATAGAATATGGAGTAGAACATGATATATTTTGCACTCAGAACTTCGTTTTCCTTGCGCAATGCTAACATGTTGATTATTTAGAGGGTAGAGGTCCTGGCTAGTAATCAAAATGATCCTTCCTTACTTCGTTTCCTGCAACTACGCGGATCCTGTTAGTTGATGGTCCGGGTCCTTTTTAGTTCGTTCCATGTTCCTTTAATGATTGAAGCACACTTTGTCTTTAAAATTCCCGAAGTGAAATGGGATTTCCAAAGTTTCTATACAAAATCCAAGCGTTGACAGAAGAACAGCAGATTCTCCAAGAAAATAATGGCCACCACCATTTGCGAGATCGAAGTTGAATACGGCCATTCGCAACGAATTGATCGGTTAGATCAACTCCACCCATATGCTTATTATAAGCTTCAATGGCATTAAGCAAAGCAAATACAATTCTTTTTTATCAACTCACGACCATCGAGAACACTTTGATTTAGGATCAACACCAAATTTATTTGAAGCAACTTTGACCACCTTATTGTCTTTCCACGCCATTAAAATTAGATTATTAGTACACACCGACTCAACATAATATCTTTCCCTTTTCTCTAGTAATTGGCAAGCTGGTAATAGTGCATTTTCCAATATTTTATTCTTGTATAGTACCAGTTCCAGCAATACCACTGTTTGAAAGCTCATTCAAAAGAGGAAAGGAAGTAAACAAGTTATCAAAATATAAACACTGTTCAGCCCTTATCTTTGCGCTTTTGACTAAACCCAACACAACATTTTAACCTTGAGATTAACTTGCCTGGAAACATTTCTGGTAAAACTGCCATGCATTTACTCGTTGAATGGCAGGTAGCTCCATCCTCTTGGAACCAGTGATTTTCTGGAAGAAGAACTCTAAATTTAGCGGTAACGAACTCATTCAACATTTTTTAGAATGATCACCATTTATATTCACCGTGTCTCTTCGGTAATACTTAACAAATTACGCCACTATGATCTAAGCTGCAGTAAGACCACACCAAACAGTTACGCGCTGACTATGTAACAGGACTGCAGTAATATTTAATGGATTTTCTGTTGTACAGTAACGACAGTTTTGTTTGTTTACAGTTGCATTCAAGTGAAAATGGGCTTCCTCTGACATAATCAAAGTTGCTAGAAAATTGGTGGTGTCATTTATCTTCTATTTGCTTCATTGACAGATTTGTATTCTTCGTACGCAATCACCATCGGTTAGTAATAGCACTGTTTGAATTTGTCAGGGAAAGAACATTAAATTATGCGTGAATATACAGTGTGATGTTCCTTATCCAACTAATAACAGTGAAGAATCACGTCGAACTTTTATTTTAGAGTTATTCTTTACAATGTTATGAATTGTACAATTATTCCATCCTAATAATACTGCTCAGTTATGAAACGCATGTATTCCACAGTCCATGCAGTCATCTTGAAGCGTTACTTAAGACTAACACTTTTACTTTGTTTTGTGTCTTATCTTATTTGTTCTTGAATTGTTAAAAAATTTAAAATCCGGCACAAACATTGATTATCCTATTTGAACGATGAATATCGTTTTATAAAACACATTTACTTTTAAAAGTTAGTGGGATTTCCTTTGGATTCATTTTTCTGGATCACCTTATATTAATCAAAATGATAAACAGTAATTATAGCTATTTCTAAAGACAAAATCAATAGTTTACGTCAAAAGAAAGTGAGAAAAATAAACAGCAAAACTGATCGCATCTGCTTTTGGGGCTGAAGAAGGTTGGCTATTAAAGAATTTCTTAAATCTAGGAAAACAAGTAATACGATATATTACGATGGTGTTAGACAAAGAATTACACTAATTTTTTTTTAATTTCTAAAGATTGCTGTATGCCAGAGATTTTATTGACCATGACAAAACTCCAACTCCTTCGTTAATTGTAATGGTAAAAACACTATGATCTTCAATGTAAATTGCTCTCACATCTTTAATACAGCACTATTTTGGTAGGTTTGATGTTTTTCCTTTCCATATACATCAACGCTTTTCTTTTTTTATCAAATCAAAAAAATGAAAATAACGAATATATCCTCTTTGAATTTAACGGACTATGATTTCTGCACAAAATGGCCATGAACTTGCCTCTTGTGATGGTAAAGGATTTTGAATCAGATGAAGCTTAAGGTGAAAAATACACTTCTCATTAGTTGTAATTTTTGTTTATTATAATTATTCCGCATCTTTTTGAATGCCTTTCGTATTTCTCCGTAGGTGTTTGAAATTAGATATTTCTGCACAATTTCTTCATTCTTGCGACTGAATTGTACATTATCCATTTGTGTGATAGGGATCGGTACCCTTTGCGCTTGTCCAAAATCTCCTACTATACATTTATCATCGAAAATGTTCCTTGCAACCTATTTCCTATTTTTTACCCTTCTTTTTTGATTAGATTTTTTTGTTGTTCATACTGTAGTTGCTTAAATCTTTGCGAATCTTCTCTTTAGAGTTGAGATATCCTTCTATATCAGATAATATCTGATGCATTATCTTTCTTTTTATAATGTATTACGTATTTCTACATATTTACCCTTATTGTTTGGTTCATTAAAGAGCAAAGGGATTTTAAACCTTACCCTGCTGAAATTTTTCTCGTCTGCTTCTTTATTATTTTATTGATTTTACACATTTTAGATTCCAAGTGTTCTACACGACTTCCAGATGCTGCGGATTGTTGGTTGTCACTCTTTCATTAGTGCTTATCTTGCTCGATCTGGAATATGATTGTCCTTTCTTTTATTAAAATCCGTATAGCTTTTGGATTAACGGTGACCATTGTTTCACTATGGCTACCGTGCTGTATGGTACAATATTTGTTTTTGTCGCACTCTTATTTGCTATTTACGTGGGGAAATTGGGTAATTTTGCAATCTCCCTTACTCATCAATAACAGTTCTAAAATTTCCCCTTCAATATTCTTTCCTGGGTATTCCAAGATGATAGAAAACAGCAATTTCCCTCTCTCATTATTAATGCTGGGCTTTTGGCGGGCAATATTTGATCGAAGTTGTGAATCGGGTGTAAATTTCTTGGAGGTTAGTAACATGCTTTTTTGTGCAATGATCTAATCGTCATTTATATGTGGATGGAATTTCTTACCTCTTTTCTTTTGCTTAATGAAAATACCTTACTCCTCTTTCCGTGGCCATTTCAGAAATTACAATAGTGTCAGGCCTTCATTGAGTGATAAAATAAATTACCAACAATTTTAATAGTTTCTAAGTTTTATCATCTTTTTTCTATTAAAATTGGTGTTAGCTTCTGTGTTTGGTCAAATAAATATGGATTATCGCGTAGGTTTCGTTAATTTGTCTATTACTGAGCATTTAAAATTTAAATAAGCGCTTTCCCTCCGTGGCACAATGTGCGTCATGTAAAAAGTAAAACAATTAAAATAAATAAACATTTCACTTCATTATAGAATGCGTTTATTTTTTTTGGTTAAGGACATGAAAGGCATAAAATAACATATATTTCATTAATAAACAACATGAATTAACCTTGGAATAAATTGAATCTTATTTGATGCTTATATCTGCATCTTATTCCATCCTAATTTCAGAGACAGGGTTACTTTCGGCAAAAAGGTTTTTTGTGCCATATGTTTTGTGTCTGTAAATTTGTTTATACTTTTTCCTGCCCCCATGTAAAGGATATTTCATTCTTAGTGGAAACATCGTCGCTACATTCATATATTTGATGATCATGCATACTTTCAGGCTATGGCACAGCCTTTTTCCTGTGTTTCTATGACACATTTGTACTATTTTCTGGAATTCATTTGATATTCAGCGTTTCTTTCAAATGTCCCTCAATTAGGCCTAAGATAATTTGTTTTAAAAAACCTTTTCGCTAATAACCGAGTCATTTCTGTAGGTGGCATTTTAAAGCATTTGCTATTAATTTGTGCCAGGCTTCGAAAGCAAAAAAAATCTCACAGGACACTTTCATGTTTTAATTCTTACTAAATAAGTTTCGCCCTATTTTTATACACTATCCAACTCTTATTTTGTCATATGTTGTTCATTATAATTTTCAGTTTCGCAATGTCAAAGATAACACAAATGAAAATAAAAAATGAAATATTCAAATGTTCTTTTTCTATGGTGGGGCAGAAAACAAAAAGGAAAAAACCGAGGAAGAGTGATGCCTTCCCAAAAGACAAAATCTGAAGGTCAATGGAGCTTACTTCCTCAAAAAAGGGGCTCGCGTTAAGTTGAAAATCGTTAAAGCTAAATTCATTATTCAACTGATTGTGCAATAGAGCTTAACCCAAAATGAGCATTGAGGAGACAAAGAGCAATAGAAAAGGGACCAGGAAATAATCGCGCCTTCACACGGGAATCTATTGAAGGGCAGCTTCGAGCGATAATCTCTACTAGACTGCATAGGAAGGATAACAAAAGAGCCATTGAATCCAAACCAAATACTAAAATTATAAAAGGAAATCAGCAGTATAAATTTGGGCACTCTATAGCAGATTAGGGTCCTTTTGAAAAGCAATCTAATTCTTATATGTGGCCATGTTTCGATAATTGGGTCGCCTTTTAGCTGTAGGATATTCCCAGTGAGGGAATAGCAACCTAGGTGTTTGTTTATTATCGACACTGCCCAAAGCTCTGACATGGTACACGTTGTTCGGTTAGCACTGAATCACCAAATGATTATAGGCAAAGCTGAAATGATATATTGGATAATCTTTTATATTTATGATTCCAAAAGTTATATAAGCACAATGAGCTTGTCTTTCAAAATAATTTGAAGTGACAAAAGTTATGGATACGTAAATAAAATTGTATAGGATATTATATACTCCGGCGAAATGCAAAAACTAGACGTGGGATCGATTCTATGTTGCAGTTTAGGAAGGACTACTTAAGAAATGCTAACCATAGGTATCTCGAGATCTGACTATATTTTCTAGGTATATGACAATGCTCAAACCTAAGTACTAATATACCTGGCCACTACTTTCCATTAGTTGTCGATTGGGTTTATAAACGAGGAAAGTGGCGGCCAACCATGCTTCGGAACTCTCTATAATGCTCTTTACACCAATCTTCAGGTTCATTAACCTGATTGTTTAGCTCAGCGTTGTGGAGTTGTAAGAATTTCATGAATGGATGCAAATAAAAGCATAAAAATGCAACAAAGTTGTCGCTGGTCATCGTAGTATATAGGAGGACCTGTGGACTTAACCCGTGATAGTGAAGATGCACCAGTAGGGATATATCACTAGCCTAAATGGTGCTTTTTAACAACTACAATCCACGGCCAATGCCATATGTTACCAGTCTTACAAAATTGAATTAGAGACGCAATGATTCTTGGTACGGTGCTTTGTCCGGTGTCATGGTGTTTACAGCGGACTTTAGGAGGTTTTCTGCTACTATATTCCATGGAGAATAAAGAACCTAGCACTAACTTGATGGATATTTGTCCAGAATCTCTTGCATTAAACTTAAATGCGATTTGAGCAAGTAGTGCTGCTCTGTTACAATAGAGATTTCTAGCAAGCCACATCTGATCACAGTGATTAAACACTTGTTGGAAGAAATAGCTTATAAAAAGAAACACTTACACGATTCGAGCTCACCTCTCAGATTGGCGGGCGCCCTGACAATACTGGAAGGCCAAGGCCATTCTGGCCTAGGGTATATGACCACAGACGTCGATGAGTCGCAGAATGCAAAACTAAATTCTAGGCTAACATGACTAACCTAACACACCAAGGAATGCCTATTTCTCCCACATCCTAGAATGCTCTACAACTATTTTTCCGATGGAAGAAACACGACCATTTCCCAAGTACAAATAGAAGAAACTTTCGCTAAATGCAGTAATTACAAAGATCCCCACAAAGAACAAAATACGAACGACTTAGCCTTTCATCGGTGCCGGTTTCTCCAACCACGACAACAAAACTAAAACTAAAAGGTTTCCTCCCTTCTTCTTCTTCTCTCCCTTAAAAGACTCTTCTTCTTTTCAATCACATCGCGCACATCTATGATGCATCCTTGGTATATATCTAACACCGCAGATCGAAGGATGTTTAATGTCCGCATTATTTCAGAAATGGAATCACTAATCCATCTTGCACTCACTCTCATGCCTTGCTCAAACTCCATAATCAGCCTAGAATATGTTCAGAGTGACCAAAGTGATAACAGATCTTCAAAGAAATTTATGCACAAACTCACGGAACACTTTCGACATTCGATTCTCGTTATTGATGAACAATTGAGACCTGCACATCTCCTTCTTTTGTTATTGGGGATGTATCTGACAGCATGGCAACCTGGATCCAGCCTGATGAAATCAGATACTCGAGTGTTTATGCTACTCTCCTGTGAAATCTTGGGGCGACCACCTACTCCTGGTTGAGAACCATATTTTTCAAAAATGTTTGCACAATGGAGCGTCTGAATTCTAGCTCTCTCATTGATTTATTACAGCTTTTGTATAAATCCAAGCATTTTGGACAGCTGCATCAACAATCCATGTAAAGATTGGCCACCACCATTTCTTTCCTCTTATACCAATGCGATTAGCATTGATATTTTGGTCCATGAGATTAGTCTTGCCCATGTACTTATTGTTCTTAGAAATGATGTTAGGTTGTGAGACATCTATCACTTTGCCGTCAACAGGTAAGTAACGGCGGGCCTTCGCAACAGGGGTAACGCCGTGAACATTTGAAGCAACTGTCACAACATTGTTATCCAACCAACGTACTAAAATGATGTTATTCCCAGCATTTCTGGCATATTCAAATTCTCCACAAGCCTTTTTGTTAAAATCTTTTGAGTTTGAAAGAGGGCAGTTTTTATTAATTCTGCTTTCTCGAATAGTCCCCGTTCCGCAATAATTTCGTTCTTTTAGATGGCTTAATACATTTGTGCTTGTAAACAAATTAGCAAAGTAAAAATGATACGGCAACTCCTACTTGATTTCAGGAAGACTGTCAATCATTGTTGCCAATGGTGCATCACACTTTCCCAAGTTACCTTCATAGTTTGAATTTACTTTTATGTTTTTGCCTTGGTATACATCAAAATTAATAAGATAGCCTTGAACGGTAATCATACCCCAAGTTTTGAAAGCAAAACGAATTGCTTTTGGACCTAGAAACTGCTTGCAACCATGCTTCCCATAATATTCAATCATTGCTTTATCATGCGATATACTCATTTCCGGTTGGAAATTTTTGGCAAAGTTTTCTTGTAAGATGTCCATGAAAGGACGAGGTTTCCACATTTTGTCTTGAGAGGAAAAATTCCTACTATCGCAACAATACAAAAATCTCTTGATTTGCAAGAAACTATCCCTTCTCATAGCATTACATACTAATTCATTGTGAGCATCTTCCTCTGAGTCCCAATACATAGTCTGTGATGGAAGATTATTATTGCCACTTAGCAAAAGAATTCCAATAAACACCCTGAATTTATTAGCAAAAATCTTGTGATCAGGAAGATTTAAAAATAGAGCATATCGGGAAATTTTCTCTACGAGCAATTTCCAGACTTTCTCATCAAAGAATTTCTCAAAAAGAGATGTTGGCGATTGGTCACTATAACTAGAGTAATCTGAAGCAGGAAAAATCATACTTGCACTGCTGATATCATTATTGTCCCAGGATATTTTCTTCTTTGGGTGAATTTATGCTGGAATAAAGTCTTCCTCACCAATATGCCTACCACTGCGAAAAGAAGCTATGCTCCCTGAACGAAGCTGATTGCTAGAGAGATTATCAATTAAACCACCATTTTCATCACCAGAGTCTTCATCGGATTCAATTCTTGCTTCGGGAGGTTCTATGTAGATCCGATCCAAATCATCTTCATTGCCCTCTCCTTCATCAAGAATATTCAACATTTCTTCCACCTGGCAGTGGGAGAAAAATATAAGTAATTGTTGCAAAATTATATAAAAATCGAGAATTGTCAAAGGAAAGATAATTAAATCATAATTAATCATAAATTAAATCATAAAAATGTTAAAAGAGATTATATTAGTTATGCATTTAATGAGAAATAAAAAAAAATTAATATTGAAGGATAACATTTTTAGATAGCCTAATGACCTGGTGTTGCATATGTGTAACACGAGATTTCATTTTTGAAAGAATAAGGAAAAATTGAAGGAAATGAAAAAGAATTTTGCTTAAGTGATTGATATATATGAATGAACCACTTTCAAAGACAATAATGATATATAAGTGAAAAATCGAATATATAACTAACTAAAAATGCAATTCGAAAATAGGTACTTACTTGCTGGTAGACACCATGACGCTATTCCAAATACTGCTTCGTTTTCAGAATGTTTCTGAGTTGCCAGATGCTATCTCAAACTTATTTATATAGCTGAATTTATTTATCAATCGTTTATCTATCATTTTTGAGTGAAATCATGTCAATTTAAATGTAATTTAAGTTTTATTTCAATTTTGAAAACTTAAAGAAAACGTTGCATATATGCAACGCTAGGCTTTAATGGGTTAATTCTTCGAGCGTATTTCATGTCACAATTGAGCCCTGGCGAAGTGAAGGGATGACTCTAAGTAGGAATGGTTATTTAGTCCTATTTTTAATTCATGCCAGTCACATAGTGCGCTAAGTGCCCTTGCGGACTTTAAATCTCTGCGTCCACTAATTCATATAATCCGTGACGCCATTGCTCATGCAAAATGGGAAGATACCGGGATTGTCGTTTAGCGGGTTCATGAAAATTAAAACGCTGCGGGAATCGGGTCAGCCTTCGACTTTCATGGCAAAGGAAATGTGAGAAGAGGCGCTTAAATTCAAATTTGCGGCCTAGTGTGCTTCGACATTTCTCGTAGGTTTACGTCCAATGTCTCAAGGTTATCATTGTTTATATATGCACCCGAATCTGATACACTAACGAGATGTACCTTCATTAGATGGAACACTCCTTTGCTCCGTCATGTAAAGATTGCTTGCTCTTCAAGACAGTAATACAGGTTTATGTTGAATGACCTAGTAGTATTGCGAGATTTGTGAAGGTACGTGTCCCAGTACCGTGAAGAGAGATGTCACTTCCTCCTGTCTAAAATCCTTAAGACGGACCCCTACAGAGTGAGCTGTGGTACGATTGAATTTATGAAGGAGGCGGGCCTCCTCATTATGGTGGAGTCAATTTTTGTTAACTACATAGAATAATAATTTTGTAGTTCTCAATAGGTGCATATACATCCAAAAATAACCCCTTAGCAAATTTGCGGTGGTAGTCCCCCATAATTTGCACGCTCTCGCCAACTAGGTGTCACGCAGGGGTCAAATTCTACTATTTCGTCCTAACTTTTAAACTATTGTACATAGGAAGCTGAAATTGGTGTCAAAAGATGCGGAAGATGCAGCTTAATATTTGTCCTAATTAAACTTTTTATTATATCTCTACATATATAAAAAAAACATGAACAAAGTATATTTTCGATAATATTTTAATGCAAAAGATGTTTTATATTTTAGTATAACACTAGAAATGCAGAAGTAATTTTAAAATAAACCTAATTGTATTGTAGGGGAATAGTCACTCCCCCCCCCCCGGTAACTCTTGGTGCAGTCACAAGGCGGTTACCGCAAAGACATCCGTCGAAGGCATCGGCAGAGTCAGTGCTTAACCGCAGCGTGGCTCAACTCGGTGCAATAACAGACCCTAAAGGTCAAAGCGTAAGATCTCCCCCAGGAGAGTGAGATTCAGTTTCACCTCAAATAAGAAATTGGAGACGTGTTTCTCCCAATCTCGAAGGCTAACGAGGAGCCGATATTTGAATTCTTAGGAAAAACCGTTGGCCAAAAGAACTCTCCTAGGGCCGTCTTCAAGCCCCTCTACCCCTTACCATTCCCCCAGTGGGGTGACGAGGTATTAATGAGGAACTCTCAGGAAAATCGCGGTAGTATACATCAGTCTCTAGGTGACGAAGTCCTCGGATCCACAACCGAGCTACCGAGACTGGAGAGGTAGTGTACTTGGCTCGCCAGACCAAGAAGTACCCTGCAAGAGAGGCAGAGCTACCTACCTTAAGGGGTTAAGAAGAAGCTCATCCTCGAGCTAAGTCCCTGGTTATCAAACCAAACGATAAGTTAACTTTGGTAAGTTCAACTTACTCTCGCCAGAGAGACTCCTCATATCCTGGTGCACCTTAACCACTAGTGGTATTCCTCGTCCTTGAGGAATTAAGAAAAGAAGAAGAAAAAGGCTCCCCCTCGAGCCCGTTACTCGGTGGCCACACCGAACTCTTAGTTGACTTAGTGAGGAACCAAGTTCAACTTGTTCTCGTCAGAGAAATCCCCCTCCGTTATACTCACCCTTGATGAAGACTGGAATTAAGAAAAAGCTCATCCTCGAGCTAGTTCCGGGTTACCAAACCGAACGTTAAGTAATTTATTCTCGCCAGAGAAACCCCCCTCCGTTATCCTCGCCCTTAAAGAAGGCCCTCGTCGAGTTCAGTCCTCGTCCATAAGGAAATTAGTAACGAAGGAGAAAAGCTCCTCCTCGAGCTCGTTACTCGGTGGTCACACCGCACTCCAAGTTAGCTTAATTTAAGAACCGAGTTCGACTCACTCTCGCCAGAGAGACCACGACTGCCTAGGTGTTGCATAAAGTACCGTATTGGTTCTCGTCCTTGAAGAACCCCCCCCCCCCGAAAGAACGTGTGGACCCCCCAGGTGCCACCCTCGCCAAAACAACCGTGTGATCTCGCACAACTACATCTGGCCAGCGGCACGCGTCGAGAGTAAATAACATTTCTGAGGCCTTTAAACTCCACATGAGTCCGTAAGCCTAATTCTCATATTATTGTTGTGTGTAGAGAAAACGTTGACTAAATTTTGTGGGTAAACTAATTTAATTAATTCTTGTTTATAATAATATTTAGAGTATTGCTGTAGTTAATGTTTAAATGTTATGTATTCAATTGATAAAGGTAAAATATAAGTTTATTTGGGGATTATTTTGCGTTTCTCTTATATATCCTTACGTGTTTCGTAACGGCTCTGTTCGTTAAGATATTCTTATAATATCAATATATCAGACACCCTTAGCACTCTTAGAATAGAACAAAAAGGGGGGGAATTCTACGACATAAATAAAAGTGGTGTCAGGTGTGGGGTTGTTATTAGAAAGAACCCAACAGTGTCAAATTAAGAGAGAGCCAACACTTAAAGGAATATCATATCAGGAGTAAGAGAATAATTGACGAGAGGAAAATTGGTAGAGTTAGGGGTGGTAACAATCTTAAGGTAATTGGTAGGTCAAGTGGTAAATTTGTTTGGGAGTAGTATTTCAATCAGCATAGTAGTGAGATTAAGGGTAAGTTATGCTGAGCGCTACCTGGTGAGTGGTGGCATAATTACCTGAGAGTACAGTAAGGAAAATTCGACGGACCAACACAAAATGGATCCGGTCAAAAGATTTTACCTACAAGCCCAAATTCTGGGATGTGAAGGCGATGATATGGATGCCTACATTCTTGAAGAATTGAGAATACAAAGAGAAGAAGAAGAAGAAATAATAGAGTTTGATAGAAAGAGGGAAAATATAAAAAGAGAAGGAAAAAGAGAATGCGAAGCAATAAAAATACGGAGAGACATAAAATTAGAGAAAGACAGAATACAGGGAAAAATAGAAAGAGAGGAGAGAAGAATGCTGAGAGGTGGTAAATCAAGTGAAAGAATAATACTGTTGAAAAGAGAAGCACAAAAATTTGGAATAAGGATGGAAAGGGAAGATGAGGAAAGGAGAATAATGATAAAACGAGAAGATGATGAAAGAAAAATAAAGATAAACCTGGAAGATGAAGGACGAAGAACCCGACAGGAAAATGAAATAGCGAAAGCAGAAAAAGAGGTGGAAGAAAGGAGAATGAAGTGAGAAAAAGAACGTGCTCAAGCTGAAAGAGAAGAGAGAGAAGAAAAGGAAAGATTCCTCGCACTCGAAAGAGCACCTATCGAGAATCTTATAGAGGCCGAGGAAGTTGGAGCCCGGCCTGGACCTAAGAAAGGAACATCGAGGGAAACCCAGCCAAATGGGGTAACGATGGAAGAAGTAGGAAGTAGGGATGAGGTACCAGCAGGAGTACCAAAGCAAGAACCTACGAGGAGAACCCAGCCAAATGGGGTTATCAGGGAAGAAGTAGGAAGTAGGGTAGAGGTACGAGCAGGTGTACCTGAGGAACTACCTACTAAGAGAAGTGTGTCAAATGAGTTGACAAGGAAGGAGGAAAGAGGTGCTTTTGCGATACACCCAAGTAAGACTAGTCAAATGGTAGACGCGGATGAGTATCCCCTACCCCTAGTAGTCTCCTCCCCGAACGGAACGTCCACGGAGTTACCGCTAAATCGCCAATTCGTAGTGAGCGCCACGCCCATTAACGACCTCACAGGGAAAAGTTTTCTCGATTCCCAAAGATCGAACCCAGACACGATCTTCCCGTGTACCTGGTTAAAGGAGAGCTATGGGACCCACGCTCCCATCAATTTTGCTCCGCTGCAAAAGGCCGCTCTAGCCTTAATGTTCAATTTAAAGGTAGTCAAGTTCCATAATATGGGTAAGTCGAGTAGGTTGAAATACCGCTCCCATTTAGTAACATACTGGTGTAGACTCAATAACCTGAACGGCCGACTCAGGCGCGGTAAAGTATTGGTATTAGAGCACCATTTTAGGATCAGCTACATCAAAGGAGCCGATAAAGTACAGCTGCTCTATAGGTGGAGACGAAAAACCATTAAGGGTATTTCAGTACCTAATGAGCGTGAAACCATGTTTTCATTTGTTGTTCGTGTTAATATTTATCGGTAGGATTTAAGTTCTCAAAAACTTAGAAATGGAAGGAAGTAGCTTGTTTTGTTGTTTTTTTTTTGTGTGGGTAATCGATGAATTAAGGTTTTGTTATTTTCATGTAAAATTGTAAATCGAGTATATCTAATTCGACACATTGCCTGTGTAAACGCGCGCGAGGGCGTACATGTGTAAGGAAACTTAATGTAAGAGAGGGCTCAAAGAAATACAACTTTGCTAATCTCGACTAGGTTGAGTAAGTGGTTTTGAGTTCCCGGGAGTCCCCCCCCCCCATTAAGTTCTTCGATGGTAGCTATGTAGGGGAATAGTCACTCCCCCACCCCCCGGTAACTCTTGGTGCAGTCACAATGCGGTTACCGCAAAGACATCCGTCGAAGGCATCGGCAGAGTCAGTGCTTAACCGCAGCGTGGCACAACTCGGTGCCATAACAGACCCTAAAGTTCAAAACGTAAGATCTCCCCCAGGAGAGTGAGATTCAGTTTCACCTCAAATAAAAAATTGGCTACGTGTTTCTCCCAATCTCGAAGGCTAACGAGGGGCCGATGTTTGACTTCTTGGGAAAAACCGTTGGCCAAAAGAACTCTCCTGGGGCCGTCCTCAAGCCCCTCTTCCCCTTACCACTCCCCCAGTGGGGTGAGGAGGTATAAATTAGGAACTCTGAGGAAAATTGCAGTAGTATACGTAAGTCTCTAGGTGACGAAGTCCTCGGATCCACAACCGAGCTACCGAGACTGGAGAGGTAGTGTACTTGGCTCGCCAGACCAAGAAGTACCCTGCAAGAGAGGCAGGGCTACCTACCTTAAGGGGCTAAGAAGAAGCTCATCCTCGAGCTAAGTCCCTGGTTATCAAACCAATCGATAAGTTAACTTTGGTAAGTTCAACTTACTCTCGCCAGAGAGACTCCTCATATCCTGGTGCACCTTAAACACCAGTGGTATTCCTCGTCCTTGAGGAATTAAGAAAAGAAGAAGAAAAAGGCTCCCCCTCGAGCCCGTTACTCGGTGGCCACACCGAACTCTTAGTTGACTTAGTGAGGAACCAAGTTCAACTTGTTCTCGTCAGAGAAATCCCCCTCCGTTATACTCACCCTTGAGGAATACTGGAATTAAGAAAAAGCTCATCCTCGAGCTAGTTCCGGGTTACCAAACCGAACGTTAAGTAATTTATTCTCGCCAGAGAAACCCCCCTCCGTTATCCTCGCCCTTGAAGAAGGCCCTCGTCGAGTTCAGTCCTCGTCCATAAGGAAATTAGTAACGAAGGAGAAAAGCTCCTCCTCGAGCTCGTTACTCGGTGGTCACACCGCACTTCAAGTTAGCCTAATTTAAGAACCGAGTTCGATTCACTCTCGCCAGAGAGACCACGAATGCCTAGGTGTTGCATAAAGCACCGTATTGGTTCTCGTCCTTGAAGAACCCCCCCCCCCCCCCCGAAAGAACGTGTGGACCCCCTCAGCTGCCATTCTCGCCAAAACAACCGTGTGATCTCGCTCAACTACATCTGTCCAGCGGCACGCGTCGAGAGTTAATAACATTTCTGAGGCCTCTAAACTCCACATGAGTCCGTAAGCCTAATTCTTATATTATTGTTGTGTGTAGAGAAAACGTTAACCAAATTTTGTGAGTAAACTAATTTAAAGAATTCTTGTTTATAATAATATTTAGAGTATTGCTGTAGTTAATGTTTAAATGTTATGTATTCAATTGATAAAGGTAAAATATAAGTTTATTTTGGGATTTTTTTGCGTTTTTCTTATATATCCTTACGTGTTTCGTAACGGCTCTGTTCGTTAAGATATTCTTATAATATCAATATATCAGACACCCTTAGCACTCTTAGAATAGAACAAAAAGGAGGGAATTCTACGACATGTATTATACTGGTTAACAGTACAAATTATCTACTACTCTAACAAGCTGATACATGCATTTTATTATTGTATAATTTATATAGGTCTATTTTCAAATAATGTTATAAGGCATTAGCATTAATGATAGACTTGTAGCGCTAATGCTACAGGACATTTAGTTCATTATTCTTCATTTAACTATGTATTTTTATTTATAATAACCATGTTTATCATCTTTTCCTTTTTGTAAATATATTATCTATTGTTTAACATTAAATCATATGGAAAATAAAAATGTTTGGAAGCTCAAATGTTAAAGAGCTCGGTGGAGGACACAAATTTGTGGAGATAAGTCAATTTCCTACTCGAAGTATGGTGCCGGCAAAGAATGAAGTAGTGGAACGTATGCTTACGAAAGACAATGGAAACCTAATCAGGTTGCAAAAATAGAAGCTAAAGAATTCATCGAACTTTGGGTGTGATGTAATGTGTATACTATGCATCAAATAACAGTAGTGAAAAAGATCAAAGAGGTAATGAAAAGATTTTCATTTTCAGAGAAATATGTGAAGTGTGGTCCAATTTTTTGAAGTGTATGTCACAAAGTTTATGGAAGATAGATCACAGCTTTTCGACATATTCTGCTATAATAAAAAACAAAGGCAAGTTTTGAAAATAGAAAAAAGTTAAGGATGAATAGTAGAGATTATGTGATCTACGATTACCAAAAGGGTGAATGTGTTGGCTAATGTTTACCTGTCACAGAAAGCTTGTCAAACTCAGGTTTATATTTCATGAAAAGGCATATTTCAAGCGCACAGTCAATACCGAAAGCTGAAAATGCACTACCTAGTACGAGGGGTGGTCAATATGTTTTGCGAATCGGTAGGGCAAAACAGAGGAGGGGAAAAGCTGTTTGTGGGGGTGTTAGGACAAGTTATGACAAGTCAGGACCTGCAGCCGCACGCTCCTGTCTCATCTATTTAAGAAGAAGTAGCTGATCTCAGATCGTCAGTCACAAATCTTTCAACAATGGAGAAGGTTGAGCACCGCTCAGTGATCAAATTTTTTGTACAAGGAAGGCAAGAATGCAAAAGAGATCCATGAACGCATGGTTGCAGTGTACACCGACACCACCCCTTCCTATGCAACCATTGTTCGCTGCAATAGGGAGTTCCGCCATTGTCTTGAGCCCCTTGAAGATGACTCACGTCCAAGACGCCCGTCAGATGTGACCAACGAGGACAATTTGGCCAGTGTGGAGAGGATCATCCTCAAAAACCGACGGGTGAAGGTCAAATAAATCAAGCGAGAACTTGCAATATCACATGGAAGTGTTATCAACATCATCCACGACAGTTTTGCCATGACCAAGGTCTCTGCCCGTTGGGTCCCTAGAAACCTCACGCCTAATGATGGAATTCAACGTCGTCAAAGTCCACAAGGCAAGAGTTGCACAAGCTGCCCTGCGCGAGTGCGGATTCTAGGAGCTCGACCATCCCCCCTACAGTGCAGCTCAAGGCTGCACTTCGTGGACTCCGGTTTGGGGACGATAAAGATGTCCAGCTCGCCGTCCAGGAGTGGATTGAACAGCAGTCGGGAGATTTCTGGTTGTCGGGAATTCGAAGCCTCAGAGACAAGGGGCGCAAGTGCATT
Organism: Ceratothoa steindachneri; assembly: GCA_963969495.1. NCBI lineage: Eukaryota > Metazoa > Arthropoda > Malacostraca > Isopoda > Cymothoidae > Ceratothoa > Ceratothoa steindachneri. The sequence goes on along the minus strand of OZ018322.1, from coordinate 79,790,639 downwards.
GAAGTCGAGGGTAGTTATATTGAAAAATAATAAAACACTTCTCCTCATATTTCGTTTCCTTATATCTAAATTGCAAAACTTATTGACCGCCCCTCGTACTTATGTCCAATCTAATAGTGAAAGTCAATGTAGTTCTACACGCTTTGCCTCTGGTGCTACCTGGTACTCAGTCAGAAGTTAAAAGACAAACGTTAAATGACCAAAATGGGATAGCAATAAGAAATTTAAGTTTAATGCGTGAACGATTTCAAATAGATTGTGCTGTGCTGTTGTTGCAACTGCAACTTTAAAGAATTTTTGTTTGGTTAATGATGAAGACAGAAGATATGTAATAGATAGGAGTAAACTGAGAAGGGAGAGAAATAAATACCGAAGAGAAATTCAGGTGAAAGAAGAAAAATTATTTCAGATGGCAGGAAGGATGCAACAATTAAAATGACAGAAGCAAAAGGAAAAACATAAAACAAGATAGAGCTGGATGAATAGTATTTCTTAGAGGGCCAACCAGGTTCTTTTTACTTGACACATGTGTCTCCAGATTGTAGTAAAAGCACACAGAGTGCAATATCCCTAAATAATGCGATAAAGCACACTGATCTGCATTATAAAATCCAGATTATAGGATCAGATGGCCCAGAAAAAATGACTGGCAATCGCAAAGGCTCTTTAGGATTATTGAAATCTTTGCGGCAAAAAACATTACAATGGGTTATATGCTTGCTCCATTGCAATGAGTTCCCGCTTTGTCACATTTTTATGAAAATTGATGGGACAACAAAATGACCAGACACTTTTTCAAGATAAATTGGAAAGCAATTGAAAGGTTGTGTGTCAAAGTGGGACGTTGGGAAGTTCAAGCCAATTAGATTGCCAAATTTTCCACTGTTGTTCAATGACGTAATTGATGACCTGAGTACTGATCAATATTATACTTATAGGATATACATGAGTGTAATATTAGGTAGGCTTGATGAAAATTTAAAGCTAATAGAGATTGGAGAAATTGGTCATGCAAGATGGTTGACGTTGTCAGGTCGCATTTTGAGGTTTTATGTCTCTCAATGGTCTGCGATTCAATGTTCTTTGCTGGCAGAATTCTGTATTAAAGTCTATTTTGCAAGCTAGTTTGACATTAAACGTCATAATAAGATCACTGAAGGATCTTGGAATTTCTACAACATGATTCAGCGTGTGCTAAAATTTTCACATCAAGGAATAAGAGAAACTTCTTGGACAGTGCTTCAAAGAAATGCATATTTTGCACACCAAGAGAGCATACTAATAATATCAATGCTCTCAGATGAACATGAATTAGTTGGGCATTTAGCTGTTAATAAGGTCTTATATTTAATAGGTACCTTCCCTGATTTTGTAATTGATAGTGACTATACCATTTTAGGTTCCGCAAATTTACACTCCCGGTAATCAACCTTAAGGCAAAATCACACTATAAAATGGTGCATTTAAATTATCACAATTTTGTTAAAACTCCATCAATCCGGGATTTTTTCGATAAAGGCATTGAAGAAATTCGAGAGCAGCCGCTTATGTTAGGTCATCCTTGTCCTAACCAAGTGGTTGAACGACAGAAGCTTGGTCATCAGTAGCAGGTTGATTCGCTTGAAGAAAGGATCACACAAACTTATGAATTGCTTGAATACAAAGAATCAATTTTAATCCTAATTGAATCATCTTGAAAGGGTAGATTAGACTCTATAGCCAAAGTAAAGGCAGCCTGATACAAATCACCAATAAAGTGAAAGTACACCTACTGGGAATTCTACACACTTAAAAAGCAGACAATGTGCCATGCAACCTAGCCATGTGGCGGGAAGGAAATAAGAACTATTATATACTGTATTATGTATGCTATGAAACTATATTGCAATTTTATAATATATATATAATGAAATGAAATTCCCTGAGATTTTAATGACACTATAAAATCCTAAAGTTTTAAAGCAAAACAGTGCAAAAATAGGTTTTTAGTTCATAAGTTTGTATATGTAGAAATAGAATAAAAGGTTTAATTATGACATATAAACATGCATATTTCACATTCTTTGACACCAATTTCAGCTTTTTATGACCGATAGTTCCAAAATTATGACAAAATATCAGAATTTGAGCCCTGTGTGATCTTTATTGGGCGATAGCCGGCTAATTTTGTCGGGTTGCCACCTAAAATTGGGCTAGGGGTTATTTTTTGATGTACTGGAACCTATTCTGAACTACTCAATCATTATTCTAGTTAAAAAAAAATTCACTCCACCATACGCCCCATTTCAGGACCTTGAGTGAGGTACTTTCTTTTCTGGAACCTGAAAATGCGTTGTTAATATTTATATTTTTTCTGGTTGCCGTTGTTCGATATATGCAGTTTTTATTTGATTTTTAGCTTAGTTTTTAATCATCCTGGTTGGAATAGAATTTTAATTAAATTTCGGCGTCTCTGCCTACGTTAGCAGACGACATAATAGGGTAAAATTTATAAAAATATTTGCCTCATTTAGTCCTCCGTTCTTTGTTAGGTCAAACTCATCAGCCGGATTGTTTATAATTTCATAGACACAACTCATTTGTGCAACAATCAGGAGGAGAAGAGTAGGAGATGAACAGGAAATGAATGTATATCGAACGCAACAAATTGCAAATGAAAGGAAAGTTGAATTTTTGTGGACCGTTTTAATAGAGTTAAGAAAAAAAGTACATGAAATTGTAATGAGAATATATGTAATGTGCATGCCAGATGATGGAAAAATAAAACAAATTATTGTTAAGGTTAATATGGTAATGCCAAGAGATCTTATTCAGTTTGTTAGTTAATAGAAATAAGTATACTAAATATAATAATAAATATATAAATAAATCATATAATAGGAACGTATAACAAGAGTATACAACATGTATGAAGTAATTTTATATAATACAAGTAATCAAAAATAGATGAAACATAACTTAACTTAAGAAATTTTCAAGTGTTATTAAACAATGAACCATTCTTAGGAACGAATATGAAGAGTCTACTGATGATGTTTAAAGTTCTGATGCAATCAAGATGTGAAAGAACGGTTTGAGGCCGCTTAATTTCAACAGCTATCACATGTTATTTAGAATAACGATGCTACCCACGTGCATCTTCGCCTTAAGGCCGGGCGCGTTATCGCGCCACCTGAGTCAATATTTAACCAAGGAAGTTCAGCCCCCCCCGTTTCGCCCCATGCGCCGACCTCGCCAGATTGAGGTAGGCTTATGGGCAGATAAAGTATTGTTCTCAGGCGCGGCTGTGCATTCCCTCGAAGCCCCCACTCCATTTTCCCCTACGCCAAGGGGATGGCTCGATTATTTATATGGAAACTTTGCCACTAAGATCAGATTCGAGATCAAGATTATCTTTGCGAGACATCCCGCCGATCCGGTCTAAAATTGTGCACCAAGGGCCCTCTACCTCGAGATCCACCATCATTGTCCAGAAGAGGACAATATCCCTTGAGTGCCAAAGTTCGAGCCTTCAAGACGCCAAGTCCACAAGGCTTCCCCTGTTGTTCAGAAAGAGAACAACGTTAGAACAGCCATTGTTCTTTGAGCCCGTTGACCAGAGACGGTTCTCACCCCCCTCCCTGTTGTTCAGAAGAGAACAACGTAGAACAGCTATTGTTCTTTGAGCCCGTTGACAAGAAACGGTTCTTACCCTTCCCCCCTGTTGTTCAGAAAGAGAACAACATTAGAACAGCCATTGTTCGTTCGAGCCCGTTGACAAGAAACGGTTCTCACCCTCCCCCCCTGTGTTCAGAAAGAGAACAACGTTATAACAGCCATTGTTCTTTGAGCCCGTTGACAAGAAACGGTTCTCACCCTCCCCCCTGTTGTTCAGAAAGACAACAACGTTAGAACAGCCATTATACTTTGAGCCCGTAGACAAGAGACGGTTCTCACCCCCCTGTTGTTCAGAAGAGAACAACGTAGAACAGCCATTGTTCTTCAAGCATGTTCGTCGAGAAACAGTTCTCATTCCCAAGACGTCACGTCAGGATCATTTAATTCCCCCTCCTGTGGCTGGAACTCGCTAGCGGACCGAAGATTCGTTCGCGTTGCCTTCCTCTGCACAACAACTGGTAATTACGTAAGCTGAACATTACCTTTGAGTATTTAACCTTTAAATGGTTAAGTGAACCATCCCATCACTTTTATTTTTATTTGTTTTACCTTTTTAAATCTCTTTCGAATCTTAATCCTCGGATTAGCCAGATTTCCCACGACTCTTTCCATTCTCTATTTATGTCAATATTTTTCGTTTTGTGTGTTGTTGATAGTTTTATTGATAAAACTTTATTTTAATAAAGATAGCCATATTATTATACTTGAGCTCAGTTCCACTTCTTAAGCATATTGAAGATAAATCATATCGGTCAACCAGACACCACGCACTCTAAATATGATGAATAGTTCCCTCAACGAATAGTCATATATGCTATATCGTCGAGAGTTCATTCTACGAAACAGTATTTGGCATAGCTTCACAGAGGTAATTTACTTTGCTCTAGTTAGTGCTATCAGTATAAACATCTTTCTTAAGGATGCGACAAACGGTTTGTTTGAATAAGGTCTTTTCATCCATTTCGACACCATCAAACACATTCTCCACTCAGCATTTTCTCCAATCATCAGAACTATCAAAATTTTCACTTGATTGGTCTGTCAAGAATTTTGCTTAATTCAATTTCATGTATGTAGGGGTATATGTTGTTCAAACACACGTTTTGGTGATTTATGGTTCACAATGGCATTGAGATCTTAGTCTTAACGGTATAAAATTTTATGAGAGTCTTAAACCTTATTTATTTCGATGAGGGAAGTTGCTTCAACAGCTTAACAATGTCGTTGTTACTAGCATGATGGTTTATAGCCGTTTTTCATTTGCTTCGAGAACGATATCTATGTATAACAATTATAAATTCAGGTTAAAGTTTTGGCTCTTTTGAGTGCATGGCATTCTCTACAGAGAAGCCTTTACTTCAACTAATTTTTTTACTATACATTTCTTGTTCTTTGGAAGTTCCTTTAACTTCGGAATTTTATCAGAAAATCTTTCTTCGTAAAGAATTATGAACGGTATTTGTAATCCAAAATCAGATTGTTTAGTGAATTATAATAATTAAATACCTGAACATATTTGAAATTAAAAGAATTAGAATTTTTTCTAAAAAAATGAGGAGACACTAAAGACGTATTACATATAGTTTCTAGTCTCACTTTATATGCAATTGGTCCGAATGCATAACTTGACGAAATTGTCAGATTTGGCAAAGTGAGTGGTACTTATCAGTATGAAACGCGCATTAAAAATAAATTGATAATAAATAATAACGAAGGTTAGAAACCTGAGAAGAGGAATGATAAAAAATTAAGATAAAAGCCTTTGCCGTCAGTATGTCGTCATTGAAGCTAATCGTTTTCGATAGAAACGATGCCGTCGGCTTGCAAAGTTAGCCAAAGCTATCAAAGAATGGCTGGCATTCAAGAAAACCAGCTTGAAATCGAGGCTAGCAAACTAGCTTTTCCCGGCGTTCTTCACGTTTTTTCTTACTTAAGCTTTAAATGACAGGACCAAAACTTAGTTAAAACAGGAATAAGAAGAGTTACTTCTCATTAGAGAAAAAGAAAACAGCACTATTTTCCTCATTGCTTGCCTAATAACTCAAACTCTTTTAAATACCTATTAATTACTGCTTTCAAATAAAACTGTTGTTTTGGGGGCAGATATACTTGAATTAGGAGAGCCTTACACAAATATATTTCTCATTGTGAACCTAATAAAAGGTAAACAATAGATCTTGAATTAAAAAGAGATGGTGTTGTTAAATAAAAATAAACAAACACCCAAAAATACAAATAAGTCGGATAAATGAAAAAAAAACATAAATTTGTTAACATGGATTTATTATGCAGTAGTTAGGATAACTTCTCCTAGTTTAGTATTTTTCTTTTATAACATGTGTAAATCTTTGGACTAAAGATAACCAAGAAATGGAGGTCGTCTTTAATGTCTAACATATAAACTTCGCGACGGGGCGATGTTTAACGGTCACTGGCTCCGAAAGATATCATTTTACTTAGGTAGATTACCTAATTACTTTCACATCGTTTGCCCTAAACATCTTTATCGTTTTTTAATTAAACTTCCTTTCAAAGTTTTTGTGAATAGAATGTTCTCTTGTATTTGGTAGTAAAAACTAAAAAGAATATCTTAGGAAATTGCTTATCTATCCATAACTCATTGTATGTTAAATTAAATATACTCAAGTAAAATAGAGATGAAAGTAACGAATTGCACAAGACATTTGTTTTCCAAATCCACAGTTACATGATTAGTACAATTGCTATCGGGTTCAGGAGAGAGGTGAATCTAAATAGAAATGATTATAATTGAAAAATATTTGTGATATTTCGATTATGCAAAGAAATTTTGTTTGTTTAAAAATATTATATGAATGGAAATACTTTTATCGTTTTCCCTCATAATGGCAAATAATCATTGGTGTTACATTTGCACAGGCAAATAAATTAGTGAATTTTTGAAATTTATAATCTATTAGCTTTTATTTTTATTATTTTTCTGGTAAACGATGACTTTATGTCCATTAAATCAAAAATAAAATAAAAAATAATTACATTTCATTTTTCTTTTGTGAAGAGAAAGGAAGTTAAATTCATTTCGTTCCACTACCCTACTTTCAAGCTGGTTACAGTTTGGATGTAGAATAAAAGCATTAAACTGGTACAGGATAGTTTTGAGCCACGTTATCCGTATAGGCAGTCTACACATGTATTTACCATTTTAGGCCAATTTTAAAAACTACAAAATGAAAGGTAGTAGTCAATATTCAAACAAAGTTCGTTGAGATCTTCACATCTAAGTAAAATCATCTTGAAAATCGAAATATATCTAACTTAAAGAAGGTGATGGAAATTTCAAAATCATCGTTTGATCCATTCTTAAACTTTATCTAAATAGGCATCATTATATATTTTTTCGACCTTTTGCTGGAAATATTTAAATTGGTGACAAGGGACAATTTATTTGGAGGAAAGTGTAAATAACAATAACTTTTGTAAATATTCTCTGTACATTGGGATATTTGGATAATTGTTTTCCTGATCAACGAACAAACAATTCCTTAACTACATTCACAATAGAATTAAAAAAGCTCGTTGATTTAAGATTTTGCTCCAGCACATCAACAGATTCGAGTGAGAGAATGAGTGACAGATATTTTCAAAAACCACAGAGTTACGCTGAATCAATTTATTGAATCGCGCCCAACATCACCATCTTTAACACTAATATTTTTGTGAAGGAAGGCATATAAATAATATGTATTCCGTACTTCACCATGGAGGCTAAATGAGAAAAAGAATAACCCATTAACTCCATTTAGTCAAGGAGATCCACAATTAATCAAATATATTACACTAGTAGCTAGATCTAAATCTCAATTTTGCTGAAGCAAAATTGTGAGTATATACAGGAAGGGGAACCTAAGGGCATAATTCTTTGTTCTTAAGTACAATTGAATATCATATTATAAAATTTAAATTAATGTATTGTTCGATTCATATTAGAAAATTCCCTAACATTGATACAGCTTTAATATTATCTAAGCAAACTTAAAATAAAATTTGCTTAATATAGAGTGATTTTTATCAAGCAAATTTGCTTTGGAACCCAAAAAGAAGAATATTGGGATTATGTATTTGGTACCCCTTTTTTACTTTTCGTTCGAAAAAATATAAGGAATGTAATGTCCAAAAGAATAATAAATACCAAATGAACACATAACACGACTTTGATCAAGAAAATATTGCAAAAAGTTTCAGAACTCTTAAAAGCGAGCATAAGAAATTAGTTTAAAAGATTAAACTCCATTAAATAAACCAAATTTGAACCAAAATATTAGGTCAATCGATTAAATTGGGAAAAAAATACATTCGAAGTACATGACTAAAATCTGATGAATAAAAATGATGTTGACAGACAGAAGATAAGAGATATAAAGGATAGGAGGTTTTCCTTACAAAACCTATTTACCCAGCTAGTGAGGACAAACTAATCATTATGTTCTGGTCTACCCTTAGATAATTCGAATGACAGCAATTCAAAACGGGCGAGATTGCTTTAGTTAATAGGGTTAGGATCTGCGGTCAAAAGGAAGAGCGTTGATTAAAGATAACTAGTAACGGATGAGTCAGGACAATAATGGGTTATATTAAGCATGGTTGCTTTATATTATGTTCCAGCAAGGAGTTTCACCATCTTGTAGACTGTTAAACCTATCACCTGGAGAAGTACGCCCAATTGTGTCCAGTCCCTCCGCTCTCTGGAATTAACTGGACTTTTTCTTTCTATAAGTCTCTATTTCTCAATTTTAATGCCAATTTTTACAAGCCTCTTCTCATATATTTCTCTGATAGACAGCTAATTTTGTTAGAAGTTCTCAGACTAGCTTTGGTCAACTTATTCCTCGTTGTGGCTGAGACTGAGGAGGGGAGTCAGCTCCTCCCTATTGGCTCTCATAGTGTGATTGTGTTATTTAATGTTTTCATCACACTCTTTAACTCTTCTACAGCCTCAATCTTTCTTTTCATTTATTATCCATTTAGGGAGTTGTCATATGTAACATGGAAACTATGCGTTTGTAGACATCGTGAGAACTCCATGGCACACCTTAAAAAACGGCAGTAGATTCACCGCCTCCTTAACCCACTGAGTGCAGGATAATTTGCTTCTATATATCTTTCATATAATTTCTCTTGTTATATCTTCATTATTTATTTGCTAATTAAAGCTTAATAAACTGTATGAAGGACGGATCCCGATTTATCTCTCTTTAAATTTGTGAAAAAACTTCCCGGCATGTGTTTAAAGAAAAAGTGTTATAGCAAAAACTTCCATGGATAGATATTTATGATCCCGTCGCTCTTTGGTAATTTTTTTTTCTGTCCAAAATATAGTGGCATTTAACCTATAAGAATAATTAATAGGAAATATACTTCCCGGTTCACAGTAAAAGAGTTCTATGAAACAACTAAACTGGAAACAATAAAGTCCCCTATAACGAACCGATCCACCTAAGTGTGTGGAAAAATAAAACAAATAACTTGACCTCTACCGGCAAACTGCTATGGATGCCAATAGATGGTGTTCTTGCAGGTTACAGACTACTATAAGAAAACTAGACATGGAAGAAGAGCATTATGCAAAAAAAAAGAAATAAAAAACCAAGAAGCAAAAAGGATCTTTAAAAAATCTAAATTGCAACAACGGCCAGAGAGCTCTAAAATATTAAATCAAATAAACGCAAGAACGAAGAGGAAAACCACATCAATGAACATACCAAGGAACACAATCACATCAAGTAACATACCAAGGAACACAATCACATCAGGTAACATATCAAGGAACAAACATAAGCAAAGTTACACATTGATAACAATACTTCACAAAACGCATAAAGTTAATAATACAAAAGAAAGCAAACGATACCTATGGCAAAAATAATAAATAAGAAAATGCCGAAAACGACAAAAAATAACAACAAAATAACACTATGGAGCTCGTCATTCACCTGGCAATCTATGCCTACTAATAATTTCCCTTTAGATCAATGCTATTGTCCCCCTACCCCTAAAACTCTCTATATCTAAGTAAACTACCATCTTTACTCACCTATAATAAATAAGAGGGAGCAAATTATTTTCACTTACTCTATAAAACATTTCTTTGGATTTGTAGAGAAATTAAATCCCAATCAATTTCTGAACTATTTTCCCTACAATTGATGTCATCGAGCCGAGTACTTGCATTTTATTAAGGTAATTGGCAGTCAGAGAGCACTAGCTTCAATATAAGTTAAAGTAGTTTCTCTCCAGTTTTTGGCTCTTAAAGCTAAGTTATATCTTCGGAAATTTCATTTCTCCCAAATATATGATTTTGATGAAAGACAAGTAGAGCAACTTTGTCGTCGTTTACGGCCAAGGACGTATGTACGTCTGACTCGAATATGAGTAAATCCGTTTCACTTTTCTCTAAGAGTGCTTTATTTTATTTTCAGCGTTCGAGGATCTATTTAAACAACTCCGACAAAAATATACTTTTAATTACATAAAAACATGAAATATTAAATCTTTAAATATACTAATGCTATACTAAGAGGATCTAATAAAGAATTAAGACTACCAATGGATAATAAGTGATGGTTGACGCAAAAATCACTTTGGCACGGAATGGTAACTAACAAAGATGAATAACTTTTGGATTCCTTTTACCTTTAACTAAGAGGAAGTCTGCAGGTGGGTGACCTTGAACAAATACCTCCTTGGTGAGATTATTAGAGGCGAGTGGGACTGTAGCCTTCCTCGCGGACGTGAGAATGGCTTAGAAAACAGCTAATCTTCTCACTGGGTGAAAAAGACGCGTGCTGAGTCTATTCAGAAAGAACAGCTGATGCTTGTCCCGAGTGGGGGGAGGCGTGAAGCGAGACTATTTGACTTGAAGATATAAGTGAGGGTATCTTAGATAAACGGAAGTTATTCCGATCCCTTTATTACAAATGCGAGCTTCTCAATGATAAGACTAGACCAAGAGGTGAATCTTTTTTTGAATGGGTATTTACGTTAGTATTCCTAAATGGTGAGGGGTATCTCTGTTTTTATTCAGAAAACTGAGATAAGGAATTTTCTCTGGACGAGAATGGTATGAGAGCTGTTCTCAATACCACTGGTCTGTTCTTCTAAGCGACCAAAGGAACGGCCTAGGGAGGTAAAATCCCGCTGGGTTCCACTTATCTTTTTGATTCCCTGCTTGACTCAGGGACTCATCTTCTTCTCTCGATTGCTAGTCGGATTCTGCTTAAATTTCTCAAGATCAAACTATATATACGTCGATTATCCCCTAAGGGAGGGGAAGGGAGGGGAAGGCCCACAGTTAACCCTCTCTCCTAGGGCATAAATTTTCAACGTTGTAACACTTCGGCCCTTCTGGTTTACGCACTGAGAAAGTGATATTTCGTCTATTTGGCGTAAATAGACATTATCAATCGGAGGAGACAGTAATCCTGTTCATAGTTTGTTATTCTAACGTGTCTCACACCATCCTGTGTTTATATTAACGGACTACGTAATCTGCTGACTAAAATCCTTCTTTGTGAGTGACGCTCGAAGGGTCTTTGGGGCAGCGGGAAAACGAGATAGAGGGGACGATAAAGTAAATTCTTGGCCCATGTGGAGCATAACCTTTGACGCTGTATAAAGAAAACTAGCGTCTGCTGGTCCTCGTGATATCCTTTACCCCACAAACATAATAACGAATACACAGGTGGTCAGTAAAATATAGATTTCTGTGAATTTACCAGACCGTATAGGCAATCCATGAACGTTGGTGAACCTGCCTAATAAGGGATAAAGTTTACATTCATTCATCCCCAAAATTAGTAATAATAGGCTTATTAAAAACTCAACTTTCGGTTATGTTAATGAGGTTCTGTATATTTTCGTAGGGATTTTCACCAGTTAAGGCCGGAAATCACAACTATTTCGACATAGAATTCCAGCATTGCTGGAATTTTACATTTATGTCTTGAAATAGGCCAAAAGCACGAGATACGTGGTCCCTAGTATCATCTTTTGTACTATAACTTATGATCTAAAGAAGTTATAGCAACTATTCATGTATCAAATGTAAGACCGAACGTGAATAAATAATGATAAATAAATATTAATTAATAACTATTATTATTAATTACATATGATTTTTTATGAAATAACGGAATATCAGAATCTAGTAAACCATTTAATAGTTACTTCTTCGCAATGGCATTAATTAACCAAGGAGATGAGGGAGCAATGTACGAGCACATTTGATATCTTAAAACCTATACGTACTGGCCAAAAGCAGATGTCAACTGGACCGTCAATCAGACTTCTTAATGAAACTTTCTGGTTCGATACAGTTCAGCTTTTATCTTTTTTTCTCTGCTTACCAGCAATAGACGTGCCTTCTAGTACTATCGTAATCTTCATAATTTATCTGAAAATGCATTTAGAAGAAAGGGAGAAGACTTTGAGTATGAAATAGTTGAATCTATCATTCTCTTCTGGCAGATGACTAGGATTTAGAATATAATCAAGTTCACGCTATGGATGATCCAATTGATAATGAGGCTAACACAGATGTCATTTATTACCATTAGCCTCGTCTTGTATGTTCTCACTATCTAGACACGGCGACTATTGTGACTGAGACGTTTCCAAGGAAGGTGTAGATGTAATTTGATCCCAGCTTCCCTGCAACAGAAGGTGTTTCCTTATTTTCTTACTCTTCAGAATTTATTGGAAATTTCAAGGATGTTTGGATGGAATTTTCTAAGGAAGACTCAAAGATGATTGTAGGTGAATCGATATCACACCCTCAAAACAGAGGCACAAGTAGGTAATCACAACGTCCTGGCACTTTGGTGGCGTAATCTTTTTTACTTAACCACCCCGTTACTCTCCCCGTGCCTCGAGTATCACAAGAAAAGTCTTCGCTCAACCACATAATGCACTAATCAGCCCATTTCGGGTCAGAAGGGCCTAGCATTGGTTAAACCAGCAATATTTCCCCTAAGAGTTGGCATTTAATTTCACCTTAGTGACGAAATTAGAGGAGAGTTGTCCAAATCCCAGAAGGTGCCGTTGGAGTGGGGAAAAGACGCTCTAAGAAAAACCGTTAGAGGAGGAGACACAATTCAACCCTCCTCATAACCTCTGCTCCATCCTTCCCTTACCCGTAGTGGGGTAGCAAAGTATATAATCCAATAACGGCAGAAGAACAAGGAAGTTCAGTTAGTCATCAAGACAAAGAAGTCCGGCTAGAGGTCCGGCAGCCAACGAAAGGGACACAGAAGAAGCTCATCTTGAGCCAATTCCTGGTGGTCACACCAAAGTTAGCATCTTGTCACAGGGAAGATAGAGTTCGCGATCGATGCAACGAAGTCCGGCGACGTGCCCGGCAACGCTACGAAAGGAGCACAGAAGAAGCTCATGCTGAGCCAGTTCCTTGTGGCCACACCGAACTTTAAGTTAACTTGTATTGAGAAGCAAGTTCAACTAGTTCTCGACAGAAAGACCCCCTATCCTGGTGTACAACAAACCCCCAAGCTAGTCATCGTCATTGAGGAATACTCCAAAGTGCACCCTCTCAAGCACTCCCCTCTTTCAAAGGAATCCCTCTTTGTCTCATCACTCGTCAGTGCGAATTATTTCCAGATTAACCCGAAGATTGGAAGAAGCAGGCTTTTCCTATCCCGTCCATGAAATCATCTTACCAAGACAACATGCTTAACGCCATCCGCCGCAAGCACCGGATTCATATATGGCTGAAAAATATTCCCGCGCAGGACAACATCTGGGGTGGCAAGGAAGACGTCCAAGCTCCTGCTCGAAAACAACATTTTTGAGGCGACATAAAATTTGAGGCCAAGATTGGTCTCAAACTCGATTCCCGTGTATTTTTCTCTGAAGTAAATGAATTCCATCATCTCTTTTTTGGAAGGTTAATTAGCGTTTAATATTAAAGTGTTCTTTGGGTCAACCATTAGTGTATATTCAATTGTGTAATTTACTGAGCCTCACTTAAACTTGTTTAATTCAAAACTGTGGAGTTTGTTTGTAACATTTCAATTTTTGTTCTTGTTACAATTAAAGGGCTATTTTTCTTAAAAGCATTTAATTTAATCGTCAAAACGCTGAGCATGCCACTAGAAACCCTAAAAATTTAACAATAACGTAATAATAATAACATAGTACTCTTAGAGAAAATTTAATCAAGGAGTTTCGAAGTACGTAACAAACCTATACGTACGTTCATCACCATTCGGTCTTTGCAATACTACGACAATGATGGCCATCAAAATCTAATCTCTTAAAGAAAAAAACTACAGTAAAGAAATACTCCAAGAATTTTTAACGGCTGAAAGGCATCAGAGAGTCGAATACATGGAAATGGCTGAACAGACAGTCATTGTTCTGAGAAAAAAGCTTTACCGAGGTTTTCACTGGAATCGACCAGGCGCCATTCATCATTCCAGATGGATGACCGAAACCTATCGTCCATTCAAATGCTATGTTTGATGAAACTCGAATAAAATGAAGACAGTGTTTCAGAGGTGAAAAGAATCAGCCCCTTCCTCTCGCTGTCTATATTAAAATGATGTATAGTTACTCCTCCTTTACTTTTCCCCGGCAGAAAATGCAACGAAGGCAATATAAAATTTTGTTTATCGCTTCAGTGCAAAAGCAATATAGCTTGATGAAAATCTTTAAATCGAAAAATAAATTATTGAAATCCTAGAAGAAACAATTCGATTGCAACTAACTACAATAAATTATGGTCAAGAACTTCATATGCTCTGCATTTCGATTCAAGTACAATTGAACTGTAGATCTGTATGCTAAAGCAAAATTGTGATTACTTTTGCATTTTCCTTGAGCAAATAGAGTTAATGTGTTTTTCTTTTTCTCCTTTGGTTTATATAGGAACGGAATACAACTTATCTTTTATATGACCCCCCAAAAAATCACTGTTAAATCTGATGATGTTGGGCGCTATTTAATTAAGGGATTCAGCGGAACGAAGAATTTGTTGAAAATCTTTCCCTCCCCCGAATCTGTCGATGTGCTAGAGCTCATTCTAAAATCAACGAAAATCTTTTGATTTGATTGCGAGTATAGTCATGGAATTATATGTTCGTTGATAAAGAAAACAATTATCCAAATATCCCAATCCACATTGATCCTTCTTCTTGCAAATAACGCAGTCATAATTGAATTTAGGACAGGCATTTAATGAGTATGGGGACAAAAAATTTTGTTATTCACTCTTTTATCCATAAAAAACTGACCCTTCTTAACAATTCAGAAATTTCCCACAAAAAAGAGAAGCAAATTCAAAACATTTTTTTCGCCGAGGAAATTCATTCTTGAAGAACTGATAACGTTGGTTCAATTTATAAGGATGTCTTTCTGAGGAAGTTTAAGAATGGATTAAATAATGATTTAGAAATTTCCATCACATTCGTTCCGTCAAATCTATTTTTATTTTAGAAATTTTTTCTTCTAATATCTTCATCTTTTCCCAGAAAAATAATCAATGCAAAACCTAATTAACTATAAATTCCAAAACTTTCGTTGATTTATTCGTCTGCACAAATGTAACATCTGTGTGGATTCGCAATTATGAAAGCAAACGATGAAATAATTGCCATTCCTAAAGGTTTGAAACCCCCGCAAATTTTTTTTCCATAATGCAAATATTACCAATACTTTTAAATCATAATAATTTAAATTTCGATTCTCCTTTTTTAGAAAACCCATAAACAATTTTACTAACTATGTAACTTTGAATTTGGAAAACAAATGTCTTTGTGCAATTAGTTACTTTCATTTTTGTTTTATTTGTGAATATGTAATATTACATAAAATGAATTATGGATCAATAAGAAATTTCCTTCGATATTATTTACATTTTTTAATACAAAATCTAAGGGAGCATCTCATTTACAAAAACTTTGAAAGGAAGTTTAATTAAAAAACGATAAAAAGTCATTTATGGTGAAAGATGTGAAAGGAATTAGGTCCTCGACTTAAACACGTTTATATCTTTCGAATCCAATGACTGAAAAACATCGATCGCTCCGTCGTGAGATTTCCATTTTAGACATTAAAACGCGCTTCCTTTGCGGTAGCATTTATAAAAAAAAATGCTAAACTAGTTGAAGCTATCCCAACTATTGCACAATAAATGTATGTTGACAAAGGTCTTTCTTTTCTAATTCATCCGATTCATTCGAACTATTTGTCTTACTTTATTATTATTTGCTATCACCATCTTTTTTAAATTGAAGATCTGTCCTTTCCATTTTATAAGGTTTTCAATAAGAACATGTTTGAATACGGTTCTCCTAATTCAAGCCTAAAGACCCAAAGAAAGAGGTTTTGACTTGAAAAAGGTATTAGGTATTTAAACGATTCGTTATAAACCAATCAACGAAAAGTATAGTGATGTTTTATTTTGTTTCACAAAGAAGCAACTCCTCTCATCTCTATTTTAACTCAACTTTCGTTACTTAATTAAGAGTTTAAGTTAAAAAAAGATGTAAAGAACATAGGGAAAACTTAAGTTTATGGCCGTGACTTCAAGCTGCTTTTCTTGCATGACAACCGTGCTTTGAAAGCCTTAGCTAAATTTGCAAGCCGTCAACATTGCTTGGATGGGCAGCGATTAGCACAAATGACGCCATGCCCACGGTAAGGGGTTATCTTTAATATTTTCAATATTCATAATCTCATTTTTTTAACCTTTGTTAGTTTTTATGCTAAACACATTTTGCCTGCGTATTGCTCACTGATAATTAGCATCCTCTTCGATAAAACTGAAAATACCGTCAAAGTTGTAATAAATTCCTTATTCATTTGGAGCAATTGCATATATAGTGTACCTAGTGACTATATGTAATACCGCTTTAGTGTTTCGTCCTTTTCCAATAATAAAAATTCAGTAAACAATCCGAATAATATTTACCTCGGGTTTTATATAGATTTTAGGTATTTAACTTATTGATTTTGTATTACAACTGCCGTTCAGATATCTTTCGAAAGAAAGATTTTCTGAAAAAAAGGCAGGAAAGGAATTTACCAATTAGGGAAGAATAATAACCTAAAAGATTAGGTTAAGTAAACAATTCCCTGCAAATTTCATATAATTTAAAGTGTGAACATCACTGTGCATTAAATTATAGAGAAAGTCCTGCACCCAAACGAGCCAAAACCTTAACCTGAATTCCTAACTGTTACACCTAGATATTGTTCTCAAACCATAGGAGAAGTAGTTATAACTCTCAAGCTAGTAGCAAAGCCATTTTCAAATTGTTTTGAAGCATAAACCACAAAAAAGTCTGTATGGCCCAAATATACATATATGAATCTGAATTAAGCAATGTTTCTTCACAGACCAATCAAGAAACAATTTGGATGTTTCTGATGATTAGGAAAATTGCTGGATTGTGAATGTGTTTAATGGTGTCAAAATGGACTCAAAGGCGTACTGCAAGTTCTCAAGGAACACTTCATGTCCTGTTCTAAGAGACAATAAGCAAAGATGAGAATGTCACTTGTCCTTTCGCACGATAATGCTCCTTGTCATACCTAAAGGTTATAAAGAATTACTAGAGTTGGAAGGATTTGAAGGAGATCCAATTATGGATTGGTATCACAACATTCGCGGCCTAAATCCAATACAAAACTTGTGTAGCATCCTGAAAAGAGAAGTTTAATCTCACGACAGTGAATGTAAATTCAAAATTGTTTCTGCTGATCGTATTATAACGTTCATTGCATCAGTAGACTAAAGACTTCAGTTATTCAAAAGAATAGATACTTTGTCCAATAGCTCCTGACCACTTCTTCTGCCCCATCTAATTTTCCTTAATTGTATTAGTTAAAATCACTTCATATTTTTCGTGCAATCTTGTTATACGTTTATATTTTATGGTTTATTTATACATATTCTTTGAAAATTATATTTATTCCTACTTATTTATGAACTACAAATTATTTATTGGCAGTACCATATTTACCCCTTAAATAATTTCTTATTTTCCCTCCATATGGCATTTACATTCCATACATTCTTTTTACATTTTTCTGCTACTGTTTTTATTAACTCCATTTTAAACGTTTGAAATATGAATTCAATTTTACAGAACTTTGTTTTAATATTTGCATCTACTCAGTAGACACCTTTGATTTCCTTTCCTTTACCATCTGTTGTGTTTAATATAATTCTCTCATCATAATTTCTAGCACAAATGAGTTGTATCTATGACATTCTAAACGATACTGCTGACGAATTCCACCTAATAAAGAAAGGATGGCTAAATTAGGCATATTTGGTAAATTTTACACTATCTTTGCGCCCATTATCGAAGACAGAGCCACCGAAATTTAAAAAATATAGATTTATACAAGGATAATTAAAACCTATGTTAAAAAGGAAATAAAAACTATAAAACAACGGCAAAATAAAAATATAAATATATACAAGGGACTTCCAAGTGCCAGAGAATTTTCAGGCAAGAATTTAAATAATTGAATACAATAGGAAGGCCTACCTACTTCATAAACTCAATCGCACCACAGTCCACCTTGTGAGATTCCCTCTTACGGATTTATGACAGGAGGAAGCGACATTTCCGGCCGCGGTACTGGGACACGTACCAGTCACGAAGCTTCTCAGCGTAGGAAATTTAACCCAAACCTGTCTTACTGTCTGGGTAACAAGCAATCTTTACATGGCGGAGAAGAGGAGGATTCCATCTAATAACGCTCACATCTTCTTGGCCATGCATCACGATGTGTTGTCACGGTTCCTGCCATAGATCATAATGGGAGAGAGAAAAACACCGGTCGGGTCACTCATTCCGTGCAGTGCCTGGGCCTATAGACACCGGCCCAATTTTCAAGAAGCCGGCAAAAGTCAATCTTGGCATTCTCCAAATTCGCAGAAGAAATGGCATAGGGTATAAAGCTAAGTAGACGATGTATGAATTTAAGGCTTCAAGAGAACTTAGCGCGTTATGTGAGGGGCTTAATAGCTTTAGGTTTACAGTTAAAATTTTATCCTCAGCCTTATTTAAACAGGACTTATCATCATTCTTACGAAAAGAAGCTGGTAATTAAGAATAAACTAAATTTTTCAACAGAATAAATTTGTAAAAAATATTCTACGACACCTGGTCAAATAACAATTTGGCTTTTGTATACATCTTGAAAAAAATTATTTCAAGAGGGAAAACGGGTAAATTATCAAAAGGATTAAGAGTGGCAATCAAAATTTGGTTTTACTTTCCTTACCTTTAGAACTGGTAGACGAGAAAACAGGTTAGAATAAAGCCAACATTTATAAGTTGAGCAATGTTGTTGTCAGATCTGCAAATTCTATGTTGAAGCCTTAGTGCATTTGAAATGCGCACAGGTTTCTGGATAATTCGAAATATTGTAAACTTATGAGATTCGTAACATTGTGGAAAACGAAAAATTACTTATGGTTAGTTCTACCTATTGATATTTTTTCGTCTTCCTTCGAAATTTAATCTGGGATGAAGATTGCTGGTATATTGAGAAATAGAAGCACGACTTTAGCATCTAGAGCTAAACTACATTTCTTAGGATGAAGTAAATACCCATTTGTTTCACAGATGTATTTGCCACAGCAAGTCGTCGCTAAATGCGTCGAAATACCAAAGTTCTCTGGTCATATTCGCTGATCTAATTATTTGTTTGCTAACCTTGGAAAAATATGATAAAAAACTGTAAAAATGGAAACACTGGAGCTGCTGACATTCAAATCTATCTCATGTAGACTACATACATAAATCCCATTTGAATATTTGGGGTAGGGTTTTGAATTTTTTCTGCCCGCAGCCATCATGGACAAAGCCGCCGAAATTAAAAAAAATAAACATAACTTTATGATATAAAGAAATCAAAATAAACCAAAAACGAGGCTCATAAAAGAAAAACAATGTAAGAATCAAATAAACTAAAAATGGCATTCCCAAATAGCCGAGGGGAGGGTTGCATCCCTTTTGGACGTAATAGAGGCAGCAACAATTGAATTATACGGATGCGGCCGCCTCTCATAAAAACTCGATCGCAGTACAGTATGGTGTGCATGTCCACAGCCCTAGAGTGATGGAAGAAGCGATTATGAACAAGATCGTCACAGTACCGATATAAGCACCGCGCACGAAGTTGCCCTAAAATAGTACATATAACCAAAATGTATAATACACTTAAGAGCCAATCGCCTTCGTAAAAATGTGGAAGGGTACAGTTTAAGAAACAAGCCGACTTCTTACAATGGTAGAATGGTAGAGTCTAAAAGACCAAGCCGTATTCGTACAAATGTGCAAGGGTAAAATCTAAGGGACTAAGACGTCTTCGCACAAATGTACTATGGTATACACTGAAGGTCCAAGCCGCCTTTTACAAATGTGTAGAAGGACAGTCAGAGAAACCAAGCCGTGTTTGTATACAGGTGCTAGGGTACAATCTAAACGACCAAGTTTCCTTCGTTGTACAAAGCTACAACGGTACGCCCTAATGGACCAAAGCCTCGTCGTTTATAGTTGCAAAGGTATGACGATGTAAGGGACCAAAGCGTGTTCCTAAAAAGGTGCCAAGGTAGAGTCTGAGAGACCAAGCCGTTTTCTAAGGAAGTTGCTAGGGAAGGCTCATTTGGTGCTACCTCTAACGGTTGATTTTTGTTTATACGTTAGTGTATATATAAACTTAAATTATTTCTTTAGTATATATACATATGTAAAAGATGCGTACCAATTTTTATTTGAATAGGTTAGTTTTATTTTTTATATCTGTTTTCCTCAGATTACAAATTTATTCCTCAAATAATTGCGTTCCCTGAACTAAAATGAACAGATTTTCGAAAATAAATTTGGTTTTCATTTTTAGCATCATATTGATGTAAACTTTTAATAAAATAGATCTGTGTTACTATATCAATATTTACAGTCAATGTGTTTTTAATGTTTAATCGAATTCAGCCATTGTATCCAGAGATTTTTCTGTGATACATGACTTGAAAAATTAATTTCTGCTTCACAGCTCGTGAAAGACATTACGAGGGGCGGTCAATAAGTTTTGCGAATCAGTAGGGCAAAACAGAGGAAGGGGGATGGCGGCTTGTGAAGGTATGAGGACAAGTTATGACAAGTCAGAACCTGCAGCCGCACGCTCCTTCCTCATCTATTTAAAAAGCAGTAGATGATCAAAAATCGTCAGTCACAAATTTTTCAACAATGACGAAGGTTGAGCACCGAGCAGTGATCAAATCTTTGACCGAGGAAGGCAAGAATGCAAAAGAGATCCATGAACGCATGGTTGCAGTGTACACCGACACCGCCGTTTCCTATGCAACCAATGCTCGCTGGAATAGGAAGTTTAGCCATGGTCGTGAGTCTCTTGAAGATGACCCCCGTCCAGGGCACCCGTCAGACGTGACCAACGAATACAATGTGACCCGTGTGGAAAGGATGATCCTCGAAAATAGACGGGTGAAGGTTGAAGAAATCGAGTGAGAACTTGGAATATCATATAGAAGTGTTATTAACATCATCTAGGACAATTTGGCCATGACCAAGGTCTCTGCCCGTTGTGTCCCTAGAAACCTCACGAAACCTCACACCCCATTATCGACTTGAACGTCGTCAAAGTTTGGAGGAGCTGCTTGCTGCTCCTGTACAACCAAGAGCCGGCGGGATTCGAGTCACACTTATTAACAGGTGATGAAACGTGGTTCCATCACTGGGATCCCGAGCCAAGCTCGAAGCATGGCCGGAAAGCACAGGGGCTCTCCGAGCCCTATCAAGTTCCAGACCCCAACCCTCAGCCGGGAAGATCCTGTCCACCATTTTCTGGAATTCCAAGGGAGTGTTGATGGTGGAATATGCGCCTCGTGGAAGGACCATCACATGCCAATATTACGCCGAGGAACGGACTGGGTTGAAGAAGTGCATCCGTTAGAAGCGGCGCGGCAAGTTGACACGCAGTGTCCTGCTCCTCCATCACAATGCCCCTTTCCACAAGGCCAGAGTTGCACAAGCTTTCGTGCGCGAGTGCGGATTGAAGGAGCTCAATCACCCCCCCTTCAGTCCAGATCTGGCCCCTAGCGACTACATTTTATTTCGCCAGCTCAAGGCTGCACTGCGTGGACGCCGGTTTGGGGACGACGAAGATGTCTAGCTCGCCACTCCAAGTGTGGATTTAACAGCAGTTGGGAGATTTCTGGTTGTCAGGAATTCGAAGCCGCAGGGACAAGTGGCGCAAGTGCATTGAAGTCGAGGGTAGTTATATTGAAAATAATAAAATACTTTTTCTCATATCTCGTTTTCTTATATCCGAATTGCAAAACTTATTGACTTCCCCTCGTATTAAGTTTAGCTTAAGCCTAGTTTTTCGTTATTGCACAGAAATAAGCTGAAAACACTGCGCATTGCTTAACAGATGGCTTGATCTGCTTCTGATCCTACGATTTCCTATGGTAAAATTATTCTTGTAAGTGATAATACGCGTTTATTAACTATTGGTCTTTATCATATTGCTAATTTTGGTCAATAATTTTGGCAATAGGATTGTCAAAATCCCCCATTACGACCCGGCCTCCACCTTCTTCTAACCAAAGACAGGTCTTTGTTCCTTCTTATTTTTAGGTTTATTTCATTATCCACTTAGAATTCATTTCCGTTTTTAGAGACGAATGATGCTACCTAATATTGCCATAAAGTTCATATAAGTAAATATTATTAGACCAAGAACAACATTTTTTCATTAATCGAGACACCATGGGGGTTGGTTAGCAAAAGTAGATGTACCTTTTCATGAAATCTAGTAAATGACAAAAGATAAAACTAGGTCACAGAGCAAATATTTGTTATGTATTGTAATAAACAAAACTTATCTGATTACACTGTCCAACAAATTTCATTGTCACGAAAAGAACATAGATCTCATGTGCATTTTATTATAAGGTTGAGTGTATTGAATTCAAATTTCATAACTAAACTTCGCATCACGTAACATTTACTTGTAAATTGCCGATTTAATAATTATGCTATTGATACCGATTTCCACGAAACCATAAATGTATTTCGCTTCCAAAGTCCGATTAAATGTGTCAATGGCAATGAATTCATGAAAAAATAATGAATCAGCATGTTTGTTAGCATTATTATATAATGTATTAACCCCAAATTATAGTATTTACTTTTCTCGTTTGTAATACTTTTCAGGTGCGTCACGATTCAGGTTCCAGCAGAAGTCAGTCAACATAGCAGGGTTCCATTTTCCTTTATAACTGTTTTTCATTGACGCTATATTTTGATGGAACCTCTCACCACGTTAATTACTCACATCTCTGGCATTCAATGGGAAGAAGGACAGAGGAGAATGATGAACGTGGATCTTCAGTGACATATTGCATCCGCGATCTTGGTAGCACTTGAGTAGGCTCGCCACTACACGCTCTCGCCCGGCCCCTTGGTACTTTCCTAGAAGTCCTTTGCTTACATCTTTAACCCTTAAACACAAAGATGGAAATCTTGTCACATAAACACAAAAGTGGGGTGTAGCATACCCCATTTTTGGATCAAGAATGAAAACACCTGCGTTCCAAAAATTTATTTCTGAAAAAGTCAACAAAAAGTTCAATCCTTCCGCATTCTTTTAATGATTAAACATCCTTGAATAACTGAATTTTTCTGGTACTAAACATAAATAAAACATAAATATTGAAAATTGATTTTTTTAATGACAAATCGAAAATAAAAATTTTCCATGAATGAAATTTCCATAATAAACAAACAGTCTTCCTGTCATGGTGAGGTGGGTTCTCTCGCCTTCCTCTCACCAGCCCTCAGCTCTCTGGCACCACATCTCATTGAAATAAAGATTGACAAAAAAGGGTCAAGATTTAACACAGAAAAATTGCACTACTTTAACTTTATGTTATGTTAACTATATGTCATTACTCCTCTGAATACGTCTTAATTGATGCTTAGAGTGTGTATTACAGATGTATGATAATATATATATATATATATATATATATATATATATATATATACAATATCATATAATATAATATCATATAATATGTGTGTGTCTGTGTGTGTACTTACCACCTCCTCAAGACACTTGGTACATGTAGAGTAGGAGTGGGACTGGCACACAGGTCGTTGGCATTTCACGCATCTGATTCTGATGCGTGTCTTCCAGTCTGTGGAGCGGGGGCACTCAGCACACCGTACTTGAGGGTACTTGCAGTTGGCAAGTACTTGGCCAGGTGGGTAGTGTGTGTTAGCAACTGATGAGAGATCACAGACAGTAGATATCAGTGTTCTTAGTTGCCGTGGGAGATTGGCAATTGAGAGCCTCTTCTGAGCCCATGGCTGAATAAATTTTCTTGCAAGGTTTAGCATAAAGCGACGGCGTTTTGGAGGTCTGGTACCTCCTGTTCTTTCTAGATTTGACTTGTATACTATCATGGCATTGATAGTAGCGGCATTCAACATCCAGAAAAACATACAAAGGGGCCATCTTTTAGTTCTCCAGTGGCAGGAGTACAATGCACACATTTCGTCGAAAGCGTCAACCCCAACTTTGGGGGTGTTATAATATTCTTTTATCTCTGGCTTTCCTTTCACATTTAGGGTTGGCTAGAAATGTATAGATGAGAGTAAGAGAACCAACTTCTTTTAACCTGTGGCTTTCCCTTGAGGCACATATGAAACCAGGGTCATGTCTTCAACACGAGCTAATTCAATCTGATGGTGAAGCTCAGCTTGTCTTATCCGTTCCTCTCTTTCTCTTTCTTCTCGTTGGATTTCTCTTTCTTCTCGTTAGATTTCTCTTTCTCTTTCTTCTCGTTGGATTTCTCTTTCTCTTTCTTCTCGTTAAATTTCTCTTTCTCTTTCTTTTTCTTCTCGTTCTTTTCTTTGCTCCTCTTGAACGTACTCAATTAGTTCTTTTCCGGAGATTCCCAAGGATTCTCCTGGCGCTTTAAAGATTTCGAACTGAGTCATCTTTGCACTTGGGGGCGCAATAGTCAACCAACTAAAATTCCTTGCAACAAGAATTATGCCTTCTAGCGAATTAGCCTACCTAAATATGGGCACAGACCTATTCGTACTTGGTTTCTCGATCTAAATAACCACTGACTAAAATCACAAAAAAAACAAAAACAAATTATTATAACAGTTCCTTGAGCTACTCCAGCTTCTTAAGTTTCCAAAAAATGGAATAGCAATCGTTAAAACAAAAGGGAACTACTATACACTATTATTATAACGAATAACACTATGCTTTACTTGACTGAGACCAGTGTTTAGAAAGATATAGCGTTAAACCTTACACACCTGATACGAAATTTAAATAGTATATATATATATATATATATATATATATATATATATATATATATATACAGTGGCGGCAACAAAAAAAGTGACATGTGACAATTCGGGGAAAATGAAACAGAAAAATGTAACTTACATATTTTATTATGAATATTTCATGAAAGTTAATACTTGGTCATGTTGCCCTTGCACTTGATGACCATTCTGAGTCGATTGGGCATTGATTTAGCGAGGTTTGCGAAGTAGGTGGGGTCGATCGTAACCCAGATCTTCTTCAGTGATTCTATCAGGTCCTTGATGCTGCCGGATGCTGTCTCTTGAACTTTGAATTTCATCAGATTCCAGGCATTCTCAATAGGATTTAGGTCCGGGGAATTACCAGGCCACTCCAAAACACTAATATTATTATCATTGAAGAACCTTTTTACTAACTGGGACCTGTGAGCAGGGGCACCATCATGCATGAAAAATTCACACCGATGAATTTCCCAAAATGGCAGCATGTGCTGCTTCAAAACTTCGAGATAGCTAGTCCCCCTCATGGTTACATTCTTGGGAAGGAAGTACAGACCTCCTCTGCCCTTGTTTCCACTAAAGGCACCCCACAACATCACACTATCAGGGTGCTTCACAGTTTTCACGGTATATTTTGGGTCATACCGAGACACATTGCTGGGACGACGCACGATCTTTGACTCTCCTCTGACCAGCCTAAAGGTGCTCTCATCACTGAACATCACCTTCTTCCAATGGGCAGCTGTCCAATGTTTATAGGTCTTGCAAAAATTGAGCCTTTTCATCTTCATAGCCTTGGTAAGAAGTGGCTTCTTGGCAGCGCGGCGAGCCGGTAGGCCTAAGTCCTTCTGTAAGCGATGACGGATGGTCCTGAGGGCGACGTTCTGGAGAAGGTCTGGGTGTTTTTTCTTGATTGAAGCGGAGGTTACAGAAGGGTCTGACATCACTTCACGCCTTAGGATATTATCAGTCCTTGGAGATGTCTTCCTAGCTGCACCAGTGCCCTCCTTCCTCTTTGGTATGGTACCTGGTGGCAATAACTCAGCTGCCCGTTTTAGGCGATAAATCGTATTTCTTGAGGTTCCTAAATCTGCTGCTACATCAATAAAAGACTTTCCCTGCTCTAATAGGGTCAAGGCACGGCTTTCCTCTGTCATAGAAAGCTTTTTCCGCCCCATTGTATCCACTTGCACAGAAGTTATAGCACGTCAAATGTAGGCACGAATGCAGGAAATCAGCACGCTGGAGCGTTGTACACCAAAACCTCACTGTACGAGCTCAAACGAGACAGTGAGTTCCAATAAAGCGCAGTTCTGTTGTCTTAGCTCAGGAGAGTCATCCACTCGTGGCATAAGCCCCGCCCCTTTTCATTGGCTTGTTGGCAAGTAAAATCGTGAAAGCGATTTTATGTATCGATTTCTATTGCCAATATTCAATGTCACTTTTTTTGTTGCCGCCACTGTATATATATATATATATATATGTCGTAGAATGGACTCTCGACGATATACCATATATAACTATTCTTTGAGGGAACTTATATAATTATCTTAAAGTGCGTGGATGTTTCTTGACGAACGGCTGACGAACAATGGCTGTTCTACGTTGTTCTCTTCAGAACAACAGGGGGGGGGTGAGAACCATTTCTTCTCTACGGGCTCAAGAACAATGGCTGTTCTAATGTTGTTCTCTTCTGAACAACAAGGGGGAAGGGTGAGAACCGTTTCTTGGCGAACGGGCTCGAAACGAACAATGGCTGTTCTACGTTGTTCTCTTTTGAACAACAGTGGAGGGGTGAGAACCATTTCTTGTCAACGGGCTCGAACGAACAATGGCTGTTCTAACGTTGTTCTCTTTCTGAACAACAGGGGAAGCCTTCTGGACTCGGCGTCGAAGGCTCAAACCTTGGCACTCAAGGGATATTGTCCTTCTTCTGGACAAGTGATGGTGAATCTCGAGGTCGAGGTCCCTTGGCGCACAAGGTGAGAGAGGGTCGTGGTGATGTTTCGCGACGAAAATCTGGATCTCCAATCTGATCTTAGTGGTAAAGTTTTCATCTAAATAGTCGAGACACTGCCTTGGCGTTTGGGACAATGGAGTGGGAGCTTCGAGGGAATGCACAGCCGAGCCTGGGAACAATGCGTTATCTGCCCATAAGCCTAACTCAATCTGGCTAGGACGGCGTAGGGGCGAAACGGGGGAAGATAAACCTCCTTGTTTAAACATTGACTCAGGTGGCTTTAAAGAGGCACCCAGCTTCAAAGCGAAGATGCACGTGGGAAGCATCGTGGTTTTAAATATAGTGTGATAGTGGTTGAAATTAACGCGGCCTCAACCCGTTCTATCACACTCTTCATCTGAGGGCGAAGTTCTCGTTTGTTTGCCTTTAGTGTTTCAACCAAGGTCATGCCACAATTCTGCATAATATCATTGACTAGAGCTACAGAAGTGAAAATAATGTCCCAGTCCTACTCCAGCTGTGAGCCGTGTCGAATCCTTTCCTAGATATGCTATGCATCCTAAATGATATTTGGTCTTGCAATCATTTATGAGGACCATCTTTATGCCATATTTGGCTGGCTTGCTGGTTATATACATTTTGAATGGGCATCTTCTACGAAATCCAACCAGCTGCTCATCAATACAGAGATCTTCATGGGGTATGTAGTGGGTTTGACACTTTTCCATAAATTTATCAAACAGTTCCCTGCAAGGTGCAAATTTGTCAGTCTCTTTTCTTGTATCTCTTGTCTGTGGGTCGTCAAAGCGTAAACAGTTTATTAGAAATTCAAAACGGGCCTGCGACATAGCAGCACTGTACAATGGTGCACCTAAGTCAGTAGACCACATGTCGCAGGTTGAGATATTGCCATCCTTCTGGCATCCAGAAAAAATTAGCACCCCAATGAGTGCCCGAAGTTCCTCCGGTTCCAGACTTTTATGTGTTATTGTTTTCGTGGCGTATTTATTGGTTTCACTCTCAATTCTCTTATTTGTCCAGTGACAGACTATATCCAAAAATGAATCCTCCAGAACAAGTTGAAGCACTTTTCCGGAGAATCACAAGCTTGTGCTTCGGTACTTGGTCCGGGGTTACCAGTAACAATGTTCCTGGCTAGACGATGTTTGCTATTGGACTGTGGGTGGGTTGACCATCTGAACCCACTCTTACTTCCCAGAGTAGTACTCTGAAATCGTACTAAAGATGGATCATCAACTTGAGCTCGTTTCCGTTTTCTCCCATGTATTCTACCACCACTGGTTGCAGAGGAAGGAGGGGTAGCATCAGAACAGCTGGCTGTAGTGGTCGTGTCTACGTTGGAAGCAGCATCATTAGATGCAGCTATAGGTGAAGGAGGAGAAGTTACATCAGCTGAGATGGAAGGAATATTATCTATAAAGCTCCGAGGGTGTGGTCCAGCAACAGTGCATTTTTTTTCTTGCGGGATGATGTGCAAAATGTTCTGTTGCTGGTTTGCTTCTGTTTTTTCTTCTTCCCGATCTCAATTTCAACATCCTCTGGCTCTTCATCTTGTTCACTACACGATGGGACATAATATTTATCCTCATCACTATCATACAACACATCTACCTCCATTCGATCCTCCTCCTCCCCATCACTTGCCGATACTTCAGCAACATCTTCGTTGAAGTTTTCATTTTCATCCACAGAATCCTCACCTAAGTTTGACAAGACAGCAGTCACATCCACCTTATGTGATAGCTCCCCACCATCAGTTAAGAATTTCTTTGACATTTTCACTGTTTTTATTATCCGAATTTTTTACCTGGACAAATTTTAATATCCCTGTAAAACAATAGAGGAAATGAGAACTTATTCTTTGACACTTTCACTGTTTCTAAATATAATTTGCTTTTATTGTCTTTTTGTCTTATTTATAAATATGATTTATGTAAATATAACCTAGGACACTTTTTATTTGACACTTTTGCTGCTTTTATAGTACTTTCTTTTCTAATATATGTAATTTATGTTAATAGAACCTGAAACACTTTTATTCATGCCTGCAAAGAAATAAAAATAATTAGAAAAGACAATAAAAATATAGTACAACAATACATAACTCACCAATAACTGACCTAAAAACACATATTTGGAGTGGTATGCACCACCAACATATCATAAAGTGGGGACCATGCACCCCATTATCTCTCCAAAACAAATATTTGGGGTGGTATGCACCCCAAATAGATTTATACTAAAACACTTAAGTAGGGTGTGCTGCACCAAAAACAAGAATAACAACCTCAACAATAGGAGCACAGGACACTCAAAACTCCTACCCTCCGAGGGCAACCTCTAGACTAAACCGACAGTGACCGGTGAAGTGCTGGCAGCTACTCGGGCAGAGTTGCCAATGTTTGTTTTTTTGTGGGGTGGACAAAACCCCATGTTTGTGTTTAAGGGTTAAATGCATACCGGGCCGCTAGCTCCGTTTCATCCATTGTCATCACGAAGTCATCATTATCTATATGTTGACGAATCTGAGGCCTACGAATATCCCTTCTTTAATGCTGGCTTCACTTACTTTAGGGAAGATCGCTTTGAGGTAGTGCCAACCTGGCTTATTTTGTTGCAGTGATTTGGTAATTTGCTTCACTAGGCCTAGTTACCATGGGTTTGGACCCATATTACTAAAATAATATTGAGTATACTTTCATAGTTTAGGTTGACGATTAGCTTATAAACTCCTCTTTAAAATTATGTCAAAATCTGTATATAACTTTTACAGTTGTCACTTTCGACCCAATTTTGTTTGCATTCAATCCCTATGAAACCATTAGTTTGATCAACGCAAGTAAGATGGTAATTCACGAAAAACTAGACGGTCGCATTAAGAGACAGATGTTATATTCGTGATTTACGCCAAAAATATCCCTAGAAAATGTTATTCTCATTTCCAGGAATTTTTACATTTTTGTAGTGTTATTGAAACAAGGTTAATTAAGTCTAAGGTAAGTTTCATCTGTTTTTTATAACCAGATACAAAAGAAGAAACTCAATGTCTCTAGTTGGAAAAAGCATGACATGTCTCACAACAATGAAAGCATGTCCCTCAGTGAAAAGAAAATGGAAGAGAAAAATAAGTATAAGAATCTGAGAAGATCGAAAATTTCGATATGTATCTTTGTAAAATGATGCCTTTTTAAAGGTATAGATTAAAACCAAAGACAATAGAAAAACAGCAAAACTGGAGGATCACTTCTGTCCTATGAATTCTTGAATTTCGCTTACATGTTTATAATTTAATGTGATATTATTCAGGATAGCTTCAAAAATACACATGCAAACTTAATATGCTTGGTAATATTTGATGACATTCACAACCGCATATAATTTACAAATTCATAAAACATCTCTCAATCTCTTCCAATGACGCGTACGGAAGATTTAAATTCCATTATTATGGAAACAGTCTTTTTCCCCAAACTTTCTACTGCAGTCAATTTGATGCAAGGAATTTTGTAAGGATGAAAAACTTGCCAGGATATTCTTACCTTAACGTACTCTTCATTCTCGAAGATTCTCTTTCAATTTTCGACGAATAGACTTTACAGAAGATTCAGATAATCACCCAGAACTTGTAGAGGCCGACACAATTTTTGTAATATTCCATACTAAGAAAATATATTTTGGCAAGAACTGCCAAAATTGCCTCTCTGCAGTGGCCAACGAGAGGATAATTTACTTTGAGGCTTAGGGATTAAAAGAAGCTGCGTTTTTCTATTTGTGTGTTTAGAAAATTATGATTAAATGGGTATTAAAAATTGTTAATTGATAAGTTTATCGATTACTAGTGAAGCTAAGTTGGGCGGTTCTCTCATAACATCTTCATTTTATCAATTGCAATTTAAAAATTGTAGAGAATCGCAATTCATCGGTATTGAATTTTTTATTTAAGTATTAATGTGAAGAGTTTAGTGGCCTGGCTATCTTTTAAAATCCACTATTTTTTTTACACACAATCTTAGCACAGATAATATCCATAAATAAACTTTTATTACTGTAGGTGAATCGTCACCCCCCCCCCCCTGTTCTCTCGTGGTCGAGTCACAAGGCGGTTATCGCAAGGACATCCGGCCCCAGGCACCACCGGGTCAAGCGTGTAACCGCAGTGCCGCACCACTCGGCGCTATGAAAGACCTAAAGGTTAAAATGCAAGATCTCCCACAGGAAAGTGAGATTCAATTTCACGTCAAATAAGAAATTGGAGACATGTTTCTTCCACGCTCGAAGGCTAACGAGGAGCCGATGTAAGACTTGGTGGGAAAAACCGTTTGGCATAAGAACTTTCTTGGGCCCTCCATCAAGCCTCCTCGCCCCTCTTAGCACTCCCACAGTGGGGTGACAACTTATAAATAACAAACACTGAGGAAAATCGAGGTAGTATACGTCAGTCTCTAGGTGACGAAGTCCCCGAATTAAGATCGAGCTACCGAGACTGGAGAGGTAGATTACTTGGCTAGCAAGACCAGGAAGTACCCTGCAAAAGAGGCAGGGCTACCAACCTTAAGGGGCTAAGAAGCAGCTCATCCTCGAGCTAGTCCCTGGTTATCAAACCAAACGTTAACTTAACTTTGTTAAGTTCAACTTACTCTCCTCAGAGAGACTCCTCATATCCTGGTGCATCTTAAACACCAGAGATATTCCTCGTCCTTGAGGAATTAAGAAAAGAAGAAGGTAAAGGCTCCTTCTCGAGCTCGTTACTCAGGGGCCACACTGAACTCATAAGTTAACTTGGTTGAAGAACCAAGTTCAACTTATTCTCGTCAGAGAAATCCCCCTCCGTTATACTCGCCCTTGAAGAAGACTGGAACTAAGAAGGAGCTCCTCCTCGAGCTAGTTCCTGGTTACTGAACCAAACTTTAAGTAACTTATTCTCGTTAGAGGAACCTCCCATCCTCATCGATCCTCGCCCTTGAAGAAGACCCTCCCCGAGCTCAGTCCTCGTCCATGAGGAATAAAGTAACGAAGGAGAAAAGCTCCCCTTCTAGCTCGTTACTCGGTGGTCACACCGCACTTCAAGTTAACTTGGTTTAAGAAGCAGGTTCGACTCCCTCTTGTCAGAGAGACCACGACTACCTTGGTGCTGCATAAAGCACCGTAATTGTTCTCGTGCTTGAAGATTCCCCTTCGGAATACCGTGTGGACCCCCTAGCTGCTACCCTCGACAAAAAGACCTTGTGATCCAGCCCACTTACATCTGGCCAGGCGGCACGCGTCGTGAGACAATAACATTCTTGAGGGATTTAAACTCCAGTAGAGTCCGTAAACCTAAATCTTATATATTGATGTGTGTAGCAAGTTTAACTAATTTTAGAGGGTCAAACTAATTAAATTCATTCTTGTTTATGATAATATTCAGAGTATTACTGTAGTTAATGTTTAAATTTTGAGTATTCACTTGTTAGAGTTAAAAATATAAGTTGATTTGGGGAATTATTGTGCATTTCTCTATATCCTTACGTGTTTCCACCCGCTCTATTCTTTAAGATATTATTATAATATCAATATATTAGCACCCTTAGCACTCTTAGAACAAAAAGTGGGGGCATTCTACGATAATTACGACCCATTTTATTGGGATAGATAAAAATATTTTTGTCAGAAAATGAGTACGTAAATAAAACATAAATTGTAGATCTTTAAAACATTGTTAATGGTTCTCATGTTCACGAGAGGAAGCATTCTGTCATGATGAGTATATGTGCCAAGATAAAGGGCACATAAAGGGATTAAAAGGTTTAAATTGTTTTAGAATGATAAGGTAAAATTTGGTAAATTATCACTCTTACACTCATATAATCCTATAATATTAATCTAGCTCAAAGTACAGACATTAATCCAAAAGCTCTTAAGTCCTCACTTTGTTGCTGGTAAGCACAAAACATGAGGAACTCTTCATTATTTATTATCTCCTTATTCTGGAGCCCAAAGCAGTCTCTAAATGTATTTTTCGGGTCATATTATCGAAGTTTAAGTAAAATCTCTGATCCAGGATATTGCCTAGGGGTTTTAGCCTACTTCTTTCACGTTTTGAGTGGGTTGTGTGCATTAATATTTTCTAGATTTCCAATTACTGTCTTTTTTATACTCGCGCTATGTTTTACTTATATTTTTACATTCTCATCTTCTAAAACCTAGCTACGTCTAAATATTAATAAAATTTCATTTCTTTCTTCCTACCCAGAACTCAATCTAAATCAAGTGAGTTTTTCCAAATTTTTAACATACTTCCGATTACTGTCATTGTAAACAAGATCAACATATCAACCAACTTATGCATAATTAAGAAGCGAAATGTGTTTAATTTATGGGGATGTTGAAGCTGTCTTCTATGTCGCGATTTTAGGCTAGTCTACTTAGGGCATGATTCTTAGTTTATGGTAGTTTGTTTAGCCTTACCTTTATTTAAAAACAATGTTTGGATTGTTAATAAGAAAATGTTTCATGCTCGTTAGGCAACTTTCAGTTTTATTAAGTACATTACTTTCTTATTTCTAGTTAAAGGAATTTGAGTATTCATCATACATTATTAAATATTTGTAAGTACCTTGTTATATTTAGATTATAAGGCAAGTAAGTTTATTCCCCTCTAAGTCATTATTTGTGCCAATCCTGTTATGGGAATAATTATAGGTAAATTTTCCTCACTATAATTTATTTTCCTTTATTTAACAGTGAAATTATGAATAATATTATCTTATTTATATAAAGTGTCGAAAGATTATATGCAAATTTTGGAAATGGTCAAATGCCTCTTAAGGAAGAGTCCTTTTTTTGTAACGTTGTTTATGGAGTTAAGAAAATCATGGGTAGAAACTATATGTGAATATATGAAATCTACATAATTGGCATTTGAAAGGAATATAGGATGAATTGTTAAATTACCTACTTTAATATTATTTGTAGATTATGGATTAGATAAATAAATCTCTTTTTAACCCTAATAAATTATAACAGCATTAAGCAACATAAATGAAGTAATTTTCGAATTACAATGAAAGGAAATTAGGTGAAACAATTTTAAATAAAAATTGTTCAATAAATCCTTCACAAAATAAACCTTAAATGAAATAACATTGATAAGTCAGTTTAAGTTTTGATACAATTTAAATAAATATTCATTATAGCATCTTTTAAGAATCCTCAAATGTCATTTTTGTTGGTAAATTGTCTTCGATTTGATTAAACCCCTCTCCCCAGGAAGCTGCACAAGTTTTATATTGGATTTCGATCGTAAGTGATGGGAGGCCAGTCCTATAAATCTTTCCGACTTTAATCTATTATTACTGAATTTAGAAGCAAAACTCTGTCTCGTGAACCAAAAAATAAAGATTTCCATAAAAACTCCCAGTATGTCTTCGAATCCATTTTGAAACCATCATCCACTTGGAAAGGTCCTACTAGTTCGTATCCACCAATTGTGCCCCAAATCTCCAATCCTATTCCTACTTGTTGGCGCTTCGTTAATCTTTCAGCTAAAGTCCAATGATAACCTAAACTCTTGCACAACCATCCAGTTCATTAAGAATGACTCTTGAATCCTAAGTGAAGATAACTTTGCCAAAGCCAGTTTTCATGTCTGTACGAGCTCGAAATTATGGTTGAAGCCATTTATTTTCTTAGATAAATGGAATTCTCTACAATTTTATTCTCATTGCGATGATCCCTCTTCAAGTAACTTAAAAGGTAGAGAGACATAAACTGAAGTCACCTCACTCTAGAGATTGAGTTTCGGAGTCGATTTTGATGCCGCGAGACTTGATTCTAGACCTGACACCACTCAATGGCAGCTCTTTTAAAGTGATTGAGGTCTAGAAAAAAAAAAAAATTACATATGCTTTCTTCTCTTTTAATGAAAGTTTCCCAGACCAGCAAGGCTTTGATCATTTAGGCGAAAAACAAGAAAAAACCTGGTCCTTTCGGCCTTGCGCCCCTTGAATACGAGAGGAAGAGGTGTAAACCTCAACCTTTCTAACAACAAACGAAGACAAAAAAAGAGAAGAAAATTCCAAGATGTCGAACACCGTCCTCTACCCTTCGAATTCAAACATTTCCTTGTTATTCGCGCGGCTGACGGAACAAGGCTGTTTAATGGACATATGCTCTGTTATGTGTAAAGAAATAGCTTCTTTAATTTGTAAAGAACCAACATTCCCTCTTTTTCCTGACGTCTTTTGGTCAACGTTTCGGATTTAGTTTAGAAATACACATTGAAGGTTGTTTAGAAACTTGTAATCACATTATTGCAAGTGACGCAACCCGCTACTTTGAACTTTATAGATAGGCTATATTTCTATTCAAATATATTTCTCTACTACTCATTGGAGGACATTATTGAAGAGTTGACCAACATGAAGTAGCCAGGGTTGGTGGGGAATTAGAATGGATGTAGAGATTTCGAGCCTGCTCCTAACATGTATTACTCAAGTTTGACCTTGAAAGTCTCTCAGAATTGGCGAGTCTCGGGTAGAATTTTTGCATGGGTTTCAAGATATTATTATCGTTACTGCGCAGGTATTTTTACTGCCACTGCTTAGTCCATACCTATTAAACTTGACGACTTACAATGTAGGCGTAATCTCAAATTTTATTAAATTGTTGTAAGGCTGTGTAGGTTGAAACTCTCTTGTGTACAACTAAGTGATTAAATTGTCTAAGATCGCATCCATTTGCATTTACGCAATGCGATTTGTATATTATCGAAAATGGTTTCTTCACTAATAGGCTGAAGAAAATACATCATATTAAAAAGCAAAATAGATAAGGAGTTTGCAGTCAATAGAACTAGGCACCTCCTACTCCTCAAAGTTGAAACGGGCAATATCAACTACTTGCATTTCCTGGCTTAAAGTGAGCTAATCAACGTGTCCATTCTGAACCTGTCACGGGGTTCAAACTCTGCTTGGCGCCACTTTAGTCTTGCTATCTTAAAAAGCGCACAATTTTTTGGCGCCCAACTTAGAATCTCCATTGCCTTTGCGTGACCATTTTTTTACCTAACAAAGTTAACAGAATCCTTCACCTATTCATTAACTTGGAAAATTCAAAGCGCAAGAGGGTAAAATTACATCCAGTGCTTGAAAATATAAAACAACCTCAGTATTCTTCTTTTGAGGCATATGTATCTTGATTTGAAGAATAGACCCAATTTTTGAATGTAGAAAGGTGTCTCAAATGGGTTTTAAGTAAGTTGGTCTAAAAATCTCCTCCCGTCTTATTTATGCATGCGCAAGTTGAAGAAGAAACATGGTATACGTCAAGTAAACCTCTATATAGGAGTTCAGAGGTGCCTTGTGTTGAACACAGTGCCAATTTCGTAATTTTCACTCAACGTCATATGATCTACTCAGGATTGAGAGTGTGATTTGTGAAGCGTTGCTTCACCCTCGCATCTCACTAAAGTAATTTGGAATTTAGAGAAAGCAGAAAATAACTTCTGGCGATACGCTAGCCCCCTCCCCTTCTATGTTTTCTAAGGAACACTTCCAGAAAATATTTCAGCAAGGGAACATAAACCCCTCTCATTATGGCAGAAGGCAAAGGGCGCCACTGTGAAGTTATTCAGTGTCACTTTCTTTGTTGTGACAATCCATCGTATCACCTTTGTGCTGTTTAAGATGCTTAAACCAAAGTTATTTAAGCAACAATTTGATCTATTATGTCTTATCTGGGGTACTAACTCTTATTGAAACTTAAACTTTCCTCTTTTTTGCCTACACTCACTTGTTTCGGTTTGCTTTGGTTATAAACAAGGTTGTGCTCTTTTGCTAAGGTCGCAGGCTCACGCCTACCGCATTTCTTAGTAATTGGGTCTTGTGGGAAATAAATTCTTTTTTCATAGATAATGAACCTCACATAAGCTAATCTACTTTAAGCGTGTCACGCTTAATGTCGGCAAGAGGAGTGTTTACAATAGGCGTGTAGGACCCTAAACATAACATTAATCTTTCGTCCATCTGGCGATACACTTCAAGCCTCTTTTTTACTTCTCTCCTTCCCCATAACCAGGAAGAGAGGCATCACGCAAATAAAAACGCAAAAGATAAGCGGTAAATAGTACATACAATGGATGCCATGCAGGAAACCACTAACGAATCAAACTCGACAGCTGACGGCCTCGCTGGATAAATTTGTTGGGTAAGCTGTGATTTATTTCCCTACCCTCCATTTACTTTGGCATCTTTTCCGCCTATATGTTAAGTTATAAAAGGACAGCAATGTTAACCTTCATAGTAAGAATAATCTATACATCGTCGGTGAACGATACTAGTCAGCAGTAAACGGTGCAAGCACCTTTCTTCTTCAGTACGCATACGTTTGATATGCGCGAACACAAAACCAAGTCTACCTGCCCGTTGTTTTCCTTTACAAGAACCAAGGCGTATGTGTTATGGTAACTTCCCAGGCCTATTAATTATCTATATACAATAATATTTATAAAGAATTACATAAACCCTTTTATTCCATGAGGGGAATTATTACTAAATCTATTCAATCGCCATTAGAGTGAAAAGAGTGAAAAACATTCCAAGTTCTGAGAGGGCTCGCCTAGACGTAGGGGGAGATGGTGTGATTGTCTCGTGTTGGATTTTACCGACGCCTTATTTCTAAGGCGCACAATTGCACCCCTAGTGTGTATTATCCGTAACCTGGAGATTCCTTGCTCATTGACTTCAGAAATTTGAGTTGTGATAGCGCAATCCACTTCTGTTTTACTTTTACTTTGTTCAGTCAAACTTAGTTCTGGTTGCGAGGATTACTATTCTACATCTGATGGATTACTTCACATCGTGAATTCCATCCACTACACAAGCCAAGCGAAGTTTACTGGTGTCTTTGACATGTCTTCTATAGAGAAAGTTTTTTCCACATAAGGAAAAGACCACTCATTGTAGTTAAAGAGTAGTACTAGCTCCGCTTGTACGCGCATATTGAGAGTTAATCTTAATTCTAGAATGGAAACACCAATGGTTTCACTCAATACAGCACCTAAGAGGAGACAACCATTTAATTTTGTTCACTACACAACTTCTTCCAAATATTCCACAACCCTGAGAGTAATGTTTTGTATTTTTTGAAGTATAACAACGTGACAAACTGAAGTGTGTGTGTTTATACAGATATACTTCACTTCTACGATTCCCGGGCCTATCTTTGAAGATGGCTGGGTTCTTTCTTGCTTTATGTCTGTCTTCGCTCTCATGATATTTGTAATTTACTGCCATATAAGGGAAGGATAGTGACGATTTTTTATGTTAAAACACTATAGAGTTTCTTAGAACGTGTTTTGACACAACACAATGACTAGTTGTGCTCTGTTTAAGAAACAATACTATGCTTTGTTACAAAAGCTACGATTGTGCAATAGGACCGCTTAACTTTTCACAGTACTAGATCAAGCGATAATCTGGATCAGTATTTTACTTTCGTAAGTTTATTGCATTTTCTATACCTGTTGGAGACAAAATAATGAAAACACGATGTGCAATGCAGATTTTATTATTTATCAAGTTTTTTCTTCTTTGGCAGCAATAAACGGTTGGATTTATCTAGAATTGATTCATAGAGCAATATGAGTCCATGTTATAGTGGCTTCTAAATTTTAGGGTATTCGTGAACTAAAAGAGGTTTTATTTCCTTTTCCAACGCTGGTGGATAAAAGCAATTCTCCGATTCTTGTTCCAATACAAATCACAGTTGTTCAATCTTTAGTAATTCGAGCTGTGTCAACTTATACAGTATCATTCTAAACTGGAAAATGTTGTGAGCTTTAAATCTACATTCTCCCACTTAACAAATAAAAATACAATTCCATAATATGGCTAATTAATGCAACACGGTTCTGCCTCCATGCTAAATAAACCTTAGTGCAGCTACCTATATTGTACCAAACCTCCTAAGGATGTTTTGAAAGTACGTCATTTTCTATCGCATTTTAATAACGAGAAGAGACCGGAAATGTTTGGATGTTAAGGCTGAGTTGTTAAGGTTTTGGTTTAGCTCTTCCGTCAATCATGGAGTCGTGGCTTGTAGAAAAGAATTCGTTTTACAGATCAATCATCTTGATCAATATATTCTGTTTTACCTCCAAAGAGAAGTTCAAAGAGCAGGTTCTCTCATTATTTTTGTATGGCAAAATTACTTAAAACATAATTACTTACAAAACATAATTCAATAGGTGAAACTCCGTCGGCTCTTCAACTATTTGCGCTGGTTTAAAATTTGAAAAGTTTGTTATTTTGCTGTGTATTGATGCATAGATCCAGAAAAAGATCATTTTAGTTAAACATTATTTATGAGCTATCTGCAAGGCATATAAAAATAAATTTTCAAAAATAGGATTCTTTTATTTCTATATAATCGCTAACAGAAAAAGGGCAGTAAGAAAGAGCTGTTGTGAAACCTGTAAATCTTATTTTAAAGATGTTCTGTCCATGATACCCTTGAGCTTGACAGTCTAAATATTAAGTTGGGTGTATTGTTAATCAAGATTTATTAATTAAGTGCAGGGTCTCATTTGCTACAAATAATTTTCAAAGTAGATCGCTGGCCTCGATGGCTGGACTAGCACCATAGACTATCCACATCATATATCCCACAGGAGCTAATCAAGTCCTAAAAGGTAATAGAACGATTGGGAAATTACCCTTTCATTTATTAGCTAAACCAATGAACACAAAATAATCATTTATTTCTTACCCACAATTCCTATTCTACTATAACCTTTTTATTTATATAACAATTTTTTTTATTTGTTTGCAACTATAGTAAAATCTGTATGGATACTTCTCGAAAATAAAACTGTATACCGTCCTTTAAAATAAAGTTTTTTGATTTTAGGAATCACTCCATCTTTTGAGAGCAAGAGCCATTGATTTTGGCGTATTAATGCATTCCTTGATACAGCACTTTAATATTTAGAGAAGTCTAAATACTTCTCATGCTTTTTACTTTTAGGCAACTGTATGGATTTAAACTTATTGGTACATACATATATTGATTTAAACCCGTGTTTTTATTTAGTCAAATTTATCACCTAACCGCTAGTTTAATTGTCCAGGTAAAAACTATCGTAGTGTGGGAATGAATCTAATTCTTTATTTAAAATAAAGGATATCACCATAATTGCTTTAAAATATTGATAGGCAGTTACATTTATATATCCTTCTTATTTTGGAAGAAGGTTTGCCTAACAACACGATTTGATGTGACAGCGCATTAAGATGTTTGTTAAAGGAAATTGGGAAAATGTATTCTATCATCTAAAATATGCCATTTTATATAAAACTAAAAATTTTATACTTTTCTAAAAAAAAATAAAAAATAAAAGGTGTTTCAAAAGAGCCTAATTTTATTCCATTAAAGCATTATTCATACTAAAATATTTTAGATAGTAGTATTTCCCAGATGTAATGAATATCACAGTACAGTTTACATCTTATCGTTTGAAAAAAATTTTGATGTTCGAATATTAGGTCAGATTTCATTGCTGTTTCTCATCTCTTGTCATTTTTCGCGAGGTGAGCTCAAAGAAAGCTACAGCTCTCTCGGCTGCATCGTTCACAACCTGTAAAGAACCTAATATTCTCTTTTTTCTTCTTTTTAATTTTCATCCTCTTCCCATAGAGGTGAATTGCTTTTTACAAGGATAAATTGAAGGTTTAGTGTACAAAAGAACATTGTTGCTGTTCTAACGTAATAATTTAAATGTTTCAATGTTTGATCAATAAATACCTTAAGACGACTCATTCTTTCTATCATGATTTTTAAGACAATTACTATTTTCATTTTTTACGAATGTCTAGCCCATCTTCAGAGATCTGAAAGAAACAAACTCTTCTCTTCATTATCATATCTAGGTGCCTTTTGAGAATATTGAGAATTGCTTCCCAAAAGGGCAGTAAACCAGGCTACCGGAGACACACGGCCAACAAAAATTCTTAACCTCGTGGAACCTTTTATTTCTCTGCAGTTATATTTATTTACTATCGGAAAACTAATTTGACGTCATAAATCTCCTTAAGATATCTATGTCGTTCTGTTTATGGCTCCAACCTTTTTGAATTTAATAGCTCGTGTCGGAGTTCCACAAAGAACTATAATAAACCGGTAAACTATTTCACGATAATCTTCTGTTGGTTTCTTATCTCTAAATATTGTTGACGAAAAAGAAATCAACTAAGTGCTATTTTCTTCTTTTAGCCCCCTTTCAATGAATGTGAACGATGTGACATCAAGGGATTTGCAGATTTCCCTTATATTTTAAATAAAAGAAGTTCTGGTCTTAAATATAATCCTACCAAGAAAGTGTTGCTCGTTTCGATTTGAAATTCGATTATATGGAGAGAAAATAAAGAATTTAACAACTCACTCCTTTTTTATCCATACGTATCTATTCCCCATCACGTCCACCCGTATTTGACGTTTTTTATCAGAGTTTGTGGCATTAACAAAATTCTAAAAAAATCAATTTGTTTCAGGTAGAAATTACTGCATCAGCTTAAACAATACCAGAACCAGATAAAGTTTTTGAAATGGCAAGTATTCTTCTAAACCTTCACCAGATCTAATAATTGGCAGTCTATCTACTTTTCCTTAACCAACCGAATCAAACAGCTTGTAGGTGGTGTTTCTTTCTATTTTTCTATACCTTTGAATAGCTGAGGAAAATCTAAAGACGCTGAATCATTTGAGTCCTTATTAGTGATTTTATGAGGAGAACAGCATCAGTATAGCTAATAAAAGTTATGTTTAAAGTGCTGCATAGGTTTGTTGTCCTAATGGTCTTTGGTATATTGGCAATTGCTGTTCGAGGGTGGTACCTGCAAGAATTATTGTTTTATGTTTGGGGAGCTGATTACTTGTGGCATACAATGTTTAATTTATATAATAACAATTTGTTATGCCTATTTATGATTCTGGCATTGTTTCAAGATAGCAATATTTCTTTAAAAGATTTTGGCGACTTTTTTAATGTTTCATTCTCTTCAAGATGGAAGTAATATTATCGCTCCAGGTCATCTCCAATAGAAAGTTAATTGCATTTATTGATATTTTAACCGATATTGCTACTTAAAAGAAATATTTTGGGCTTTTTTGCCTATCCTTGATGAATCCGAAACAAAAGAATCATATGAAAGTTATCAAATTACTATTAATTTTTCCTAGCCGTATATTTATTAACTATAAAAAGGTGGAGTTTTTTGCTGGGTCAATTAATGATAAGTTAAATAGCAATACAAAATTACAACCAACTAATTTCCAATAATACTAAAAAATAATTTTCTATACTTAACTAAATAAACAGTTTAAATTATATAATTCAAATCTATATTTACACGTAATACATATATTATAAAATTTGCACTACAATATTTGACATAAATATAAAAATATGATTTCTAGCACAATTGTTAAATGTCAAATGTATTATCTGTTTTTGTAGTGTGTAGAAAGCTTGTAATTTTTAACAAAATTGAATTACAAATTAAATGTATACAATTTTCGAAAAACATTTCTTAACCTTTACATATTATTATTACATTTAAAAATAATGAATTTGAAAATATAAAATAACTAAATAGTGGCATATCATGCTGAAAATAAATAGTTATTAATTTCTCAACTGTGTCAGATTTTCAAATAATCTTGTTAGCAATCTAGTCGTTATTTAGATATTTTAGTCTCGGCCTATTCAAGTGAATCCGCCGACGATTTATGCACTCTGTATGATCATTAAAGATTTGAAACACAACGCTTCAAGTTTGACCACCTAGTCTGTCGTTAATCACTGCGAACAGTTCTTCAACGGTTCGCGTTGCAGTAAGTAATTAAGTCCCCGCCCCAAACATAATATACGAGTAGTCTATGGTATAGAGTGGTGTTCCACGATAGTTTGTGTTAATGGAGCAATTGTGTCATATTATGGGCATCACAGGACGAAACAATTTATCAGGGGAAAGCCAATACGGTGTGGATAGAAACTGTTGGTTGTATCTGCTTCGTATGGATACATGTTTTATGCAGAACTTTATTGTGTTAGCTCAATAAAACTTCCTGTATCTGGGTTTAGGTAAAAGTGCAAAGATAAAGTTTGGACAGTGTTAATATTTTTATAACTTGTTTACTTCCTTTTCTCTTTTGAATGAACTTTCAAACAGTGTTATTGC
Organism: Ceratothoa steindachneri; assembly: GCA_963969495.1. Taxonomy (NCBI): domain Eukaryota; kingdom Metazoa; phylum Arthropoda; class Malacostraca; order Isopoda; family Cymothoidae; genus Ceratothoa; species Ceratothoa steindachneri. Next base: position 79,747,398 of record OZ018322.1, on the reverse strand, counting down.
TGGAACTGGTACTATAGAGAAGGAAGATTGGGAACTGCACCATTCCCAGCTTCCAAAATGCTAGAGAAAAGAGAAAAAAGTATGTTGAGTCCATGTGTACTAATGATAAAAATTTAATAAAGTGGAAAGGCAATAAGGTGGTGACAGTTGCTTCAAATAAATTTGGTATCGACCCTAAATCAAAGTGAGCCCAATGGTCGCAAGTTGATAAAAAAGAATTTGCGAATTGCCGCATCTGAATTCGATCTCGCAAACGGTAGTGGCCATTATTTTCTTGGAGTATCTTCTGTTCTTCTGTCAACGATTGGATTTTCTATAGAAAATTTGGAAATCCCATTTCACTTCAGGAATTTTTAATACAAATTATGCCTTAATCATTAAAGCAACATAGAACAAAAAAAAAGACCTGGACCATTAACTAACAGGATACGGTGAGTTGCAGTAAACGAGGTAAGGGAGAATTATTTTGATCACTTGCCAGGACCACTACCCTCTAAATGCTCAAGATGTAATAATTGCGCAGGGCTAACGAAGTATGAGTGCAAAAATGTCATGTTTCACTCTATAATTTATGCATGGAGCAATATCATTGAACATAATATATGTGTAAGCGTGTTTTCATATTAAAATTAAGAAATAAACTATTTTCATTTGCCCATCGCGAAGTGTTATGCTTTGAATCCCGAGTGGCCCCCCGTGTATTTGTGATTGTAAATATAAATAAAAATTTTAAAGGACTATATGCTTTATTTATTAAACTAAAATTATATTTTCAAAAATATAATATTAATAACTAAAAAATAAATATGTTAAATAAAAATCAACTATGGTTGATCTCTATTTACATTGTCTAAATATTTTCACTAACCTATATTCTTGTTTCTTCGTCTCTTTCAATTCTCGTAGATTCTGAATTCTATCAAGATGGAAACTAAAATCCTCATTTAAGTTTCGAAATTTGTTTTCATGATTATTGGCAATATCATCGAATGGCATCGAGCTGACATTCATAGGTATTTATGGATAGCTTGTTGAACATGGATTACGTTTTTACCTCAACAAAACAACAGGAAAGACTTAATTCTCAAACAAAAGAATCAATGCAGCGCTTTTCTGGCCCAGAGGACCTATGTGTTCCAACAAGTTAGTAAAATGAACCCGGAACCACAACTGTGTTTGTAAATGTAACAGGTTAGTTTAAGAAATGATAAGAGTCAAAATTACTCTGCTCTGTCAACTTGTGTTGTATCTTTAAGAAGCTCCAACTAAAGACCACGGGTAAGAATCCTTTCTGACATTTCTAAAAATGTTGTTTTGGGAGCACCCTGTACTTCACTGAGAAGAACAAATGAGATGCGACTGATATTAAGGAAAAAGCTAAAAGCAAAGAAAAGTTTATTTAATTAGTTTTTCCAAAACATCAGGAGTGATTTTGTCGGTTTCTTCAATGACGTTTTGCCTCAATTCTTGAAGATTATTAGGTTTATTTACGTATATCTTTTCTTTAAGGTATCTCCAAAGGAAAACATCTGTAGGGGTAAAATAAGTGATCGTGGTGGCCAAGAAACTTCACCTAAACGTGAAATTAACTGACCAGGGAAGGCTGCTCTTAGCGTTGCCATGGTTTCTCTCGCTGTGTGTGGTGTCGCCCCATCTTATTGAAACTACATATCGGGCATATCCAAATCTTCCAGTTCTGGCAATAAATAATCTTGTATCATTTGTATGTAAGTGTCCTCTGTTACTGTCTCTGTTTTTCCGTCAGCATCTTTGAAGAAGTAGGGACCAATGATTCTCGAACTGGTTATGTCACACCAGACCATAACTTTCTGTGCATGAAGAGGCTGCTCGTGAATTATCATTGGGTTTTGAGCGCACCAGAATCTGCAATGTTGTTTATTAACGTATCCAGTAATGTGGAAAGGGGCTTCATCGGACATGATTAGGTTTGAGGTAAAGGTCGGATCCTTTGTTAGTCCCCAAAATGCGCGTGTTAAGTTTATTCCTTTTGGATGGTCTGCAATATTTAATTGTTGAGGAATTGAATTTTGTATGGATGAAATCTCAATTCTTTTGTTAGAATGCGTTACAATGATGTTTGAGAAATTACTAGTTGACTAAAACGTATCCTGGTTGACGTTTGTGGATGTTGTTGAACACTGGTTATCACACGCTGAATGACTCCTGCATTTCGCACAGATCTCTGTCTGTGCGGAGACCTGGATTCTCTGAAACTTGATACGATTGCAGGAATGCAATGCCTCGTGGGACTGTTTCGTTGATTAAATGCTGTTCTAAAATCCCTCTGCACAGTAATAATTGAACCATTATGGTTCAAATAAGTAGTGACAATTCTTGCTCGCTGTTCTTTGCTGTATCTTGCAATTCTGGGTTAATAATTAGTCAGGTAATGATCAATGATCAATGATGTTTAAAGAGAGAAATTGGTGTGGTGATAGTTAGAGAAAAAGACAGAAGTATGTGTAATTAAGAGAGAGAGTGATATGTGCCAGGTCGGCTGGCAAACTCAGTATTTTTAATATTTATTTTGATTCTTACGTTAAAAATTTTTTATTAGCGTTTAACCCTTTGTTTTCGTTTGTATTTTAGTATATTAATTTATCTTGGATAAATGCAAACGCAGTTATTCTTCTTATTTGTTTTTATTTAAGTAACTTATTTTGTCCACTTTGGATCTTTTAATATTATTTTGTACAGTTGTTTCAATTTTACAGTTTAACTTCTTTTTAATTATTTGTTATTTATTAAAGATTTTATTTGTGTCTTCTATGGAATTTCATATTAATTTTCTTTGTTTGTTTGTTATTTTGTTTGGTTTTTGTCCACTTCGGATCTTTTTTTCTTTTTTTTTCTTAATTAAAAATATCTTCCCTTCGGATCTTTTCTTGAGTTATATTTGTTTTATTATTTTTTTTTATTTTTGTCCAGTTCAAATTTGTTTTATCTTCTTTTTTTTATTATCTTTTATTTATATATTGGTATTATATTAGTATGATTTTTAGTTCTTATGTGGCTGTTTGGGTTTATTCCCGGTTTCTCTTGCAGGCGATCTTTTCCTCCCGTTTCTCTTCTTTTTGAAAATCTCTTGTGCGAGATTAAAGCAGGATTCTTTGGTTATCATTATTATTCCTTGTTTGAGAGCCGCTATTAAGTTATCTTCGCTTATGTCCGCTTCATACTCATATTTATATTTTCCTTTCTTGATCCCTGAGATGATGTTTGTTGCTTTCGATATTTTAGGTAATGGTGCGGACGGTGAGCCGTATATCTTCATGCCTATTTCGTCAGTTGTTTTGTAGGTTTTTAGCGCTACAGTGTTGTCCATTGAAACTTGCTCGTCTTTATTCTCAATTTGCATTGAGACAGTGGCGGTTCCTTCTTCGTTAGTGGAGCGCATTTCCGTCTGCATGGCACTAGGAATCGACGTTTTAGGTCTAATGAGGCGGGGGTCTCTAGATGAGGAGCGAGATCTTGGGATAGCGCTTTTGATGGTTTGGATATGAACCTGGAAGAACACCCCTGACTAAGGATTGTCCGGAAACTACATCGGCTTAAGCCCGTTGTGAATCAACATTTTATTAAGTTCGGTAGCGTAAATACTTGGTTTGATCACATTTGCAAATTGCGCGTGTAGGATACACATTACTAAGTCAGGCCTCATTTCCGGGTCTATGTGTAGGAGTGTACTATTCTGTTTATCCATTTTGGTTGCTTGAGCGTATGTCGAGGTAGCCTTCTTATTTCTCTCCTCTATCGTCTGCTTTTTCTTTTCTGTAACTATGGCTTTCTTTAATGGACAGGCCATGGATAGGGTACGATGTTGGTTTCCACAGTTAATGCATCTTTTCTGGAGGCTCATACACTTTTTCCATGTATGGTCTTTACTAGCGTATTCAGAACATAATTTACTCTCAAAGGGGCACTCCTATGTAGGGTGTTTCTCTAGGGCATAACACGAAAAACACACCTAGACCAGTATTATTGTGTATTATATACTTTATATACGTATTATAGATACACAACAAAATATGAAGTAACTTTTGTACCACAATAAAACTCCAAGATCTCATTTTCCTTTTTATATATCATCCACTTCTATAACTTAATAAGTTTTTGTGTTATTAATTTTTTTCAAACGTGAAGTAACTTTTGGGCCACCCGTTATAATAAAGATGGTTGCATATTATTTCCAAAGACCTAGAATGCTAAAGAAAACTACTAAATTAACCTGCTGTTTTCGATCAGGTTTTTCCAGTGGGATTTTTATGCAACGAATTTCATATTTTTTCAATGAATGAAGGTTTAAGTGCCCTGACTATAAATATTTGTATTATCCGTATCTATGCAAACTTATACATGAAGTTTCCTGAGATTAGCTGCACAAGTTCAATTACAAATATTCACTCTTTTTGATTCAAGTATGTATAATCATAATGTGGTGTGATTATAGGATAACAATTTTGATGTAAATTTATTTAAAAACTATTTTAATATGCATGCTATGAATATTAAATTCTCCTTTGAAATGCCTAATGATATTACCCGGAACTTTTTATCTTTTATATATCCTTTCACAAGGCTTAATATAAAACCGAATCTTAAACCCTCAAACCAAAATTTTATGTTCTTTACTATTCAAACTAACACGAGAGAGGCAAAGGTATCACATGAATTTTCATGTATTTAGCTGTACTTTTAGGATTTCTGGTTTTGTGCCATACGTTAAATGGAGTAATATAATGTATGTAAACATTAAAGCATAGGGAACAACGGTTAGAACTTTATTCGATGTTAGATAACTATGAAAGAACGGTTGAATGAACCGTTATATTGCCTTGTTTAAAATCAAAATTGTTTGTATATACAAAAGTCTTCTTTGTTTGCATTTCACCTAATCATTACGCCTTTCCGGAATTGCATATAAATGTCGATTTAGGGGTATTTCATTTATGGAAAAAATTCTTGTTCTAATCTATCTATCTAAATTAGGTAATGTAGTTTCTCCACCTTTTTCAAAATTCCATAATAAAGTACGAAATGCAATCAGAACATTCATCTGTATTTACCTAATACACCAGATTAAGGCACAAAGCGATTGGTTTGCACACATATTCCGAAACGATCATGGTATTCATCTTGAAAGAACCCATTTTGTTGCAAAATGTAATGACACTGTTTTCAGTAATATTTTAGTCTTTTAATATATTTTAATGTTAACTGTAATATATTCCTGGTCTATCTTTTCTTGACACTTAACAATGCATTTAATTATGCTCCAAAAGAATAAACACGCTCGCGCTTTGTCAAATAAACAGCCTCGTGCTTTGCATGAGATAATTTATCGTTGAGTTTTCTCCTATAAAATCGTTTCCGAATGCTTTGTACGGTTTTAACGAGCTCGTTGTGAATAAAGAATAAAATTTGGCAAAACGGTTGTCTCATTATAGTTAATATATATAAATACGTTTAACTGACACCACATAGAATGATCAAGTACAGAGAAGTTTGAAAAAGGTACAAAGAAATATTAACCATTAGCTATGCAAAAAAAAAACAAAACTGACGACAATTATTGTTTTTAAATATCTCCTCAGCCTTGTGTTGCTAGTAATAAAGATAATAAAGGAAAAAGGTGGTACCCAAGAACAAAGACACAAGTATGAATTTTACACCATTTTGAGAGGTCTTTGGAATTTCTACAGGATTTCTCTCCAGTGATACTACGTAATGATAAATACATTCTAAAATTTAAAATATATTTTCATTTTAAGTTCTATCAATCTTCTAGAAAAGTCACTTCTTGGGTCTATGTCACAAAGTTATGGGTGTTCCAAATAGAATTATATTTTACCTTTAAAACCAAACACAATGAAGACAAAAAATGTGATTAGAAATTTAAAAAAGAGAATTCAGTAGATTAAAGAAAAAAAAAGCTTGTTCAATTTAATGTTTCCCTATTTTATCTTTTAGAAACATATCGTTTCCCAATGTTTCTGTGCACTATGATAAAAAAGGAGGCATTTAGTACCATAAACCATTAGTTAAAATTAAATTCCGCCCTTCTGAATAAGAAGCACCCGTTGATTGAAAGCCCCTTTCTTTGAAGACACGTTCTATTTTGATGTTGTAGCCAGCCTTATCTTCCTCTCCCTGTAGCTCGCTAAGAGATTCCCTGCAACTTAGCATTTCCTCCTTTCTTAAGAATCATATCAAAGTATCCGGGTTACCTTATTTTAATCTTGTAATCTATTGGTTCATATCTAAGGAAAAACACTCATATACCACTTTAGTCTGATTTAATTGAATTTTTCCATTTTAAAGCCATCCCAGCGCATGAGCATTAAAGTAAGTTTGGAAAAAGACACCTTACGTAAAACAAATGATAAATTTATTTAAGCCCAACTTAGTTCGTAAATTGTCATATATATATACATAGGACATTGCTATAAACCGCTGTTGAGCTCACAATTTCCAAAGCTTGACCAGGTACTAGTTAGATATCTACCCTATTTAATAGCTGTAAAATTTTTCAAAATGTTTCACCTAAAGTGTTAAATAAACTTGAAATAAAACTACTCCTGTTCAGTCCCAATCCTTTGGTTGAAACCTCGTCGGTCAATATAGAGTGCTTACTGCTTGACCGCTTGTCGTGACCACAACTATGTCCCGCTTTAATAAGGCACCATTAGAAGAAGTTTTCGTTCATATGCCTAAGAACCGTTGCGCTAACCAGTCCTGAACACACATCAGTACAAATTTAGCCAAGAAATTACGAGCCCATCTACTTTGGCGAACAGGACTCCACCCGTCTAATATAAATGACCTATGCACCTTCCAATAAATGGGTGTCTGACCAAATTAATTTTGATTCAGACAGTCCTGTTATATAATAGAACCTTCGTTAATTTTCTGAGTAAAGACCAAGATAATTAGTAGATCAATCTTAAGGCTTAGCCTGAATAGCAGTATGAGTCATTAATAGGAAAGTGGAGATCGGAGGTGCACTTTCTTTGCTTAAATCCTCACATTAAAAAAAATGGTTAAGGGCATAAAATTTCATTATAAAAGAGCTTATCTTTCTGCACAATGGTGTTCCCATTCATAAGGTTTGGGCAAGTTCATCATTGGCTAATTGAATTTCCCCCTGGAAGCTGGAATGGTCGAGGTTCACCTAAAATACCATGGCATTCTCTTCCTCCTCATCTATAGCCATGTGATTTTCTTTTTATCAGGATTCAATAAATCGACACTATACGTTTTATCTAATTTAGTCAAAATATAGTAAAGTATTAATTAAATAAGTATTAATCAAGAAATAGGTGAGGCACCCAGATATGTTGAAATAGTGTTGTGCTTATCTTAATAGTAACCATACTGAAAACTGTGCCACAAAATCAAGAGTAGAGTTTGCAGCAGGAGTTTAAGACAATCAAAATGGCATATTATATTCTCTGTTCTATTCTGGTAGGACTAAAATTCTTTATTCAGCACCAACCACATTACTATCCTCTCCATCACCAAAATCTGCCTGATAAGTAAAGAATTTATTCAAGGTAGTCTGTTATGGCCAACATAACGAGGCTAAGGCACTGATTAAAATTCTACGTTCGTTTCTAGAAAAACTTCTTTCTATATATAATATTCCATTTCCCTTTAATTAATTACAAAAACTCCAGACATTAGTGATAACACCATCTCGCTCAACTTGGCGAGACCTCTTTAAAAATGACAAAGAATGATTTTCTCTCATATCATCAATCTTCCCAGACAACAAAGAAAGAAGCCACAGCCAAATTACATGGACGAAATCGAAACATACACAGTAAGCCCATTCTCATCAGACATTTTGACACTATCATCATTATGTTGTAGCATTTAAAACTTTATGGCTCTTTTGAGAGCACTCATGAGAGCTCCCTCTTATCCTTTAAGTCATTCAGAATAAAATCCTTGCTAATATTTTCTTCGAGTTACCTTCAGCGATGATGAACTCACCGGAGTAAAGATTTCGAAATAACAATTTTCTATCTACTGCTTACTTCCTATGTTCTTTGTTGAAGATTCCTCTTAATTACAACTCGTTAATTTTGAGCAGTCTTTCGAATGTCCTAAAAACGATTCAGTCTAAACACACTCTCACTCCTGACAAGTTATCCAAGTTAGTTTTATAATTTGAATATTCTCCCGTTTTCAGCAGTCCTAACCCTACATGAAATTACTCTCTTTTTTCTCACTCTTTCTACACTTATAAATGTAACACTTACATCATTGTTGTGAAAAAAAGATTCAATGTAATTTTGATAGCATAACTATTGTTATATATTGCTAACTCATTAAGTAGTATTGTTTATTACAATTCCTTTTTGATCCGCTAATGTTCTTTGCCTGAATATACAAAACCGTATATATTGAAGGGAAATTTTTCTGCCTCTATTTATATGCAGTCTGTGCTTACGAGTTTATCTATAATGGGTTTAATTTCTTAATTACAAACTTAAGTAATAGAACCTAAGGGCACTTTTCCATTTTTGAAGATACTTTACCAATTTGGACCTGATTACAAGTGCGAGGATTAGCCCTTTTCGCAAGGATAAATAATTTTAGGCAACAAATTTTGAAGGCTCTTTTGTTTATAAATAATTCACTTATGTGCTTGAAGAAATAATTGTGAGTTAACATTTCTTAGTAAGATCTCATACTCGTAGCATAAGATAAGATTATTAAGAAGTTAACTCTTTCTAAAATTGTTTTTAATTAAATTAAATTAAATTTCTCCTTCAAGAGAAATTCTTCAAAACCGATTAGAGGTTTGTTTTATATAAAGATACAAGCCATTGGTTCGCCACTCCCGCTACAGGGGGAGCTTCGCTTCACTGCGCTTGCTACCAGCCCTTTGAGCTCTTGTTTTCCGACTAATTTGACCTTTGAAACCGCTTTTATCAACATCATTTCATTACGCTTATGTTACCCTTTGTTAAAACGTGAATTTAATTTTTTTTAAAGTAAAATAAAAACAAATAATCAATAGTATATTTATTAATTATTAACCCACATTCTACAAAATGAATTCAATTTGAATTTCTTTCTTCAAACCACTTCTTACTTTTAACAACCGAGAATTATTCAAGTTTTCTTCTTCTTCTTCTTGTTCTTCTTCTTCTTCTTACTAAATTCCGTCGCGAGGGACGTTATATCGACCAACCGTAAAGTCGACGAATTAAATTCGAGTCTAAATTCTACCATTCATGATATGCGTGGGAGGGAAAATAGAAATCGCGCCATTGGCCTACTCGTATGAATCATCAGGCAATTGTTGACCAGCAACAAAGGATTTTGAACTCGTTTGGACCCCAGGATTCACAATATAGACCCCAAGATTCGCAATTTAGGCTTGTTAGAAATGGGGCTAGACCATCGAAAGAACAACATTTCACATTACCATGTTCGAACCCCTTCGCACTGCTAACTCCTATCGAAGGGGAAGAAGAAACTGTACTAATTGGGGATTCTTTAATTAGAAATCAAGAGCCGGAATTCACAGCGCGAAACCCATAAAAACGAAAACGATTTTGCTTTCCTGGTGGCCGCATAGATAAAGTAGTTAGTGAAATTGAAAAATTGGACCAAACACGTGACGGGCGTACGATCCTCACGCTCGTAGGAGGGAATGATGTGCACAGATACGACAGCACCCCACAGGAAATAGTAAACCGCGCTAAGACTCTGATTCATACTGCGCTAGTTAAAGCGGATAACGTAGGAATAATTGGTATTTTACCCCGACTAAAATCCACGTTGCGTCTGCAGTCTCGAGCTATATATACAAACGAGTGCCTTAAGCGCTTGTGTCGCGATACTGGAGTTAGCTTCTTTAACGTTTGGGATACATTCCAAGACCAACCTTCACTTTATCAAACGGACGGAATCCATTTAAGCGATGTGGGCAACAGTCGGCTGGGTAGGATTTTAGATCAGTCAGTACGTAGCATGTTAAGTAGGAGAGTTGCGGGGCCACGTGATGCCCATGCGTCGGACCGATCCTCGCTTGAAGGGGCAATGAGTATTGGGTAGCAGGGAAACGGAACCGATCTGCGTGTGATAGAGGAGTCCACCTAAAGCGCAAATTGAAATGTATATACTCAAATGTTCGTAGCTTAAAAAATAAACTTGCCGAAATAAAAGCCGTAATTCTAGAGGGAGACTACGATCTCGTATTCTTAAGTGAGACTTGGATAGATACACATTCCGGGATCAGTGTTTGCGAATTTGATATACCAGGTTATAAAATTCATTATACAAATAGACAAACTGGTAGAGGAGGGGGCGTATTAGTGTATATAAAAGATGACTTAAACGCTATAACGATCGACTCGTCTACGGCAGATATGAGAAGTGAGGCCTTATTAATCCAATTATGTTGTAATGCAAAAAATAAAATTAATTTAGCCGTCATATATCGTCCTCCATCGCAAATAGAAAGAGAAGATGCTGCACTCTTTGATATGCTTTCATCTTGGGTAAGAAAAGGGACCACATTAGTCTGCGGCGATTTTAACTATCCAAACGTTAATTATAGTAACCTAACGTCAGATAAAGCTGGGGAGAGACTACTAAACTTTATTCTGGAGAATTTTCTCGTTCAAAAAGTGGAGGAACCAACTCGCGATAATAATATCCTCGATTTAATCATGGCGACTGACGAGTCATTGGTAGAAAATGTTTGTGTAGGAGAGCATTTAGCCTCGAGTGACCATAATTCGATTAGATTCGTAGTAAACACGTGTGTAGATGTAAAAATTAGTACACAGCTCATGCCACGTTTTGGTAGCTGTAATTTTGATACTTTTCGCGAAAGGATTAAGGATGTAGACTGGGGAATGCGCTTCGGGAATAGGTCAGTAGGAGAAATGTACACTGAGCTTCGGCGTACACTCCTTAGTGTAAATTTCAACTTAGTAAAGTATGTGCGCCGTAAGAGTGGCAAGTCGATGAGAGCGCCGTGGGTTAGCCCACTAATATTAAGCTTAATTAAGGACCGAAATAGAAAATTTCAAATACATAAGAACAATGAGTCATTTATAAGTCGGCAAAATTACATAGATTCTCGAAGAGAAGTTAAACGGGCGGTTAGAGATGCGAAGCGGAAATATGAAATAAAACTGGCGAAGGATTCAAAGAAGGAACCGAAACGGTTTTACGGCTATGTAAACAGTAGGAAACCCTTAAAAGGTTCAATAGGGCCGATTAAAGACAAAGATGGTCGTTTGACGGAATTTCCGGCGGAAATGTCTGAAATTTTAAATGAACATTTCACAAGCGTCTTTACTGTTAAAGATTCGTCCCAATTAGGATCGTTAGTTAAAGAAGTAGATAATAGTGATATTTGCATATCCGATATAACAGTTAATGAAGTGGAAATTCTTAAATATATTAACCTGATGAAAAAGTCGAAATCACCCGGGCCCGATGGCGTTTACCCCACTCACTTAAAGGAACTTAAGAATGAGCTTGCGAAGCCGTTGCGTTCAATTTTCAATCGCTCATTAGAAGATGGTGTAGTCCCTTTAGACTTCAAGCGTGCAAACGTTACACCAATATTTAAGAATGGGAATAGATACGAAGCAACGAATTTTCGTCCTATTAGTCTAACTTCGGTAGTTAAAAAGCTTTTAGAATCGGTAATTAGAGATAGAATAGTGAGCCACCTCGAGCTAAATAATCTGATTAATGATTCCCAACATGGGTTTAGGCGGGCGAGATCGTGCTCGACAAATTTGCTCGAATTCTTCCATAAAATGATTTGCGTTTACGACGAAAGCAAAGCTGTAGATGTAATCTATCTAGACGTTAAAAAGGCGTTTGACACCGTTCCACACGAGAGATTATTAATCAAAGTTAAAGCAATCGGTGTGAAGGGTAAGATATTAAATTGGATTAGAAATTGGCTGAAGGATCGTTCGCAGCGAGTAGTTATAAATGGTGAATGTTCTGATTGGGTCAACGTCAGTAGTGGAGTGCCACAAGGCTCCGTTCTTGGCCCATTATTGTTTCTAATATATATAAACGATTTGGATAATGGCGTATTTAGTACGATTTCTAAATTTGCTGACGACACGAAGCTGGGCAACCGTGCCTATGTAAGATCGGATGTAGAAAAATTACAAAACGACCTAAACTTGATTGTCAGATGGGCGGATAAGTGGCAAATGCAGTTTAATTTAAGTAAATGTAAGGTGATGCATTTGGGTTGCCATAATTTGAGGGTAGAGTATACCATGAAAGGCCAGGTCCTCAACGTAGTTAAATTGGAAAAAGACCTGGGAGTTTTAGTCTCGGATGACTTCAAAGTCACGAAACAATGCGCGGATGCATGTAAAAAAGCAAATCGTGTGCTGGGTTATATCGCGCGTAATTTCACGTTCAAATCCAAAGAGATAATTTTACCATTGTATAAATCACTTGTGCGTCCACTGCTCGAATATGCGGTTCAATTTTGGGCTCCATACTTAAACAAAGATATCGCGCAATTAGAAAGAGTGCAGCGTAGGGCTACAAAATTAATTCCCGAGCTGAGAAACAGGCCCTACGAGGAAAGACTCAGGGCATTAGATTTGCCATCTCTCGAAGGCAGAAGATTACGTGGAGAGCTAATAGAAGTATTTAAAATATTAAAAGGATTTTCAAACGTTGATTATAGGAATTTGTTCGAGTTGGATCACAGGGGAAACACTCGGCAAAACGGATTAAAATTAGTAAACAAGCGATTTAACACTAGTATAGCCCAAAACTATTTTACGTTTAAAATTACTCAAATTTGGAATAGGCTACCCACCCACGTAGTGGATAGTAGGTCGGTAAATATGTTTAAAAACCGTCTCGACGCGCACTTAAATAGTATAAATATAACGTAGTCTGAGCACAGTAAATAAAAACGTCTTTGCAAAAGGAGTTTGGAGCGGAGGAACAACGAGAGTAAAAATGATGACTAAAAATGATGCCAGCGATTTCTCTTGCATGTGTAGTTTAGATATCCATTTTCTTTTCCGCCTATCCTATAAAAAGTCTTACTATCCTAAAACTAGATTTTCACCACTAGCAGTCGAGGGCTGTGGAAGTTGAGAAGAAAAACTTTCTATCACCCTCCTTAGGTTGAAGTAGTTAATATGCATGACATTGTACACATGTAGATAAGTGTGTACAGTAGATTATATATTTAAAAAAAAAAATATAGCATGTTAGAGATACACTCGTAGATAAGTGTGTATCGTAGTTTCGGATGTAGTGTAGCGGACTAGCCTCGAGCGGACCTTAGGGTCTTTGCTGGTCCTAGATTCTGTAGTTCTGTAGTTCTTATTATTTTTTATTGTTATAATTCTTCTTCTTTCTATCTTATTCTTTTCTTCTTTTCACTCTCTTCTTCTCAGCCACCTTCTCTTTCTCTTCTCGTTCTACTCCTATTCATTCTGTTACGTCTCTTTCATTTCGCTCTTTCTTTTTGTATCCCTTTTCTTTTTTCCTCTTCCTTCTGTCTTCTTCTATTCTTTTCTGTTCTTTTTTATCCATCATCTATTCCTTTACTTCTCAACTACTCGAGCTATTTCTTATTTTCATCCTTCTTTTTTTTATCTTTTCTTCTTCTGCTCTTCAGTCTTTTCTTCACTTCCTCCTATTTATTCTATGCTTGTCTCTTCTACTTCTCCTCCTCCTCTAATTCTCTTCTTATTCGTATTCTTCTCCTTCTCTCCCTATTTTTATTCTTATCTTCATTCTTTTCTTAAACTTCTTCTTTCCTTCTTTTTCACTCCTTTCTTCTCTTCTCTTTCTTCTCCTACTCAACCTCACCTTCCTTCTCTTCTTATTCTTTTACACTTCTTCTTCTTCTTCTTCTCATGCATTTCTTTATATTATCCCATGCAGAAATTTCCTGCTTTAAAATATATTGTTAATGACACAAGGAGTGGATTTTCCACTCCTCATTTAGCTCTACCTGTTTTTTGGTGCCAATAGATATTTCCTCCTGATAGAGATTAAAATTTAAAATCTATTTTAGAAATAATATATAATACTAAAGTAGCCATGGTTAAATTTTTTTAAATTTTCTGAAGTTCACCAATGATAATAATAATAATATTTTGATTTTAGAAAACTGCATTAACTTAGCGAAAACATTTTTACCATTTTTTCACTTCTTTCCAAAAATCCCTTTGTAAAAATATGGTTATGGAGGATTAATTTTCTTTCTCCTCGGGAGTCAAAGGATTTATTTGTAATGAAAAATGAAAGTGAATTGATAAGATTGCAGAGAGAAAATCGAAAAAATAATAAATTTAAAAATTATTTACAAAACGAAGATAAATAAGAGTGTAATGGAAGAAAAAGTGAGTGAAGTAAAACAGCCACAAAACGTGACATAACACTGTCATAAATAAATTATATCAAACTGCTATTTACATCGAACCCTTCCTCTAAATAAGATGACTTGAAGACAACGATTTTCACTCACACAAAATATTATTGTACACTACATCTAAACATGACAGTTATTGGTTAAAGGAATCGTATGATGATAATTATTTCAATAATGCACTAACAAAGGCAGATGCTGGAAATAGATATTACGATTTGTTATCCAATAGTCGATATTCTTTGAAGTATTAAGGGAAGTAGAAAACTATATCGGACGAGGGGAAAGGGATCTGGGGTTCGGGCTCTGTTTGTCATGCCTAGTCAATGAGTTATTATCGTTATCTGAGCTTGATTTCGAGTCACATGTTATAAAAACTTTGCTTTAAATCATAGGTCTCAGCTGAAATTAGGTGAAGCAGTTACGATTGCAGAATAAACAAGGTAACAAGCATGATACAAAAGGAGCATCGCGAGTAGCTTTTCTTAATCACAGGATTAGGTACCATTTGTTTAGAGGATATCAGAATGTACATATAAAACAAATTGTTTTAATAAACAAGGCAGTAGAGCGTGGAAGTATTTGTATCTTTGAAGAGAATAATCAGAAGTTTACAACTTTGCATCGTCCTCTGATTTCTTCAGGGTTAATTCTATTCTCGTATTCAAGTAGAGTATGCACCGTAATCGTCCATAGCAAGCCGTTTCTCTAATTTAATAAGGAAAAGTTCACAGAAATAAAAGTTTCTAAATATCTTTACACAATAATTTAACATTGGATTAAGAGCAAATGAACAGAGAGATAAATAAGGAACATTTGGGGTTAAAAAATAAATATAATTATAATGAATTTAACAGTAGCTCGGACTTAGAAACGGAAACGGCACAAATTGATATGCAAAAAGCTTCCTTATCTCTTACTTTATGGTAAGAAGATTACGTTTGTTCATTGTGGCTCTTCAGGTTAATCAAACATACAAAGAGGATTTAAAAAGTGAATTTATTCACGAAAAACAAGAATTTTCTGATAACACTTCACTCAGGAAAAATATAACTGAAATACTAGATTATAAATGAGGTAGGTTAATCCCGCACACCTTACTAGAGAATAATATAGATGTCGTAGGGTAACCCTACAAGCCTTACACCAGTATAATAGAGATGTCGTAGAGGGTCAAGTTAATCCTTTCTTCTTTACGAGTGCGTGGGGAGTTTACAATATAAGCAGAGTGCAAATAAACTGAAAGTAGGTTGGCCAATAGTCGACTATATTGGAATTCCGGGAAAAAAGAAAAACGGGTACAAAAATAACTTTAATAATATGTAAATAAATATTATTTTACAAGGTTAAAAGGAGTTTTAGCATGAGCTATAAACACACTAGATTTACACTGATCTCAGTGGCTAAAGGGTGGAGGGAGACTTGGTGAGGGCGGTCACCGTAAAAACAAACGGACAATAGGAACCTAGGGATGCTCGAATGACCTTGAGTGTAGAGGAAGCCGATGATGAGGCTTATATTGCGGCGGGGGGTGGGGGCAGAGAGAGCACTTGCACAGGAGAGTTGCGCGTTGCTGTTACCTCGAAGATTTTTGTTCGAGGGAGTAACCCTTGCCTTGGAACAAAGTTCAAACAATAGTCTCTGATAATCACTAATACGGGTGGTTTAATTAAATCTTGCTTTTGAGTAACACAAATCTAAATTGAACGCGCTACGTTCGAGGAGCCGGGGAAGTGGGTCGAGGTAGAATCAGGTAAATTAACGAGAATACCGGGAGTTTGAGGGATTCTGCGAGAATTGTGCAAAGTTCTACGTGGCGCACATAGCGGGTACCGCCGAGTGCGGACAGAGGATACTGACGGAGCAGGGAGGATGGCGGATACTGCCTTCCAACTCTCACGCCGGAGGATTTATAGGGGTCTAATGGGGTTTTACCCCATCCGCTCCAAGGGGAGAGTTCTAGGGTCAGACGCATCGCTAGACAAGAATAAACTCGGTCTTTTAGCGTGAAGGCGAGAAAATTCTTAAGCCGGCGAGGCAGACTTTGTTCGACTTCAGATACGGCCTTCTGGACTCACAATTATCGCATGTTTCTGTGAAGGTGGCATTTCAGGTCATCGCGGCGTCTCTTCTTCAAAAGCCAAATCTGTGAATTGCGAAGGATGGCCCCCTGTTTTCTGAGGATAAAAAATAACTACTTGTATATTAAAGAGGTTCTGGCCAAATAGGCTGCCGGACGTATTTTCTCTATAGGTACAAAATAGATCATCTATTCACAGTATGCGCGATCAGATAGCTCGTAAATAAGTTAGTTGAAAAATGCCTCCTTCGCAAATTGCTCTTCTACTTTTCTACTTAATCCTGATTACACGTAATTCTGGCTTGTAGCCTAAAGAGTGTAAGTTATACTCGGTCTAATACAGTATACGTATCTCTATTCCCTCTTAATTGAACTCCTTTATAAAAAAGAAGCGGTCCTGCTACTCCAACGATTCAGATGTAGGCAATGAAATCTAAACCATAAAGGAAGATAATAATAAGAGATTTCTGGCTCTCTTGTTCCTGCCAAAGTATGGAAGCGAGGTATTTATTCGATGACACCCTCACAAAGAGGTGGGGATCCGTCCCAAAATTCACGTCGTCGCCACTTGAAGCACTCCAGATAAATGAAAGGGAAAGTTTGCGTGCTTATTCGATCCTTCTCCGCAAACACTTCGGAAAATCTAGCGCCAATTGCTCTTTCCTCCTCTAATAGATCTTGGAACTACTGGCCTCTAGACACTTTTAGGGAACTCAAACTGCTTTGCGGGATATATTCCGAAGACAAGTTCTTTCGGTTGAATTGTTCAGGCCTTCGGGCACAATGAAAAATTATGTAGATGCTTGTCAATTAACTGTGGCCCTGTGCTTTTTGCGTTTATGAGATCATTTTGTGAGCGTCCTCTCCTGGAAATCCTACTAGTGTAAAAAAGTTTCATGCTCCATTCCACGGGTTCTCACCCCTTGATGGTCATTGGGTTGGTGTATAAGTGATTTACACCAAATGTTTTGATTATTATTCATTTTTGTTTATGATACCCTTCAGCTGGTAGCATTGCAGCTCCATCTGGATACGAGGTTTTATCTTAGGTATTAGCCACTTCAATGTGAGCAAGAGAAATGTTAAACTCATTAAAAATGAAACAAAAAGTATAAATCTATATATCTACTTCAAAATATTCACTCGAGATTCAACCATGCCCCTGTGGGTTTTTAAATCTTTGAAATATCTCATCAGTATTAATGGATCAAAATCTCTATGAAATCTTATTATAGTTTGATGTAAGTATTTGTCGTGGTACACCACTGTATACCATACACTATTCCTATATTATGTAGGGGTGAATTAATCACCTACTACAACGTGAACCGTTTAAGGACTATTCGCATGGATTTCCGAACGACTAGGAGGTCAAACTTGATGAGTTGGGTTTCAAATACTTAATAATCATACAGAGTACATAAATGGTTGGCGAGATTTACTTGAATAAGCTGAGAGTATCTTTCAAGGTTAGTTTAAGATTAAACAACAAAAATATAATTTTATTTACAAAGATCAAAATATGAATATAAATAGGCAAAAGGAAATTATTTACATTCAAATAGTCTCTTGATTACTATTATGAGAAGGGATGCTCAAATGGAATTAATTGATTAATTTTACTAGGCTCAGATCAAAAGGGGGAACTTGACAATGCTAATATTGGAGGAAGTTTCAGTTTTAAAGGTTGGTGACTTCGAGGAAGGTCATTCTTGCAATGAGGCAAGTAGAGCAAGGTTCGAATGAGGCAGGTGGAGAACGATCAGAAGCAGCCTTCCGATGAAGATAGCCAATCTTGAAAGATGACGTTCGACAGGAAATTTGAGAATTCTCGTAATTCCACTGGAAAGGGAAACTTCTTTCCCTCAAAGGTAATCGATGGAGATTTTTTTTGGTTCGAATAAACGAAGGGAGACTGTTGCGCAAATTCAAAGGCTTGCCATTCAAAGAAACTGCCAATTGACTAGGGTTGAATCACAGCGGAAAAGTCTAGCTTGTCGGATAACGCTCACGGGACTTGATGATGAGGGTAGCCTTGACGTGCGTGCTGGCCTCCTCGAGCTAGAGTAAAACTTAAGTATTGTATGCCCGATTCTAAGGGAAAAGGAGGAATTTAGAGAGAAGAGTCACAAGATCCAGAAATCTTAATCCGGAGGCGGAGCCGATTCATCATTTAACAGCAAGGTGCGAGTCGCAGAGGCTTTTTATCACCTCGTCACTGGGGAGGGGGAGATGCTTGGGACTAGGTCGCAGGATTGGCGAATATTTTCCCAATGCGCTTAGGAGTCGAAAATTCGCGAATGTTCCCAAACTGGAAGTGACGTTCCCCATGGTGAGATACAATCGCCCCTGGTCTCTAATAAATGAGAGGGGGGGTCAGAGGTTGTTCTTTCGCAATATTTATCAAGAAGCTACTGATAGTTTGTTCTTGCTATTGAAATTTTGGGGGCTTTTGGCCGACTACTTCTGAAGGTTAATAATGAGAGTTGTTGTCACTTGTCTTTTGAGCACAAGGAAATCTGCTTTTTAAAATCTAAGGCAAATCACATCTATTTCAATTCTTATTTTTTCAATTCTTTTACCTTTTTCCCAATCTATTATAACGTCAGAAACCTAAAAGATTGACTTTGATTGAATGTTTCGTTTGATTTTCGCGTTCTATGTAGTTAACAAATGAGAATCGATGAAATATTATTTGCATTATTTTCTCACTCTATTGGAGGAATCTATTTATTGCCTCTCTCGATAGGAAGACGAATATTGTGTAATCCAAATGGAAGATAATATAAAAGGAAACGGAAGTCTACAGATATTTACAACCCTTTGTTCATTATATTTTTATTCTAGATTAAACCAATGCCTTGAAATCGCTTTCAATTTTAAAACCCAATGCAACCTTTCACGTCTATACTAACACTCAGACTCAAAATGGCTATTCTTCTGAGTCAATGGTAAATTCGAATTCTGTCCTTTGTTCTTTGGTCACGTTTAGATATTTTTCTGTTCCTTTCGATATAAAATGAAACGAAATGGGAACATTGGCCAAATGTAATATAAATTTCACCGCTCACTATTCTTCTATATTCTTATTTTTACATTCATACGAACAAATATATTAAGCTTTAAATCGATAAAAAAATCGATATTACAAATATTAAAGGTTAGGTATGGCATAGCAGAAAGTAAAAGGCATTTTTGTGTTCGAGGAAATCAAGCCATATTGGATGTGTTTAGTTCTGTGATGCATTTATAATTTGGATGGTTTTGATGTCATATGCTGCAGCAACCCATAGGTTGTATTTGGCTATAAAGTAGAGTTCCACATTCAGACTAATGGCCTGAAAATAAGTGAACACAGGGTGTAAAACTCATTCCGAACACGAAAGTATTGATGCTACATAACAATTTTTAACTGAATAATTTCTTATCAAAATCTGTTTAGACAAATTCCGATCTTTATCAGAGTCGTGTAGTTTTTCACTAGAATTCGAGACGTATTTTTTTGTTCCTATCAAAGTTTATTCGATATTTAGTGTCGTTTCTGTAAAGTAACTAAAATGTAATTTTAATCTTTGTTTGTCTTGGTCATCAAATGAGTTGTTTGGTTGTCTTTTAAATGCCTGAAGGTGTATATTTCTGTGAATTTGATGCAGTCAGCAATGTAAGGAAAACTTATACCTTTGATACTTCTTTTTTTGTAATTATTTATTTTCCCCCTACGTCTACTTCCTCTCAACATTGCTTTTCCTGCAAGTGATTTGAGGTTTCCCCTTATTCTTTTTTCATGTAAGAGAAATGTCATTCGTTGCAGATTGTAGGCCAACTCTCGAGATTTAAGCATCTCTTTACCTTTTGTGCCAGTTAGTATCTCCTTTGGTCTGCCAGGTTTAGGAGAGGGCCATGTTAATCACAGCTCTAGTGGATTGAGTTAGACTACTGATTATGCGGCTAACGTACAATTTAACTTCTCTAACTTCACTTTCAGAACCGCCTTCACAAATCATTTCGGGCAGTCCTCATTTGTTTTCGGCTTTCCACAATATTTTAGCCTCGTTGTAATAAAGGCCACCAGAATACCAGGCCAAGTTATCTATTGATTTTGGAATCCATCTAATGCTTCAATTGCCCCTTATGCATCTAAAATTCGGTAAATTAGTCCCCATTGCCGCCTTAATTAAAAAAATAGATAAAATCACAAAGTTGCTAAGAAATTTTTATATAAAATGAGGAAGATAGTGTAGGTAAAAATCTGGATAATACATACAAGCTGACCATCTTCAGGCACTGGTGCTGGAAGATAGGGCAGGTAGTGGGACTTGTTGAATGCATAATGAACTAAAGACATGGCTGCATGTATGTATAAAAATAGATATGGAAAATAAAGATGGGGACAAGAGTCAGAAAGAGTATTAAAGAAATGCAGGCACCACCGTTAACCAGAATAAAAAGGAAGGGTGGAACTCTCCAATTCCCTTTAAATCACCAACTGGAATAAAGGGAAAAAAAGCTTCCTGGCGACTAGCCTTCGTCGTTATCCGCCGGAAAAGAATATAGGTAGGAAGAGTCTTATAAACCAAGTGACTGAAAATGGGTAAAATGGAACTGTGTCAAAGAAATATAATCAAGGTTGATTCGATTCCGTTAGAGATTGTCGGATATACCAGGGCCTAAAGAGTGTATCAATCGTACGAATACCAGTGATAATAGGATACAGGGGCCCATATTGCGGATGTAAATATAGAGAAAGCCATAACATAAGATATAGAAAATATATAAACAGCCTCAGATCTTTCTACATATATTGAGGCTAGGAGGGCACGCAATACGGCCGTTATAACAATAGAAGAAGTGAATGTTCAGATGTCTGATGAACCATAGTAGTCCGTGGTTTGCTTGACAACCTCTTGACTGGTCCTAGGAATTTAAACGGTTTGTCAAGAATCCTCGCAGGTTGCAATGATCACTAGACTTACTTCTCACTGGAGTATTCCTCTGTTTCCACTTCTAATACCTTGTAACAACATGATGTAGAGAAATGTAGGGACAGTATTGTAACAAGATTAATTGCGGCGATACTAGTAACTTGCTAATTAAGTATCAATTGACCATTTATAGTAAAAGGGTGGAGATTAGTATGTACAATACAAGCCCAACCAGATGCTCTCCATCTGGAAATAACAAAGTTTTGAATTAAATTTCAAAGTAGAAATTGGTGTGGATTCGAACCTCTTCAGAAAGACCCTAATCACATTCTTCCACGGAAGAATTTAAACCACTTGACTACCATAAATACTACAGCTAGGGCTAAATGTTCTTCGCCATTTGTGGAAGGGCGATTTGCATTTGCATATGAGAGACAAATTTTACCTCTCTATCAATGATACCAGTCACAGATCTTACAGGTAGTGACAAAAAACTAATAAGTTTGAAAGGATCAGAGATATTCATATATACATAAGTGTTTCCATGTTCTATCTGATGGTATCAAGGGACGAAACGCATTTCGCTACACAAATAATCTCGGAAATTGACACGTACTCAAGATGTCGTTCTGATATCAAAAGTAGATTTAGCAGATATTCGAATGCTAAATAAATGAGAAAGTGAAATAGTAATAAATGACTTCCGTTTACAACAGGACAGTTCGAAACGTTTCTATCCACGAGACGAAAGATTTTTAGATATTTTTTTCAAATTTAGGCTTGAGCATTAATATGCAGATACATTATTTTTATTACAACTCTTTTTGATGATTTTGCTACATTCATTACTTTAATGTCCAGGGGAAACACCATAGAAGAGAACTATTCCATTTTTTTGGAAACGACCACACAACTAGATCGTTTAAAGCTTGTTGGCGTTTAACATCCATTACGCCTTTAGGCTCAATTAAAGGCAAAGGTTAAATAGAGGAAAACTGAAGGCAAAAAAGGCTGATAAATTAGTAGTAAAGTAACTTGAGATGACTGGATATTTCATAGAAGACCTTTGATACATAACTAAAGGATGCATCGCATTCCTTAAAATACTTGGAGATAAAAAACGAATTAAAACCTAACACAGTAAACTGAAGGTGTCAGTAGAAATCATACAAAGTAAAAATTTGCCTATACCACTTGTGCTTTCATTAGTAGTAAAGATGTTTGAAGAAGGTGATTTTGGCATGGACACTGATAAAGTGCTGTGGGGTGATGAAGATATTTCTGGTAAAAATGAATTCTTTTATACGGATTTCTTTTTATTCTTTACATGAAAATAAACACTTCTGTACTTAATTTTTATTATTTAGCCTAAATACATTAATATAATTCTACACCTTTTCACCTTCAAATTAGAAGAATTGAACTTCAAATTAAAAATGTCAAATATCCTATGAAAAAAAATTGAACTTCAAATTAAAAATGTCGAATATCATATGAAAAAAAATTGAACTTCAAATTTTAAAAGTTCACTTTCATGTTAAAAAAACTTGAACTTCAAATTTTTAAAAACTGCCTTTCATATTAAAAAATTAACTTAAAATTAAAAAGGTTGACATTCAAATTTAAAAAGTTGACTTTCAAATTAAAATACTTGGATTTTATATTAAACATGTTTACCTTCATATTAAAAAAGCTGACTTTCAACGTAAAAAAGTGTTTTCCAATTAAAAAAAAAAAAAATTTAATTTTAAAAAATGCCTTATCATATGAATTTGTGTAACGTCAACAGCACTAATTTCGCCACAAACCAACGCAAAAATATCCAGGTATTTTCGCTTCTCAGGCACTTATTTCTTCATAAAATTTCATCCTTTATACATACAAATATTCGTATGACTCATATCTACAATATTACTTACCATATGCGTTTTTAATAATATACTAATTAAAATTCTAAAGAATGAAATTCTCTATTATTCATCCTCCTAACGTTTCCAACATTTCGGCCAACTCTACCGTGACGGATAGCCTATTTTCATAGCTTTGGGGATTTCTTCTCTTCATATCCTCATTGGTAGCTTTTTCGCGCCCCTAGCAACCGTTTCCATAAATAACTCAGCTCTCTCAGTAACCAAGTGAGTATTTTCTCAAATACTGTACTGGAAAAATATTTGATAATGCAAATTTGCAATACTGGTATTTTCTACCTGTATAAAATTAAGAGATCTTAGAAAAACCAAAATAATATCCAGCAAAAGGATAAAAGTAACTGAAGTAAAAGATGGGCTCAACACCACCTCCAGATCGCAAGGACCGACCTTACAGCACATGGCCAACCAAAGTGGGACCATTGAGTGCTGAAATGGCCTAATGGCTCGCAAAAGCCTCGGCTAGACTCCCTACCTAAGTGCGGGTGGATTTGGCATAAATACGGATTAAAACTTGAAAGTCATTTTATTACTTGAAATCCAGTTTTATTTTAATAGGAAAGTCGTTTTTTTTAATTTGAAGTTCAATTTTTTTAATATGAAAGTAAGTTTTTAATCTGAAGTTCATTTTTCTTTAAATATGAAAGTCAACTTTTTTAATTTGAAATTCAATATTTTTAATATGAAAGTCAACTTTGCAAATTTGAAGTTCAATTTATTTAATTTTAGGGTGAAAAGGTGTAATATAACACAGAAAATGCCCCTAATATAAAAGTGGAAAACTTTTACCCCACACCACCATATTTATATATTTTGCCTACGCCGCTACTCCTTGGTTAAGAAGCGTCCGTCAATAATACGAATACCTTGGGTTACAAAAAGAAACCTTTGTATGTTGTATATAATTTTTCAACTGATTTTAGGTCAGCTTCCCACCGTTGAATGCGAAAATGATATCCATTTCTTATGATCAGGTCAGGTTTTTGTGCTTTCTAAAAAATCCGATCTTATTAATAAATCGATTATATTTTTATGAAATTTCCGGGTGATTTTTTTAATATTTCTCCTCCGAACTATTTTTTAGGATAAAAAACATCGTTTTCTTAAACACTTTATTAATTAAACATAAGAAAAATTGATTAGTGTATATTGAATAGTAGACATAGATAAAGGTAAGTACATGTGGCTAAATTATATAATAGGTCATCATTCTTTAGAATTTATACATCAACTGTCGTTTCTTCAAACTCGAAAAATGGTTATGGGTAGGGATGTATTTCTTGAGGATCCATCAGTAATCAGCTATCATGAGTGCTGCCAGCGTTCCTGATGCCGTATCTCAATCGTTTTCATGTCCCGATGGAATCTTCCCCCCTAATTGTCGCTCATTTATCCCAGATTCTCAGGAAACTAAATCCATATGTAAAAATAAGTAATGCATTTTGATGCTTATGTTGCATCCGAGGTTTCTGAAATAAGGCAGCATATTTGTGACAAGTTCTGTGTAGTTCCTTGCCTTCTTATTGTCAAGAAAGTTCTTAACAGCCATAAAAAAACTTTCCGCGCTTCCATTCCAATGTTTTTATTGAGTTTTCAAACTCTAGATCTCTCTTGAGCCGACAGAGGTGGCATTTTTTAACTTTTTAATGGTCAATCGTGGAAAAGCTTGGCATAAATAAGTGAAAAGTGAAGCAGCCACCGCCCTTGTCCAGATCTTTGGTGAAATGCTTTATCAAACCTAGCTTGATGGGCAGCGTTGGAAAGAGTATCTGGTCTCTGTTGTTCTCAAGCAAATCAATAGTACAGAAGTAGCAGTTAGTGCTATTACTTGTTGGCTTACTCCTCCTCTTCTTCTTGGCTTTTATCGACCCGAGGTCACCGTTCCAGATAAGTCATTTCTAAAGATTTCTGTTTAATGCATTTCTTCTATTTAGTCCTTTTTATCTCATGTAACTCAAAATACCCTCTTACCATCTCATTTTGGGTATTGTTTCTCTTTAGGTCCCCTATACCTCCATATTTATCCCTTACCTTACTCTATACTGCTTTTCATCTTCTCTTCTTTTCATCTGCCCAAACCATCTCTATCTTGCTTCTTGTACTTCATTTGATAGTTCGGTTGCTTCCACCAATCTTCGAAAGTGCTCGTTTCTAACTTTGTCTCTCAGGGTTACTCCGGACATCCACCTGAGGCATTTTTATTCCCACACAATCCGTTTTCTTCAATGGTGCTGTTTCTCTTGCACTTCTCGCTCTCACCAGATGCGAACTCACCGTTTCCGCTCCCTTCTGTGGCCTCGCCCCTTTCCCCTTAGATGGGGCGGTGGTCCGTCTATAAATAAGCCCCGGAAAGAAATAGAAGAGATTAGAATTCGGGAAGAAGTACGAAGGTTCAGTTCGTGAAGATTGATCCTTCAGCCAGACAAAACGATTTGCGTGAGAAACGATAGGATCAGATTGAGAAGATCAATCCCCTCTCCTCGGGCCGAAGTAACATAAATCGTCAAGTTTGGTATCGGTGCCATACCGAAGAATCCTTTACAGACTTGGGAGAAGTCTGACTGGAGGAAAGTAAACCCGCTCACACTCGAATGACTCTCACATCTCAAGCTCCGTAAGGGGAAGAGGAGAAGAACCCAGCCCCAACGAGGTTCTGTTCTTTAATTATGGTAAAAATCTTCCCGAATACCCTAAAATCTAGTTGGGCCCTCTACGTTGAAGAATAAGACACCAAGAAGCTTCAAGATTATCTAGAAGAGGACTCTTGGAGCGAAGAGCACCATAACTCTCTCCGTCTTCTTAACTTAACCAGAGGCAAGGTTGCAATAAGAAGTTGATAGTGCCCTACCTCGCTCTCTCTCCATCACATCTCTGCAAAATTGTATAATCGGCACTCCAAATCCCGGAAGGCGAGATAAGCCCTCCAATGCCCTCCGGCAACCCCTGATCCCGTCTGTCATGTGAGTTAGGAAGAACATTTATTTTAATATTGCGATAGTATGAGGTTAGTACGTTTCACGATTTAATAGAAATAAAGGCAATTGTGCGTGAACCCCGGTCATATTTGTTGGTAAAAAAGTACTTTAATTTAATGTTTAACGCTAATCAAAAAGGGTAACTAAAAAAATACTAATCGGCAATTTGTTGTTTACCGGGAGCCTATTTGTTTATTTTTGTCATTGAAGATATTGCAATAGGCCTAGTTGCCAACCGGGATAGTCTAGGTTAGATTAGGACGAAGATATAAATGTGATTACTGTTTTTTTCATAGTTAAGTCTTAAATTTGGGATAATTCATGTGTGTTTCCTTAAATGCTCACGTGTTGAAGCGGCTCTTCCTTAAAACAACAAAATTCGCACTCTTAGATCAAAGCCTACTTCATCAAAGAAGTACATCACGACCACAAGGTATTCTACGACAATCAATATATTTTCATTTGCCTACATATATGCATGAGACAGAAAAATAACATAATAACAATCCCATTTATGTTTATCATATACATAGAATAATTGATCCAACTATATAATATAAATACATTTATCACAAAATATTTAGGTATTTATATAATACTAGGTCGTTTGATAAATCAATTATTATCAATATCATGACAATTTCTACAAATTATTCGCTTGCTTATTATTCCAGTACATTTACCACACACACATTTCTTACACTTGTAGGATATTTCATTAGTTTTATTCTTTTGCATTTGTTAATTTGACAAGTTTTACGCTTATTGGTTCTTCAAAAATTCTTCATCTGTCCATTCGTCCTTCAGGTTTTTATCCACCCTTCTGTTAAAAGCATTCCTATGAGTTTTAGAATGTAATCTCGTCCCTTATTTCAGCTCCAGCCACTTTACGGTATATTATAACTGAATTAATCACGGCAAGATCGAGTAAATTATAGGAGACCTGTGATGGCCAACGCCAAGAAGCAACTTAAGTGGTGTACATTCTGGCCATCTGGTCAACATTGTCAACGCCAGATTTTGTTTTATTATAATACGTGACAGACTCTGGCAACTTCCTTGTACTACTGTCAATATGCACTGTCTTGTGCACAGTATTTATAATCAGTACACTCTTAGAAGGTTTTCCTTGGTACACGGTAAGTGCCATGTCATAATTCTTCAACATAATAGATGAGTATAGTGGTTGTTTCTTATTTTTGATGCTTGTTGGTATTTCGCGCCGAATTCGATTTATCGTTCTAACGATACTCCGTTTCCTGATCTGCAATGTCTTAGCAAGCTTCACCGAAGTAAAAAAGTTATCATATGTGATACTTCGACCTTTACTTAAAAAAGAACTTACCAATTTCATCACAACATATTCCGATAAGCTTTGATTTTGGGGACGATGGACATTTTTTCACAGATAAGGAAATCCATTCAGCAAGTAATGTGATGTTGAGTCTACAGCAATGCAGAATTTGTTTCCAAATTTATCTGGTTTGTTTGCCATATATTGGGTGAAGGGGCTTCTGGACTTAGAGGGAAAAAGCTGTTCATTAACAATTATATCTGCTCCAGGTTTGTAACTTGATTAGCAATTTTCAATAAATCTGTTCTATATGGCAGAAAAAAACGCAAATTTATTTGATTGAATTCATTGACTTTTGGTGGATCTCAAATAAAAACGTAAAAATCAAATAAGTTGCCTGAATCTATCTCTTGACATAGCCATGGAGAAGAAACGCGGCTCCCAAATCTTCGACCATAGAAAAGCAAATGGTTGCCCTTTATCAATAAATCCCCTGGCGTAGACTATTGCTAGCATATGATATATTTCTTCCTTAGTTAAGGTCCAGGATTCATCATTCAATTTGCTGAAAGCTTCTGCTGCTGTACATCTTATTATCTCTAAAATTATGAAATTATCAAAGAATAAGGAAAATTCACTCATTATGCTCCCCAACACAACATGTCTCTTGGCATATGGAGAATGATCGGGAACTGTAGTAAGAATATTCTGTGCACTGTATCTTCCCCTACTAGTGGAGCCTTCAGTAGGGATTTCAATCCACTGGGTCCCATCTGGAGCTTTAAGATTTTTGTTATGTGCAGATGTAAGAGCTTCATCTTATGTATTTCCTTCCCTTACCTTCTTCATCGGCAGTGGTATTACTCTCAAGAATTCCCTCGTCATCTCTATATAAAGAAGTAAGGAATCATTAGTTATTTATAGTAATATATATGTAGCAAAAGTACATAAAAATATCTCCCCCCATATTTATGTTCAGATTAATTTTTATCAAAATAAAATATACTCATCGCAACATACAATACTAATTATATAAATATAATAATATAATAACATAATAATTATAATAATAATAACAATAACAACAAAAACAATAATAATAATGATAATAATATTTATAATGATGTAAATATCTACATATTATTTTGAACGGTATATCGAATGACATTCCAACAGTATCTATCATAAAATAATCACATCACACTTACGTTGCTCTGTAGTTGATGCGATGTTTTCATTTTCCTCGTAATCAAAAGAATCTCCTTCTGATTCATCGTATGGTGTGGCAACAAGAAAGTGTCGAAGTCGTTTCTCTGTCAGACGAGTCTCACTTCTATCAGACGAAACCTTCACCAAACGAGAGTCTATTGTGTACTGCATAATCGTGTAATTGCAGTGAGTTTATATAGAAAACACATCACCTTTTCAGAACATGTTGAAACCAGCGTAGACTGAGTTATGAACTGTAGCACACACCCTGAAAAAAAATAAACACGTTAAAACAAGGGTATATTTCGTAGTGCTCAATCTGACCGATCAGCCTTTCTGGGTAGTATTCTCTATCGCTCGTTACCTGACTCTTATAATAATTATATACTTTCACAATGCCATTTTAAATATAAAAAATAAAAGTCAAGAAATTTGAGCGGATTGCACTAACAAATGTGGCTGGTATTTAATATATAAACTTGAAAAGCGGTCAAAATGACCACTCCGTCATTCTAGGGTTAAAAATAAATTATCCCTGTTAATAATGGGTGTTCCAGAAAGAACGCTGAATTTGAATTGCTCACGGTCTTGTGCTTTGAAGTATTAAGGTATGTTGTTATCATGTTTGCTATCTATCTTCACTCCGATTAAAAGTTCTTTGTTTTTATTCCAGAATACTTGTGTGTATTGTGTCATAGAGTAGTTTTCAACTGAGCAGCGCGTTATCATCCAGAAAACATTTTACATATGTGGAGAATGTACGCCGCAAACAGTTCGCACACTTCGTACTGCTTTAGAGAAACATGAACCACCCAGCGAATCTTAGGTGCACAGACAAATGACGAAGTTCGAAACAACTGGTTCAGTTTAAATGGCCAAATCACCTCGGCGAAATAGTTTTTGTTGGAGGGAGCAAAAAATTGCTGTTGTGTAAGGCAGGATGACTCTGACTCTGGGAAAATCGATTCTCCGACGCTCGCAGCAGTTGGACATCCCACCCTTTTAGTACATCAATACTGCATAAATATCTCTATATGCATGCGTAAAAGAATCAAATTATGCACCCTCTCCAGCCCCCTGACTACGGGAAGCAGAAGTAATTTGCTGACTGGGTTATTGAGAGACTTGGATCTGACGAAAAATTTGCAAAAAGATTTCCAGTGACGAGGCACACTTCTACTTGAGTGGATTTTTCAATAAACTGAGCAGCCAGATCTGGAGAAATAAAAATAATTGAATAATGCAACACCGTGAAATGTGTCCACTGAAAGTGACTGAGTGGTGTAGTTTTGGGGCAGGTAGAGTGCATGGACCGTTGTTATTTGAAAATAATAAGAGAAATCCAGTTACTATTAATATAGAACGTTACCAAGACAATATATAAACTCAGTTATGACAGAACTTAGAAGATTCAGAAATTTACAACCTGTGGGTTGAGTTGGATGGAGCGACCTGCCACACTTCGTGCCAAAAGCCTGCTTTACTCCACGAAAAATTTCCACAAACAGTGATATCCTTGCATGGTTTCCAGGAATGGCTACCAAGGCCAACAAACCACGTACAATTTCTAAATTCAAGGCTGAAATCAGACGTGTGATTGGTGGCATCGAGCTACACATCTGTGAGAGAGTTATTGGAAATTTAAAAGAGCGCATAAATGTATGCAGATTCAGTGCAGGTGGATATATGAACAACATTGGATTATGGGAAATGGCTGAAGGGACAGAACAAAAAAAGGAGAATGCACGAAAAAGAGAATATGAATCCTGTGAACGTCGCATTAACGATGAAGTTAAAAATAAATCGGAAACAAATACAGAAAAAATTAAGAGACGAATCCAAAGGAAAATCTTAGTTGGAAGAGTAAAAGTAAAAAAAACGCTTCCCCAGCATTATGAAATCTTGTGGGCTTTGAAGCACGCATGGGGAAAGGAAGTATAGAAGAAGAAACGAGAAAATAAATAATAGACTAAAAACTTGCGGGCATAAAGGCGTAAGAAGAAAGGATTGAAAATAATGAACGAAAATATAAGAAAAAATAAGATAACTGATATATCAGCAGGAAAGCTGAACTGAACTAAGCAGGTGAAAGAAAGGATGAGAATGAACCACGGCTTATATTATGATTCAATCAGTGAGAGTTTTAACTTTCCATACAATATATACATGGCTTTGTTGTTTCCTAACCTATCTACTTAATTATCTGCTCTTAGTTTTCTTTCATCAAAGAAGGTTTTTTCACCGTTAAATTCAGTACAGTCTCGATCACATAGATAGAAGAAATATGCCCGCAGATTAGTACTTTATCTAGCTAGTTATACCCAGTAGCTGAATGGGCAGAAAGTCGTCGCTGTTCGAGCAAAAATAGGGAAGGTACCACTCATTGGGTTGACCCTAACTCTTATCCGAGGCCTAGGTTAGCACTTGCGTTCCCAGTTCCCTTTCTGGTATCCACTTTTTACCACCATTATTTACTCTATTTTTTATCATTTCGCCGGTTAAGCCTTCGATTACACCTGATAGTATGAAATATATATCTACGTTTAAGGTCATGCCGGCTTGTATCCTCTACATTTCGCTGCACATAGTACCAGGAGAGGTTGCATATCCACTCCAGATAGTCCAGTACCGGGTATGATAATAATAGGTGATCATCTACCACACCCTTTAATAAAGCACCCTATCTCGTTTTATATTTATTACAATTCCTTTTCTAGCCCCTTCTACCTTTTGTTCCTACTATTCAAAGATTTTGTGGCGATTTTACACCCTATGAACCTGTTGTCATAACCTAGCACAGTGGCAAGATACACCATGACGTACCTACCTGTGGTCAAAGCTGAAAGCTCAGTGTCTAGATGTGGTAATAGGTAGGGGATAAGCTGGTTTGTCGACATTGTCAACTGCTTTTAGTGCATATATCAGGTGGCTAGGCTCGAACTATCCTTTATTGTTCAAAGCCCCAAGACATAAGTCACCAATTCAATGGGTGGGGTTGAAAAGCCCACCTTATCATGAATTTGCATGCCGAGTATGTTTAAGTCATAAGATTCACAATACTTTTCATCCTCTGGGTACTTTTTTCTTAGCATTCCAAAGCATTGATTGGTCATTAAATCTACATTGTGTTTATGCATCTTTTTTTGTTTTAAGATATGGTGACACCAAAGGAGATAGAATCCTATTTGTCAGTAGGCCTAAGGAGAACTCTCTCTAAGCCAGCCATCGTCCTTATTTAGTTGCCAAAATTTACAAGCCAAGTCGAGGTGCCTGTTAGAAAAGAGGAGGGACTCTACCTAACCATATAATTGCGAAAAAAAAGTTTCGCTTTAGAATATTTTTGGATGCTCTGGGGCAGCTCAATTTATAAGCCGGAGACTGCCTTTCCCTAGTCTTTCTCTTGTACTACTCCAAGGCTCTTGTTTTCCGGGGCCGGGGTACAGGCACACTTTATGTTGACGACAGGTGACAACGTGTTATTCCCTGGGAGTAATGCTGCCCGTAGCAAACACAACTTTCCAGAGTGGCTCCTCCTGACCTAGATAAGGCGAATATAGAGCTGGCTGCTTTTGAGGTTGACCATGGAGCGGAAGGAATAGCCAAGTAAATGTGAAACATAAAATGGTAGAAGAATAAATAAAGTTTTCGGTCTTCCTAGGCCTCTAGATTCGACGGAGAATCTTTCCAGACTCTCACTTGTGACTTAGCTTAGACAAGACTAACTGCCTTTGGTCTTTCTATCTCAACCTCGAGGCATTCTTTTGATCACCTTTGGAGGAGAATTAAACATAAATATTCCCTAATTTCCTTTCACCATGTATAAACTACCACTTTTTGAACTAATAAATATTTTTTCTCATTTGTGAATGTGTTTGGCATGAAAAGTGCCGTGCAAATGCTGTAATTATTAGTAACATATAAAATTCTGGAAAACTAAACTCTTGTCGAAATTTATGGCTTGATAAACAGCAGGACATAGAAGAAAACATTTGTTACAGTAAGATTCATTCAATAAAATTACTTCATTTGCCCATTTTAAATAATTACAATTACTTCTATATTTAAATGACAATATGATACTGAGATTTTTAGGGTTTAGTTAATAATCTTTTATTTTATGCAATCTACTTTTAAGTGTGGTTTCCCTACACCTTAAAAGAACTCTAAACACTTATTCCCAAATTCGATTCTAGGGCAGCCAACCAATCAGGAAACAGATGTTTCCATAGTCACTGAGACATTGCAGGAATTTGTAATTTGGCAACAATATTTCGCTGAATTTGAAGCGATATAATCGATATTAATGAGCAACTTCTCGCAGATGTAGAAAAAACAGTTCTCAATTATGCCTTCATCATCGAAGAAGTAGTTGCGCTAAATCACACAGGTAAACTGTTAACAACTAGTAGAAAGAGCACGGCAGTGATGTCGAAATTATTATCATCCAGTCTTTCCTAATCTTATTATAATCAAAATCTCTTGTGTATGATTAGGGGCATAAAGTAAAGAATCGCCTTCTAAGAACATTATTGCAGTATGAGAAGAAACAGGAATTAGTCCATGTGTGGATAAGAATTATTCCCCGACCTTTTGTGACAATTTATGCTTTTTCGATAGTATTTTCTCTGCAATTATTTCTCCCTAAATTTTTGAAGAGCCAAAATAAATAAATAATCCCTTTGATAGTGTTATTTCTTCTTATATTATATTATATCATATAATATTATAAGATAAGATAAAGCAATGGCAGGTCTGTGGATAGTTGACAACTAGCACAGGGATTTCTTAATTTATTTTGGCTATTCAAAAGTTTAAAGAGAGAATTGCAATAATCATACAGTTTTGCATTACACCTGTATACAAATATCTTTATGGTACGAGATAGAGAAAGAAAGAAAAAAACCTAACAGCAAATTGGCACCTGAGACTTAAGCTAAGAGGTTAAAGCAGTGGAGAGAATCTTAAATAAATCTACTAAACCAGGAGCGAAAGCAATGAAAAAGACGCAGAGGTTAATCGGAGCCTAATAGCTCAGTAGAGAGATGTTCTTGAGTCAAAGCCCAGAAAGTTTAATTTTTAAACAAAAGTGATTCCTTAATTTAAACCTTTAATGTGCCTTCCTTTGATCTTCATATGTTCTCTCTTGAGCTGATCTGTGGTAGTTAGTTTTCTTATAGTTTACTTTCTTTATAACTATCTCAATTTGTTGTAAGTTAGTAGTTGTACCTGGATTCGAGCAATGATTATAGCAATAGTTAATAAGTATGTTAGCCTAAATAACTCAAACCTTAACCTACTTTGGATTTAATTACGTACGTTTGATAGGATTTGAAGGTATCACGTTCAACGAAAACGAGTTTCGTTAAATAAGGAACGATACAAAAAGAAAGCGAGCCAGCGTCCGCAATAAATGTTTTAGATGAGGAACATGGTAATTATTTCTAGGAATTAAATAAATTTTAAATATTTAAATAGTTTATTATTTGTCATTTATACCTATAAAATAATATATTTATATATACATATACACACACCCTTGGCACAAAAGTATGAGGCCACAGTTTATTGTTGTCTTTAAACTACGAATTGTGCTCTGATATCTCTATGAACGCATCCTACATATTATCTTATTTTGCAAAACAAAACCATACACCATAATATTCTAACATTTTTTTTTAGCATTTTCTGGAATTTAGTCATAAATATGCATAACCGATTAATTTTAAAAAATTATATTTAGTTTATTTTTCACAGGTTTTTGCCATAATAATTATGTATTAAATATAGTTAATACACACTAAGATGCCAGAAATATTGAGTTAAGTAAAGTTAAGCAAGTACAAATTGTAAATCATAATTAAAATGGGATGTTACAACTCAAATAGCTCAGAGGATGGGATTTTCTCGGTGGGCAGTCCAAACAACTATTAGGTACTTCAGGGAGACTAAATGTGTTAAATCAATGCCAATAACTGGCAGGAAAAGAGGCACATCTCCTCGTAACGACACAAAATCTCATCGTGAGTCTTATAAAAATAGGGGAAAAACATCTTCAGAGCTCTGTGCCGACTTCAACGAGGCAAATACTTATAGACCATGGCCTCAAGCATGCAAAGCCAGGAGGAAGCCATGGATCGCTGATACGAACAAGAAAAAACATCTTCAGTTGGCAAACATCATTCCAAATTAAGTAATAAGCAGTAGTCAAAAGTCGTATGGTCTGATTAAAGTAACTATTAGGTAAGATAATATAAAGTTGGATGTAACAGATTAGCACATAATTTTGTAGTTCAAGGGAAAAATTATAAGACATGTTATTTGCCTTTAGATTTCGGCACTCTCAGGGAGACTTTGGCACGTCGAAGAGATTGCAAAACTTTTCAGCCTGAATGTATCGTCCCAACAGTATAATATGGAAGCATTTCTGCCACAGGGCCCATAGAGATGTTTTTAAGTCAAAGCAGAATGAATTTTACTACCTATGTTTCCGTTTATCGGGTGTTCTAGAGCAATCAATTACTAAATTACATCTAGGCGGGTCAAAGGCTAATGTTATGTTTTAACAGGATAATGCCCCGTGCCATACACCCAAGAATACTTTAAACTGGTTTAAAACACAAAGCATTATTCCTATAGACTGCCCGGCTAAAAGTCTGCAATGAAACCCCATTGAACATCTATGGAGAGTCTGTAGATAGCGTAGAGTAGGAAAGGGGCGCAAAGAAAAATAAAGAAAGAAAAGTAGCGAAACGAGTTTTGAACGGGTTTTCCGCGTCGCGGGACAGCCGTTAGCGAGAGTCACAAACCACTGGGACATCCTAGGGCCCCCAAAATACTCATTCAAGCAACGCTTTTAAGCCGCTCGCCTGAACTTCTCGCACGCTACACAAGCCCCCTCCTAGAAGCGGAGCGTATTTTGAAGATTACAGAGAACGGCGTCTGGAAATATTATTCGAGGACTAAAGTTCTCTCTCCCCAGCCTCCAGGGTCTTCGGCACTATTTTAGATAACTTAGAGGAGGAAAGGGACGTAAATAAAAGTAAATAAAGAAAAGTAGCGAAACGAGTTTCGAACGCGCTTCCTGCACCGCGAGACAGTCTTCAGCGAGAGTCCTAAACCACTGGGCCATCCTGAGTCCCAAAAAAGACTCATTCGAGCAAAGCATTTAAGCCACTCGAAGGAAACTTCTTGCACGCTACACAAGCCCCCTCATAGAAGCAGAACGTATTTTGAAGATTGAGGAGAACGGCGTAGGATTTGTTATTCGAGAAGTAAAGTTATCCCTCCCCGCGCTCCTGGGTCTTTAGGCGCCATATATGTCATCACCATTATTCTGGATTTACAGGGCAGGTTTTTCAATCAACAATGTGTTTTGATTAAGTGACAGAAGATGAGACAATCAACACTACAAAAAACTTAACTAGCCAGAAAGACCTGAACTTGGATCAGTTTCTTACGAGGTTTTATCACATGTTTTATCAACACATTGAAAAATTTGTACACACCTTCTGAGAAATATGGCTTGGATAAATGAAGAATTTAGTCAGAACTGTCCAAAAAAAGCCCAATTTTCACCTGAAATACTTAGGTTATTCTCTAAATAGATAAAATTTTCCCAGGAATAAATGGTAAACCAAATCATGACAGATAGTTATGCATGGTGCTAACCGACGTCCGACTCTAATGCACCAAAGTTTCTAGTAGGTGTGATGGTACGTGGAGCATTTCAAATTAAAGAAGATGTCATGAACATTTTTTCACAGAGCTTAAGACTCAATGGAATACCTACACAAAGGTTTAGAGAATATTTTGTGGCCCTAGATAGATAGATTACTGAACTGAAAACCATACATCTTCCAACAAGACTATACATCGTCTCATATGGTTTGAATAACCCAGTTTGAATGTGTGCCAATTTCCGCGACCATTTTCCTCCCAGATAGATGGCCTCCTAGCCAACCCGAATATTCCGCATGGGGCTTCTTCAGGAGAGAGGTAAGTGCACCCCATCCTATAACACCATTGTATCTCTCAAGTCCGCTTTATCAAAGATTATGTCCGAAATTATCAAGATTAACTGATTCAGGCATGTCAACGCTTCAAACATTGAATTGAGGCTAATGGTAGATTCATTATATAGGTGGTATAAGAATTCTTAAAATTATTTGCAACAATTTTTTTTACGTAAATACAGTATAGATTTTCTCTGATGTACTATGCGTCTTTTACTATATTCTTACAAATAAATCATCCTATATATATGGAAGATTTAAGGCGTGTTGATGAGGGCTAACATTACATGAGGTAGGCCAAAACCTTCGCACGGACTAAAAGAACAATGTATAGTCTAAGGTGGGATCAATGATAGGTACAGGAGGACTCAAGTAATGTTAAACATTGGCTTAATGTATGGCCACGCAAAGTCTCAAGCCTTAATTCT
The DNA here is from genome assembly GCA_963969495.1 of Ceratothoa steindachneri. Classification (NCBI taxonomy): domain Eukaryota; kingdom Metazoa; phylum Arthropoda; class Malacostraca; order Isopoda; family Cymothoidae; genus Ceratothoa; species Ceratothoa steindachneri. Next base: position 79,710,125 of record OZ018322.1, on the reverse strand, counting down.
GTTACAGGAAATTTAAATAGTTTTTTAGGAAGGATTTGATTGCTTTTCAAACACTCTAGAGCAAAATGATATGCATTTACGTAAATATTAACCAAATATTACCTCATTCCATAACTAATGCTGAATTATTTTCTGTTTTGTCATTATTATATGGATAAAAAAATCGAAAGCAGTATTGTTTTTATACTAGCCTAGTCTACTGAAACCCCAAGGCAAGTGATCTGTATAGCTCTGTCTAACCAAAGGCTTACTTTCGACATACTGTATATCTTTGATATTAATTTAGCATTACTATAATTGTTAATTTCATGTGCCTTTTCGTTAAATGATTAACATTATGAAACTGCTAAAATAGCAAATTCGCAACGATAAATTGGCAGAATTTAGAAAAAGGAAACAATGCTAAGTAAATGAAAAAATTCACCCTCAATTATGCGGCGAAAGAACATTTGAACTGAGTCAGTGCTAGAGATTTTTCTATAATTTTCGCTGGGAAAGCGTTAGATTCTAAGATGAACCCCGTTCATGAAGACAAGTAAATTTTTATCTAATTTTTCTTTAAAGAACGGTGAAGAAAGGAAGGTTCTAACTGGTGAGCAATTGGCTAAAAGCTTACATTCAACTGATTCCACTGTCCATCATTTAGAGAAAATAAGGAAGGTTTCACGATTGGAGCAATGCGTTCGTATTCAACTTTCATAGGTACCTATTCTTGTAACACAGCATCAACATTTATTCATCCCTCTTTTTTCGAATAAAACCTGAAACATTTCTAGTAATATTATTCCAGTAGACAAAACGTACGCTATGTTTAACAATATTGTTGGTAGTGGGTGAATATCCGCCCTAGCCGAAAACAGGGTCGTCAAACACAAAGAAATACCTTGTGCTTTTGTGTGATACGAAAGGCAGAATCCATTTTGAACTTCTTAACCTAAATTAGGATAACACAAAAAAGGGTTTACTCTGCTCAGTTTCCTTATCAATAGAACAAAATATTCTTTCATCACTAAAAAGCGTGACTCACAGGAAGAGTTACTATACAAAACCTTAACTCTTTCGAGAGGGAACTAATTAGTAAGTATCCTTTCTGACTCACTTATTCCTAGCAAAGGATCATATATTTATTAGTTTACCGAATCATCTGAAAAATTCAAGAAGTCAAGACACCAAATGATGAAACAACATTAAACAACTTTCATAAATCCAAATTATAAGATTTTCATAAATATGGAATTGAAAGATTGTTACAAATAAGCAGACTAGTGGTAGAAACTGATAGGAATTATATTACTCTAAAGAATAATACGGGATCATGTTGTAATTTATCCAACACAATCTACAATACATTTTTGCCCAAAATATTACCAACAATAGCATTCAATTTCTTTCTTTTGCATGACGAATTTGGTACGAATTTTTAATCTTAATAAACCTTAGAGTTTGGTTTCGTTCTACAATCTAATGAATTTTAAGAATCGTGATGTTAAGTGAATGGAATATTTGATCGATTTTAGCCTCGTTAAATCCAGCTTTTTTGTATTTTTTAACATAATAATTATCCATTGGATTTAATCATTTTTGTGATTTTCAGCCATAATATGAGGGGTTTTTTTGCTGAATTATTGCTAATATATTCATATAAACAATTCTGAACCTCCCTCCCTTCCCCAAAATGACCAGACCTTGATATCTTCAGAGTTACCAGTAATTCTCATTATTTATTCACGGGATGTCGTCCAAGATCCGTAGTACGAATAGCGCTACCTTCCCTTCTAATTATCAATATATTTCGGTATAGGAAAGATTTTACTTCAATTTCAGTGCTAATAAATTGTCCTTTTGTATTCTTGTTTCGATCTGTTATTATATGAGCAAAAGACGCTAAAAAAATATCTAATATATTTTAATACATATCATTTTATTTATCTAAACAAAGTTAAGAAATAGTTCTCTGAAAAATTATTAAAGATAGAAAATTTTAAACTAACACATTAATTAACTATAATTTTTTTTACGGATGATTGATTTTCATTAAAGTTTGAAAAGTTTTGCGGCGACATATTTTGGTAAAGAATTTAAAATTAGTAATTTGCTATCATTTTTTATACAAAAAACTAGCAATTTTTCATTTAATTTAGGGACACATTTCTCAAAAAATTAGCTAAATTATATAAAAAATAAAATATCATAAACATTTGGTTTTATTGATTAAATTAGATTGAAAGTTCTCGTTAGGAAATTATCTGTCACCATAAATGAAAAGACACCTTATCATAAATTTTTCTTTAGATTTAAATAATTTGGGTTCTCCCTTTATTTGATTGTGTTAATTAAAAAGAAAGCAGACTATAGCTAACTAGATAGAATACTTCTAGTTGAGACTTTATATTTTCTAAGCCTACTAACAAGTGCCGCTAGCATGATTATAGACTAATGCTTTTATATATAAATCTATATTATTTAGTCACCTAAGATTTAACTTTACAAATATTTGTGTCGTGCATACAAACGTCATCAAATTTGTTGGCTTAGAGTATGTCTTTAATTTAGTTTGGTGACGCGTTGAAAGTCAAAGTACGGCATCTAAATTAACTCCTCATATTTAAAATTACGGCCCCATATTCAGCATATTAACTACAGCCTACCAATATATATATATATATATATATATATATATATATATATATATATATATATATATATATATATATATATATATATATATATATATATAAATCTATAGGCATATACTACTGCTAAGCATACACAAATAATTATAAAGGTTATTCTGTTCAGGAAGACCAAATTAAATTAAACAGCCAAGTTACGTAAATAATAACTTATAACTCCCAAAGATTTGTACTCAGTATATTGCAAGCAATTACTGAAAATATACTACTTTTATATTAAAGTATGGAAGTATGAATTCGAACACGCCTTGTAGCTTAATTATTATCAGGCTTAGAATGGTGCGAGCTATGTTTGTTTTCATTTATGACCGCCGTCCCCGACTCTGTTAGCGTTGAGCGCCCGTATGGACGCTGTTGTCTCCTTTCGTCAAAACGGTGCTTATCAAACTCCCTTGTTTGCATTGTCTGACGCCATGACGCCATGTTATCCCTTGTCACTTCGCTCGTCTCGTGCATTGTTCCCCCTTGCCTCCAGACGAACTCCCCTATTTAAGACGAGGTGCATAGTTCTCATTGAGAGTGTGAGTTATGAAGTCTTGTCGCTCAGATCAAGAGCATCTCTATCCCAGTCGAACCGAGCTTCGTCTTCGTGATCTCTTGAGTAGATCCTCTCCGTAATCCACACTGTTCTGAGGGAGATTACCACTACTTTATTACGTCTCGGAAGATTATCCTGGGCTCGCCTCTTCCCATCTGTCTTCGCGAATATTTTACGCTGTCCGTTGACGAGTCTCTACTGTAGTCGCCCCCCACCCCCGGAAATCGCAGTAATCGCAAACCCGTTAGAGTTCCCTGAACGCTCATAGCCCGAGTTCGTTCTAAGAACACCTGGCCACTGGTATTCCGCTCCTGTTAATCATCCGAGGTAATCCAGAATCCTGCCCTCGTAAGTCACTTCATTCTCTCAAGTACTAAGAAGACCCTAAATTTGCATAACGAAAAGATTTAGTAATCTTACTTCTCTTATTTGAAACCGTCGAATTAATTAATAATTCCCGGGCCCAGCTTCCATTAATTCCTACCCACTATAAATTTCCTTGTCGCGCTAACCTTTGTGCTAATTTCCATTATTATTCTTGTCTCGATATTTAATCATTTATCTTGTATTAAAGCTAATTTTTGTAAAGTTGTTTCCTTTAATTATTCCTGAGTTGAATCTGGCAAACGAGTTTTCCTTTTGAATAGGCAACCTGGCTGTGAGTACAAGGCCGAGATTTCCCGGTCTGATTCAATTACGAATGTACCCATATTAATCCGTGAGACATACTGTGTCGTTTCTCGACATAAAACACCAGTGTTTTTTCAGAAATTTTTAATTATACCTTAAAGTTTATTAAATAGATATGCTGCTTTTAATATAGTTAACTTCCCAGACAGTATAAATTTATTTTATAGAATTTTATAAATTATAAATCTAGTTCTCCTGACACTTTTGGCTATGGTTTAGGGTTGATTATATAGAATATTTAATGAACGTTATAATATGCACCATGAAATAAGCTTATATGATGTTGGCACTGAAAGATTTGCCAACAAGAGGGGTGATTAGAGATTGTACATTTTGTATATAATCACATCTTTTAATTTGAATTAAACATGAAATAGATATAAAGGACATACACCGTCCTATGACGGTCCAATAAAAGAAAAGAGAAGTCTGAATGATATTAAGGACTGTCATTTGTTTAAATAAAGGACATCTGCAACTTTAGGCTTACCAGGATGGATTGCAAAAGTGATATAATGCGAAGAAGAGTTGAATCATTGTTGTAGATATAAAACTCGATGTTCTCAAATATTCACGTTCATACATGTGAGTAAATCCGCAACTCAGGAAAAGTTTACATAACTCTTTTTTATTTAATTTGGAACAAGATATTTTGTTAACAAATGCTAAATTCTAAAACAATTAATTTCTGTATAGAATCTTCTAGCTACAAAATAAGAGGTTGCGTCCCAAAACAAGTCTCATGCATTTAAATTGCCTACAACTTAATGCTCTTTTATCCCCTTACACTTTCTAGTGCTTGAATCCTTTCTTATTCTGTTATTAACCGTGCAGTGAATTTTACTTTCTGTAAAGAGGTTTGTTGGTTTTTTCCTCTTTGAGGAATATTTTTTGTTGATTATATAATGTGTGAAAAGTAACTTTGGTAGAAATTATTTGGGAATTTTGTAAGGCAAGGTAAAATTCGGGAGAGTAAAATTTGTGTAAAGTAATAAATCCAAGGATCCAAATAAAAAGAAAATATGCAATTAGAGACGGGGGCAGGGGATGTCAACCAACTTTACATTGATAGGAATTTATATTCGCTCTGGCGATAATTTCACCAGTAATAATTCTATGGAATCTTCACACTCGTGTTCTGATTCATCATAATTAGGAAAAAAGAAGAGTCCTCGATTATAACAATTAATTAACAAAACAATCTACCAAATTATATTAAATAAAAATGCAATTGAAGAGGTTGACAAAAAGCTTAGGTTAAGTAAAGGTTCTTAAAAATAATATACCTATTTAAATTAATTGAAAGGATGCAAGAAGGTTAGGATGATAATGAGTGTCCTTAACATTTAATGAAAAAAAAATATTGATGGAGATGAAACTCTTTTAAGTATTTACGTTATACTACTTCTTATAAGAATAACTGTAATAATATTAATAGCAAGAAGAATGATTAGTAGTATTCCTTTCATTGTCATTTTTGCTGTCTTCTAAGTAAATGAACGTAGCTTCAGCTTCAACCATTAGGCACGTTTATTTTGAGTCAAAATAAAGAATGGAACGGGTTGAAAGGTATTTAATGCCAAAATCCATTATCCTGACATAGTTTGGAGAAATTAAAAAGCGTGAAAAAGTGCCTCTATTCTTCGTTTTGAATTTTAACCAGAATCATCCTGAGAGAGTGGCGTTTCTTGGATCGGAGGAGGAAATGAGACAAACGTCTTCGAAATGAATTCAGGTGACACACGAAGAAAGTGATACAGCACTAAATGAGAAAATAAAACCAGAAAACCGGAACATTTCAAGATAGCATATAAACTCCATATTTTGTGAAAAAGATAGTTACAATGTTATTTTAAAAAACCTCAAAAAGCGAAACGGGAACCGACTGACCAACATAGTGAGATGTAGAGTCACCCGCTCTTAGACTCGCACGCTACTAAAAAACATTGTAATTATATTTATTTCACTTGCAAACTCCATCTAAAATGTGGCTGTAAAAATTTGTCACGTTTAGCTAAAGTTTCTATTTAACCTGGTCCAGTGCGTGCCCGATTACTACTAGTTGCGGGGGAGTTGATCTTTGATTCAGCTTTATAACAAATTCATCACAAGCAGGAGATCTTCCTCTCTTATATGGGGAACTCATCGTGGACGAGTTCTCCGAACCACATAATAAAATGAAATACACATAAAAATACGAAGAACAATAACAGAAAAGCATGATTTTTTTTTGCTTTTCAAACGAAACAGCGATGGTAGAATGATTCATGAACACTTTGGTAGCACAATTTCCACCTCAGAGGTATGTGAGAATGTGTCCAGGAATCTAAAGGTTAGCATGATATCTTTTCCCTCTGAATTTATTTGTTTACCACCTTTTCGTGACTAGTGCATAATATTAAGTTAATAATTTTTATATTATTTTATTTTGCCTAAAATTTATCAATGATTCTAGTGAATAGTTATTTAAGAATGGCGGTAGGAAAAAACTTGAATTGGATTGGTCGGTAACATTAAATTATTGCTTCCCAAATTTCAAATTTAGATGGAATCCACAGGGGCCTAAAATTAGCAACAACATCACCATAAATGATCTATAAAATTAGAGTCAGGTCTTAAAGTCCCACCATGAATGCTAAGTTCTAACTAGTCCAATCAAATATCTCTGATAAAAAAATATCGAAAACTGAAACGAATGTAGTAGTAAATATTCTAACGAAGCATCGACAAACAATTCTAATATGCGTCTTGAGATCAAATAAAATGAAAAAGGTTGTTTTTTTTCTCACTTTTCGAGAAAATGACATCAAATATTTATCTACTATTGATTACAAACTCCACACAAGGGCTCGTAGTTTTATGAGGTTAAAATTTTCCTACCACTTTAACTCACTGAAAAATGCTTACTTGTTTAAATACCATAGATTACCTCACAGAGTCTGATTTGTTGATGTAATTAAGCTAATACATGTAAATCTTTCAATGTAGGGAAAAGCAATTTATCTAAGTGAATTTGATCGTCAATATTGCAGGAAATAGATATAAACTTTGTAACTTTTTGTAACTTCTGGAATTTTTTTTCTTGCCACTGGAATTGACTTCCTCTTAGCAAAACTTTAAATGAATTGCTTAAGACATTAATGGACGAAGACATAATTTGCCTCCAACTACTCAGTTAAGCAGAATGTTAACCAGAAGTATCCAATGGGGATATTACTTTAAAAAGATTCGGACATAGACACAGACACTTACTGCTGATGATTTAATTAAGCAGCGTATTACGGCGCAATAAAAAATTTCAAAACTTTCGTTACATGTGCTAGTGCCTTTTATAGCGAGTTAAAATGCATCACATTTATTCTTTGCGACCTATTCTATTCCTTTATATGGCAAATCAAAATGCTTCACTGCTAGCCTTTTCCCCCTGTGATACTCACTTATACAGCTAGTGTAAATGCATCGCATTTACTCTCGCTATATGTGCTACTCCCTAATGCAGATTGTTTATTTGCATCTTCTTAGTATTCGCAACCTGTGCTACTTCCTTATAGATCATGCTTAAATGCATACTATTTAGTCGTGTCCGAATTGAGCCCACTCGCGGACAAAGCGCCATTTGATAGAGTGCTGCTATCCTGAGCCTTTTTATGACTGCTGTTTTGTCCCCGAGATTGTCCGGTACATTCTTGCCCAATGTCGCAATCTGAAGGATCATATCGCGAGGTAACGCTGCTGGTACCATCAGGTCCAGTGGCTTCACTAATCCTTGTCCCTTTTACTTTGGCCTCCTACATAGTAGTAGTTATAACGTATGTTCGGTGGGCGATAAGGGCCTTCCGTTTGTGGGCATTCCGTCGGCATTGAGTGTGTCCTTGTAGTTTTTTGTGTTGTTAATTTTGTTTCTGTCTCTGATTTATGGCCTTTATTAATTTAAAGTAGTCGGCAATATAATCTCGGGGACTCTGGTCCTGCAGACAGATGGCATATAAGTTCCCTAAAAAGCATTAGTATTAGCTCTAGTAGAATCTGATCACATACGAAATAATGCGATTTCTTAAGTGAATTGCCCACCATCCTTTTTTTTCATAAAGATCGGAATAAAATGGTAAAGGGAATTGCTTCAATATTAGCTATAGAGAGCTAATGTACAGAGCGATAATACGCAGGCTTCCTCTCTAGACAGGTAAAGCCGACAACTCATTATGAATTTTGTTCCATAAAGTCATATGGTGGAAAGGAAACTTCCTAATTAGCAGGCTAAATATCTTTGACGTTTGTGTTGAAACCCAGTGGTTTGAGGATGAAGGTACTCATCTATTATTATTCTTTAATTAGAAAATTTCATAAAGGTTTCTGCGTCGTTTTGGGCGTCATAAAACAAGAAAAGTCAGAATTGGCAGCGACAAGGAAATCTCATAAATAATAAGATCAAAGAACGAAGAGACCGAAAAAATTATCCTGATGATGAGATTCCGTACTATTCCTCTTCCTCAGTGAACGGAAAATGAAGAGAATAAATCAACAGCTAAGTGAAATATACGATAAAATAACGCTCTTTAGAACAACAATAAAAAGGTATCATGCGCAGAGAAGAACAAAGAAAGAACTAAGGTATCTAATAGAGGAACAGCAAGGCCATATATGGGATAACTTAATGGAAAAGATAAACTTAGAAAGACGAGCTAAATAAAATTGAGAATTAATAAAGAGACGAAAATAACAATTATTACGAACGGATTAAGAAGATTCAAGAAGACAGGACCAGAAAAGAACTATTTCTCATTCCTGAAAGTCCGTGCTCTTTATAACATCAGAAGAGGACGAAAACTTCAATCTAGAGATAGACAAAATGGTCCAAACTGATTTACGTGGAAACATCGCCAAGATAACCCCAGTACCAACAGTACATAGAGCAATAAAGGAAATAAATTCAGAGTACAGGGGCCAATATAACAACAGAGAAAGTCAAAGGTGTAATTCAAACATTAAAAAAAGCGTGTAGGCCCCACAGGAATAAACAGAATAAATTTTACCAAGGCATCGAACATAATAATACAAATATTAAAGAATATAAACTAGTCAAAATGATTTTTGTCCTGAAGCCAAGAAAGCCACATAGTCACCTCAACAGTTACAGGCCTATATTTTTATTGAATTCCCTAAAAATAAATCCTTGATCAAAGGCTGAATAAATATCTCGAAGAAAATAACCTTCAAAATAATTACTGGATCGGATTAAGAAGAGGAAGAGACACCATGATGGGACATGGTATAATTACAGAGAAAATGATTAAAGTAAAAGCAGAGAACAACTGAATTGATTTGATCATGAGTGATCTAAAGGAAGCATTTTGCAAAATTCAAGTCAGAAGGGAGCAATATGATATACTAAATCTCCAAATGATCATAAATCTGGAGAGAATTCTCTGCGATTACACGACATACAGGAAAGCATGTGTGCTGATTAAGGATTTTTCAGGAACAGAATTCGAACTGGAAACTGGATTTCCGCAGGGATGTATTCTAATTCTCACGATGTATTCAATTAATACAGCAGACCTGCCACTGCCAAAATTGACTGATTTTATAAACATTTAGTTCGCGGAAAACATAATCCAGCTGGTCGTTACTCAGCATAGGATCGAACGCTTTCAGGTAAGGATAACATCATTAGAGATCAGCAACATCTACAATTAAGAAAGGGACTGGAAGTGAAGAACTAAGAGGAGAAAATTTTCAATAGTCCCAATATCCAGAAACAACACTGCGGATATCAAAGTCAACAACCAGTTCTATAGATATCATAGAGAGGGTAAAGTCTTGGGATTAAAGTTAACAACAAGAGGCCAAACAAAGCATAAAACTGAGAAGAAGAACAAAAGAACGCCTATTCCGAAAATAATATAGGGTTTAAGAGGTTTAAGCATCCAGAACAAAAAAATATATATATTTCACTAGGAAGGGAGACTCTCCTGTAATCTTCCATCCCAATCAACAGCGAATCAAACACTAAACAATTGGAACGAAAGACGATTCAGAATAAGGCTCTCTACCTAATTAATGACACTAAAAGGTGAGAAAGAAGTCTGCGGAGTCTGCACCAAGAGGCAGGAATAGAATCGCTCAATAACAACATGATGAAAAGAGCTGAGAAAATATGAAGGAAAATAGAAGAACTACCCCAATATTTGTAAAGATCACGAACATCAGAGCAGGAAACCCCTTTAATTCTCGATTCTCCTTCGGAAGACAAAAGCTGAGAATTGAGAAGGCACCCATGTGTACTTAAGATGAAACATTAAAAACAAACAAACAAAAGTAAAACAAACAAAACCAACAAGAACATTTAACTCAACCGTGAAAAGGCAAAACCAATTTAGTTAGACAAACAGGAGACCGGAAATATACTCGAAAAAGACAAGCGAATAGAATAAAACTACAAAAAACAAATCAATAACCGATTAGTGAAACAATGTCAAAAAGACTTAGAGTGAAAATAAAAATTAAACAATACTAAGTGAAGTGAGGTGTATAACAAGCGAACTAAAGTGTAAATAGGTGTAATAAAAAAGCAATAGTGTAGTGAAACATAATAATCGAAAATTAAATGAAATACCCCAAGTGAAGTAAGTGCAAGAGAAAAAGAAAAATTGAAATTTATACAACCATAATGAAAATGAAAATAAGCTAAGAAAACAAATATAATAACAAATAGATAAAACATATATAACCCCAAAGCAACATACTCGTACTATATAAAAAAACATGCTCAGAGCTTAAAAACACATTACGGGATAAATGGCACATTAAACACACCGATGAAGAGAAATAGTAAACGGTAACAGAGAAGAAATAAAATAACTACAAGAGATTGAAGGAACCGAGTGGTAGATGGATACGTGGTTGGAAATCAACAGAATAATCAATAGCTCCATACAATGGAGTTGTTACATTCTATTAAATTTTTACCTATAAGAAGAAGGTGTAAAGAAGATTAACTTCTACTCTCTTTCTCCGTTTTTCACCTCAATTTTTTGCCTCCTCCTCCTATTCCTATTTAATCTTATCGGCTCCCACTAACTCTTCTCAATCTGGGTCAAGTTGGATCCTTTGAAGAGGGAGAGGGAGTTGTTAAACGGTCGACTGGGTGACACTCTTCACCCGCCTCCCACTTGGAAGAGGGGTTAGAGAGGGCCATTTGCCAGCGATGAATCTTTCCCTCCTACTATCCAAAGCAAGGCCTTAAGAACAACGAGGAAACATACAGGGAATTGACCTTATCAAAGAAATATGTACCGGCTGTCCTAGAAAAAAGTTAACCGTACTTTGAATTAGTATAACTCAAAAACTGTTGGAGATGTTTGCATTTTGTAAAACGAGATTTATTTAAAAACTATTTATCTGTCAATTCTAGAAATTTCATTAAATTTTCTCTCACGATATTGGTACACTAATGGGTTTAGTAAAGGCTATCAAAAATATGTAAGTGCAAGAAAGTAAAATAATGAAACAAAGCCTAGGAAGGCTAGGCCACCGTACACTTTCAAGAGAAGCATAGGGAGCCTAGGTAGCCTAGGTCACTGTGTTATTCTTCAAGTAAAGCCTATGCCATTTTACAGTGCTTTTTCAGCCACGTTGTGGTATGCTCTAGTCATTATTGCTTACTAAGCAAATCAAAGCGTTTCTGTGTAAAAGTTACTTCCATAGAACCTTTTTAATCATGCAGTTAACAAAAGATCAACGCGTATCTGTAGTCACAAACTTTATTAAGACTGGCAGTAATAAACAAGCACAAGGTTCATTTGAACAACGTTTTCCAGGTAGGCACTCACTAAGCAAGCTTAGAATTTGAAAAATGTTCGCAAATACCAACATGAAGGAACATGCTTAAATCTAAATAAAGGTCGTACGGGTCGTATGAGAACCATAAGAACAACAGAAAATATCGAAAATGTTCAGATGACACTTCTTCAAAATCTATATCTATCAGCCAAAGTCATCATTCAATCGCATTATTAAACATGACTTAAAATGGCATCCCTATAAGATGCATGCAAAACACCAGCTTCTTGAAACTGATTTTCCTCGTCGTAGACAATTCGTCAAATGGCTTCTCTATAAACCTGCTCGTTTCTTGGAAAACATTGTGATTGGTGACAAGGCAGCTTCTTTCATGAATGGAAAGGTAAATAGCCATAACATTCGGCCATATGCGCCGCTGAACCACAGCCCAGCATTCAATTTTGACACACGTATTTTTCAGCAGAAAGTGTCTCTGTGGATCAGAATATGCGGGAATGACTATCTTGTCGGCCCATTGTTTCATGAGAATAACTTGAATGGTGCTGCCTACCTGAGCATGATCAACGAAAGGATCTTTCCGGAACTCGACCAGATTTACGGCAATCAATTCAATAGGTTTTGATTGATTCAGGACGGCGCACCAGCTCATAGACAGCTTGCTGTAAGAACAAAACTAAGAGAAACGTTTGACAACCGCATTGTCGCGCTAAATCATGCAATTGAATGACCCCAAGATTCCCTGACTTAACACCGTGCGATTATTTCTAATGGATATATCTAAAGAATGTATTGTATTGTACTCCACCACAAAGCATCAACTAGTTAAGAGATAGTATCACACGTGAAGTGAATAAACTTTATGAAAATCACAAGTTAATCAAAAAAGTTGTTCAATCAATGCGATCAAAAGCGCAACTGTGCTTGGAAAGAAATGGAGGACATGCGAAAGGAAAAAGTGTTTACAAAATTGAAAAATAAATTTGTATTACCTATATGAAGGTGTTTTTGTTAAAAATGGATTTAAATATATTTGTTGATTTTAAACTTTAAAGCTCATTATTTTACTTCCTTGCGCAAACATAATTTTGATACCCTCCACTAAATCCGTTAGTATATCAATATTGTAAAAGGGAATTTAATAAAATTTCAAGAATCGATAGATAAATAGTTGTTAAATTTGTTTTGTTTTGCAGGACTCAAAAATCTCTAAAAAGTTTTGAGTTATACTAATTGAAATTCCAGTTAACTTTTTTCTGGGACACCTTGTATATTAAGAAAAGTCGCCGAACGAACACTGAAAGCTAATTAATACAATCAAGAAAGGCCTTTCAGGGGAAAAATATTCGCTAAGAAGTGAACAAGGGAAAAATGCACCAAAGGGAACCATTGTATAAAAGTTTAGACTACACTGGAAATCAATGTTTATAATGACACCGAAAAATATGCAGGCTGCAATCTAAAGATAGTTCATGATTTAACCACTCAATTTCTCTTTAGCAAAGAGCGGAAAAATCTAGATTCTTCCTCCAGCCCTTGCCGAAAATACCAACACCAGTCTAAATACCCCTTTTAACTCCAGATTCTATAGTGGAACGATTCAAAAGGGAATAATGGAAACAAGGTTTTAAACGTATTGAAGATTAAATTCCACTCAACATTGACCAGCTCTTAAGATGCTCAACCGAATGTGAAATACCCTAAGCAATCATGACATAAAAACCAACAGTGACCAATTGAATAAGACACATAAATGATAAAAAAACGCGAAAGTGAACATAAATCGAATTAAAACCAAGAACAAATGAAATAGTAGAATTCGTGTATTATAGTGGTAAAAGCGAAAACAGTGCAACACAAAACTACTATAGAGATGCGAAATAAAAAAAGTGCAACGGTAATAGAGCAAAGTAAGTGGTGGATTAAAGAATCTTCATAATACACAAGACAAAATTTGCTAAGAACATTTAATACATCCACAGAAGTACATAACTAAATAGTAACTTAATAACTGCATACACAAACTAAAATTTATACAAGATTAAAAGAAATATTAAATGCTTACAAAAATGATCAGCTCCTCCCACAACTATAAAAAATATTCTGACGCTATGCCCGTATAAAAGAAATAGTAACGGATGTGATAGAACGGTCTGAGGCCGCATTGCTTCAGCCCCTATCACATGTTTAAACACATGATTCCCCACGTGTATCATGTGAGAGGAAGTAAAAGGCGCGTTATCGCCCATCATAGACAATGTTTAATCAAGGAGGTTCACTTCCCCGTTCGCCTCCATGCGTCGATCTCGCCAGATTGAATTAGGCTTATTGGCGGATAAGATTTTTTCCCAGACACTACTAGGACATTCCATCAAAGTCCCCTACCCCATTGTCCCCTACGCCAAAGGGCTGGCTCCGGCTATTTATACCATAGCTTTTCCCAATTGAAGCAATCCAGATTATCTTCGCGAGGCATCAAGCCGAGGTGATCTCCCTTGTGCACCTAGGAACTTTGCCGAAAATTCCCTTATTGTCCAGAAGAGGACAATATCCCTTGAGTGCCAAGGTTCGTGCCCTTCCTGACGCCAAGTCATCAAGGCCCTTCTGTTGTTTATAAAGAGAACAACGTTAAAACAGCCATTGTTCTTTGAGCCCGTTTGACAAGAAACGGTTCTCACCCCCCCTGTTGTTCAGAAAAAAACAACATTAGAACAGACATTGTTCTTTAAGCCCGTTCGTCAAGAAACGGTTCTCGTTCCCAAGACATCACGTCAGGATAATTTAATTCCCCCCTTTTAACGTTCTTCATAAGAACGCTTGGTTACAACAATAACCTACATTGTTCATCTAGAACATCTCCGATATCCAGTCACAAGGATCGCTCGTACTTCCGAGCCCCACTTCGCTCTCACTCCTCGAAGACAGTCCTTTCTTCTCGTTAAGGACACACCCCTGAAGAACCCCTTCTCATGGAAATCGCCAGTTGGACTGAAGATTCCTTCCCATCGACTTCCTCTGCACGACAACCTTGTAATTACGTAAGCTAAGTATTACCTTTAATCATTTAACCTTTTGTCAACGCTGCTCTGTGCTTTAAACGGTTTAGCGAACCATCTCCCCTTTTTGTTTGTTTGCCGTTTTAAATCTCTCCAAATCTTAATCCTCAGATTAGAAAGATATTCCCATGACCCTTTTCATTCACGCCTTTCTCCCATTTTTAATCCCCGTTTATGTAAACATTTTTTTTGTGTGTTGTTGATAGTTTAATTAATAAAACTCTATTGTATTCATGGTAGCCATATTATTTATCCTTGTGCCCCGTTCCACTTCTCAAGTATACTGAAGATAAATAAGCCTCCCTAGGCCCCCTCCCTTTTTCAACTAACCTCGGTCAATCAGAATACCCCCTTTCCCCTCGAAATATAGAAAATTCCCTTAACGAATAGTTATATATGGTATATCGTCGGGAGCATATTCTACGACATATATATATATATATATATATATATATATATATATATATATATATATATATATATACTATTTAAATTTGGTGTCAAGTGTGTAAGGTTTAATGCTATATCTTTGCAAACACTGGTCTCAGTCGAGTGAAGCATAGTGTTATTCGTTATAAGAATAGAGTATAGTAATTCCCTTTTGTTTTAACCATTGCTATCCCCTTTTTGAAAATTTTAGAAGCTGGAGTACCTCAAGGAACTGTTACAATAATTTGATCGTATGTTTTTTGTGTGTTATTTTGGGCATTGGTTATCTAGGTCGAGGAACCAATCACGAATAGGTCAGTGCCCATATTTAGGTAGGCCAATTCTCTAGAAGGCATAATTCTTATCGCAAGGAATTAGTTGGTTGACTATTGCCCACCAAGTGCAAATATGGCTCAGTTTGAAATCTTCAAAGCGCAAGGAGAATCCTTGGGACTTTCGGAAGAGAATTGATTAAGTACGTTCAGAGGAGCAACGAACAGAAAGAGGAAATTTAAGAGAAGAAAGGCAAATTGAAGTTCAACGAGAAGAAAGAGAAAGAGAAATCTAACGAGAAGAGAGAGAAAGAGAAATCCAACGAGAAGAAAGAGAGGAACGGAAAAGACAAGCTGAGCTTCACCATGAGCTTAAAATGGCATGCGAAAATGCTGAAACACAATCTGTCCGTACATGTTCAGAAGCCCCGCCAATTTTCCCACTTAAGCTCCCTAATTTCAGGTATAGAGAGGATTTCGGGGCTTTTTTATCACACTTCGAATAGATCCTTGTAATCACTAACCTGGATTTGGAGGCCGAAGGCGTAGTAAGGTTACTTCCGTTCTTAAATTTTAAACTGCGCGACATTTTCATTTCATTACCATCTGAGTGTACAAGTGACTACAGCACCTTAAAAGCTGAGTTATTGGCCGCTTATAATATGACTCCCGATTTATACCGACAAGAATTTTGAGGAGGTCGTATTAAACCCGGACAGACGTTCCGTCAATTCGGATACATCCTTCAAAGCAATTTTAAATTCTGGTTAGAATCCCAAAGGTTGTTCCTAACTACAAGTCCTTAACAGACTTCGTGTTGCGGGATAAATTTTTGGCGTCTCTTCCGAAGGAGATCCACGCGTTTGTCAAGGATCGTCGACGCCAGACCTTTAAAGAGTGCACCGAAGAAGCGGATGTCTATACTGCAAGCCATAATTTATTATCCAAGTAGAATCAAAATTCTCACCAATCACCCGACAAGGAAAGAAGGAAGCATTCCCGCTCCTTCTCAGGAAAGCCAACGAAGTTTTCAGGCCCCGTAAAACCCGTAAACTTCTTCTCCCTAAACCAACAACGGGACATCAAACCTCCCGTTAAGATTTCTCCACCATCACTTTTCCCGAAGCGACTAATCATGTGTTTTACCTGCGGTGTAGAAAACCACATGAGCTAGAATTGCCCCCAAAATTCGAGGCTTAAAAGCGGACCAGCCCACCAAGTTCACCAGATTAAAGGCACTTCGGCTTCCCCGGTGGTGCGGACCTAAGCATCAACTTCTCCCTCTCCGTCAGGCTACCAGGTAAATTTTACTTTTGATAAAAGTTCCCCGGGAACTTTGAAATTTTAGGAGGGCAGCGTAAACGGCTGCCGTGTATCTTCTCTCGTCAGGGACACAGGGTGCACGTGTTTTATCGTGTCCGACGAGCTCCTTCCCCCAGTGGACCCTAACCACGAAAATTTGCGGTGGTATATTACTAACTTGGGCGGGCGAACCGATTCCCCGTCGTTAGATGTTACCTGCATTGTCAGTATTATGATGGCTGGGCTGAATTCATTTTAGCACCCATAAACTTTGTTTCGTACTTATAGGACAGAGCCTTCAAGTGAGTTCTGACCCTGTGTCCAAGGCCGCCCTTACTTGAGGCCAAGCTAAGAAGAAAGCCCTGGAGTCCGTCCCCCACAGAACCCCGATACCGTCCGAATTTTTAGAGATCCTTAACCAGGACTTTAGGTCGGCACAAAAGAAGTGTGAAACACTAACACCCTTATAGGATCAGGCCCAAAACAAGGACACGGAGACTAAAGGGGACCCACAATAATAAGGTACCTGGAGCAAGGTGGTCTACTTTACCGATCCGCCGAGGACAGTAATAACGCTGTTACAACTGTTTTATGCCTTCCAAGATCCCATGTACCTATAGTACTAAAAATAGCTCATGACAGCATCTTTTCCGGTCATTTTAGTCATACTAAAACGGGTCAGAGTATTTTTAAATATTTTTACTGGCCGGGTGCTGCAGCTGACCTCTTAAAGCATTGTCGATCGTGCAATGTGTGTCAGAAGACGTCCACTAAGGGGCGGGTCAGACCTGCTCCCTTACAAAGGGGACCAGTCATAACTGAACCATTTTACAGAGTGACCATCGACCTGGTTGGCCCTATCCACTTCCCTTGGAGCGAAGGGCACAGCTATATTTTTACCGTAGTTGACTTTGCTAGCCGTTTCCCTGAGGCTGTTCCCCTTCACCGAATCGATAGTATTTCTTGCGCCGAGGCCCTCATTTTTATCTTTTCAAGGGTAGGCGTCCCCACGGAAATACTCTCAGACAGAGGACGGCAATTCACTTCCGAGTTGATGGAGTACGTAGGGAAGCTGCTCATGGTAAAACCACTTTTTATCACCCCTTTCCGGCCACAGACAAACGGAATGTGCAAAAAATTAAATGGAAATTTAAAATCCATTATTAAGTAGATTTGTGCCGAGCAGCCCCGTGAATGGCACCGATATCTCCTGGTCGCCCTATTCGCCTATCGAGAAATTCCTTACCGTACATTAGGCTTTGTTTCGTTCGAGCTCCTTTATGGACGTAATGTACGCGGACTACTCAGCATTTTAAAGGAGTTGCTAACCAAGCCCCAACTGGACCAAGAACTTCAGTCCTACTACGCCTATGTCTTGGATCTACGCCAGAGGCTCGAGAAATGCGCGAACATCGCTTATGAAAATGCCGATGTCAATTTGGAAAAATATAAAACCTATTTTGAAGTCAGGTCCGAAGATCTGAAATTTAAGCGCGGTGATAAAGTGCTCCTGCTCCTTCCCACAGCGAGTAATAAATTACTGAGCCAATGGAAGGGTCCATACTCGGTTCGCGAGGTACAAAGACCAGTAGATTACCTCATTGGTACCCCAGCAGGCGATAAGCTTTACCACGCTAACTTGTTGAAAAAGTACCATTGACGCACCCATGGAGATACGTTCGTAGCACTGGACGAAACATCAGTGCTTCAAGAGGAATACCCCGCGGAGTTCCTTAATGTCATACAGACAGTGTGCATCCAACCTGATGCCAAATACCCTCTTCTTTCCCTGCCAGGCGAGTCTTTTGATCTTCTGACCTGGATATCGACGTGCAGCTGACACCACATCAAAAGAGTCAGCTACAAGAAATATTATGTTAGTTCGACGACGTTATTTCAGAGAAGCCTGGATGCGCTACTAGTTTCAAGCATAATATTAAATTAACGACCTTAGAACCTGTCCGTTCAAAACCCTATCCCATGCCGAATCATTTACGCCAAGCTTTTAACGCCGAAGTAGATAACTTGATTAGTTTAGATATAATAGAACCTTCCACCTCTAGTTATTGTTCCCCAATCGTCATGGTCAATAAACCTGATGGATCTTATCGGATGAGCATCGACTTCCGGAAGTTAAATTCAGTAACTGTGTGTGACGCCGAGCCCATCCCTTTAGTAGATCAAAACCTACACCTTTTGGAAGACGCTAAGTTTATCTCAGAACTTAATTTGTGCAAGGCGTATTACCAAATTCCCTTCCGGCCCGAGGTGAAAGCATATACCACCTTTGCAACTTAGAAAGGCTTAATGCAATTTAAGCGCCTCCTTTTTGGCCTCGTGACCGCTTGCAGTAACTATAACCGTCACATGAGAAGGTTGTTAGATGGACTTTCGAAAGTCTCCTTTTACTTCGATAACGTCTACGTTGCTACTCGTGAATAGGGTCATCATCTAATTACCCTATTTGCTCTCTTCGAGCGACTGCGCGAAAATGGCCTCACCATTGGCCCCAGCAAATGCCATTTTGCTCACGAAACCATAAAATACTTAGGTTTTAAAATAGGACAAAGCCAGCTAGGTCCGCAGGAGGACAAGATTAAGGCAATCACAGACATGACCCTCCCGAATACTAAGAAGCATTTAAGATCATTCCTAGGATCAGCTTCTTTCTATCGGCGATTTGTCCCGAATTTCGCTGCCATCTCGGCGCCCCTCATCCACCTTTTAAAAAAGAATTCCCCCGATCAACTACTTTGGAATGATGTCGCTGTTTCTCATTTTAACCAGCTTAAGAGTAAGCTCATTTCTGCCCTTATTTTGAAGTTGCCGAACCCGGAAAATTCCTTTGTGATTAAGACCGACGCGAGCAACGAGGTCATTGGAGGTGTACTCCTTCAATATGAGGATGACGGAACGACTCATCCAGTTACATACGTTAGTGGCCAGTTATTAGCCCGCGAAAAAAGATATGCCACTATAGAGAAGGAAGCTCTAGCTATTATTTGGGTTATTTACAAGTTTAAGATGTATTTGATAGGAACAGACAACCGCCCGTTGGCCTATATTCGGAATGTACGACACTCTCACGGCCGAATTACGCGCTAGAGTCTACTCTTGCAAGAGTACCATTTTAAGATAAATTACATAAAAGGTTCTGATAATCAGGTCACTGATGTATGTATATAACGTCTTGTACGACTTAATTGGATTCTCCTGTAATATAATTAGTTAATGTAAATGTCTGAATTTTGTGTCTCAATAATATAAAATGTACTAATTTTATATTATTTCATTGTTCCCCCATGTCTCTTTTATGGTTAAGTTTGTATTAAAGGTTAGTTTTCCCTATAATCAAATGATCAACATAATCATATGTAAGCTAGGTGCAAGAAGGTACGGTCGATGCAAGAAAGTGAGTTCTACAAAACGGAGCTCTTTTGTGTCTCTTCTCTCTTTTTTCGTAGTAACAACTTGCCCTTGAATGGAGGAGTGTGATAGAACGGTCTGAGGGCCGCATTGCTTTTGCCCCTATCACATGTTTAAACACATGATTCCCCACGTGTATCCTGCGAAGGAAGTAGAAGGCGCGTTATCGCCCATCATAGAGAATGTTTAATCAAGGAGGTTCACTCCCCCGTTCGCCTCCATGCGTCGATCTCGCCAGATTAAATTAGGCTTATGGGCAGATAAGATATTTTCCCAGGGACCACCGGGACATTCCATCGAAGTCCTTCAGACCATTGTACCCTACGCCAAGGGGCTGGCTCCGGCTATTTATACCATAGCTTTTCCCAATTGAAGCAGATTCAGATTATCTTCGCGAGTTATCAAACCGATCCGGTCTTCCTTGTGCACCTAGAAACTCTGCCGAAAAACTCCTTAGTGTCCAAAAGAAGAGAATTTGCCTTGAGTGCCAAGGTTTGTGCCCTTCGAGACGCCAAGTCAACAAGGCCCCCCTTTTGTTCTGAAAGAGAACAACGTTAGAACGGCCATTATTCTTTGCGCCCGTTCGACAAGAAACGGTTTTCACCCCTCTTATGTTGTTCAGAAAGAGAACAACATTAGAACAGCCATTATTTTGCAAACCCGTTAGTCAATAAACGGTTCTCGTTCCCAAGACATCAAGGCAGGATAATTTAATTCCCCCTTTTTAACGTTGTTCATGAGAACGAATGGTTACAACAATAACCTACATTGTTCATCTAGAACATCTCCGATATCCAGTCACAAGGATTGCTCGTACTTCCGAGCCCCACTTCGCTCTCACTTCTCAAGGACAGTCCTTTTCCCTCATTAAGGACACCCCCCGAAGAATCCCTTCTCGTAAAAATCGCCAGTTGGGCCGAAGATTCCTTCCCATTGACATCCTCTGCACGACAACCTTGTAATTACATATGCTAAGCATTGCCTATAATCATTTAAACTTTGGTCAACGCAACTCTGCTTTAAACGGTTTAGCGAACCATCTCCCCTTTTTGTTTGTTTGCCGTTTTAAATCTCTCCAAATCTTAATCCTCAGATTAGAAAGATATTTCCATGACCTTTTTCATTTCCTGTGTTTCTCCAATTTTTAATCCCCGTTTATGTAAACATTTTCCGTGTGTTGTTTGATAGTTTAATTAATAAGACTCTATTTTATTAATGGTAGCCATATTATCTATCCTTGTGCCCCGTTCCATTTCTTAAGTATATTGAAGATAAATAAGCCTCTTCAGGCCCACCCCCCTTTTTGAACTAAGCTCGGTCATCAGATTACCACGCACTCAAAATATAGAATAATCCCCTCAACGAATATTTATATATAGTATTTTGTCGGGAGCCTATTCTAAGACATATATATATATATATATATATTTATATAAAAATATATATATATATTATATATATATATATATATTTATATATATATATAACGGAATAGAATGTATAATGTAAAAAGATGTCTTGGTTCCCATTGACCAACAGACCTCATGTAAGTGCGGTCTCATTATTCGAATTGCCAGCATAAATTAGGACATACAAGGCTCTTAAGGCTATCGTCCTTCGTTACCACGACCATTGATTCATCAACGCTAAGACAACCTTGCCAAAAAATACACTCTTGTAGTGCAGAAGCCCAAACGTTCTTTCGGCCGCTCCGAAACGCCAACTTCCAGCTGAGGCAAGCCTCAGTTAGACCAAACATCCTGGAGGCATTGAGGGAAGTTTAAACCCTCCAAAACTTGGCAGAGACTCCTGATTAAGTCTTAACTCTAGATAGGTTAGGTTGCCATGAGCTACTCACAGCTTGCCGCCTAAAGAGTAGGACTTACCGATGCTTACCTAGTACTCCAGCTATCCAGGAACGCCCAACCTTACAAGCAAAGATTGACAAACTCATCGAGGTGGTTCAGAATCTGGCCAAAAAGCTGAGGGGAAGAAGCTAGTTTCGAAGTAAGATCCTGGTTTATGCTCTAACTGTCGGCTCTTGGGTTGGTCTGGTTCTTCCTTGTTCTAGGGAGTAAGCTATCTAGCTGGTGCTGGTACACCAAAAATTCAGAGGTGAGCCCCATTGCTGCGTGTTGCCCTGTTGCTTCCGTGTGGATGGGAGCCGATGATCCAATTATCTTCTACTGCTTCCACTAAAAAGTTCCTACACCATTATCCACATTTTACTGCCCTATGACACCCAAGAGAATCCTGCTACAGTCTCAAACCCAAAAGCAGGTCAAATTTTCACGCCTCTGCCTTATCTGAACAGCATACGGAAATTGTCACATTCTAACCTCATCTGTCACCAGAGGGCAAGTCACTGCAAAAGGCTTCTGTATTTCATGCTGAAATACAAAACGTATACTCACCTCGTCAGAGTCGTCATTCCACTCTCCCACTCGATCCACGGCGCACTTCGGCCACACTACCATGTCCCTTTAAGGACACCTTCCTTAGGAGAACTCCATCAGCGCCCACGCACTCGACGTTGGAGCGATACGCGCTTCAATCCATTGCCTCTTTATCCGGGATCAAGAGACAAGATTAAACTTTTTCGTTGATAGCGGTTACAAAGTCTTCATTCTTCCTTCGGTTACACTTCCGGACAAAAGTCGAACGTCGATGGTCGCTTTGCTCCAAATAACTCAGGTCAGCTTATTCCGGTCTATTCTTAAAAAACTCTTATCGATCTCTATCTTTCTCGGATGGTCTTTTCCACGGCTGTTCTTAGTTGCTAAATTCGGTCAACTCACCTTATGGTCTGACTTCCTCAAACACAATTCGATTGTGTTTAATATAAAAGAACTTCCTTTAACGAATCGGGTGTGTTGGAACATTAATCAAGACACTCCTTCTTCTCGCCCCTAGCGGTTCACTCTTACCGTACCTGTTCAATGACCTGACTTGCTAATTTCCACCTGCTTCCTATCAGCCGTGCATGCTATGATAAATCCTTAAACTAAAGTAGTCGCACCCTTTCGACACCTAACCTCCCCGTAGTTGTGAGGACAGCCGGTGGTGAGGAACTCTACCAAACTTTATATAGACACATCAAGCTTAACTATCCTCAAACACCCACTCCGCTTGCCTAAGGTCAAATTTAAAGCAATGAAAGTGATAGATTCCAGAATGGAGAAGAAAGGTGTATTTCTGAAATCGTAATCTTCCGTGGCATTCCCATTACATATAATTTTTTTCAAAATAATCATCATATAGGCCATTGTGTGACTCGCATGCCCTAAACAGAGTCACGAATGATGATACTTATCCAGTCCTATTATTACCTGATTTAACAGCTCAAATCACAGGTGCTCACGTATTTCCCAAAATCAACCTGCTAGGTGACTTCCAGAAAATCAAGTTGAAGCATCAAGCGTAAAGAAAATGTGTGTAACCACGCTGTTTGGTATGTACGTTTTTCTGTACATCTCACTCAGTTTTAGATCGCCTTCACAAAGGTTTGTGAGTTTTCTTAAAGTAGTCGTGGAAGTTCTTACAGGACGATTCATATATTGGTCTACTTTCTAAACCTAGAAAACGTAAAGAAGTTATTCCATCCCCCTTACTGCCCTATGGTTTAAACTGGCAGCAGATAAATACGAAATAGTTGTAGACCTGCACGAATTTCTTGGATAGTTCTAATCTATGAGGGTATCTCACCCCGCATGACAGAGTTGCAGTCATGGGCAATCTCCTTGCACCTGTCACTTATAAATCTCGAAGAGAGTTAATTTATAAGCATATTTCATTTTTACAAGAATCAAGAGAAATTCACGACCTCTATCTTAGCTTGGTTACATGATCTCTAGAACGGTGCACAGAAAAGCAGTAAATACACATTAAGTGGCTTAAAATTTCTGCAAGTTCCTTTCGGAAGGCTACACTAAACTAAGGAACCCATTAAAAGACGCCTCATTTCGTATATTCGTGGATACAAGTGCGATGAGTGTCGGGTCACATTATAACAACATCAGAAGGGAAAAAGAGTACCGTTAGTTTTTTGTCAAGAGGTTTCTTCCCAGTTCAGTCTAAAACTCCTACGTTTGGAAGGAAGTTCCTTGCCGATTTTTCCGCAGTAAAAATTCTTTTCCACGATAAAAGACTCCATGATAACCCTTTTTACTGACCAAAAGGCTTTTGTTTTTCAATTTATTTCTCCAAGTCTTTTTGCCGACCTTCAGTAGTGACATGCGAATGGTGCAGTCAAGTAGTCGTTTGATGCTATGCTTAAACGCCCCCTGCTTGCCCTTTATCTACGCTCTACACGTCTTACTTTAATATTTTCAAATCATTAGATTCCTCTATTCCCTTCAGTCAATTCGTGTAAGCCCTAAAATCTTTCATGGCAGAATTGCGCCCTCGTCCTTGCGCAAGATCCCTCCGGATCAGAGTGTACACATTCCTAACGTTTTCCAACTTTCTACCAATGTATTATTAGAAACAACAGAAACTCCTATACATACCTGAATAAAATATTGGTCTTTTTCCCTTTAAAGTTCGCCTAAGACTATTATTTCTGTTGCATTAAGATCAGCTGATATTAGGACGGTTGTAATCTGAAATTTGGAGCTATATTGGCTTCCACCTGACCAGCAAAGAATCATAAAAGTGACATGCCTCACCGCTAATGAAATTTGTTCATGACACACACATATAGTGCCTTCTCAGACATAACACATCCGCAAAATATTTTAAGTGACAATAACCGATTAGGAGAGTTTTTTCCGTAAATTAGTGACTGCATGGTGCATCGAGAACAGTGAGCCGATTGGTAGGCCAGATTGTATTGTAGGAATTGACGAGAGCTCATTTGGACACCTTAAATACAACGTAGGGAGGTTGATAGAAGAATGCCAGTGGGTTTTCGAGATCAACGTAAACTTTATTAGATATCAAAAATGCTAAGATTTTGCACTCAAATAACATCATTTCTGATTACTCGAAGGCATACGGTTCTCTTTCGGACGAAAGATTTCTTCACCTGACTGTTAACCATTTGATCAATTTCATCGATACGAAATCTTTGGCAAACACGAATACACTCGAAGGGCTGTGGTCAGCGACTAAAAGAAATGTACCTGTCTGGGGACGGCGGAAGGAGTATTTTGTTGACTATCTAGCCCGCAGCATATTCATGCGTCGATTCCCCCAAAATAACAGCCGCCTTCATCACTTCCTATTAGCAGCAGCGAATCTATTTAATCCTGTTAATCCTAGATCCTTCCATCAGTAAATAGTAAGTTTTGCCGTGTGTGTTTTTTGCGTATTTAGTTTTGCTAGATTTTTAAATTGTTTATTACTTATTCCTGAGGCGCAAGTGAAGCAAGAAGGGGGCAGAGTATAGGAGCGGAATCTACCCATAATGGCAACCAAGAGCTCGGCTCGATTAAAGATTCCAGCAACCAAGTGGCATGCTTTTAGTAGTATAAAATAGTAAAAATTGTGTTTTTATGTCAGTCATCATTTACGGCCTCGTTTTGGCGGAGGAAGCAGTTATTTTTAAGATAGTATCACTGCAAATAGAGCCCTACTCAAGGTGCTACTATCTTAAAAAATAAGTGCTTTTCGCGCCTAATCAAAGCCGTAAATTTCAAATAGAATGCCTAAACACACCGTTAGTAGTTTTTACTACTAAAAATACGCCATAGGTCTTTTGAAGTTTCCACTAGAATTGTACAATATTTATTTAATTATATACAGGTGGTTATCATATCGACTTTAATCAAACCTTTTATTAAAACGTGATCATTTGCAGTCATATTTGTGGCACTTAAATTGCAAGGTAAGTGGGCTTGTGACATCCAAATTGTATGATAGGTAGACCCATTGAGGAACCCCCACAAAGGGGGCTCGGTGGATCTAGAAAATCCTAAAAATAGGTACTCGCATGAATTAATGAAATAATATACTATGTAATAAATAGTGAACCAAAGAAAATTAGAGAGGAATAATAAATATCCCAATTATATATTTATTAACGAAATATGTATAGAGCAAGCAGATCGCCAGTCTCACGCGTACATACACTAACATACGCACGCTAGGAAACAGTTGCCAGTCAAAAAGCTCTCAATTATAGATGTCGTAGAAAAGGCTCCCGACGATATACTATATATCTATTCTTCGTGGGGATTATTCTTTATTCGAGTGCGGGATTGATCAAATGCCGGAGAATGACTCTACGTTAATAAATAGGCCTGGAGAGGACTTATTTATCTTCAATATACTTAAGAAGTGGAACGGAGCCCAAGGATAAATAATATTTCAAGCATTAATAAAATAGAATTTTATTAATTAATCTAACAAAACAACACGGAAAATATTTACATGACCGGGGATTAAAGTGGGAGATACACATGAAATTAAAAAGGTCATGGGATAAATTTGACTAAACGGAGGATTAAGATTTGGGGAGATTTAAAATGACAAAGCAAACAACAAGGAAAAGGGACGGCTAGATCTGTGTTAAAGAACGGTGTTACGTAACGAGGTGGCAAGAACAGACTTCGAGGAGTAGGGAGTGAAGTGGTTCTCTGAAATTCGAGTGAACCTAGAGACAGGATACCGGAGATGTTCTAGATGAATAATTGAGGTTATTGGAGTAATCAAGCATTCTCTAGAAGAACGTTAAAAGGGGGAATTAAATTACCACTGACGTGATATCAGGGGAACGAGAACCGTTTCTTGTCGAACGGGCTCGAAGAACAATGACTGTTCTAAAGTTGTTCTCTTTCTGAACAACAGGGAAGCCCTGTTGACTTGGCGTCTCGAGGGGCACGAACCTTGGCACTCAAGGATATTGTCCTCTTCTGGACAATAAGGGGGTTCTCGAGATAGAGTTCCTAGGTGCACAGGAGAGACCGGATCGGCGTGATGCCTCGCGAAGATAATCAGGATCTGCTTCAAACGCGAAATTCTATCGCATAAATAGCCCGAGCCAGCCCTTCAGGGTAGGGGACTATGGAGGTTTCATGGAATGTCCCGGTAGCGCTTAGAAAAATCTTATTTTCCCATAAGCCTAATTCAACTGGCCAGATCGACGCCTGGAGGCAAGCGGGGGATTGAACCTCCTTGAATAAACTCGAAGCGGGGGAAGACAATACTCGGGAATGGTGGGTCGATAAGAACGCCGTTCTACTCTCTGCCACAGGATGCACCTTGGAAGCAGGAGTTTTAATATGTGATAGAAGTGAGGCGCTGCCACC
Organism: Ceratothoa steindachneri; assembly: GCA_963969495.1. NCBI lineage: Eukaryota > Metazoa > Arthropoda > Malacostraca > Isopoda > Cymothoidae > Ceratothoa > Ceratothoa steindachneri. The sequence goes on along the minus strand of OZ018322.1, from coordinate 79,682,669 downwards.
TTAGGCAATTCTATCATAATAAATAACAGGGAAAAGCTGAATAAATACAGGGCAATGTATGCCTTGACCAGTTAAAATTTCCACAAGACTGTGAAGAGCAAGCGATCTCTCTGATACGGAATAGTCTCAAAACGTGAAAAATATCTAAGTTAAATAATTGCACATAACTCTTGTAGCTCCGCCCAACGAAGGAGCCCTCAAATATTACTGATCGTTGGCTCCGACCCGCAACCAGGTCAAGTGAAAAAGGTCATGCTACTTGGAGACGGGACGCTGATATATATTAAAACCAATACACGGGAGGCAAGTAAGGGAGAGAGAGAGAGAGAGAGAGAGAGAGAGAGAGAGAGAATCAGTCAAGTCGTCCGTCAACAGCCTGTAGCCATTAATAGGGTTACGAATCCGTTTCCCTCATCCTTGAATCTTACCGCCTTTATACTCAGCTATATAACTTTAAAAAGGAAGACTACACATAACAGCTTAGAACTCTAAGCGTTTGGTCTCATTTCAGTTTCCCCAAACTAAGAATAAAACCCATTTATCTCCTTTTCTTTACTCACAATTAGCGAGGCACCTTCGGCAACCCAGCCTAATCGCGTATTCCCCCGCGAGAAACTTAAAGAGGCAGAAAAAATTCGATTGGATTACAAAACTAGGTCTATTACCTACAAGCCCACGATACTCGTCACGTCACCCTCTGCCAGAAGCCATCACTCACGCAGCACTACTATAACGGGTGACTTTAAGAAGCGCAATAACATCGAGGATCTTCATATTAATCGCTCTGATAACTTAGTTTTGCTAATCCTCTTGTATTATAATTTCTTTGTTTTGCTTACAAGTATTATATTTGAAAGTTTTTCCATAATAATAATAAACCAATCCTATTTTACAAGTTTTACTTTTGTACCAATAAAAATATTTATAATTGAATAAGTATAAATATACGGAATAATTACAATGGTGATAACTCAAACCATCTTTTAATAGGTGGACAAATTCGCCATATTTGCTACTTATCCTCTCGGCAATAGATTTCTTTAATTAAATCGTTCATTTATTTGATTATACGGGAAGCATTATATTGCACTTAATATATTTTCATTTACATAGATATTTTATAATCGAGCAAATTAAATGAATAATATATTCTTATGTTTAGTTTCCTTCTAAAACAATGCAAAAGACTACTCGTACTTGGGTTACCGTGAAAAAATATAATAGTCACGGACTAAATAATGAACTGCTTACAAAATGACATTAATTAAAAAAAATACGAATGAGGCTGTTCACTCTCTTACGTTAAAGAGAAATGGTATATTATAATATTGAATTTCTTTATTTATAAAATACTACGAAGAGACGGAACGTTATTCTCACCGAATAGTATTCGTGCTTTTCTGCATTCTTACGTTCGAAGTAAGGACACCCGAGCCGAGCTTATTTTAAAACAGCCCTACGTCTGTTTTTGAAAAGAGAAATACTACTTTTTTTCGTTCATCTAAAACTGAAATGAGCGCTTAAGCTCACTACTTCGTTCCCCGCTGGCTAGTACCGTGGACTCGTGGACCTAGGCTGCTCATAACGTTCGTTCCAACTATGCCAGTCGACTGTGACATGGCATAATAGAGGGAATTGACGGAACTGGTTTGAGGAGTAGCCAACATCAGAAATCAATTTCAGAAGCTCCCGAAGAAAGGGGCGGACTGCGAACTCCACGGCGGCAGCCCTGGGTGAAGGAAGTTGATTCGGCCTTCACTCACTCACCTAAGCACATAACACATCACTTACATTAAACTTTCATTCCCAAAACACGATTAAGAAAAGAAGACTATAAAAACTAGAGGACCAACTTGGAACAAGGCCCTTTACCCTCTTTCAGGAGAGATGGATACGATGAATAGAGTCCTCCTCAGGGGGCTGCCCGGCCAACAAGCAGTTCCGGCCAACAGCAAAATATGCCAGACCCTCTTTGCCGAACTAAAAGTCACCTTGATACGGTTAATAGAGGTCGGCAATGGATACATCGCACTATGCTCCCAACTAAAAGAGGTAGACGAACTCTTCTCAACTAAGGGAAGAACAGCACTGAAAAAAATTGAACTTGAGGCAAACTGGAGTATTGTCTCCCGTAAGATCGAGAGCTGGATTGGGGACGACCGGCAGGAGAAATAAGAGAACAAATTGAGAAAAACCATATATGGGCTAAATTAGACAACTCCTAAAGCTCAACAACCACACTTATGTGTTCAAGATCCAATCCGAATCCATGGAGATGGCTACCAAAGCTAAGACAGATGGACTTCTCGCAATTAATATGAGAATACCCTCAGAAAACATAACACAGGAGAAGTTTCATAACATCCAAATGTTCTTCTCTTGCTACAAATGAGAGACACATACCAGCTTCAACTGCCCAGACTAAGATAAGAAGAAGTGTAATGAGTGCGGCCAAGAGGGAAACCAGTTTAAAGACTATGCATCAACCGCCAAGAAATGCCTAAACTGTGCCCTTACTTGCCCAAAGAGAAAGGAAATAATAATAAGAAAAGAAGAGGATGCGCGAACCAGAAGCAATCAGAGCTAAGCGTTTGCAGCTTCAAAAAGCACTCTTCAAATTCCAAACCCCACGGCGAATCTGATTAGTGAAATGAGCGGAACATCAAGATACCAGGATGCCATGAGAAGGAGCTTCTTAACTCACTGCTCCAAGCTAACAACTTGCTGATAGTCAAGGTACTCCAAACCCCCGAATCTGCATAAATTTTGAACATGGCAGTCTCCAACCCAAACCCTCAACCCCAGAAAGTCAAGAAAGTTAAGAGAAGAAGGTAACATTTGAGGAAGAAAAACAAAAGAAAGCCGAGAGAAAGAGACCAGTACTACCGACTCGCAATCTGATTCAAAAGAGGAAGGCAAGCCAGTCCACAACACCAGATAGCAAAGTACCTCTAGAAGCAGGTCAAAAAACCCCAGCACCATCAAGAAAAATAAAAACAAGAACCAATCAAGGAAGAAAGTCTTATCCACCCACCGTTGAAGAAAGTCCTATCTATCCACCGTTGAAGACAGTCCTTAATAGGGACCCTAGACTACAAAGAAGATAAAATAACACATCACAATGCATAGAGACACCCAAAGATCTTAAGCATTAACAACAATGGTTGGATAACAAAAAGAGTGCAGTACGGAAACATTTTGAGAACAATTGATGCCGATATAATCCTAATTTCGGAACACGAAGTCAACACTAACGGTGAAACCATAAAAATATGAAATTACGAAGGGCTAACTGTAAACCACTCTCAAGAACATTACGACCGAACAGCTATTGCGGCAAAAAAAGGAAATCAATCACAAGCAACTCAGGAACTTAAAAGATTCTTACCTCGCAATTGAGGTAGACATAAGCTTGGGGAAAATGGTCATCAACCCGGGTTATCAACCGCCGAGGCGCGACTATTTACCTAACCATACCATCATGAGTATATTCGGGCGAATGGTCCCAACTCTTCTAATGGGGGATCTGAATGCACGATGGGCAGAGTCCGGGTATACTCGTACAATTGGAGAAGGTGGATGCTTAGACACCCTCTTGCACAGGAACATCGTCCAAAGATTTTGTCCTTACTTTCCAACTTACATAACGGAAAGATCAGCTATCAAGCCTGACATCGGCTTGTCCAATTTCCTCCTCTCCTTTAATTATCTCGTGACCCCTAAGGTAATTCCTTGTAACGACCATATAGGGATTAACTTACGAATTAATGTTAACCCAATAGCAATTCAAGCCCGCGCAAGGAAAAACTACAAAAGGGAGAATTAAGGTAATTACGAGCGTTTCCTCAGGAACCACATCCCGACAATCTTGAAAGAAGCAACGCTCGATGAGATGGACGAGGAAATGGAAAGGCTAGAGTACCAATTAATAGAGGCGGACAGACAGTTTGTTCCCAAACCCATGTACCGAATAAAATCTGCGTACAAATAGACCTCTCACATGAAAGATTCACACCGTTAACTGAAAGAATTATATCAAAGAAGCATCACGACGGAAACATCACGTGAAATAATGTACCGTACAATAGAAATCAAATAAGAACTTAAGATACTGGTCTGGGAACAACCCAAACAAAGGTGGAACGAGGCTGTCGAGGAATTAGATAGCGAAGTTACTCCAAAGGAAATCTGGACTAAGATCAAAAGTCTCAAAGGAATTCCACAGGTAGAAAAAATGGATCTTGAAGATGCCACCGGTGTGCTAAGGGCGAAAGAAAACGAAATAGAGAAGATTCTTAGAGAACATTGGGAACAGAGCTTCAAAATCAGTAAAGAAAAAAATGAAGAATTTGACAGATTTTGAAAATCAAATAATAGACGAGCTAAATGAGATGATAAATAAAATGCATTCAAACCACCAGGTGATCAGGGTAGAAGGAGATGAGGTGAATAAAATGACGCTAGAATAACAAGAAAGCGCACTTTACTCTTTTTAACAAAGAGCAACAGATCGATAAGGGCTTACGAAGATCAACTTCATCAAAGCACCGAGATGCGTCGGAGAAAGAATGCTGAACATCTTCAATGCCTACTTAAATGTAGGCTACTTTCCCGATGCTTACAAAACTGCTAAGATTATCTTCATAGCCAAAACTGGAAAACATCCGACGAGAACAGAGAGTTACCGCTCAATATCCCTCCTTGAAATTGGGGGAAAACTCTTTGAGAAAATCCTAAACAGAAGACTCTTCGATCACTTGAAAGAAAACTCGCTATATAACAAACGGAAGTGTGGCTTTAGGAAAATGAGAAGCACTGACGTGGTAATGAGTCTCATCACGGAGAATATTGCACAAGCGAAAGGGGACGGAGCTATATCAACATCGTATGTAAAGACGTATCCAAGGAATTTGATAAAATCTAGATAAGGGGTATACAGTATAAAATCCTACAACTGGATTTAAACTACAGGCTCAAGAAGATCCTCTGCGACTACGTCATGGAGAGATCAGCATATATCCGTATAGGTAACACGGAAAAGCTCCCCCTTTCCCACTCAGGCAGGATTGCCCCAAGGTGGGTGCCTATAAACGACCCTGTATTCGATATATACAGCCGATATCCCCGAGCTCGTCAACCCCTGGAATTTAAACATACAATTTGCCGACGATATGAGTTAAATTCATTGCCAGCTACCGAAATACACTTATGAAAGCTCGAATGACTGCTAAGGAAATGAAAAATGTTAACGAATATGAGAACAGATGGAAGATACGAACCAACCGGAAAAAGTCTAAGATTGTCCCGTTGGGAAGGAGAAACAGTTGCAGATGTGAGAGTGGAGGCTGCACGTTGTCCCTACATCAATGAGTGCAATGTACTCGGAATGAAAATCACTTTTACCGGGTACAGGAAGCACGTCTCAGATCGGATACTGAAAGTGAAATCTGCAGTCAGAACCCTCAACACTTTTAGAAACCTGAGGAGAAAAACAAAATGAAAATATACATGGCACTAATAAGATCAACTCTAATATACCCTTCAGAAACTCTCTTCAGTGTTCCAAAATCGGCACTAGAAGAGTTGCAAAGAATACAAAACAAATCCGTGTATATCATTACAAACACAAGAAGAAAGGAAATGAAGGGAACAGAAGCCTTACAAAAAGCGGTGGAGATCACTCCGCTCAACTCTCTCCTAAAAGAAAGAACAGAATTCATGAAAAAAATAACATCTTACCCCACCGACGAGATTAGAGCACTCTTAGAAGAAAATCAAAGGAATCCATGCCAAGCAAGATTCCCAAGCAGCGCCAGAAAGCTTGGAAACAAATTTGTCCCGTTTTATGCATAAGAATACGAAACAAATCTCAATCAATATTACAACTGACAATCAAAATAATAACAAAATTAGACATAAAAGCTGAACAAGAAAATCTCAACCCATGAAGACTTCAAAAATAAACAAGAGCAAACAAGAAAATGAAGAAAAGAACAGGAAGATAGTACGAAAACAAAGAACAAACACTAGAAACAATAAAAAAACAACTCCATCAGCACAAGCAGTAAGATTTAAACATAACTAAAAAGTTACTCAAAAACATAGAAACGTAAGAAAGTCACTTTAAAAACACAATAAACAAACACTTAACCAAGAATACGTCATGAACATAAAGAGGAAAACACATAAACTAATTCAACGGCTTGAATGCCGAATTTATGCATATATTTGCATGTATATGTGTACATGTAAATATATTAAACTACATTAAGACAACAAATAAAACAATATTTGCAACTCTTTTACTTTCTTACTTTTCACCTCTATCGTTCTTGTACACTAATATCTCCCACACCCACATTTTCCCCACCTCTCCCACAATACAATACTACGAAGATGGCAGCAAAAGCCCAAGAAAAAGTGCTGTTAGTTTTCAGTATGATGATTATCCATCCTAAACAATTAAAGGAAAACATTTTTAAATGTAAAAATGTGCTTTAATTACTACGCTATTGAAGACCATACTTCGGCCAACTTCCCAATTAAAGGAAAAATCATGTCTTCTTAGTGCGCCACAGAGGGACTCGATTTTAGGAATTGCAACAAGGCTTCGAAGAAATGTGTTAACCCTGAAGGAAGACGCCACCGAATCATGGCAATGCAATCAATGCCTTAAAAGAAAAGAGATAATTAAAAAATAGGAGAGAGAATATCAAGAAAAGAAGTTCATGGAAGCAGCAGCAGCAGCAGCAAAGACGCAAGAAAAAAAACGGCAGCACTACACAACATCTCATTGAGCATGTTTGTGAAATTATATACATTCGTGATCCACGCCCATGTACAGAACGCACCCTAGCCTGGAACATATGAGAAGACATTAAACGCGTTATTGAAAGCTAACAGATTGGAACCGATAATCTTTAGCCATGAATTAAATTCATCAGCAATATTAAAAAAGCCGGTGACAGAGAAGGACGCTTATTGAACGCTCAGGAAGAAGAGAGCTCGACAAAATTGGAAGAGGAAAGCGACATCGAAGAAGAAAGTTCCAAATCAGCAGAAGAGGATCCTAATAGGGTAACGAAAAAAACCCAACGAAGATAGAAATCCAATTCGGGGAGGAGTCCGAGCCAACCAACTCGAAATATCTCACCTAGCCCGGCTCCCACTACCATTAGGAAAAACACACAAACCAAAGGAAACACATAACAATCAAAGATACGGAAATAAGACCCACTTATTTCTATAGACGGATTAAACGATCAAATGGACCGGCAACGCTTTAAGTATCACCCACTCACGATGGTCAATCCTAGCTTCGGAGCAAGCATCCCAAGAGGATTGCAGATCATGGGATAATACCAATAATGCATGAGTAGTGCTAACACCTTTCCTGAAACCAAATTGCATAGCCTGAAAATTTAGTGGGAATTCAGTAATTTGTATAGTCCTCTTGCTAATAACACAGGCCTGCGTTTGAAAAAAACTTTATGTTCCCCAGGATTTTTTGGGGGTTTCTTAATGAATCCAACCTCCTAAGCTCAAAAATGAATGTATATTTGTTCAATCAGGTCAGATTTTCTCAGTACAGCATACACCATTTTCATTGAGATTACCTCATTTTTTCTGAATTTAAAAAATAAACCTTTCTCTATCTAATAATCATTATTACTGTTATATCATATAAACAGGAATACACGTATGTAAACTATAATTCTTTTAATAAAAAAAAAATAGAAGAATGCAACATAATAAAGAAAATAATTATAATTTCAAAGAACAGACGCCCTTGATGATTTTCGTTTGTGCCTGTCATCTGGTGCATCACGCTTCAAACACCAACAGTAGTCAGCAAGCATGTTTCCGTTCTATTTACACTGGTACCTGGATTCCATTGTTTTTATGTCCTGGTGGAATCTTTGCCCCTGTTCTTTACTGTAATCCCCGCAGTTGTCGGGAAAATAATCCAGATGAAACTGTAAAAAGTGTATCTTTATAGACATTCGAGTTCCCAAATGTTTGAGACTTGTTAAGAGCTGATTGACCAGGGCAACATATTCTTCTAGGCTTCTTTTATTGCCTATAAAATTGTTAACTAGAGCTTTGAAAGCTTTCCAGGCATCTTTTTCTATGTCTTTTATTGATGCATCAAATTGCTGATAAAGTTCCTGATTTGAAGTCCATAAAAAATTCCCCCATGGAGCTTAGCGTCACTAATTTGTGGAAATTTTTGAAGAAGAAATTTAAAAGCTTGGCCTACTTTATTAAGGGTTTTGACATAATTTTTCATTATGCCAAGCTTTATATGCAGTGGAGGGAGGAGTATTTTTTGAGGAGGCACTGAAGGTTCAGCTATAACATTGTTTGATCTAATTCTAAATGCTTCTCGTGCAGGCCAAACCTTCTTCTCATAGTGCATACTATTTGCACGACTGTCCCATAAACATAGGAAACAGGGATGCTTCGTGTAGCCTGTTTGCGTCCCAAGCGTAAGAGACACTACCTGAAGAAAATTTAGCACGGTATGTAAATTCAGTGTAATATTTCTAAAAACAAATTCAAAGTAATATTTCTTAAAACAATAAGAATATGAATATGTACTGAAAAATCCTGTATGCCGATGCATTAAATCATCGTATTGGAACTAATTGGATATATGTACATCTTATTTTGAGTTTATTGAGTTGTGTTGTATACCTTCTCAATTAGGATAAGTTCCTCATTAACCCAATAGGATGCATTAACCTATAGGGACACATTTCAACAAAAAAAATAACTCAAAAATGACTCATGATTTCCAGATTTGCATTCCTGTAAAATGTAAGTTGACCAAAAGGTGTATACAAATATTAAAAATTAAAAATGGAAAGGTCAATATCAAAAAGCTTAGAAATGCCAAGTGTAAAATGATCTAACCTTTAAGTCACCACATATCCTCCACTTCTAGCTAGAGTAATTTATTGCATCCAGCAATTTTTTCATATTTTCCTAACTTTCAGTAAGTTGTATTGAATGGCCTATAGGAACGGAAGCTATCTTGTTACCAATATTCAGTAACATCGCTTTTAACTTCTACTGGAGGAATCTATGAACAGTCTCCATTATAATGGGTTGAAGGGAATTCCAAGGGCCTCAACAAGTACTTTAATATTGGCGCAGTATACTAAAGAGCTGGAAGAATGCTGTAAAAAATAGCTTCGAAACTCTTGTTCTCTATTTCTGTACCCCCCTAAATGTTGTTTCTTAAGCGAGAAGATTACTTTCACGAAGTCGAGAGCCAAGAAGTTGTGTATTCACCTTTGAAACCCCCAGATTCCTGGTCAGGTCATTTAACTGAACTTGAGTGAATGGTCTTGCAACCATATCATGTGTGGAAACCTGATAAGACTCAGATGTGTCATGATCTTGGTCAACTTCAATTTTAATCTCTTCATGTACCTCTATATGTTCAGGGGGAGAAGGTATAGGAATTCCTGGGCCATGGGGCAGGGGTTTGATGGCAGAAGGAACATCCGGATATGCCACACAATGTTTATTCTTCTTATTTATACCTGTGGAAAATATAATTGCATATTACATAAAGTAATTGATTTGGAGTTGCAGATAGTACATAAATGTTTAGTAAAGGATATGTTCATGCAGAAGTGAACTATGTTAGTTTTTAATTTTATGCTAAGTCTTTGCATAATAATGAAATTTTCAGGAGCCAGTATAATACAGAAAGCTTAAATACTTGATACAATGCTCACCTTTAAGATTTGTCATGCAAAAATAGCAGTCCGTAGTGTGGTTCTTGCCATCTCTCCACACCATGGGAACACCAAAAGAGAGGGACTTCTGTTCGCCCTGACCCCAGCGTCTTAAAATTATGTAGCATCTCTTGCAACAGATATGTGGTGCCAAACTTTTATCTTGATCTCTTAGCCTTACTCCAAAATATGCATGATACAAAGATTTAATTACAGGAGGGATTGTACTTTGCTGCTCGGGAAAAGTCACTTTGCCGCAAACATAGCAAAATCTGTCGGAGCTATTCTTACATTTTCTGTTCATTTTTAACTTAACCACTATTATTATTATTATTCTTATTATTATAATGCTAAGCAATTTTTAAACCGGCAAAATATAAACCTATTTGCATAATTACTTAAAATGTACACAAAATTTACTGCGAATAGAGCAGTGCAAAAACTATTGAAATTTGATGTAATATAGGAGATGTATAAACTATAAAATTATTATCACCCTTTGTATCGCAAAAAATGGAGGTGATAGAGAAAAACGGATGACAGATTCGGTTTTTGAAGGTCAATTTTATTAAGAAACACTATAGAAAACCTAAGGTACATTTTTGACGGAGACCAGTGTAATATTTCCTAAGCTTTTGAAAGAATTGGATTAATAGAAATTGATTTATATTCCAAGGAAACTTGTGTAGGAGAGGCTCCTTTAGGAATTGGAAAAACATTAGCAATTCACATGGATCCGAACTTCCTTTATAACAACAATAGTGCAGCTTCAGAAAATCACAAAGCCCAAAATGGCAATTTATACCATTAGAGCAAACATTCCCTGAATCAAATGAGAAGGGAGTTATGTGGACTTCATTTGGGTAAGAGAGATGCAATTTATAATTGTCAGGATGAGTCTCAGTGGCACACTTGAGAACATTCTCTCTTATTTATTGATCGAGTGAGCTGCTTATACAAGTTTATTTAACACCAATGGGATGAAATTTGAACTAAAAGCAAGCTTATCACATGCAGGCTGCCTAAGCACAAAAAAATACTTATATGTATATATCGCAGACCTCCCAACAAAGACAGGGGCCTTAATATTTAATTCGCTGATGGCACCACTCAATTAATCGTATGTCTATTCAAAAATACACAAATACAATCTTTAATATCAGAAGAGGAAATAATAAAAAACGAATATGAGCGCAAATTTTAAATAGTAACTCTAGTTTTGTACAAGCTATCATATGTGTGGGTGAGAATAGAAAATATACCTACGTGATGAAAATTAATTCAACCGGATATAGAATGAACGTCACAGGGCAAATCCAAAGAGCCTTGGCAGCAGTCAAAACTATGTATCGGTTCAGAAAATTCTGAATGAAAACAGAAGAAAAACATAGATAGTAACCGTTAGAGAAATAATTCTATAGTCACCTTTCATCTTCCTCTACCTCTCAAGATTAAAAAGATAGCCTTGCAGACGATACAAAGGATACATAAGTAAAATCTGTGACCCCTAGAGAGCTAGAAACAGAGAGAGAGAGAGAGAGAGAGAGAGAGAGGAGGCAGGAAGAGCCTCAATCAAATAATTAAGATCACTCTAATTAATACAGTTATCGAAAAAAGAGAATATTCAGTGAAGGAAAAAATTGTTCTTGTCCAAAAAGAGGAAGAGAGAGCGCTCCTAGAAAACAACCTAGAAAGTCGCTGACACGCAAGATTGCGTAACTGCATGAACAATTTAGAAAATAATAACGAGGCAACAATTAACGCATAAAAATCATGGAAAAAGTTAAAAATAAACTAACGAAATAAAACAACTCGAGGAAAGGACCTCAGGCCAACTACAGAATATAAGGAAAATAGCGAAGAGGCTAGAAATTAAACATCACACAATAAATTGCAGCAACTAAACAAGATAAAACTATTCAAGAAAATGGTTTGAACGCTACTAATTAGCGAATTACCCAACACTCAAAATATCATAAAATATAACACATGATGAACCCAATATAACCGAAATATACACATGAAAAAACAAGAAAAATATGTGATTAAGCTGACCACTAGGCACCAATGCATCCTTTTGCAAACCTAATGCTTTCCTTTCCTTTCGCCACTATCCTACTCTGCTCTACATATTTATTATTTTCCTTTGAACTTACACCATCAGTTTTAATAAATATGAATAAGGAGAACACTTTGTACTAAAGCAAGAAATAAATTAAATAAAAGGAATAATAATAGGGGAAAGTGGCCAAATACACATGCACTAACCTAGAAAAAAATATATATCTACGTAATTCTATCTCATTAAAATTTATGAAATTGACAAGACAAAGTAAGAGGGATAGATAGAATGTGAAAATATAAGACAAGGAATACAAAATAATCAAAATAACTGGGAAGAACCGTATATCTCTCGAAAAATCTTCCTACAATAAATTCCTTTGGATATAGTGTTACTTGTCTAAAGGGGGATTTTGTGTTTGTTTTGTTTTTTGCACTGACCCAAACTTTATTTAGCCCCATTAATTAAATATTTTGTTTCGTGAATCAGTTTACTCAGCTTATAATCATAACTATTTTAATTGTTATTTCATAGGTCAATGTGAAACAATTCTTTCTTATACAGGGTGACCCCCCAAAACGGGCCTGCAATGTCTGTGAACACAACTAGATCTCAATTGGAGTTCCAGCAAAGAATATACTGCTTCAAACATTACTACCAGACAGGTTCGTTCAAGAAAGTGTAGTACACTTTCGTACATCAGTTCGTATGTGAAAAAGTCCCCTCAAATAGGAGATTTCAGGACTGGCTGGACCACTTTGAGAACTATGGGACAGCGGAGAGTCTCAATGCAGGCGGACACAAACGTCGAAGTCATTCAGGACGTCCCAGGAAGCGTGCAGCTAAGCTGGTCGAGAGCGTGAGAGAGTCAGTTCAGCAGAGTCAAAAACGCTCAGTGCGCATGCGAAGTCAGTCCCTCGGTATATCCCATGAGACTTGCAGAAGAGTTCTAATAATGGATATAAAGACTTACCCATACAGAATTCAGACCAAGCAGACCCTTAGAGCACCAAACAAGGAGCAGAGAAAGGCTATGGCAGTCATGATACTGGAGAAGATTCAGGAGACCCCAACTTTCCTTAACTTCCGTTGGACCTCAGATGAAGCTGAATTCTATTTTTGAGGAAAGGTAAACTCGAAGACAAATGTCTTCTGAGGTACATCCAGACCAAATGAGGTAGTCACCAAACCCCTACACTTCCCTAAATGCACGGTATGGACTGCAATCTCAGCCAGAGGCATCATCAGACCATTCTTCTTCGAGGAATCTGGCGTGACGGTGACAGTCACTAAGGAGCCGTATGTTAAGGTCCTCAAAACCTCCAAGAGGCAGCTGCAGACCCTGTTCCCGTCGCTTATGGAGAAGTTCTGGTTCCAGCAAGATAGAGCAGTCTCTCATACCTCAAACCAGTCCCGAGATTGGCTGAAAGAGAACTTTGTGGCCGTGTGATCAGTCTTAAGACTGATTTGGAGTGTGAACCTCATAGCCCAGACCTTAGCCCCCTAGATTTCTTTCTATGGGGCTACCTTAAAGCCATAGTGTACGCAGGGAGACCCATGAGCAAAACTAATTCCCTGGGAAACCTTGGGTGACTTTGGCAATTATATTATTTGAAAGGGAATCCAAAACAATATAAGAGTTTCATATATCGTTAGAATCGGGCGAATAGTTATGATGTTATTGCCAAAACAGAATAATTGCCTGGCTAAATTTGGAAGGACTTTGGCAATTGTATCATTTGAAAGAGAATGTAAAACAACATAAAGTTTTCAAATTTCGTTATAATTGGCTGAATTGTTAATTCTATTTAAAAAATAAAGCAAAATGTGGACCGACCGACATAATGCAGCATAGTGAGATGTAGAGTCACCCACGACTAAAAATTCACAACCTTCTAAACGCTTATTCAGAAGCAAAACTAAACTTTTTGTCACACCACATTTATCGAATTACAAAGGCGAAAAAATGGTCGCACCCTAATTGCATAGTCTAGTATACTATAACAACATATTACTGCATAGTCTAGTATACTATAACAACATATTATTGCATAGTCTAGTATAATAGAACAACATATTATTGCATATTCTAGTATACTATAACAACATATTATTGCATAGTGTTGCTTATCATATAGCATATTATTTCATGGCATAGTATATTATAGCATAACATAGTATAGTATCTCCTAAAATAGTATAGCCTAGCATTGCATAGCCTAGTATAGCCTAGTATTGTCTAGAATAGTATAACTTTTTATAGTATAGCCTAGTATTTTCTAGAATAGTTAAACATTTAAGAGCATCGCCTAGTATAGTCTCGAATTGTAGCCTGGCAAAATCTAGCTTACCGTAGGATAGCCTACCATAGTATTACCTCAAACTAGCATAATAAAGCCTAGCGTTGTATAGACTAGCCTAGATTGCCTAAAATAGAAAAAACCTACGTAGCATACCCTAGCATAGTATATCATAGCATAATATAGTATAGCATAGTATAACAGAGTAGATTTTGTCATGGCATAGCCTACCGTAGTTTGGTTTAACCTACACTATCCTTTTCTAGCTTAGTATACCCAAGACCAGCCTATGATTCCTTATAATAGAAGAACTTTCATACCATACTCTAGCGGAGCTAGCATAGTACAGCCTAACTTTACATAGTATATCCCATCCGTCAACCGAGGTCCTTTATAAGTCCTAGATTCAGAACTACATAATCGCACGAGGGCCCTTTGTGGCCTTTCACTTATAGACTCGTATTTGCCTTGATAATTATAATCATTTGTCAATTTTTTTTAAACTCTTATGTTAGTGATTAAGTATCTAATTAAAAAACATAAATGGCTTAGGTTAGGCCTTATTTGTTTGTAACCTAAAATTTATGAATGAGGGTAACTTGGGTCCGTAACTTAAGGCCTCACCACGACATGACTGCGAAAAGAGGCTGATGTATTACTGACATCTGTGTAAACACGCCGTTTTTGATAATTCTTCCTTATTTTTTAGTTAAATACACTTAGGTTTTTTAATTTTCTTCCAATTAAAATGAAGAAATGCCTTAGGTTAGTATGGTATTGAAATCACACAAACCAGCAAGCCTATTTTGTCTGGAAAATACAGTTTTATAGGTATAAAATAGGCCCTGAGCAAAGTTTTTATAAAACTTTAGATATAAAATAGTATCCCATGAAGAGCGGCACTGTTTTGTATAATTAGATATAAGTTTTAAAACATAACTGATTTACAAAGCATAAAACAACCATGGGTGTTGATGAAAATATGTGTCAGAACTGAGAATTATCAATCATAATTATATCACTAGAATAATTCTTTTAATTAAAATCATATATTATTTGATTATAAAAAAGGATTGAAATATTTTAATTTTAAATTTTCGATAACCTGAACCATTTGTAATTTTGCTGAGGGCGAGTTAGAGCAAAAAAAGCCGGGCTACTAATGGGAAAGGTAGCCTGGCATAGTATGATTTAACGTAAACTAATCTAACCTAGTTAGCAGAGAATTTATAGTATGGCCTATCTTAGCCTAGTAACCATAGTAAAGCCTAGCCTAACATAGCCTAGTACAGCGTAGCATATATAGGATGGCAAAGCTTAGCATAATATAGCTTATCATAGTAATATAGCCTGACCTAGAATAATATAGTATACCATAGCCTAAACTAGTGTAGTTCAGAATAGTTTAATATAGTATTGCCTAGCCTTGCAAAGCCTAGCATAGTATAGCCTATCTGTAGTGTACAATCACTGCACACACACACACATAAAGAGAGAGAGAGAGAGAGAGAGAGAGAGAGAGAGAGAAGGACAATACATATTTTGACAGGTCAAAGTATCAAAGATGCAATGGTAGGAGCAATAAAATAAGGTCGTTTGGAGACAGTTTGTGAACCAGCTGAATCTGATTAGAACGTCTAGATTGAAACCCGACCACAATTTAACGCTATCGCACCCGAGTGTGAGAGGAGATATGCAAACAGAGTAATTAGAGCTGTCTCGAATGGGGGAACAGAATCAGGGACAAAAGATATTTCACCTTAATGTAATATTTGATAAGGTCATCTTTTAGCTTTAAGCAAACGGAGTCTCTTTGATACCTTCGCAGGAAAGAGATCCCCAAATTGAGATACGAAGTGGAGAATTTCGGCCAACCACAGGCTAGACTCGAACCAATCACAGGCTAGGCTGGACTGATAGGTAGCTAAGCACCGCCTCAGCGACCCAGGGAAGGAGCAGCTACGCGTCGCCTCCAAAATGCTGCCTGGTATAAATAAGAGAACATTTCATTCAAATGATGATTATTAACACATTATTGATTGATTCATTTAGTTATTCATTGATCAATTATTAGACTCTTAATTCACTACTCTGCGAATCTCCATTATTCTTGTTCTTGCCATTATAACTCGATTTAGCATATTCCGCTGCGCAAATTAAATCTTTACCCTAAGTGTAAACATTTCAAATTGGTATAAGAATACAAGTGTTTAATTCCTTCACAAAGGAGCCTTTTACTTACAAACCTTAATCGGTTAATACCCCTCGGAACGTACGTCAAAAAACCTGTAAGCAAGCCACTTTGCCAAACCCTTATAGGATCGCTTTGCAATCCAAACAAGTCCTACTTACACCGAACCTATAACTGGCGACCCCATAATAAGCGATCCTATATATCTACCATAGCCTACCTTATCCTAATCTAGCTTAGCAGGGTATAGTATACGCATAGTATAACCTAGCCTAACATAGTATAGCCTAGCTTAGTATAGTATATCCTATCCTATTCTAGCATGATATATCTTCGCATAACACACCCACCCATAGTCTAGCCTAGCATACCCTGGTCTATGCTAGCTTAGCATGGTACACTATAATCTAGCCTAGCCTAGTGTAATATAGTCCCGCATAACCTTGCATAGCATAGCAGACCATTGTATAGCCCAGCCTAGTAAAAGATTGCATAGAATGGCCTAGAATAGCATAGTATACCCTAAAGTAGTCTAGTATAGACTTGGATATAATAGCCTAGCATATTATATAATATAATAAGCTAGCTAAGTATAGTATACCAGAGCCTATCACAGTGTATCCTCACCTAGCCTAGCTTATAAAATCATAGCTTAGCCTGACTAGCAGAGTATAACCTAACCTAGCTTAACGAAACCTACAATTGTATCTAAAAACTTAGTCTAGCCTAGTTTAGCTTACCCTAGTATAGTATAGCATATCTTAGTATATACTATATTTGCCTAGTTAACTGGACCCTAACTTAGTATATTCTATCCTAGCCTATTTAGAATATTCTAGCCTAGACTAACATAGCCTAGTATAGTATATCATAGTAATGCCAAGAATAGACAATTAGACCTTAGCCTAGGCTTGCATAGCATGCATAACATAGCCTAGCCTACCCAAGCAACGCCTCGCTTATCCTAGCCTGGTATAGCGAAGTCTAGCTAGTATAGCATAGCTTAGTATATCATAGGCTAACCTAGCATACCATAGCGTAACCTAGCCTAGTATAGCCTTTCATGCCCTGCCTAGCCTAGTATAGCTCTGCCTATCCTAGCATAGTATAACCTAGCCTAGCATTAACTATACTTGAAATGTATAGCCTATACTATACTATTATAACCTGGTCAAGCATAGTGTGATAGAACGGTTTGAGGCCGCTTAATTTCAACCGTTATCACATGTTGTTTAGAAACACGATGCTACCCACGGGCATCTTCGCCTTGAAGCCGGGCGCATTATCGCCGCCACCTGAGTCAATAATGAACCAAAGAGGTTTATCATCTCCCCCCCCCCATCGTTCGCCCGATGCACCGATCACGCCAGATTGAGTTACGCTTATGGGCAGATAAGGTATTCTTCTCAGGCGTGGCTGTGCATTCCCTCGAAGCCCCCACTCCATTGTCCCCTACGCCAAGAGGATGTCTCGACTATTTATATGGAAACTTTACCACTAAGAGCAGATTTTCTTCGCGAGACATCACTTCGATCCAACCTCACCTTGTGCACCAAGGGCCTTCTACCTCGAGATCCACCATCATTGTCCAGAAGAGGACAATATCCCTTGAGTGCCAAGGTTCGAGCCTTCAAGAGGCCAAGTCCACAAGGCTTCCCCTGTTGTTCAGAAAGAGAACAACGTTAGAACAGCCATTGTTCTTTGAGCCCGTTGATAAGAAACGGTTCTCATCCTTCCCCCCTGTTGTTCAGAAAGAGAACAACATTAAAACAGCCATTTTTCTTTGAGCCCGGTGACGAGAAACGATTCTCACACTTCCCCCTGTTGTTCAGAAAGAGAACAACATTAGAACAGCCATTGTTCTTTGAGCCCGTTGACAAGAAACGGTTCTCACCCTTCCCCCCTGTTGTTCAGAAAGAGAACAACATTAGAACAGCCATTGTTCTTTGAGCCCGTTGACAAGAAACGGTTCTCACCCTTCCCCCCTGTTGTTCAGAAAGAGAACAACATTAGAACAGTCATTGTTCTTTGAGTTCGTAGACATGAGACGGTTCTCCCCCCCACCTGTTGTTCAGAAGAGAACAACGTAGAACAGCTATTGTTCTTCAAGCCCGTTCGCCAAGAAACGGTTCTCATTCCCAAGAAGCCACGTCAGGATCATTTAATTTCTCCCCCCCCCCATCCCCCCATCCTTCGGCTGGAACTCGCCAGCGGACCGAAGATTTCTTCACGTCACCTTCCTCTGCAAACCACGTGTAATTACGTAAGCTGAACGTTACCTTTGAGTATTTAACCCTTTTGTCAACCCTATCCTTCGCTTTAAATGGTTTAGCGAACCATCCCATCCCTTTAATTTTTATTTGATTTACCTTTTTAAATCTCTTCCAAATCTTATTCCTCGGATTAGCTAGATTTCCCACCACTCTTTCCATTCTCTGTTTATGTTAATATTTTCCGTTTTGTGTGTTGTTGATAGTTTTTATTAATAAAACTCTATTTTATTAATGATAGCCATATTATTATCCTTGAGCTCAGTTCCACTTCTTAAGCATATTGAAGATAACTAACCTCGGTCGACCAGACAACCAGGCACTCTATATATAATTGAATAAGTTCCCTCAACGAATAGTCATATATGGTATATCGTCGAGAGTCCATTCTACGACACATCGCTTATTATTGTCTATCCTAACATATGTACTATTTGCTCTCATATCATTGCACATTTTAACCTAAATTAGACTAGTACATTTTACCCTTGTATATTATATCTTAGCATAGCTTAGCATAGTATAGACTAGCCTATAATTTTCTAGCATAGCATTGCCTATTCTAGGCTTGACTAGCAGAGTATAGCATATTATAGCCTAGTTTAGTCTAGCAGAGTATCGGCAGAAAGGTTATGATGTTATTGCCAAAAGAAAATAATTCTCGCGATAAACTTGATAGGACTTTGGCAATGGAATCATTTGAAAGAGAATGTAAAACAACATAATCGTTTGAAATTTCGTTAGAATCAGCCGAATAGTTATGATGTCATTGCAAAAACAAAATAATTCTAGGGCTAACCTTGGGAGGACTTTAGCAATTATAACATTCGAAAGAGAATGTCAAACAATATAAGGGTTTCAAATTTCGTTAGAATCGGCTAAATATTTACAATGTTATTACATAAACAAAACCAAAAAGCAAAACGGGGACCGACCGACATAGTGAGATGTAAAGTCACTCGCGACCTGACTCGCACGCTACTAAAAATTGGATGATATTTTACTAATTAGAGGATATCATGTTTTAGACACTTAGGGGATATTTAGGCATTGATCATGTATATTTATCATTCATATCATTAGTCTTTGATTTGGCTAATAAAGGATGAGAGAGCTTATATATATATATATATATATATATATATATATACAAGGAAGCTTCCAAAGGTTCGTGGAAAATGCATAACAACGAAGGAACCATCATCGAATTTCACTTCTTTGTGAACATGATCAAATGGTTAGGGAATTTATCTTGGCAGACAAGAATTCAAGTTTCTATTATTATTTGGCCTTCATATACATAAACAAGCATCTGATTCAGGTGCGTGCGGTATATAAAATCATTGAAAATCTCTTGCTAGCTTAGTAGGTACAGCTTTAGATTTTTTGGCGTCCAGGGGTGGTTCAATCTTAGCAACCGTGTAAACAAAAATTTTAGCAATGTTCAATAATGGCCGCCCATTGTTGGATATTTTGATACTTAGCATTCGATGATAAGTAGTTTACACGCATCATCATGCAAATCTATCATTTCACTTCGCCTATGGCTATATTTTCTCTCAATACCCAATGAGAGGGGCGAGCGCCTCAGTCGCTGTTTGGTATTAAAACACAAACTATTCTCAGGTCAAAATTTTTAGGGATAAAGACCAGCTTCTGCAGGCTTCTGACTCACCGACGATTGATATTTTGATCTTTATGTCCAATTCATATTGCGTTCTGAGAATCTCGTCCACAATGCAAGGGAAAAATGATGATAAAATATGCAGTCATAAATGAAGTGGCATCAAAAAGAAAAAAATATAGCGCGAGTTTAGGAAAGCCCCATATTTTTGGCATACTATGGAAGTTGTGGTCGATTTTATTGAGGCCATGTTTTATTCTTACACTATGAGAGTGTGTTAAAGATTATGAAATCCCCATATTATTGTTAGACTATGGGAGTTGTGGTCGAGTTTATGGAATCCCTATATTAGTGTTACCGTATAGGAATGCTGTCGAGTAACTCTCCGTCAATTGTTACAATTCTGATATGCAACTAGATCCTCTTAACCGATTTCATCGAGATCATAATAGCGACAAACAACTTTGATCCTTTTAGTTCTTATGTTATGGATATTTAATCATTATACTTTTCCGTTATTAATATAAGATTATCTTGCAGAATCCTTTGCAAACTTGATTGAAGAATTCAATGCTATTTGATCAAAATATTCAAATCATCATCGAAATCTTTTGTGTTGAAGGGATACGTCATATACTTCCATTATATAGTGGTAAGACGTGTTATCTCTGTGCTCCTACATAAGTTTACGCTTGTGTCGTGACCAAACCTTCTTGCCGTAAAGTGAAATATATAGAAATTACATTCCGTGTCGCTTATACATTCCATTAGCTCGATAAATTTCAACTCATTTTAAATAATCTTGTATTTTACAATGCCTATTGTCAAATTTGATTGTGCTCGCTGCCGTGCTTAATTTAATAAGGAAATATACGTTCACTCAAACCCTGATAACATTAGAATATGTCGCTTTTTTCTTTAAAACGAGGCCTTTGAGCTAAAATTAACAAACGCGATTAATGAAATTTCATCAGGACTTAACTCTGTTGGGAGAGGTACTGGCAACGAAACGTAAGTTAGACAAACTGGCCAACGGTGTTCGGGCATCCTTTGATGAGCTTCGGGGTAGGGAAAATCGTCTTCAAAGCCGCCGATCAAGCCATATAGATAGTAGAGAGCCGCAAGTGATAATAAATGAGCAAGCGCCTCATCCTAAACTCCTATAGACTCCCGGAATCATAATTTAGGCAGGTTATAAACGGGGTTAGACCATCGAGAGCAACGCACGATTTAGAATTCCATGCTGTAATACATTTGCTTTGTTAACTCCAATCGAGGGGGAAACATAGGGTATTCTAATCGGTGACTCTTTAATATAGAACCAGAATTCGGGAATTCAAAGCACGTAATCCGGCTAAGCGTAAGAAAATCTGCCTACCGGAGGTGGAGGGATGGGGGGGGAATTTACCACGTGGTCAGTGAAATTCAAAATTTGAACGAGCCATGTAAAGATTGAGCTATCCTCAACTCGGGGGCGGGAATGATGTGCACACATTTGACAATTGAAATACCGAGATTGTACACCGAGCAAGGGACTTAATTATAGCGGCCATAGCGAAGGCGAATAAAGTGGGGGTAATTGGGATAATTCGGAGATTACAAGCGACTCTAAGAATGCAGTCAAGGTCAATCTACACAAATGATTGTCGTAAACGTTTATGTCAGGAAATGAGACTTAAATTTTTGAATTTATGAAACGATTTGCAGGACAAGCCGTCGGTTTGTTTAAATGCTGGTATTCATTTATATTCAGTGGGTAAATCGAATATTGGCAGAATTATTAATACAAGCCTCCGTGATCTTTATGGTACGGAAGTTATTTGCGCCCAAGTCACAGATGCGCAGGGCCGGATTTCACGCGAGGAGTCAATAAACTTGGGTGAGCAGGCAAACGCTCAAGGCATACGAGAGAGGGATGCTGTTATTTAGAGAGAAAATTAAAATCCATTTACGCAACTGTCGGGCGTTTAAGAAACAAACTGCCCTAATTTAAAGTCAGGATTCAAGAGGGCGATTACGATATCGTATGTATTAGCAAGACGTGGTTAAATACAGCTTCTAGAGATCTTATTGCGGAATTTAATATAGAATGATATAAAATCCCTCATAACAACTGACTAACTGGGAGAGGCTGTGGGGTTTTATCTTACGTAAAAGAGGGCTTAACTGTAATGACGATGGCCGCGATGACCGTAAATATGAAGAGCGAGGTTCTGCTAATTGAGTTCGAGTGTGCTAAAAATAATAAAATTAACCTATTCGTTACTTATCGCCCCCATCCCAATAGAATTAGAGTACGTACTACTCTTTGAGTCCCTATCATTAATGGTGAGAAAAGGAGAAACAATAATTTGTGGAGATTTCAATTACCCTAACGTTAACTATACAAACTATATTTCGGATAAAATTGGTGAGAGATTGGTAAATTTCATTCAGGATCATTTTCTTCTGCAAAAAGTAGAGGAGCCTACGCGTGATAAAAATATACGTGTTGATTATCTCAACAGAAGAGAGACTTTGGTAGAAAACGTTTGCGTGAGTGAACATTTGGCGACGATTGACCATAATGTAATTAGGTTTGAAATTAATACGAGCGTAGATGTAAAAAAGAGTTCACAACTAATCCCACGATTCGGGAATTGTAATTTTGAAACTTTCCGTGACCGGATTAAAAGGATAAACTAGGAAAGATCTTTTCATAATAAGAGAGTACAGGGAATGTAATCGGAGCTGCAGCAAAATGTGTTCACGGTGGATTCCGAGGTAGTTAAGTACGTATGTCCAAAGAATGGAAAGTCAAAGAGAGCACCGTGGGTTGTCCATTTAATAATTGCTTAACTCTGGAGCGTAATAAAGACTATCAAATTTTTGGAAAAAACGAAGCGATAACAAATCAGCAAAAATAAGTAGACTCTCGAAGGCTGGTAAAGCCTGCCGTAAGAGAAGATAAGCTGAAATATGAAAAAGAAGTTGCTATAAATTCGATGCACGAACCGAAGCGGTTTTATAGTTACGCTAACGGTAGAAAGCCATAAAGGGTTCAATAGGGCTGATCAAAGATTAAGATGGTGTTTTAACGGATGTCCCAGAACAATTTGATAAAATATTAAATGAGTACTTCTAGAGCATTTTTACTATTAAGGACGTAACACAATTAGCAACAATAGGCGAGGACATAAATCTTGAAAGCAAAAATATCCTATGCAACATATGTGTAAATGAAGGAGATTCTCACATATATTAATAAATAAAAAAAATTAAGGCACCTGGGACCGATGATGTGTAACCAAACCATCTTAAAGAACTAAAAAATTAGTTAGCAAGACCACTTGCTCTGCACATTTTTTAATCGATCAATAAAGGAAGGCCTAGTCCAAATAGAGTTCAAGCGTGCAAATGATACGCCGATATTCGAAAAAGGGGATAAATCTGAGCCTACTAATTTCCGTCCTATCAACCTAACTTCTGTAATTGGAAAACTCTTGGAATCAATAATTAGAGATTAGTTCGTGAGCCATTGTGAGGCTAATAATTTAATTGCAGACTCCCAGCATGGATTCAGATATGGGCATTGTGCCTAACTAATTAACTCGAATATTTTCATAACATGATTTGCATCTACGATAAATCTAAAGCGGCCGATATAGTTTACCTTGACTTTAAAAAGGCCTTTGATACAGTTCCGCACGAAAGGCTATTGATAAAAATTAGAGTAATTATAGTGAGGGGTAACATACTTGAATGTTCGTGTATTTGAGGGTTAGCTGAACCTGCATGTCAAAGGTAAACACATAGATAAGTGTGTACCGTAGAAGTGAAATAGCTAGAAAAGTCATCTAATGAAAGGCCAAATGGCACACATGAAGATAAGTGTGTACAGTAGAATAGAAATATTTAACAAAAAATCCTGTAATATATATATATATATATATATATATATATATATATATATATATATATATATATACGGTACATATGTAGATAATTGTGTACCGTAGAGTTGAAATAGTTAAAAAAATAGCATGTCAAAAAAACACAATACACTAACGTTAGAAAGTGGTAGTTAACATCTTCTGTAAGCAGATTGGCCTTGAGCGGACTTTAGGGTCATTGATGGTCCTTGTTTCTGTAGTACACATTTTCTGCTAGATAATGAATAATGAAAATCTGTTTTAAGTTTCGCAAAAAAATTCTTGCTGACAATTCCGCAAATTTATAGGTGATTATTATCTGATCTAAACTTAGTTGAATATTTGTTGGAGAAAATGCTTTCCTTTCTTGTGGATTTAGAGTATTTGGTTTGTCTATAGCTTCCTCAAAAAAGAATTTAATTTGCTCCAAATCCGAGGCAGTAAGTTGACTCCCACAAAAAAATCACTAGTAAACCTTCTCCCACTTAGTAATGTCCATAGATAAATATATAATAAATAAAATATAACAATATATTAAACTATAACTTGGATGATAAAGTGAGGTAAGAGGGGAGCAGTTTACTTAAGTGACTACATATACTCACAAATGGAAAGAGACACGTCATATATAGACGTAAAATCTTCATTTATACCCTTAATTAAAGAAAGACTCTTCAATTCGTTAATATTCAGGTATTGATTATTTTAAGTTCCCTTTATCTGATTAAAAAAGGTTCTTCCCGAAGGAAAATTTTAATTATATGATAAAATTTTAACCTAATGTATCCACAACCGTAATTTACTGCTTAATTTTCTAATTAGAATGAGGCAGTGATTTAATATAAGAATTATATTATAAGAATTGTGGTCTTCAGCGAGAAAAAATATTCTGATGATTTAATTTTATTTACAGTGTTACTTAATCTCTTCCCTGCTGTTCCAAACAGTTTGCCAAACAATGATGGCAACTGATATTATGCCTAGAAATTGGCCACAGCCTGTTTATGGTTTTTAGGCGCTCGGTTGGAGAAACTTGTTATTCATATTTGCCTCAAAATAAATCTTTTTATGCAAAATGACACTGCCCTCTTAGTAATCATGTCAAGCCACAAACTCATAATAATAATCTTAGTCAGATGCAAAAATTCCTAACTTCTAGTGTTTTTCACAGGAAAGGATTAAAATTACTTGCTGAAGTTATTGGATAATTTTGAAATTTCTGTCCTTACTGCAGCATTTAAATCAAGGATGGATTTCAGCCTAACTACTATGTTAACAGGTAAATGAAGGTTCGAATATCATACCTAGTGCTTTGTATACAGTTGGTCTTCTGAAAATCAATCAATTTTCTTTATTAAGTTAAACTTTCGATGGAACCTCAGATTTGAAGCATGTTCTAGACGTCTAATTATAATATCATCTATACGAAACAAAACAACTAAAAATTATATTTAAAACATAACTGAAGACAATATATACAATAAACCTAAGAATATTAGAATTTTTGCATGAGACTACCCATTTTTAGAACAAAAAATAAAAACAAGATGGACATCGTAGATTGAATTTTGTAAACATTACTATTATTGCATCATCTTTGTAGACACCACTGATATAGATAGCAGATGTTTCCTTGTT
This sequence comes from Ceratothoa steindachneri, assembly GCA_963969495.1. Taxonomy (NCBI): domain Eukaryota; kingdom Metazoa; phylum Arthropoda; class Malacostraca; order Isopoda; family Cymothoidae; genus Ceratothoa; species Ceratothoa steindachneri. Next base: position 79,656,924 of record OZ018322.1, on the reverse strand, counting down.
TCTAAATAGCAGTGGATACATTCAATTTTAATTAGAGAGAACTTCTTGTTGAAAGAAACTACTATTACATAACGGAGAAACGTGGAAGAAAATTTACAAAGATTAGCTTTCAATTAGAACTCTGATAGAAATTTCAATTGGTTAAAATCTTATATTTCCTTTCCTTAACTAACTGAAACATTACGACAGGAAACTATTCATTTGATAGTCATGATTTATTGAAGAGGTTTATAGATATTTTTCGTGAAATAATTCGGCCATTCGTAAGGGAACTATATTGTGAAACAGCAATTAATGGTTGTTAACATTAACTCAAATAGCGTGACAACACGATCTTAAATCTACAAAGAAATACTGAAATTTTACTATCACTTTTAGAGAATGATCATCAAATTTCCGCACAAAAGATTGCCAACATAATAGGTAACTCTCTAGGTTTCAATTTAGGCTATTTCTGCTGATTGAAGAAGCTTATATTGGAGTGGTCCATGCGCATGTGTACAATAATTCTAGATCTGAACGCCGATATTTCTGTTAAAATTTTCAATTAGGCCTTAATGAAACCATCAATTTGAAATGAGAAAGCACTAAAGAAAGGAATAAGACATGGCTCTTTTTTAAGAAATAGAAGTCTTCTATTAACAATATTTCTTTGGTAATCCCTGAATAATTTTCCTTAGATTACTGTTATATCCCCATTTCAGGGAACTTTTGTTCTTTTAAAAAGTTTTATTCTAACGCAAAGGAATTTAAAACAATAAAACAATCGCTGAGAAGTGAAGTAAGGTGAGAACAATCAAAAATAACAAAAAAGAGAAATACATCAAAAGACATTCAAATTAATGGTATATCGATGATAAAACATGTCTCTTTCCGCCTAAATATTCTCTATATTATCTTCATACTTTTGCGATTAACCTATAATGTCTATTACTCGAAAACATTCAGGTTTTAGAGGAATTGTGGTAATGGTTGGATATTAATATCCTTTATTTTGTCTTTGTAACATAGTTTTATACATTTCCGACTCTCTCTTATATCTAAAGCTTTTTTCGATTTATCTATCGGAAGCTTTATTCTATTTATATGGATCAATTTAAATTATTATTATCAAATTATTGATATCCTTTTAATAAAGTAACTTTTCATTACGCTTTATATACTAGAAAATTCTAACTTTACCAAAACACTATATTGTCCGAATAATCTAACAGCTTTGTCATTTTTAGTATTACCACATTAAATCGGTCATGTGCAAAATGTAAGAGAGTATAAATAAATATATTTTGAGTTGAAAAGCGGTTTTCAAAGAGGACTCTCAGAAAAAATATTGTAGGTATTAGATGGTTCTTCTTTAAAAGAAATGACCTATTTTTAAAGTCTTGGTAACGATAGCTTAATGAGAAAGCGTTAAAGGTAAATAAAGAGGCTCTTCTAAGTCCGAAGTTGTGTATTTATGGCCTCAAAAATTGCGTCATTAGTTCAATGAAGTCATTTACTTTGAGTTGCGAGACTGAACCACCGCTAATTTCTGCCCAGAGCCAATTTTTCCCTCCTGCTAAAACCTTTATAAAGCTTTTATTGCCTCTTTTTTAGCCTCAATTTAACTTAGCATCTCAGGTCTTAATTGCATAAGACCATGTATCAAATCGAAACGTGCTTTTTTTTGTGTACTTTTTTGTATATTAAGCATGATTTAGTCAAACACTTACATATATTCACTGCATTTCTGGGTACGGAAGAGAAACGGGAAATCATTCGTATAAATATATGGAAATGGTGGCGTTCATGCGAGATATTAAATATAAATTACTGTTCTTCAAAATATATTATTGATTCTTCTAAAAGGGATCGTTTTTTAAAGTTTCATTCAAACTTGTGTCAAAGAAATTTGTGGACAAGTAGTGGCATTCCACCAGTACCAGTGAATTTTGACACAAATTCTTAATTTGTGCCGAATAAAACCAAACATTTATTAGTAGCCCCTTAACTTGCGTTTGCTTGGTATTGGTACTTTTTGTATTTCATTTTTAATATCATCCGAAATGCGTTAAATGGGATTTTAAATCATGTGATTTTCTAGCATAAGGTAACAACTACAGAGATTCCTGACCCAATCATCAAATTTCTTGGCTCTATTACATGGGACAGGGTCCTAGTGAAAGGTTCAAGATCTTTACTTAATACCGTCCTTTTATTTTAGTCAAAAGGTGACTTTCTAAGATATTTATGATCTTAGAATCTTCGTTCCATCGAAAATGTGATGACTCGTAGTCTGCACCGATCTGACTCCGTACACCATGATTTTCTGTCGAAATTTTACGGTTTTGTTCACACATTCTGACTAAAATTCTTCTCCAGCTCGTATATAATGAACTTTCGGGTTGCGATCATCAAGAATTTGGTTAGAGTACTCATCTAAATACAACACCTGGTGCAATTTGATATAGGAGAAAATTCAAACTTTTCTCGGATATAAATTCTTATTCTTTCCCATTTAAAATGGATCACTGAAATCAGATCCAAGGGAAAAACATTTACTAGAAAATTAAAATATCATGAATTAATTACTGATAGATGAAAATTATTGTTGCTAATAGTGAAAAGTAGCCGACAACTTGAATATACAACGTCTTTAGCACTACTGGGGGTTCAGAAACGACACAAATTCAAATGTGTAGCCTGCGGTGTTGGTCTTAATTCAGACAGGTTTATCTTTTCTTAAAACCTAAAAGCAATAAAGATTCATTTTGATCTTTAAATAGTTTTTAACAAATATCAATACACCTCTGTAGAAAGTCCCCCCAACTTTTTCCAGTAATGTATTTCCATGACTCAGAATATGTACAAAAATAGGGATGATTTGTTTGCATATTCTTTATTAAATATAATTAAAGGATTCAACTGAAGATTTCAAGTTTTTATTGTTTTCAAAGAGTTTTCTCAGTTTTGAGGGAGAAACTACAACATTATCTTCGGCAAGAAAGGCACATTAGCCCAAATCCTGTGTTTGAAAGTGTATTCAATGTATTTTTGTGGTTTCAGTAAATCCGGGCTTATCTGTTCCTTCTCTCTTCTTAATGAAAATATTATTTTTATCCTTCGTGGAGTGGTACAAGGATCATGATTGTAATCTTTTTTAATACTTTTATCCAGCGGGGTTCATTGATTGACAATGAAAGAAAATTCAGTACTTATCAGAATTTCCTCGGTGTACGTAATGTCAAAATTACCTGGAATTTTTGTTAAAATTAAATAAGAATTAGATTATAGACCAAAATATTTAGTATACTGTTGAATAAAATATATCTTAGTTAATTTTCTAAGTAATAATCGTTTCTAGATGCCACAACGTTTAAAAATATGCTTAACTATTAATTATTTATAAAACAATAAGGTGAGTGAAAAATGTCGCCCACTTAGTTTGAGCAGAAAATAACGCTCCCTCACCTTTAAATTGTTTTGGGGTGTCTCCTCTTTTTGGCTCTTGGCTTCGTAGAGACAAGATGTGCCTCTGTTTGCTCCGCAATTTCCTACTATTATTAGTGGTTTTAATTATTTATTATAGTTTAGTGAAGTGCTATGTATTTGTATTAGTCAGTGTTGTTTCTACTTTGAGTAACTATTTTGTTTGTTATTTTTCAGTAATTGCAGTTACAAAAGTATTCCAAAGCGTTTTTAATTCTATACCGAGAGAAACTTCGCTATACGAAGTTATCTCGTTCCGGTACCCGCTTATAAATTTATTGGATATTAAACTTTATTTTTCTAGTGTTAACAGAGCCCCTTTTGTTTGTTAGTTACTTATGTTTTTATAGCATTTTTAATTCAAATATCTGCCGTTTATAAGTGAGCAACCTATCGAAAAGTGATTTAAATACGAAACTATTAAGATATTCACTCCAACGAAGCCGGACCTTAATCCATATTTCCGCTGGTCTCAGATTTAATGCTCACTTTTCATTCCCTTTTACGTAACTTCCTCGGATTCTATTTTAAATTATTCTTTTCGCATCGTCCTTATTTTTTATATTTGTCACTGTGAAGAAGTAATTTACATTTAAAAAGAAGTTAAAAAAAATTAGTAGACAATTATTTAAAACAGGTCAGCCATTATTTCCTCCCCCGTCTGAAAGTCGGGTCGCTCTAATCCTTGACCATCGTTATCTCGGAGAGTCCCGAAGTACAAGTCTGCATCCCCTCTCTCATTTTCACTCGTCTTAGATTTTTCTGCCATGCCGGGTGCAGAAAAGAAGAAAGCAGTTTGCCCACAGCATTAAGGCACTCGCTAGGCATTTGTGTCTAGAGAGGGGTGTTATGCAACCATAACTGACTCTTCCATTTGCCTATTCTGTGAGATTAGAGAAGAAGACAGGGAATAAGAGGACAAACTAGGAGTATTAATAGCAGCACCTAAAGAGGAATTAGCCAAATTAAAAAGTTCCCGTAGTACCTCAACTGCTTAAAATGTACCCGCAAATATTCCTTTCTAGGTATTCACTAATTTAAAAAAGAAGCTCTCCTCTGTGAAGGAATTTGTAGAGAGGAATCTATCTGTGGGTCAACCAATGACAACCTACGAAGGAGCAAATGACAACCGATACCCGCAAACCCGGAAAGCGGAATAAAGTACCATCTTTGTTCCCAGAGAAGAAGCCAAACACTCAGCACCATAAAAATAATAGTAATGATAATTATTTCAATAACATTTACTCATTCCAACAGGCTAAAAATGGTGCAAAATCCCAGCCGTCAAAGTTCCTCTCCATTACAACTTTCAATTCCTTGCAGGCTTTAGTCGTGGAGGATGACACTGAAGTTGAATCTGCTATTGCAGGAGACTATATAGTAAGAGGTCAACTTGACACCTTTTGTAGAGTGAATCCTAAAAGACGCAAACGTTTTTGCCTAGCGGGTGCGTCCATTGAGGGCATAAAAAGTTCTCTTGACTGTGTCTTTTAGGAGGTCAAGAAAGACACAGACTTGTCCTGCACGTAGAAACAAACGACATGCTAACCACCAGTTCCGAAGAACTGCTAGATAAATATAAGAAAATGATCAAGAAGTTAAAAGAAAAAGTAATAATTTTATTATTTGAGGCATTCTCCAACGGAGCAAACAAAGGGATAGATAGTTTTTTTCGTCAAGCCCATTACACAAATAATTGCCTTGCAGGAGTAAAGTCGTTGAATTTGTAAGCTCTTAGAATGACCTTTATAATACATGAGAACTTTTTCTCCCAGAAAGACTACACTTCAACACTATGGGTTCAACAAGGTTGTCACGATTGTTTACGAAGGCAATCACAAATTTTCAGATACTAAAGAGATTTGACGCACTAAAATAATAAGTAATTATTTCCTTAGTAGCAATCATCAATTAAGAAGTGGGAAAAGTGCGAGGGCATCCATTGGTAACACCTTAAAGGTTTGCTAGGATAATCTCGTAAAAATCGTAACAAATTTTCAGATTTAGAGGAAATTGCGTTAATAGATTGACATAGCAGAATCATGGTTAATTAGCAAAAACAGAGATTTCCTAGTAGAGTATTAACTACCTGGATACACAATGTTTGAGAAAAGTTAAATTAATAAAAAGGGAGGTGGTGCCTTTTTCTATATCAAAGAAAATCTCAAACCGATCCAATTATCAAAGCCAATTAAGAAAAACAAATACCAGATGAAAATAGTGCTGTCCCTAATATAAAACCCCAGCTCAGCCAGGGAAAACCGACTGCGATATCTATAAACAAATCAGCGAAATACGTAACACGCATGATACTGTAATTTGCGGCTATTTTAATTTACCAGTATCAAAGTGACAAGAACGGCTATCCACTCATTATGGATATGAACTCTATACTAAATTGCAAGAAATTTCACTAGCTCATTTTGTACTACGCCATACTCGCGGAAATAACTTACTAGACCTAATTTTTGCAACTAAAGAAGATTTTATAGTGGATATTAATGTCGGAAAGGAATTTAGTAATAGCGATTTTCGTGCAATCACATTTAGTGTAAATTTCACTACAAGCTATATAATTAGTAGCAAGGAAAAAGTCCCGGACTTAAGAAATGCGAATTTTATTAATCGCAGAGCAAAATTTAAGCAAAAATACTGGAACAGTTTGCGTGACATAAATGATATAAATGCTAAATGGACATTTTTTACTAGTTCGTATTTCGAAGCGGTGAAAGAACTTATAACCCTTAAAAATAGGCGTTCGCCACACAAAAATAAACCTAAGTGGTGGAGTAGTGAGATAGCTAACTGTTTACGAAAAAAGAGGTACGCCCAGAACAGGCAGAACGCGCCAGGTACACAGACTTACGACGTAAATGCAAACGGTTAATCAAACAGAGTAAAAAAATTCTGGGGATCACATGTGGCGAATCAAAGTAAAAACAACCCGAAAGAGCTCTATAGTTACTTGAAACAAAAGAGAGAAACAACATCATCCATCGAACCGCTAACTAAAGAGAACGGAGACTTTACCACGAACGAAGAGCGAAAGAGCTGTATCCTAAACACATTCTTTACAACAGTTTTTATTATAGAAGACCTTAGCGATATAACAACACTGATAGCTGTCTAAATAACTAACAACGAGGCGTTTAGTAGTACCAGCGTTACAGAAAGAGAGGTATTGCGAAGCATTGAAAAACTTAAGATAAAAAGGTACCTATCCTGGATATGATCTCACCTCGGGTATTGAAGAAAGCCAAGTGAACTAGGCAAACCGTTATCGTTATTGTTTAATTATTCGTTACAGACCGAAACAATACCCGATGAGTGGGTGCTCGCTAACGTAACACCAATATTAAACCTCGCGGTACCCAACTACTCAAAAGAGGCTAAGCGGCGAAGTACCCAGCACCTCAATTGAGGCTCTGATGGTTTTAGGCCTATTAAGCGTACTTTTGTTCAGGTAACGTTGCATTTACTCTATCTTTTAAAATGTTTATTCGGTAATTGGCTTACTTTAGTCTTTTTAAGAGATTTGTATCTTTCACTCGTATTTTTAACTCATGTTAATTAGTTTTTTCTTATTAATTAAAAAATGGCTAATCCTTCTCAAATTTTAAATATCTACTATTGACATTGTGGAGGTTAGCCCAAGAGAGGTCAAATATGCAAACATTCCCAGAAATAGTCTGGCCATTTCACCTTAGTTTACGGCCCCCAGCACGTTTAATCAGTTCGAAACCCTGTCGGGCGCTATCCCCCCCCCCTCCATTGTGCTCGGTTATCATCCCCCAGTGGAAAGTCGAAAACGAGATCTATCACCCCCCCAGCCGCTGTGAAGTACCAGTGACTTGGGGTTGTTTACACGGCTACATTCCAATTCTCCCATGGGACGCCAGATGTCTTACGCCTCTCTACCTAACCCGTCCCTCGCAGAAACACGCCGTATTTATGCAAGCGACCCCATTCATTGTGAGCGAGAGTTCTTCCGAAGTCCGTCCGTCACATTCCCTGTCGAGTCGCCGCCATGTCGACGCCTGTGATCCCTTGCGCGGATCTTACCTTCGTAATCTCTCTGGTCAGAGACTGATTACTCTCCTTCGTTATTCCCAATTCGGAGAGCGAACCGGCATCAACTCTCCGCTTATTCCCTCCACTATGCAAGGTCCGTGTACCTTAACCTCAACCGTGAGACAAGAGCAAGGAAATCCGAGAAGTCCTTCCGTACAGATTCCCATCTGGTTACCGAGCCGACACCAGTCCCTGGAAGGAACTCTGCCATCCCCCCCTCCTTCGTTATTCTCATTTAGAGGACAACTTGGAACCTGATCTACACTCATCTTTCACTCTAGGAATTCCTCCCGAGGCCTCATCGGATTCAGTGCCACTGAGGCAAAACCGAGGTCCCAGTCCGGTGATTTTTCCTCCATTTAATTCACTCCCCGAAACCCCCCGTAATTCCCCGCAATTAATTATTATTATCTCAACCGCGTTTAATAACGCTCTTTCAAGTGATTGTTACAATTCCCGGGCTATTCCTATTTATTCCTTGCCGGCCTGTATTAACAACTGGTGAGTTATTCATTATTATTTTAGTTTGCTTAGTTTTCGTGATCAAGAATAATGATATTATTTACTTGTGTATTAAAGATTATTTTTTTAAGAGGTTTTCTTTCAATAACTCCTGATTTGAAACGGCAATCTCGATTCCCCCCTTTTATTGGCTAACCTTGGTTTAACGCACTCGAATAGAAATTGGGCACAATTCCTTAGCTGGGCCTTGCCGGCCTTGTTGAATACCTGTGGGCCCGACTCTGTATAGAGCGGGACACCACCGTCTCGTTCCTCGACAATCGTGTTTCTGATTTGGAACTAACAAACAGTGATAATAATAGTTCAGACTCATCTGATTACGAATTAGAGTCAATAATTCATGAAAATCATCAAATGATGAAACGTGGCAGGCTGCCCCAAGTTCTTCCCCGCCATCATATTTCACAATGCTCACTCATGAATCCAAGCGCACGTGACTTTAAATTCAGAAAGTAAGCATTATGAGTATTTTGAAGCATTTTTTGAATTATGAAATCCTATCCGACATATGCATGGAGACAAATCGCTATAATGAACAAGGTTCATAAACCCCTTTCTCTCTTTCATACACCGCACATAGATGGAAGAATATATATCCGTAAGCGATTATTACGTTTTTATTGCCATTACCCTTATAATGTTTCATGTGAATTTCTAAAAAAAATTGTGTGACCATCTGGCGTATTTTATTTACAGATAATTAGGACACAACCCCTGCTTTATGCTCATTCCTTTTTGATCAGAACACAGGGCTGTGTGGAACAGTAAAAAGAAACCGCACAAATATGCCCAACTTAGACAAGGCCGTAACTAAAGGTACCGTTGAACTACAAAAAAGGGATGTTAGCCATTCGATGGGTTGATAAGCGTGAAGTTTTGATTATTAACCTCCATATACGTAAGCAAGTTAGTAAACTCAGGGTGGGGAGGTGAATTTATAGAACCGGAGAAGAAATAAAGAAACCTGATTCAATAATGGATTACAATATACACATGTCTTAGAAAATCTATCAAATGGTTCAAAAAGCTTTTTAACCGTCTTGTTGATGTTGCCATGCTCATTGCAACATGCATCTGAAGAATTTAGATTGTTTCTAAAAAAGGCTTTATTTCAGAGAATTACTTGACAGACATTAATTGCTGAGTGACTAACGCTTCAAACAAACTATGTACTCGAACTTCAGTAAATTCCTTTGATAGACTACGAGGAATAGGTTTTTCAGAAAAGCATTATATAGCTTCAATGCTAGCCGTGGGCGAGCAGAAATCGGCTCAAAGGCAATGTTATTTTTGTGCTTAAAATATATATTACAAAGCACACAACATTAGTTATATCCGTACATATAAACATAGTCAATTTTATATCTATTAATTCTAATAAAACTAAAAAGTGCAATTCAGTTATTATTTTTTTTATTTATATTAATGTCACGACTATTATATTTTCGTTCAATACTGTGTGAACTTGTAGAACAATTACTTTAGTTTAAAAAATACTTTTTGTTATGTGTACATTTGTGCGCTCAAAAAGAATTGGTTGTGGTCATGAGCAAGAAAGTCAGGGTAGCCGCTTGATGGAGAAGTTGGGGGCGATAAGAGGAAAATAATTGGATGGTGCCACATGCTACATCCGAACTCAAATCAAGCCATTTAAATGACCATTTAAATCTCATCTTGTAATGAAATTTACGGAAGACCGGCAAAATTAATATGTATATATTTTTAATTGATAAGAAAGTTTCTTTTTAAAGAAGTGAATTTCAAATTAAATTTTTAAATTTAATTATTTGGGTAATGAAGGAGCTTGGAACTTCTAAGGCCTGGTATTTCAACGGTTAAAAAAGTCAGTAAATCTCTATCTAGTAATTATCGCCTAATTAGTTTAAACTCGGTTCCTTGCAAGCTGTTAGAAACACTTATACACGACGACCTCGTTAACTACTTGGAAGAAAAGAAGTTACTTAGAGACACCCAACACTGAATTCGTAATAAACGCTCTTCCCTAACAAATTTATTAGACTTCTTTAATGACATTTTTAATGAATAAGACGAGAGGTGCGAACTTATGAGGCGCCACGAGACACCGCGAAGTCTTGAAATGCCGCAATCACAGAAAACTGCGTCAAGTGTGAGATCCCAGATGATCCAATCTTACTCAGACAAATTTCGCCTCGCCGGCTTAAGAACCTTCTTGCACTTGCGCTAATAGGCCGAGTCTATTTTTGTCTGCTGATGCCTCTTAGCCTCGAACCGTCCCCTTCAGACGGAGGGGGGAAATCCCCATTTGACCCCTATAAATTCTCCGGCTCCAGAGTTGGATGTCAATATCCACCGAGAATCCCCCGTCCTCCCTGCCACGTCAGTATCAGTATCCTCTGTCCGCCCCATCAGTACCCTCTATTCGCGTTCCGATGGACTCTGCACAATTCTCGTAGAATCCCTCAAGTTCCCGGTATACTCGGAAATTCACGTCAGTCTACCAACAAGAGCTCCCCCCACCTCCTCGAACGCACAGCGCTCAACCTCGATTCGCGTTACTCTGGATAATAGTCATTATCCAGAATATTGTTTGAACTTTGCGCCAAGGCAAGGATTACTCCATCGAACCACATCTTTTAGGTCACAGCAATGCGAAACTCACCTGTGCAAGTTCTGTCTCTGCTCCTCCCAACCCCCAGTGTAAGCCTCACGATCGGCTTAGTTTGCGCTCAAATCGTTCGAGCGTCCATCGGTAAACGCATATCATTTATGTATATATATTTTGGGGTGTTTGTTTGTTTGTTTATATGTGTACAATGAATTGCATTTATATCCTTAACCTCTTTTGTATAATCGTAGGATAACTTACACTCAGGCTAGTGAGCCCCACTTAATGGTATCATAGAGAAAAATATCCTTGGGCAACCATAATGTGGCATTGTATAACCTTGTGTATTTGTATGCTATAACGACCCCTTCCCCCGCAATAACTCCTCTACTTTGGATTTTGGCTCCATTTTAAAAATGTTTCATAGGTACTCTCAACTTTATCCGATATTGCCATGTGACTTTAAGTTATATTCCTCCCCCACTATTCATTCTATGATATCTCTGCTTCCCCTGAAATTCCATATGGGGATGGAGGAATGTCAGAGATCAGAAAGAGAGAGAGAGAGCTACAAGGAGCTATAAGGAGCTACACAGAAGAAGAGTACCCTACAAGACTTTACGGTCCATACAAGGAGGGTACTTTGGGCGCAATCGTTAAAGGTGTGCGTTGGCAACCTCGAAGATCACTCGCGAGGATCATAACGGTGATTTTGCAAGACTCTATCTAGTATTGACTTGAAAGGATCATAAGCATTCACTGTTGACAACTTCCGTCGGATATGCATTTCAACTACCACAGATACTGTCTGTGAAGAATTTCACACAGAGATCACCGTGGTATCGCTTGTGTTCAAGTTTGTAGCCGTAATTTCTTGTTTTCCCCTCACTGAGCTGGAAAATATCTCCGTAGTCCAGTCTGTCGAAGCCTCGAAGTACTTTAAACACTTCGATAAGCTAACCACGTAGTCTCCGGGTCTTCAGCGAGAACATATCTAATTTCCTTACTCTATCATTATAACTCATATGCCTGATAGAGGGAATCAGTTTGGTTGCCTTGGCTTGAACGCGTTCCAATCTCTCCTTCTCCTTTGTAAACTAAGTACTCCCAAATTGTACGGCATACTCCAGGTGCGGTCGGATGAGAAAGTTGTACACCCAAAGTACTATCACCTTGTTTCGTTCACCAAACTGTCGCTTTATATACCCTAACATCCTTTAGGCTTTTTTCTCCATCTTAATACACTGTTTCGAGAACTTGAGGTCACTGGTGATAGTTACACCCAAGTTCTTCTCAGTGTCGGTGGATTTAAGAGCAGTGCCCTTAAGGATATAGGGTAATCGGGGATTTCTGTGGCCGATATGCATCACTTTGCATTTGTTCACGTTGAAAGGCATTTGCTACGTATCCGACCACTCCCTAATCTTCCGAAGATCATCTTGCAGGTGGGCACTATTTGCATCCTTTGCGACGTTCATACCAAGCTTGGTATCTTCGGGAAATTTAGAAATCTTGGCAACCAAGTCACCGTGCATGTCATTGACGTAGGTGATGCATAGTAGTGGTCCCGAACAGAACCTTGAGGCACCCCGCTAGTAATGGGCACCCACTTAGAAGCCTGTCCATTCAGCACCTCCCGTTGCCATCTGCCACTTAGCCAGTTCTCTATCCAGCCTGCTACTTTTCCGTTTATGCCCAGCGCTCGCACTTTTCGAAGAAAGAGAAAGGAAGATACCCACCGCCTCGACGTTCATTTGAGAGATGTGCATCTGACCCTAGAACAATCCCCTATAAATTCTCTGACACTAGAGTTTGATGTCAATATCCACCGTGTATCTGCTGTACTCCCTGCCCCGTCAGTATCCTCTGTCATTCCCCATCGTTAACCGCTATTCGCGTCCCGTTGGACTCTGCAGAATTCTCTCAGAATCCCTCAAGCTTCCGGTATTCTCGTTGATTCACCTGAATACACCTCGAACCGCTTTCCCCGTTCCTCCAAAGCAGCGCGCTTAATCTCAATTCATGTTTCTCTGGATAATAATCATTATCCAGAGCCTATTCATTGAAATTTGCGCCAAGATAAGGATTACTCATTTGAACCAAATCTTCAAGGTAACAGCAACGCGCACCTCTCCTGTGCAAGTGATCTCTCTGCTCCCCCACCCCCCAGTGTAACCCTCATGATTGGCTTAGTTAATGCTCAAGGTCATTCGAGCGTCCCTCGGTAAATATTGTTCGTTTCTTTGTACGGTGACCCTCTTCACCACGTCTCCCTCCCCCCATTAGCTTCTGAAGACCGGTGTAACTCTATCGTGTGGATAGCTCATTCTAAAACTCCTATTAATCCTGTAACATAATATTAATTTGCTTATTAGTAAAGTTATTTTTGTACCCGTTTTTCTGTTATCCCAGAACTCCAATATAGTCGACTATTGGCCAAATCACTCTTAGTTTATTTATACTCTGCTTTCATTGTAAACTTCCCACTCACTCGTAAAGCAGAAAGGGTGAACTTGACCCTATTCTACAACATCTATCTTAAACTGGTGTAAGGTGGGTAGGGTTAACCTACGACATCTATATTAATATAGATGCAAAAAATAGATATTTAGTTTCTTTGAACCCACTGACTTGCTAAACATTTATAAAGTATTAAATTTAGTGATAAAAAAAGAAATTGGCAACTTTTCTTTTAGTTAGACGCTACATTGCCTGATTTAGTTTTTTTTTTGTTAAACGTCCATTATATAAGATAATTTATTTATATAATTGATATAATTTTATAAAATCATATTATATTATAATTTTATCCATCAGATAACCTAAATTTAACTAAAAAATCCCTACATCTGGCAACGGGCATCTACTCTAAAGACTCGCCAAGTTTGCTGGTGCGAACGACAGTTATTAGCACTAAGCAATGATGACTAATGTACGTAGTCATAGTCATTTGCGATTCTCAATTTGTTATTTCATTTTTTTTTAACCATTCAAAGTTCCAACCCTTAATTACAATGTAAAAAAGATCTAGGATATGGTAATATTGTTTGCGCCAAACAAAAGAAACTGCTGAATGTAAAAAATGTAAAAAGGCTTTAAAATGCCTTGGAAGTTCCATTTCTTCATTGAGTGCTCAAATTAAAAATGTTCATGGCAATAATATTTCTCAAAATTTGTTTAGTAATCCTTCAGATTCGAGGCGCACGGTAGATGGCGCTGTTAGTCGGCTACAATTTTGGGCTACAGCATATCTCTTATGACGTCAGACGGTAGCATCAGATGTGACAATCACTGCGTTATATTTTTTTGTTGTTTTGGGGATTTGTAACTTTTAGTCTATTATTTAGTAAATATCTGCGCTCTGCTCGTTTATAGTTTTTTTCTAAGTTATGTAAGGTTTCTTGATGTCTTTTATTGTTTTTGTTTTGTTTTCGTATTTTTTGTTTACTGAGAACGATAACAGCTTCTTACTGGCAACATCGTAGCTTATAAATAGGACCCGTTTTGCAAATGTTTTTCTTTCGTTATTGTGTTTTCGTGCTCTCCATTTGCTTCTTTGTTATTTGAATTTGGCTTTGATTTGTATGATCGCGAAAAAACTTTGAGATTATCTATAGGTGCATAAACTAATCAAGAAACCTATAAAAGTAAGCATTATTTGTTATTAGGTTAGGTTTTCTGCCAGTAAAAAGCTGTGGGGAGAAAAACCCCCCAGTAAACTCAAGGGGACTGCTCGTGGGGGAGATATCACTGCAGGGAGACCACCCTGCGATGATCCTGAGTTTCAATCAATTGGGGGGGTCTGGGAGCTGCGCCCCCCAGTATATACTCATATACAAAAAAATATTACTCCGATATTATTCACAGCTGACGCTACCGTCTGACGTCATAAGAGATATGTTGTAGCCCAAAATTGTAGCCGACTAACAGCGCCATCTACCGTGCGCCCCGAATCTGAAGTGTTACCATTTGTTTTTTGAAGAATTTTATTCTGTACCGAAGAAACAAAAATCTTTGAGTGGATTTATTACAAAAAATCAATTCAAGAAGAAATTTCAAGCCTTGCTATTGTTGATGGATTAAGTTTTCGTGGTATTGCAGAAAGTAAATTTAGTCAGGAAAGTTTACAGAAGGCAAAATATGAGAGGCCTCATCCATCATTGCATGAAGTTGTCAAAAACATGAGGCTTAGTTTTTTTAAAAAAGCAAAGGGCCAAACTCGCTGATTACTTCGAGTTGGAGGTAAACAAATGTAGGCGTTTTTCACTAGTTAGGATGAATATACCTCCTCCCAATGTAGAAGATACATGAATATTAATGTTCATGTCAGTGAATACTGGTCAATTGGAATGATCAGAGTTTATCATTCTCTAAATTGCCCCATACTAATAGAAATTGTTGATTGTTAGCTAAAGATTGGAAAATTTGGCTTGGAGTTCAAGATTTATATTGTTGGAGTTGCGATTAAACTTGGGATAGAAATATCTTTTATATTCATATCATCAGCAGTGTATTGTACATTGCGATGTTCTTTACGTTGAAAAAAATAAAGGTCATAATGAAGAAACTGAAGAAAATGAAAACAAAAATGATCCTTTTTTGATTATAATACTGGGTAGGTTGGTAATTGTTAAGATTATTGGCGCACGATTTTGTTAGCGATTTTCGCTACAGTTTTGCTATTTTCTTAGCTTTTTTCAGCTTGCCCAAAAGGTCAATCAGTGATGTGATCATTCCCGTGGTGTTGAGCAATCATAAGCGTTTAAGATGTCGAGGTTTAGTGAGTGGGTAATCCCAGTCCTACTTCCTGGACATATAGTTTATTACCGCACCGAGGTGAGGTGGAGGTGAAGCGTATCCAATACACCTACCTTAGCTACTTCCGGTGAAAAAGAATAACCCCGGTGCGTCCGTTTTGATTAAAACTAATATGATGATCTCCTGAGTGTGTCCCCACTCAGTAAAAGCCAGTCATGGATGGACGAGTGTAATATTAAGATTTGAGCCGAGTGGATTGCTTAATAATTGCCAAAGGATCGTCCAAAATAGTTAAACACACAGATACAAGAATAATCTTTAATGTACATGAATTAGAAATATAAAACAGCGTATATAAATATAAATAGAATTAATATTGCATAGGATCATTATATCATCGGTTCAAGATTACCTTCTCATTCAGGAACCTCGAATGGCCGGACTAAGTGCGATCATCGTCCCCAGAAGAAGATCTTCACCATCCCCTTCAAAAATACTTAAGAAATAAAAAGGTAACGTTAATTGAATTATCACCTCCCCTAACTTCACCAGTTTATTTGTGAACTAGAATTCTCATCACGAGCCTGTAACCTCGAGTATTAGAAGTGCTTACTTAATTCAGTGTTTAATTCAATAATGCTACTCCGTTCATGCTTTCGGGTGTCATTAAGACGCAAGCATCCCAGTGAGTAATTTTCAAATAATCCCCACGACATTTTTGTAGACTTATTTATTCAGTGCAAGATTAATTCTATTTATTTTTTTATACGCTGTTGCTCATTTGAAATTCACGTACATTAAAGATTACTCTTGTATCTGTGTGTTTAACTAATTTTGACGATCCTTTGGCAATTATTAAGCAATCCATCCGGACACACTTCGGGGATCATCATCTTAGTTTTGATCAAAAGGTACGCACCGGGGTTATTCTTATTTACCAGAGGGGATAGGGTAGGTGTATTGGATACGCTTCACCTATGCTTCAACTCGGTGCGGTAATAAAATATATATCCAGGAAGTGGGACTGGGATTACCCACTTACTAAACCTCAACACTTTGGTGCTAATAAAGAATGGTATAGTTATTTTCGATGTTTTTTCGGAAGCCTATTATCAATCTCTCCTAAAGAAACTTCCTTTTGACCTGTTTGCAAATGTTTGGGTACGCCTGTGACGCGTGTGTTTTGTTAGTGTTTGGGTTTGTAAGTTTGTTCTTCTTCTTTTTTATTTTTGACTATTTTTTTGGTTTATGTTATTTGTTTGAATTGGTTTTATTAGCGTTTTTTTTTTCATAGTTAAAAACTTTTCCAGAAATTCATTCACTTACGTTAGGCAAGTGGGTAAAGTTCTGCTGCAGCGAGTATGAATTTGTGGAACCGCTCCATTATACTCGGGTATTTCGCAAAGTGACCACTCTACATATTTTGTAGATAATTCACATAATTTGTGCTTTAAGACCAGTTGTTGCGTGTTTTGTTTTTGAATTTAGAGACCGTTTTGAGGGGAAAATTAAAAAAGTGCTTTTTCTATTTTTTTGTTTGGTTATTGGAATCGCATCCTATTGTATTATATATCATTTTTAAAGGAATTATGGGCTTCACTCCCCATACCCCCTTTTATTGTGAGGGTTACTCCTTCCGCTATTTTTGATAATCTATTAGTATTCCTAATTCGAATTCAAAGACGATTGTATTACGTCGTTGTAGGCAAACCTGCAAAATGTTAAGGGAAAGGGGAAAACTAGCTAGAAACAGTAGCCGACAAAATATCGCTAAGAAAATCGTGCACCTTAATCTTTACACTTATCTTATAATAAAATAAATAAAACACCTTAAATTACTGAACAATAATCAGAAGTTATTGAAAAGCCAAGAGAATTTGCCGAATGTTTCGAAAATCTCCTCTCAAAAATGATAAATTACAAGACTTTGTTAAGAAGGAACTCAAGGAAGAATTGAAGCTCATTTTAGTCCGTAAGACAATTTAAAACAGCCTCATAACTATGATTTAACTCTTCTTAAAGTTCAAAACTGCATTCTTAAAGCTCTGAGAGTAATATACCCAACAGAAAATGTCTTTGAAGTAGAATAGTTTATGTTAATTAAATGACCTAGATGAAGCTCTACGCCTTCTCGAAATTGTGTTGAAACTTGCATCCTCTAAAGATGCCACTTTATTTAAACATGCTCATGAAGGTCTGCTTGAATATACTTGGCAATAAAGATAATCACATTTATGTTCCATAAAGGAGCGTCTTTTTAACCGGGATCTAACACGAAGGGATAAAACTTTTGAATAATTGTTAAGAATATTGGCTCACGATTTTTGTTAGCGATTACTACTAATGACTACTACTAGATTATTAAAAATACTTTTGGGTGTTTGAGATGCAATCCATGAATATAAATGCTATATGAATATAAATGCAAGCTAGGCGACTGTCAGCTTTCCTCACCAACTCATATATCAGAATGACAGAAACTAAACTATCAATGAGAATGACATACCACCTAAGCAAAACACCAAAATTATTGACTTTGCACCAGATCCTCGACAACTACCTTTCCTAGAAGCCATCCATATACAAAAAAAAACAAGCCAAGCTTAACATTCAATTAATTCGTATTGAATATTGTTAAGCGGTAGAATTAGAGGTTGAACTACGAGGGATACTTAATCTCTCCCTATGAAGTTCCTTCATCTATTTGGACGTGAACACGAATTTGATCTTCCTTCCTAATCCTACTCGTTTTGACCTTGTCCTAACATGCTTACCAGTTTATTAATAAGATTGCACTTGCTGATCTCTTAGTTTGTTCGTATATGTGTGTTATTTCATTGATATATAAACCAATGTTCTACTCTTTTAATTTGTAGTTTTATTTTAATTCATAAGATAATACGAAGATATCAAAACGTGTAAGATAAATAAAGTGTTTTCCTAAAGACATCTTCTATTATTCACTAATTTTGTATAAAATCCGAGTTTTAATGAATTTCGGAGAAGTTATACACGGCTTCAACCTAAACATAAAGACATATATAAGAAAATTGAAAGATGTGAAATTAGCCGTCGCTTTCACAGTGAAACTTCAGAAGACCTACGCCGTGTTTTTAATAGTAAAAACAGTACTAATTATGTTTTAAGACATTCTAGTCGTCATTCACCGCTTCGTTTAGGCGCGTAAAGCACTTATATTTAAGATACTAGCATTCTGAGTAGGGCTCTATTTGCATTGATACTATCTTAAAAATAACTGATTTCCGCCCTCAAACGAAGCCGTAAATGGTGAATGAAATGCCTCAAAATACCATTAGTACTGTTTTTTACTAGGAAAAACACGTAGTTTATTTACTGGAAGCCATTATCGAGCCATGTTTATGTTGTCATTATGGTGGGCTACGCCCCGCCATATACCCCTGCCCCCCTTATGTTCGCTTCGCTCGTGCCTCAGGAACAAGTAGTACACAATTTGAATGCCTATTAAAACTAAATTCTCAGACCATAGCTTCATCAAGAACGCTTGACAAACGAGTTTTGGCGCTACAATCGAAATCACTGTTATAAATGCTTGCATTAAGGGTTGCCAATGTGTGAAATAAGTTTGAATTTAATGTTGCCAATATGTGAAATAAATGGTTTCTGATCACATTGGGAGAAGGTATTGCGTGCTTATTTTAATTTCAAAATTAAAGAAATCAATGTATTTTTTGCAGCTAAACGGAAATATATATATATATATATATATATATATATATATATATATATATATATATATATATAAATATATATATATATATATATATGACGACTGGAATGCCTAAAATGACCATTATTACTTTTTATTGCTAAAATACAGCGTAGGCTTCCAGAAGTTTCACTGAAATCACTAAATAGTGGCCGACCACGTGGTGGTAAACGACATATCTGTTATGAGAAACAGGAGAGACATCGAGACT
This sequence comes from Ceratothoa steindachneri, assembly GCA_963969495.1. Taxonomy (NCBI): domain Eukaryota; kingdom Metazoa; phylum Arthropoda; class Malacostraca; order Isopoda; family Cymothoidae; genus Ceratothoa; species Ceratothoa steindachneri. The sequence goes on along the minus strand of OZ018322.1, from coordinate 79,637,559 downwards.
CACCACTATATTCTTCGTTACGCTCGATCGTGACAGGCTCTCTAAGTCGGTGCGTGGCAGTTGGTATCGCTACCGTGCGAAACCATTCATGTCACTGCTTCAGAGGTACTTTGACTATACAAATCGCTCATATGGACGTGCTAAGCCATGTTTACATGCAGTCCGTGTAAGTTGCTCCAAGTCTTTACACGAAAAGTCTTTACCTCTGCATTTTGGCTACTGGAAGAATTGTAGCACGTATTTCACGTAATTGGAAACCTTTGCCGTTCAGTCTACTGGTTGTCTCTTTTTTAGAGAGGCTAAATACTTGACACAGGTGCGCCCGACGCTGCCAGGTATGTATATGTTTCTAAATATGTCAAAAGAAATTTAGACTTTGGAAATTTTCTTCCTCAGGTTGTCATTTCTTATTCCTTATTCTTTCTCTTCCGTCTAAGAGAGTAATTGATAGAATTAAGGAAGATAATTTTTCTGGTTGTTCATCCAATGAAAATACCAATTAGTCCATTTTATTACCATCGAGAGGGAAGTAAAATTAAAAAAAATTAACATCTTTAGTCTACATTATTAGCATGATACGCACATATTGAAATAACACCATATGTCTTTTCCGCTGGATTTAATGATTAATCAAATGCTCCTGTGATGGTGTCACAATTTTATATTACTTTGATCGCTTATAAAATAAGGATATTTACACCGTACTTTTAAAAGTTAAGCACATTTACAGAGCTCTTGAACACCAACTAAGCAATGGATTGAGAGAATAAGTTTCTTCTAGGTACACTTGAAGGCCCAAAATTGCGGGAGATGAGTGTTTACTAGCCGAGAGATGCTTCCAAAACTTCAGAAATACACTTCTTTCTTCCCAACTTCCTTAGCACTTTAGGACCACCATTCTTATTATATAATTAATAAAAAAAATTCTCGAAATAGCTGTATTATTAGGGAGTGTGAAAGGTATTCAGATATGGGTTCTGTATCTCATGTGTAGCTTTCTCTTGCATAAATTTTCACTTTCACTTTTTATCAACCTTATTTATGAAACTATCCACTTAAAGGATATGAAAGAAATCCTCTCGTTTAGTTTCGCTGCTTAACTTTGAGAACTAGTACTATTACTACTTCTAATAATAGGAGTACTTCCTCTCCTGCGCTTTATAACTGCTTTTAAATCCGTTGTGACTCTTAGCAATTGAAGTCTCTAAAAAATGTCACCCCAGCAATAGATTTCTGCTTTTTTATCTTTTACTTAAAAACGCCTGATTTATGACACAAATTAATTTAACCTGACTAACTTAAATTTTAGCTCAGTTTTCCACCTGTTGATTATGTAGGCTTTTAATTAAGACAACCAAACATTTTTCCTAAATTAATATTTTTATATTAATTCTCTTTTTTGGAAGTCACTATTGCTTATAAGCGTGTATTAATTAATGCGTTCTTTTTGACATAAACTAAGTTCTTTTTAAAAGTGAATAAAATTACACCAACACTTTTCTTTCCTTTTTATTGTGGAAGGTGTTGTTTTTTATTATTAGGTAAATCCTCAAATTTTATATAGTAACCCCCTTCCCACAATATTTCATTTCACTTCTCAGGGAAAATTAAAAATTCTTGTCGATTTAAATATAATCCATTAAAATATCTTGAAGGAACCGATTACAAAATCTGATCAAATGTACTTCTTGAATCAGATAAACAGTGTTAAATGTGACGATACCCTTTACTTACTCAAAAAGTTAGCCCTTAGTTCAAAGATGTCATTTAGCTAACTTAATATTTAATAGAATATGAAGTCTCTTTCATTTTCAGAGTTGCTCGAAAATTTGAGAATTATCTAGCATATTTTTAATATGCTTGTATTGTTACAGAAATGTACACCATAACTTGTAGGCTGGCCGAAATATCCTTAATAGATATGAATTGCAGGATTATTTCCTTAAACATCGCGGATCTTAGGTCCTCCACCCTTACATAGTCTGTCACTCTGATTAGATAAGTACTATTAGTCTCATGTTGTTTCCTGCCTATTCTCTCCATTTCTTGAGATCTCGGTGTTTATATTCATAGTTCTTAATTACAAAGCTTTTATTTAACAAAAGTTTATGAGGCAAAATTACAAATGCACAACTTCATAAAGAGATTTTATAGTTATAGTACAGCATCGACTATCTATAGGTTATGATGTTGTCTATATTTTTTGTTGCTGTCTATGTAGTCGCATAATCTATGCTATTTTATTTTCTATGCAATTTATTTAAAAGTGCTAAAAAGTTCAATATATTTAAACGTGTATTTTGAACAGACCAAGGAAAATATCTCAAAGAAATTAGGCATTTTAAGAAACAAAAGAGATTTTGCATTTTAGAGAAAAAATAGTTTTTTAATTTACCTGTACTTTAGGGGTCCCACCTAAATAAAAATTAATTGGCCATAACCTTTTAATCTTGTTTCTTTGTAAAATATTAACTTAATCATAATCAATTTTAAAGAGCTAAAGTTTCTCTTTTGAATTGGGGATTGTTTATCCTTCCAGGTAATTTTAGGACTGAGATAAGAGTCTTTATAATTTGGATAGAGAGGGAGGAAGGCTTCCTAAACAAAGGATTTCAGCCTATGTAGTTTCCACCAACCTTTTACCTTAGCTTCGTCAAAATTCGAGAGGGTCTGATTGTATAGTTAAAAAGATTTTCCTGATATGTCAGAGAATCAGCCAAATTCTCATTAATGGTATTTTATTAAGAAAGTTCCTAGTTTTTTTCTAATGGAGTAAAGTTCATAATTTTTAGATTTCCAATTTGAGTAAAATCTTTTGCATTTGTTAAATTTCGCCGCGTTTTTTTTCATTACACACTAATATACTAAATTATGAAAAAGATTGTAGGTAAGGAAATTTTGCTTCTGCAAAGTTGGGAAATAAAAGATATTGGTTCATTAACAAGAATTTTCTCTACAATTCAATCGTGTTTACCTCAAGCACTTTTCTTGCTTCTAATCTTAAAAATAATTTAAATAAAAAATATGATTGAAGAAGCTTTATTTTAAAACGTGATTAGATCTGAATGCTTAGATTTCTTTTCCATTTGAAAATTCCGTTGAAATGAACTTATATTCCTTTCTGTGCTTACAACTATGAATTGTGTGAAAGGTTGAGAAGTAAAGTTGCCATTATTAGTTTAAATGGAAACATGATTTCATCAGAACTGAGTCATAAGATTGATTATAAAAATACGTTATATCTGAAAATATTACGGAGTTTAAAATTTAAAATTTTCTTCACATTTCTAGCAAGGGAGAAGAAAAATCTGTTTAGTGCTTCTTTTAAATAGAATATAGTTTTCATAGGAATAAGGAACTTTGTTTTTATCCAATTTCGACCCTTTTGATTATAAAAGAGATATGAAAGTGTGTGTCCTTACTGAAATATTTCCCAGTTTTTGGCAAGACGTTACATCCATGATCATTTTCAAATGAAACCTTTTCGGAAATACTCGTACGTCTGAAGTAATGCTTTGAACTAAATGCAATGAGCTGTATGGTATCCCCTCCATTTCCTCGAATGGATTTGTATAGGTTGCTTGTTTATATGCAATATATTTGCAGTATGGTCACTGCAAGAAACCTCAACTAGTTCCGAACAATAGTAAAATGGCAAATTGAACTTAATGCAGATGTCGGTTCTGTAGCAAATTCTCCTCGTATGTTTGTAGGTAAGTTGGGTCCCAGTCTGTTTTTAGATCTATACCCGATTTCCACGCAATAGAGTTTAAATCAACCATCAAAATGAGAGGGGTCCTATTGTTAAATAGGTTAGTAAAGTTTTGCTCCGGTGATTAGGGGCGCATGAGTACCAAGTTTCCTGTTGAGACAATGATGTTCTTTAATTTGAACTCCAATAATTGCAAGATAGCTATTGCAGCTCCGTCTTGTGTTTCTCCTGAAGGATTTGTGGCTTTAACATTGTATGATCCATGTCGTTATTTTCTAGTTTTACATGTTTTTTCCATGTTCTAATATTAGTATAACTTCTTGATTAATATTTCTGAAATAAATTTCTGTACACAATTTCTTTCTCTTTCCATCCGCATGTGTTAATTTGTAGTATTTTTAATTTCTCAATTTCCATATTCCAATTCTCAATTTCTATTCGTTCAGACGTTGGCCTTTGTGTGTCTTACACGTTGAAATGAGCTATCAGTGTTTTTTCTGCTGGTTATTTTTTCGTTTCTCCTAAGTTCTTCCTCTTCTGGTTTCGTTCAAGGGTAGTTCGGGCTATTCATCTCTAGGAGATGGACTCCTTTTGCTGACGGATGTAGATTTCCTATTTCTTTCTGTTTCCTGCAACTAACCCATGTGCTTTCTGGCTCACGGTCTTCGAAGGTATTTTCTGTCTCTCTCTCCTTGCTATTTGCATCATCTTCTGTTTCTATTGTTTGTTCGTTTCCTTTTGCCTCATATCTCTTGGTTTGTCTTTCTTGTGAAATTGTTAGTAAATATGGCCGATGAGTCGACCCGACCTCCTTGGGGAATTTCATTGATTCAATAACTTTTTAATAGTCATTTTGTTTACTATAGTTGCGTACCTGACCGGATTTGCATTATTCATAAAGTGGAAGAGTATTAGGCACGTAAATAATTTTACATTGTTTTTCCATCTAAATTAGTGTGCATTATTGACCACTAATGCGTACTCTTTACCATTAATATGTATGAGTTTCTGTTCATTTTAACTTTATTCCTGTTTGTCTCAGTTTCTTTTCTCATGATAATCTCTCTTCTTTGGGAAAATCTTAGCCAAAGTTCTGTGTCCCCTTTTTGAGTTGATGATCTTTTCACTGACCGTTTACAGTTGCATCAACAATGGCTTTCACATGCGCTTTCCTATTGATGATCAGGTCTTTTTAGGACAAATTTTTGTCATGTAATCCTCCATGGCATAACATCCGAAGCATATCTGCATAAATGTGAAGGCGTCTCATTTATTTAGGTGGTCGATATCTTCCTACTGAATACAAGAAATAAAAAAGGTAGTTTAAGAGATTTGCAAAGGAAACAAGACGCCTGGTGATTTTGCTTATCGCTTCCATTTAATTTATTATTCGTGTATATATATTTTTTCTTACTCATTTTGTTTAAAGTGGTTTCTTCTTTGTGTTATTTGCATTTGTTGTTGAATTTTGGTTTAACACTTTATTATTATTTGTAATAATTAGTGGTTTTTGTATTTGTTATATTCTGTATTCATGTTTTGGTTTTCTTTCTTCTTTCTTCGTGTTACTTCCGCTTGAGTCAAAATTGGTAAGGTTTTTTTCCTTATTCTGGTATTTTTCCAGCTAGGCAATGGTTAGTTAATATTTTATTTCTTAATTTACTGGGTTTTGACGTATTTTATCATGCGTAAAACGGCGCTTCTTCATCTCCGAAATCCCTAGGGCTAGCGGAAGTTGGGAAAATTGGATGCCTACTGGTTAATCTTTTTATGATATTTTCGTTGATTTCCTGATTAACCATCACTTGCACTCTTGGCCTTGATGAAAAAGGTGAGAAATTAGTTAGATATTTTATAGGTGAAAAAAGGTTATTGTAGGGTTTGCCTTGGTGAAAAGGGCATCACATGTTTTCTTATTTTAATTTTTATTTTATTTTCATTCTCCATTATGTCTCCAGAGCCACCAGTGTAGACCACTGGTGGCTGAGTTGATCATATGACTGTCATTTGTTTACTTGTAACATTTTATTTATAATATATATAATGTTTCTTCCGACATTCGCATTCAGATATTTCAATTATTTTGGTGCTAACTCATTAGCTGCTTACTTTTTTATTATTAATTGTTGGATTGTTGTTTTTTTTTGGACACTTGGCCTCTTTTATATTTTTCTTGTATGGGTGCTTTTTCCCCTTTATAATCTTTCCGGTTATGGGCACTTCGCCTCTTATGTCTTGTTTAATGGTGGGCTTTTGCTTCCTTTTATTTGACAAATTTGGTTTCTTGAATTCGTAATTCTTTGTTTTAGCAATGTGCTCTTTTATAGATATAGGTTTCAATCTGGGCGTCTGAGAAGTAGTTTTTTCATCGTAGGAAGAGAGCCATCCTGGTGATAGTGTGCACTATAAGATGAAGAATTTGATGATTGTTTTCTAATATGGAAGTATTTCCTCCTCTATTTTGTCGCATGTTTTTCTACCATATTTAGTGCCTTCAGTCCTCCATTTTCGTGCAGAACCGTCTGCCGAATATAGTACAGCCTGCGAGAACAAACTATTAGAAGGGTAGCTTTGTTCTGATCTCTCTGTATTTGCCTAAGAGAGGTAGAACTTACTGTCTGCGTTAACAATGACAAGTAAACCAATGTTAAGCATATCAAGGCAGCGTAAAGCTTTGTGGTGTTTTCTCTACTTGCTAGTCCTTTTAATTTTCGAATGTTTCGCCAGATTTCTACCTGGCTTAGCTCGCCGTATACCCTGTTTATCAAACCTTCTCAGGTCTCAGCCTGTTAGATGTTGATCGTCAGCCTAAATTTTTTGCTTAGGTGGCGTAGCAGCGAGCTTAGTTTCTGGTTCCGTCCTGCCCTTCAGATTTCTTCCTACACCTCCCTGTGCTCTAGCAATCTGGCACAACTCCTCTCTCTACCTGGTTTAAAAGGGAGTTTTATACCCTGTTTTTGGTACCCACTCGCGGTCTGCCTCAAAGATGGAGGTAGTTATCCTCTCAAGCTTCCTGTTAATCTACTTTACTGTTGTTTGGCTAGCTCAGCTGGTTCATATCTACTGCGTTCCCAGTTGGCGGAGGTGAGGCTTTTGGGGAGACAGCCCGCAAGCTAAATCAGTGCTATCAAGGTTGTCGTCAAGATTGCTTTATGGTCGCTAGGTACTGTTGGGCCTGGCTCACTATGGAAGTTGAACGGGATTTCGTTCTTTATCATGATTATTTCAGTACTTGTTGCTGATCTGTTTGTGATATAAGTCTGGAAGTCCGGCCCTATTCTTTCATGTTCCTCCTATCTATAATAAATTCCAAGTTACGACCCCTTTTCGTTTATGTTACCATAGCTGGCCGTTCGGAATCTTGCATTGAGTTCGCTCCCAAGGAATTCTATTTTCGATGCCAGAACAAAGAGTAAAAGTTATTGAGGGGCGGGTACGCCCTTCGAGGTGATTAGAATGCTGCCGCTCCCACCAGGTTGCCAACCAGGGTTGGCAGTCCCCCCTCAACAAAAGAGTTCCTAGTGCCGGAAGGTAGCTGAATGAGATAATCCTTTTGATAGCAACAGCAGCTACGTTGAACCTTTCTTGTGAATGTATTTAATAACTACTTTGTAGCCCGGTATATTTAGGCGACAAGATCTCGTGGCGATACCTTGACCTGTTAATAGGATAAATTCGGGGTCGACCACTCGGAATATGTTGCCATATACCATGGCCTTCCCCTCCTATCTATAAATTTCAAGTGTCATTTTTGAATCATGTTATTGACGTTTTTCATTTAGAAATACTGTTTTTTTTTTTTTTTCTTAGTAATTCTGGGTTGTCGCTTTCTTTCTACAGTTCATTTTCTTTTTATATTCAGTAGAGGGCAATTGCTCGCAAGTCTACTCATAGAGAGTCACTTCGTGGTTAATGAGTGCCTCCTCGACTGTGTCCTCTTCGTGATTTGAGTAATATACCCACTTGAAGATTTTTGTTTTGATCCTCATGAAGATTTTAAGTGGTATCCATGTCTGTTGAGAAGGGAACTCACTCCGATGCATAAATCATGAGATTGATTTTGTTTTCCCACTTTCCTTTAGCAGTTCATCATTGTTGCTGTGGAACTCAGAGTCTGAAGTGTCTGAAGTCCTTCTTCCGTTTAGGTTTGTTTGCCCTTTTAGTTGCTTCTTTTCTTTCCTTTATGGCGTTAATTCGAGGGACAGGCCTACTGCCTTCCTCTTTCACTTTTTTCTGTTCTTTTACGGTCTCCTGGCTTTTTTATGGTTTTTGTGTGTCGTTCTTTTGGGTGTTTAACATTTGTTGTTGCATGATATCAATCGATGGATTGTAACCCCCCATCGGTTGTTCAGAAAGCGCATTTCACTCATTTTATTTTTAGCCAGCATTTGATTTAATTCTTTGGATTTTGTGGAGCTGTTGTTTTGGATGGGAAGGTGTTCCTTTTCACTCTCAAACCTCTGATTAGGCCCCCTTTGCCACTTGCACGGACGTGGCACGGACGGACGTTTTTGAAATGTCTATTACTCAACCCCAGAGGGAGGGACATATTTCTGCAGGGATCATTCTACCCGTGGTGTCTTAGCATTTTTTCTTTTATTTTCAAGTGAAGCCAAGGTGCCGTGGAGAATAGAGCATCGAGTGTTTGCTTACGACATTTACGTGAAAAATAACGAGTCTGTTACAGTAGTTCAGATTGAATTTCGGTGCCACTTCAACATTCACCGGAATTCTGGCTGTTCCCACCCATAACACAATCTTACGCTGGGTTAATGCACTTTGTACACAAATGAATAGGGGACCGGTGGGGGCTCACGAACAGTACGGATCCCGGAAATTGAGGGACCTGTTAGACAAGCTTTGCTGCGGAATCCGAATCGCTCTGCTCCTAGGTATTGCACTGAATTAGGCATCGATAATAGATCGGTAAGGCGTACTCTGCACGAAGACCTGCATTTTCATTCCTACGAATTGGTCATTGGGCAACAGTTACAACCAGGGGACTATGAACAGCGGCTTAAGTTCGCACGTCAGATGGAAAGAATTTTTGAAGCAAATAACAACCTCATTTTGTTAATGAGTGATGAAGCTCATTTTCATCTCAATGTCATGGTGAATCAACAGAACTGTCGTTATTGGGCTCTTAAAAATCCGCGAGAACTGTATGAAAGACCACTACACAGCCCTAAAGTGACAGTCTGGTGTGCTGTTGGAAAAGCTGCCGTCATTGCTCCTTACTTTTTTTAAGATAATAATGGAAATGCCGTAACTGTGCACTCATAGCGTTACATCAAGATGATAAACAGCTTCTTTGTGCCTGAATCACGAAGAAAACGTATGCCTATCTGACGTGTGTAGTTTAAGCAGGATGTGGGGATGGACCACAAAGCTAGAGCATCAATAGATGTCCTTCAACCTTTTTTCAGCGAACGCCTCATTTCCAGGTTTGCTGACAATCCTTGGCCCCCTCGGTCCCCTGATTTGTCCATGTGTGATTTTTCTTGTGAGGAAGCCGCAAAGCACGTGTGTATAAGCATCATCCCCGTACATTGGACAATTCTAAGGAAGCTATTCGCGTGCAAGTCACCAAAATCAACAGAACAATGCTGGAGAGAGTGGAGGCCAACTTCCAAGAATGCCTTCAGAAATGCATCAATGAAAACGGAGACCACATCATGGATGTTGTTTTCCAGACTTGATTTTGTCAAATGCTAATTCAATAAAAATAAAATGATGTCAATAAAATTTGTTTGTAGCTTCCTCCTGCTTGCTTTGTTGGTTTCTTTCGGATTAATTCCTTCTTTTTGGGGTAGGCGAAAGCCATCTTTTGACGACCCTGCTAGCACTTTGCACATTTGTCGTAAGAGTTTCTGTAGTTCTTCCAATGATGGCCATTCTCACTGCACTTGGAGAAAATTGTTTGTGGCTTTACAATAATTTCTGGCGAGTTGTTCCATCTCATAGCAACGAAGCAGAATTGTATAGGGATAAACTCTTCTCTCTCCATCGGCTCTCCGTAATTTTAAAGTCAAGCAGCAACAGTACATACTTTCTTGCCTTCATGGCCATGGTAGTTTCGCAGAAGATGATTGGAAAGATGTGGGAGTATTCTTAGTTGTTGCATTTATATCTAAACTTGATGAATTCTGCCACCTTAGACCACAGGAAGTTCTTCATTATTTCCTCTCAAATTTCTTATTTGTGTCTGCCAATCTATGGTCTAATTTCCTGAATACCCTACTCCTATGGGTCATGATCTGCGTAGTAATAGTCTCCACGTCCTTCACTTTTTCACAGTTGCTATGTAACCTGTGTCGACGTCCAGAAGACTGAGCATGGCAATTTTCAGCCGTCCATAGACGACCTTGAACACCTTATCCAAGCTCAGCCTGTTTTGTCGACTGATAGTGCGCAGTAGTATCATTTTTGTCACATTCTGCTGCACCATGTACTTGCAAGGCTGGCCTCCAGGGGCTGTTTCTTCTCTTGATGATGCCCTTTGGAACTGTTTTTTTCGCTGCACCCTGATAATGGCTCATGGTTTGTTGATATATGAATACTCAGTTTTATTGATGGTAACCTACTCTCTGTTGTAACAGAGATTTCATGAACGTGAACTACTATACGGGATGGGCAATGAGGTTGGGTGAACCCACGAGGGAGGCTCTCTGAAGTGTAGAGGAATATTTGTTGGTTAGTGTAGAATCAGCCATCACAAACAAGGGGTAACACCTCTCGAGGGTTTGGGTATTAGAACTGCATCTGGTTTACACAGAGACGGCTGTTACTTCCCTCCGTGGTCCTGGTTGGACCATCAAGGGTAGATGAGAGAGGGACCCCTGCCCCCTTCCCGAAGGTTGCAGTTCTGCCCCTTGTCCGGTTGCTTCTGGTGCTGACTTCCACAGTGGGCTATTCTTCAAACCCGCTTTCCCAGCACTTCCAATTATGTCTTTCACATAGAAGGATATAGTTGAAATGAGGCTAATTGAGTGGCAGTAGAGTATATTTCCGCTCCGTTACCTCATTTAGAGGGATGTAGGTAGGTCTTAGGCTAACTTAAGTCGACTCTGCGAGTTTTAAAATAATAATAAGTCTTTTGTAATGCGCTTTTCAAGGCTTGAGGCCTTCCCAGAGTGCTCGTTGTGCCGAGATGAGAATGGAAATTCAATGGAAATTCAAGAGGGGAAGAAGGCTTGTACTAAATTCTCCCTTTTAGAAATCCCTGTAGGAAAAATGTGTATAAATATTCACGTTTAGGTTCCTTTTCCTTTGGCCATACCTCCTTTGCTAAAGAGATGAAAAAATAAGTGGAATAATCCAGGAGAAAATTGAGCAATCTCTTTCCCACTTGTTTTAAGGGAAGAAAATACGGCTTATAGGTCGTATTCCTTCTATTTCCCGCCCACGAATGGGGGAAGGGGTGGCAAAAGAGTAGGAGGCATGTGGCCAACAGGTGTTTGGAGAAACCTCCCACACTTCTAAACTTCGGTTCAACTGACTATGATGTGCTTAATTGGAGCCCGCAATAGGTTTTAGACGAGGGATTTTAGTAGAAGATGGAAAATGGGAAATTAAAAGAGGTAAATATTTTTGATGAGACCACATTTCGACTTATATTAAAGAATCTTGAGTTAGTTTTCAAACATATTGACTGGGATAAGAATGCTGATTTTAATCTATTTCTCCTTATTCTGCTGGATGCACTTATGACCGCTTTTGCTTCCGCGTACATCAACTGAAGTAGGATCAAGGAACTTTGCCCTCCATAAAAATTAGATTGGGAGGTACAATCATCATGCTTGTACCTAATCAGACTCAGTCAGAGGTTGGAAGAATGCGCCGAAATTGCAAACCAAAATGCCGACGTTAATCTGAATAAATATAAGGCTTACTTTGACTTTAAGTCCAAAGTTCGAAGATTTAAGCCTGGTGAGGAAGTTCTGTTATTGCTCCCGACCGACAATACCAAACTGCTAAGCCCTTGCAAAGCCTCCTACCAAATAATAGAGAAATGCGGTCCCATCGATTACTTGGTTGAAACACTCAAAGGGAGGAAGCTTTTCCATATAAATCTCCTTGAGAAATAGCATCGGCGCGCAGGAGTTAAACAAATATTGGCTATAGATGAAGAATAGGCTATTGGATCAAATTACCCTCTAGACCACGTAAATTTAGTAAAATTTCATGCGTCGAACAAGATACCGAATACCCTTTGCTCGTACCAGATTTGATGGAATCCTCGTCTATCGATCTCATGGTAAGCGACTAGTTATCGTCCGCTTAGAGAAACCAGCTCACATCTCTCCTAAGTCAATTCGGTGACGGCATCACAGATATTCGAGGTTGTGTTACTCAGTTTGAGGACAATATTCAATTGACCAGCCAAGAAGCTATTAGCTCCAGGGCGTACCCATTATCCGTGCATTTAAAAGAAGCCTTTAATGTCGAAGTAGCGAGGTTATTAAAATTTCAAGATAATCAAGAGGTCAAAATCAGATTAGTGTTCCCCCGTCGTCATGGTCAAGAAACCCCAGAATTCCTATAGGGAGTGAATTGACTTTAGAAAACTAAACCCTTTTACCGTGTTCGACGCAGATCCGATTTCCCTTATCGACCAAAATCTCCATTTATTTGAGAAAATGAAGTATATTTCAGAACTGGATCTGTGTAAGGCCTATTATCATTTCCCATTGCGGAAAGAGGTTAAAAGGTACACCACTTTTCCGACTGAAAAAGGGTTATTGCAGTTTTTTCGACTGCCATTTAGGCTCGTCATCACCTGCAGTAACTATAAAGAAAGATGAGACGAATTTTAGATGGGTTACCCTACGTATCATTCTATTTCATTAATATTTACGTGGCTACACAGGAATTGACCAGCACCTGACCGCTCTTCAAGCGCTGCTGCAAAGCCTCAGTGGTCATAATTTCACAATTGGTCCGAGCTAAGGTCATTTTGCTTTTAATACAATAGATTACTTAGGCTTTCGCATTGGGAATAATCAATTAGCACCTCAGGAGGAAAAGATACAAGCCATCGTAAAAATGCCGCTGCCAGCCAACAAAAAGCAGTTAAGGTCAATCATGGGTTACGCCTCCTTTTATCTGCGATTTATTCCCAATTTTGCCACCCTTTCTGCTCCCCTTTGCGAGCTTCTGAAGAAGAAGGCCCCAGAAAAACTGGTTTGAGCTCCGCTGTCAGTCACTAGCTTCAAAAACTTAAGGGTAAACTCACGTCGGCCCCGATATTACAGTTGAAAAATCCAGCTGAACCATTTGGAATCCAGACGGACGAAAGTAACGACAGCCTCGGTTGTGTTTTAGTTCAATATGGAATCAATGAAGAGAGTTTTCCTATCGCTTATACCAGTTTAAAGTTATTACCGCGCGAAAAAGGACACTATGCAGTGATTGAGCGAGTGGCTCTCGCTATCATATGGGGAATTAAAAAAAAATGACAGATATTTGATAGGAAAGGAATTCGTAATCAAAACCGATCATAAGCCCTTGTCATACGCCTGAAATATTAAAAACAACACTGGTAGATTCATGCGTTGGAGTTTGGTCCTCCAGGAATTCCAGTTTAGGATACGGTATGTAAAAGACTCTGAGAATAATATGGCTAATTGCTTAGGTAGAAATCAGGTAGATTCCCTGTCAAGTGAAACTTGAGCCTAATATTGTTTTATAATTTTTGTATACATATATGTCCACATAAATTTAAATCAGAGACATGCACTCTTTTTTATGTAAATAAACTTTACACTTATTTTGAAACTGAGTTAAATGTGTCCTCTCCTTAAAATTCAGTGTTTATAATCATGATTGTTGTATATTAATTTTCTTTTTGGATAATGACCGCTTTATGTACCTTTTTTTAGTCTCTTTAGCTATTTATTTCTGTGCGTATTTAATTTTATTCCCTTTTTTTCCTTTGCTATTTTGTTTTTGTTTGTGATGCAAATTTTTCTATTCTTTCTATTCCTTTTGAATTTGTAAAATGTGTTCTTTTATTTCAAGATGTGAAGAGTGTACCTTTTTTCCAATTCTCGAGATGTCCCTTCCTTCGGAAGTCCGATCTTAAGAGGGCAGGAGTTGTGTGTGTGTGTGTGTTAGAGAGAGAGAGATTTATGCAGACTAACAACCTAAGTGGGTGTCTCACGAACGAACGTATATTCAACCGGCATCTTTCGATAAACTTCCGGGGCGATAACGAAGCGAGATGAGTCTAACTGAAGCCGGAGCCGAAATCAGCGAGAGGGTGCTAAGCTTTTACTTGCCGCGTCCTGAATCTGAGTGGGACCCACTTCCGAGGGCAAACAAAATCGCTTCCGGCGAAGCCTTATATATTTCCAAGCGCGGAAACCAAAAAAATATTATTCAAACAGGAGGCAGGAACTGCTCATGCGGTATCCAAGAAGTAATCACAAAAATTCATTTGAACCAGCCTAAGGACACAATGCGCTCCTTCATACGCGACTTTATGTTATTCTAAAGACTCGAAGGTTAGAAACCAGCTGTTCAGAAATACGGCAGTCAAGGACGTAATGAATCATTCTGGAATATGCGCTTTGCTCCGTGCCCTGCAAGGATAGTCCTTCGAAAGCCCCTTTACCCTTCTTGAAAAATCGTAAGCCTATTACCATTTTCTTGATCAACGTCCAAGAGGCACAATGCTTTCCGACTATGAAGCTTCACCCACTAATCTCCTCCTGGGTAAATACTGTGCTACTCATAGCTCGTGCCGAAGCATTTCATTGTAAATTAATTCCTTTGGTGAACAATTAGTTTCCCATAGTGTATAAATTATTGTTAAATTCTGTTATTTGTGTGTATAATAGTAAAGATTACTTTTGTTGCCCTGTTTAAATCCCAGAACCACATAAAAAGCCATTGATCTATTATCTACGTCTGCCAACAGAATACACACACTCGAGTATCCCTCATTCTTAAAAGGGACTTCCCCCTCACGTCTAGGGCGGGCAAGCGAAGGTCAGTAAAATCTAACTGACTTATGACTTGGGGCATTGTCATCTTATAAAAGCACTCAGCATCAGGGAATAATGTCTGAACCATGGGATGGACTTGATCTTCCAAAATATTCTGATATTATTCGTTGCTGTGTCTCCTACCATGCAGGGCAACGATTGGACCAAGATAATTCCAAGATATTGTCACCAAAACCATCACTGACAACCCTCTGTGTTTCTCTGAGGGAAGAAGAAGGCAATCAGGATTAAAAGCTTCGCTGGGCTGCCTACACACATCAACCCGCCCTGCAGTGGGGAAAAGAGAAAAACTGGACTCGTCGCAGAATATTACTCGCTTCCATTAGGCTGTCGACCAGCCCTTGTGATCTCTATACCAGTTCAACCTTTTTTGAATGTTTTGATTAGAAAACAGAGGTTTCTTAATGAAGGGTTTTTCATGATAAGAGGCTTTATTGACCTCACGGCGTACAGTTTTAGGCAGATCTGGGCTAGTGAGATGTTGATTCAACTCTGCAGTCACTTTAGAGGCAGTTTTACCAAGCACTTTCATCGCAATGTGTTTCAACACTCGTTTTTCTCTTTCAGCGAGCTTAAAAGCCTTGTCGGCATTATTTACCCTGCTGAAAGTTTTTCCCTGTTTTTTTTTTTTTAATTTTGTCATGGTCGTTGATATGATAGCTCTTGAAAACCAACGAGCTTAGCTGTTCTGGTGACGGAAGCTCCTGCAATTCGAACTCAGTAAGGTCACGCATCTTAGCATCTATACCATAATCTGAAAAACAAATACAAATAATCGTTATAGGTGATAAATAAAACTGTCTATCTACAATAAAACCAAAACACTCTCAATGAAATTTTAAAGGATATTCGTAATATTATGGCTCATTGAAATATTGGTGTTAAATTTCTACTGTTCCATTATTTTGTCCTCCCATGTATATATCCCTATATGGACGGAATTTAATTTAATAAGTATATATAGGATTTTCACATATATTTGTCTTCCATTGCTTATTTTACACACGTTAAATATTAATTTTAAAAGAAATTATTCTAAACACTTATTTATTGAAAGCTACCTTATTTGGTTGGTTAGTCCATTAAGTACACTTTATGTTTTCTGTAAAAATTATACTAAGAAACAAAGTATCTGTTAATAACTTAGTTTTAAATACTTTAAAAGCGATAAAACTGTTTATTTATGATTGTGATAGAACGGGTTGAAACGCGTTAATTTCCACCCCTATCACCTATTATTTAAAACCACGATGCTCCCACGTGCATCTTCGCTTCGAAGCTTGGCGCCTTATCACAGCCACCGGATGTCAATGTTTAAACAAGGAGGTTATCGTCCTCCCGTTCGCCCCCATACGCCGACCTCGCCAGATTGAGTTAGGCTTATGGGCAGATAAGGCATTGTTTCCAGGCTCGGCTGTGCATTCCCTCGAAGCTCCCACTCCATTGTCCCCCACGCCAAGGGAGTGTCTCGACTATTTAGATGGAAACTTTACCACTAAGATCAGATTGGAGATCCAGATTTTCGTCGCGAATCATCACCATGACCCTCTCTCCCTTTGTGCGCCAAGGGACCTCGACCTCGAGATTCACTATCACTTGTCCAGAAGGAGGACAATATCCCTTGAGTGCCAAAGGTTCGAGCCTTTCGTGACGCCAAGTCCTCAAGGCTTCCCCCTCGTTGTTCAGGAAGAGAACAACGTAGAACAGCCATTGTTCTTTTTGAGCCCTTCGCCAAGAAACGGTTCTCACCCTTCCTCCTTGTTGTTCAGAGGAGAACAACATTAGAACAGCCATTGTTCTTGAGCCCGTAGACATGAGACGGTTCTCCCCCCCCCCTGTTGTTCAGAGGAGAACAACGTAGAACAGCCATTGTTCTTTTGAATCCGTTCGCCAAGAAACGGTTCTCACCCTTCCCCCTTGTTGTTCAAGAAGAGAAAAACATTAGAACAGCCATTGTTCTTGAGCCCGTAGACAAGAGACGGTTCTCCCCCCCCCCCCTGTTGTTGAGAAGAGAACAACGTAGAACAGCCATTGTTCTTCAAGCCGTTCGTCGAGAAACGGTTCTTATTCTCAAGACGCCACGTCAGGATTCTTTTATTCCCCCCCCCCTTTGGCTGGAACTCGCCAGCGGACCGAAAATTCTTTCACGTCGCCTTCCACTGCACCACTCGTATAAAGTAACGTAAGCCAAACGTCACCTTTGATACTTAACCCTTTTGTCAATTCTATCCTGTTCTTTGAGTGGTTTAGCGAACCATCCCATCTCTTTAACTCTATATTTGTTTTACCTTTTTAAATCCTTTAATCCTCGGATTAGCCCGAGCCCCCACGACCTTGACATTCTATGTTTATGTCAATATTTTCCATCTTGTGTTTGTTGATAGTTATTATTAATAAAACTCTATTAAATTACTGATAGCAATATTATTATCCTTGAGCTCAGTTCCACTTAGTGATATATGGTATATCGTCGGGAGTTCATTCTACGACAATGATATTTATTCATTTTCCAATGAGTTTATTCATTAAATAATTCGTTACAATTATTTTTGTAATGCAACCAAGATGTACCTTACACTTTAAGCCCCCCAAATTTGTTCTTTCCTTACGCAAAGATTGTTTACAATAACCGTTATTTTTATTGCAAGTTAATATGTAACCAACATTGTCTAACCTTATTTATTTATTAATAATGTCTTTAATATTATGGCAGCGGATTTTTTTACCACTTTATATGTGTGTCGCCAGACTTATAGGTGGCCTGTTTATATGTTAATCTGACTCATTAATAATTCATCACGGGGGTTATTATTTAGGCTCGGCGAAGGTTTCTGGGTAATCGGGGCAAAAATGGACTTCGAAACTGACATATCCAAAAATATAATTATATCCTTACACTGGCCTATTAAAGAGGCAAGCGGCAGGTTGCGAGTGATTTGCGGCAAATTATTAGGCTTTCGATTGTGTTCAAAGGCGACAGGACTTAGGCGAATTAAACGGTTCCGTAATGCTACCAAGGAAGATAACGGTGTTACTGAATAATGATTCTCTTTCTCTGACATGGTTCTCTTTTTAACTTCCTGACTCTATATACATATTATGTTCATTTCGTAAGGGGCATGACCTAGACTGCTCTGTGGGGGTGAATCTCATTGGCCTGTTTCGTTAATTTTTATCCCTATGGCGTTGCTACCTAAGAGCTGTGTGTGTAAGATATACCTACATATTTCCAATAGTTTTTCTTTATTATAGGAACCGCTTGCTGCAGATTTTTGTCAAAATTTCTCTTGGTCAATGTCTGTCTTTGCTCAGCTACTTTGTAGCCTCCCGGTTTCTAATAAATCTTTTCCGAGATGGGAATATTTGTTTATTAGTAACCTCTTATTGACTCAGGTGTCTGACTTGATATCTGCTTTCCGCGTTTATAATTTGTGTGTTCCCGCACGCGACTCTCATGACCGCTTGCCTCATCTCTATTTATACAAATTAACATATGGATTTTCATTTCCTTATTCTCTATACAAATTAATATATATATATATATATATATATATATATATATATATAAATTATCCTATATATTTTCATCTTATTCTCACATTAACAAATTATTTCCTTAATTTAAATGTAAGGAAATTTGTTAGGAGTTTCTCGTTTGTCCTATTAAATCCTGCAATTTGGTGCAGCAGCTACCTATTATATAACACGAGCACCACAAAACTCCCTTGGCAATAATAGAGTTGTTCAGAAAATGTCACATAACACATACATAGGTTGCTACATATCAAATACATATTTTTGGCACACCTAATGTCTGACAGTATTTTAATATACGCACAGGGCATCGATACTTCCAGGAGTGCATATAAATGTACTAAAAAAACAGGCCATTTCATGCCATGTTCTGCCATACAATACAATAATATACAATTTAATCAAATATATATTCATTTCATAATTTGCTCCAATCCTTTTTAGATTGCGATACAAATATTATAATTAAGAATCTGTACAAATACATATTAAGGCATTCAACAAAGCTATAGAACAAAGAGGCGTGTTTATATTTATTTCTTTTCGAAGCTCTTTCATTAAAATGTGCTGCTACAATAATGCCTACAAAATGATTCAGAAATATATGAATGACGGATTCTGTTCTCAGCCTGAGTCCACGTTATTATCATGCAAGGGCGGGCATCTCGCCGGTTTCAGAGTGTCCACTGACACAGTGTCCCTTTTTTCCTTCAGGAAATTCCAATTTTTTAAACTTTCGTGTCGGGGTCGATCACCGGAAAAGGGCCAGCATATGGCGCTTCCATTGGTTTGCTAACTCGGTCTGTTTGGACTCACATATGAGTTGCTTCACAAAGATTTTGGAGCACGAAGGGCTTGGGCACCGAGTGCAAGTGCCCTAGGGATGCCTGCGTGAAATCGACATGAGCCATGGTTGATACCAATTCTTTAATAAATTTAGAGTCGGTCTTTGATGACAATAACGAAACCAAACTTTTCCGGAACAAAAGTGTGGTTCCAGTGACTACCGTGAAAGATGAAAATCCCAAATCATTTTGGCAAAGAGCGAAAGCCCCAAAAGTTAATTGGATGTGCCACCAGCCAGCCTTTTCGACGAGTCATTATGAAGCACTTCAAATTCCTGTGTGCCCTTTCCACCATCCCGTTCGTGGACGGGCGGCATGGCTTAGTGTGGAGACGATGATAACCAACGAGACCAGATATTTCCTTGAATAGTTAGGATTTGAATTGGGCGTCTCTCTTGGTCACTACGTGAAGAGAGTCTCCAAATCTGTAAATCCACTCCTCTATGAAAGTTAACGCAACCGTTGCGGCACTTACGAGTGTCCGGTATAGAGAGCACTTTGATCCATCTCGTCACTCGGTCGATGCACGATGGTAAATACAGATTGTGTGAGGAGTAGGATTGTCCAGGCAGTGTAAAGGGTGGGAGTGATCCAACTATATTGATATGCACTGTTTCGAACCTTGAAGATGCAATATGAAGGGACAGGGTCAGGAATTTCGTGTGGCGACTGAACTTTGAATATTGACATGGAAGGTACTCTCTTTTCTAGGAGCGAACCCCCCTGTCCATTTTAGGCCAGAAATATCGAGGTTTGATAAAACGGAGTGAAACCTTGACTCCAGGGTGTGACAGATTATGTAATTGATTAAGGATAGTCCTTCTGCACGCCATAGGGACAAACGGTGTTGGGTATCTTGATGTTACTTCACATTATAGTTGAGCCTCCTCGAGAAAAGGGAAGATTTTAATCGTGAGTGAAATTCATTCGTTTCTTCGTCATCATCCTGCTCTGCTGCTAAAACTCGGAGGTCAAAAGAGTCAATTTGGGCCGAATTGACGTTCCTTGAAAGGCAGTCAGTGACTACGTTGTCCTGACCACGCACGTAGGCTAAATCGCTGATGTATTCGAAAATAGCTGTCCAATGGCGTTACTGCCTGTCTGTTTTTGCACTTAATAGCCATGAAAAAGCAGATATTAATTGCTTGTGATCAGTGCACAAGGTAACATAGTGAGCTTCAATCAAGTGCCTTAAGTGGATAATAGCAAAATAAACTGCTAGGAGTTTTCTGTCGTAGGTGGAGTACGCTTGCTGCCTCCGACTTAGCTTTCTCGAAAAGAATGTCACCGGTCGTAGCGATCCGTCTATCATTTGGTGCCGGGCAGCACCTTTCGCGTATTAAGAGCAATCTGTCATCAGCTTGTATAAAAGATTAAAATGCCTTAGAAAATCAATTCCTAATAACGGTTAAATCACAATCGCGACAAAAAATGACTCCATAAATGATCGGCGAAGAGTAGGGATACCTATATTCGTGTGAACCTCGCCGTGCACTTTTATTTAAGCGCCATTAGCCGTTGTAAAAAATATATTGGACTCGTGCAATTCACCGAATTCACCAAGTTAGCCGGAATTATTCATAATCTCACCCCCGTGTCAATCCAAACAGATGGCATAGCAGCGGGCGCGTTTGCAATGGCTTGCCCAGCTAGTTTTCCCCCCTGCTGGCAAAGATGGCCTGGAGGAAAGTTGCATCTGTACTTGTTCTCCTCTCTTTGGCCAAATTTCCTAGGCTTTGCAGTATATAGTATTCTCACCAAATACACATGTGAGTGGCAGACTACAGGTTTTTAGTTGTTACGGAAGGGTCGCAACCCTCCTAGTATATTATACGCATTGTGATTACTATCTTTATGCATACAACTATGACGATTCCCTTTATGGTACGCACCTTTGTGCACCCACCGTGCATTTCCCGCCGAATTATTTATATAATTATCACTCGTATCGTTATTAATATAAAGCATAAACGCGTCGGACATGGAAACGCACTGCGTTCTATAGAATCACTACAAGTATTTACATTAAGGCACTGCGCTCTATCGAATGTCATCAGTTCATCCATCAGGGTTCCTATTTGCACGATGGTTAGTTCTTTCTGTGTGGCAATTATAGGTGTGATGTTGGACGGCAAGGATTGAATGAATTTGAGCCTCACAAGCCTTTACCAACTTCTATCTCAAGGGCAGTTCTCCGCAGTTCCTGTAAATTGGTAGAGGGCGGGCTTGTGAGAGTGGAGGATGTAATGAGCTTCTTAATAATCTCTTGTTTTGTCTTCTCGAAGAGCTTAATCACTTTGCCGTTAAAAGTTGATAATTTTGGTCCGATATAATCGTCGCCGGAAGACGATGGACGGTCTCAGGAGGAAGTGAGGCCAATACATAGAAAGATTTGGTATACTCGTCTATATTCCGGAGATGTGAAAGAGGGCCTCCACAATTTGGAACCAACCTGCCACTGCTGTTTCATTAAAGATGGGTGGCTTGATGGTGATAGCGTTTTCCGAACTCCGTCTCACCTTATCCTGCCTGGCGATTGCTTGATGCGTCCATTTTCTAGAGCCTTTCACTGTCCGGCCGAAACGAAAGGGTGACCATTTTATATGGGGTAAATGTTACAATGGCGAGTATATTGAAGAATCCTCGTTGCTATTGCCCACTACGGGCGGTGAAGACCTCTGGCAACTGGGCTTACTTTTTACCTCTGTCGAATTATTTTCGACTGCATAATAATTCTTCACTAGGGTTATGATGTCGGCTGGGCCTACCGAAGTTTTCTCGGTAATCGGGGCAAAGAAGGACTTCGAAAAGGACGTAATTAAAAAAATATAATTTTATTCTTACACTGGCATATTAAATGGGCAAGCGGCACGTCATGAGTACTTTGTGGTCAATAACTAGGCTTTCTATTCTACGCGAAATATTGTGTTCAAAGGCGACAGGATTTAGCCGAATTAAACGGGTTCCGTAACGCTACCAAGGGAGTAAACGGTGTTAACGAATAATGAACTCTCTTTCTCTGACTCTGGTTCTCTTTCTGACTTCCTGAGTTAATAAATATATATATATATATATATATATATATATATATATATATATATATATATATGTATTATGTTCGTTTCCTAAGGATGCGTGACCAAGACTTCTCCGTGGGGGCGAACCCCAGTGGTCTACTTCGTTAATTTCCATTCCTTTGGCGTTGCTACCTAACAGCTGTGTATGTATGATATACCTACATATTTCCAATAGTTTTATCTTTATTATAGAAATCGCTTGTTACAGATTTTTGTTAAAATTTCTCATGGCTAAAGTCTGTATTTGCTCAGCTGCTTTGTAACCTCCCGTTTTCTGATAAATTTTTCACAAGACGGAAGTGTTTGTTTATGAGTATCCTCTTATTGACTTAGGTGTCCGACTTGCTATCTGCTTTCCGCGTTTGCATTTTGTGTGTTCCCGCAAGCGACTCTCATTACCGCTTGCCTTATCTCTATTCATACAAATTAACATATGTATTTTTATTTCCTTATTCTTTATACAAATTAATTAATATATATATAGATATATTTATATATACAAATTAATGTATATATTTTCACTTCCATTTTCTCACATTGGACATATTATTACCGTAATTTTAATGTAAGGCAATTTGTTAGGATTTGATAAATCCAGCGAGCTTCTATTTGTGTAGTTTGTCTCTTGTCCTATTAAATCCTACAATTTGGTGCCAGGAACACGGGCACCACAGACGAAAGTCAAATAAATTAAATTGATTTTTCTTGTTAATTCCCGATATATTTGCATCCCGGCGAAAAGTTAGCCAAGCATTCACGATGCACATGTCAACAAGATGGAAGAATATTTTATTGTACCACTTTTTTGACCCGATACTAATACGGTATAGAGACATAAGTTCATCTACTAAATCGACTCCAACAATGAAAATGTTATATAGAGTAATTTTCTTTTCAATATGTACTTCTATCTTTGCTTTAGTTTTAGTTTTGTCCCATCGTAGACATTTAGAAACAGGTTGGGTAGAGGCATACGTTGTTGCTAAAGAAACTGCCTGGTTGTCATACTACTTAATCATGATAAGAACACATTTATCAATCGCAGCTTCGACTTCTTCGAATGAACCCCTAACTGTAAATCTTTGTTGGATATAATTTTCGTCCTTCTTACTGTATTCAGTCTTACAGTTTTAAGACAGTGAATGCCAATATTTTTAAGAAAACCAAGAAGATGCATAGAGATGAACAATTACGCTTTTCTGGAATAGTTTAAGCCAAATGAAGAATAGCATTTGAGCTGGCACCTAAGTCTGGATATCAAGCCTTTGAAACTGTAGGTATGCTATTTGTGTATGAAAAAAGGTCAAGTATCATCCCAGTATTGTCGCATAAAACAAAGAATAAATACCCACATTTTTTTGGTTTATATTTTAAATATTGTTTTAAAGAGGAATTGCCTGTAAAAAGAACCATTTTTTCATCCGCTGCAATATACCTCCTCCATTTAACAGAACGACACTTTTCCTGAATATGTTGAGAGGTAGATCTTATTTTATAAATTTTATCAAAATTGGGGCATTGGTTTGAGCGTTTTCATTGTTAGTGAAATCAATGCAACTTTTGATATTTTGCCACCTTTGCCTATACATTACATCTAAGATGAAAGGTTGTTCAAATTTTGGCGCCAAATAATACCTTATTATGTGTACCTAGTAAGGGATAAGGATATTATAGTAGCTAGCCACTGTTCAAATTAGTTATAAGTTAAATTGACTGGTTTTGTAATATGTTTTGGCCAAGCATATATGTTTGATTGTTTGATAATTAGTTCAATTAAATCATTAGTGAAAACCTTATTAAAATAATTTATTGGCTAAGCAACTCTAAAATTCTCTTTCTGCAGCAATATCTGAGAAATCTGGAAGAGGCCATTGATGAGGTTGGAAGAATTTTTCTCAAATTGGCGGTCTCATCTTATATTTTTTCTTAGTACCGTTAGCTGAAGAAACTCCTCGGTCTGATGGGTTTACTTGAAGTACCATAGTATGTATAGTAATCTAAATCTATAGATTTAGTAAAACAGTAATTAATTAGTACTCTTTTGTAATGTTAATATCATGATTATCTCCATTAATAATACAATTATGAACAATAATATATAAGATGGAAAAGAAAAAAAATCTAACAAGCCATTTCTTTTTAAAAAGACTTAATTCTGAAATAATAACACAGGGAAACAGGTTTAATCACATTTTCTGGTGACTTAGATTTATCTGCCGAATTTAATTCGTTTTATTCCATGCTGATTTCCAATATATAATCCATTTTTACCTACATGCTATAGTTATTCTGTAATTTCTATTTTCTTGTTTCTCTGAAAACTGCCTCCAGACGTACAGAGAGGGTACTTGTAAAAAGCAAATACTTCACAGTACATATTAGTAAGATAATAATAAGTGTTATTGTGCAAAATATTGACATTATTGTTTCTTTTTTCAGGTCTCATGATAGAGTGATGGCTTCGTCAAGAGGAAATTGCATTAATAATCCAGACACCTTCTGCAACAGATGTGGCTGTTACATGCTATTTAGTTAAAGGCGTAATATATCAAACTTTGTGATCTGCAGTTATAAGGCATATTTTGATATTCTTCTTGGTGATTAAGATAGAAAGTGGGCCCCACATGCTGTTTGCCGTAGTTGTGTGGAACATCTTCGTGAGTGGACGAAAGGAAAGAGAAATGGTCTTCTTTTTGGAATCCCCATTGTGTTGCGAGAGCCAAAGGATAATGTATCAGACTGTTATCTCTGTCTCATAAATATTAAAGGGATTGAAAAGAACAATCGTCAAAAGATCGACAACCCCAATATTGCCTCGGCGATCCGGCCCGTTACCTCATTCTGAGTCTTTATCAGTTCTGACTTTCAGTGGATATACTTCCTCCCAGGAGGAAAATGATGTACCTGAAGAATGTCCTGATATGGATGTCCACGGAATGGATTCAAAGTCTGCAGATTCATCATCAGATGCTGAACAGTCATTAGCTCCTCACTGTTTCAATCAAGTGGATTTAAATGACTCGATACGTGATTTGGCGCTCTCCAAGAAAGCTCAAAACTTTTAGCCTCCAGGTTGAATGAAAGACATATGCTTGACAAGTCAGTATGGTATCATATTACCGAACAAGGGAGAGTACATTTGTTAATTATTTCTCTGAGGACAAACAATTTGTATACTGCCACGATATTGCTAGTCTGTTTACTAAGTTGGTACTTGGCACCTATAACCCTGCTAAGTGGAGACTGCTTTTAGATAGCTCCAAGCGTAGCCTCGAGTGTGTCCTTTTGCATAATGGCAATGTCTTTGGTGCAGTTCCTCTCAGTCACTCTGTCCCTCTTCGAGAAACTCACGATGACATAAAAATGGTCATGGATTTACTTAAGTACCATAAACACAATTGATTCCTGTGTGTAGACCTTAAGATGTTCAACTTCCATCCTTGGCCAGCATAAGAGATTTATAATGTTTCCATGCTATATCTGTATATGGGACAGTCGAGCACGTGAAGAACACTGGTCCCCAAAAGATTGGCCAGTTCGGGAAACTTTGGAAGCAGGAATGCCAAACATTTTTAATGAGCCAATCGTATGTCGAAAGAAGATCATTTTACCTACACTTCATCTCAGACTGGGGTTAATGGAGCAGTATGTCAAGGCGTTGAGCACTGAAAATGATTGTTTTCACTACATAGTATCGGAAAATCCTGCTTTGTCGTACGAAAAAATAAAAACAGGAGTATTTGATGGTCCCTAAATCCGAAGACTTCTGAGTGATTCTAGATTAGTGAACCCCATGAATGAAAAAGAGAAGATAGCCTGGCTCTCATCTTCTGCCGTTGTTCGTAATTTCTTACGAAATAAAAAAGCGCATGACTACGAGGATCTGGTGAATAATATGCTCTTAGCCTATCGTGATCTGGGATACACCAAGGTCACTTGGTTTGACACATGGTGGCGGACTACTTCTGGACGATTAGAAGAGATCAGCCAGAGAAGACCTACAAGAGAAAGAGTTACAAATTTTGCCCGATTGAAATCAAGAAGAGGTCCTCCAGCCCCATGTGCGGTCATTAATAAATTAGCTTGTATTTGATTACAGTATTTTTAATCCTAATGTGTAATTTAATTTTCTTCTCATATGCAATAAAATGTTTGTGCAGAAAAACTTGCTTTACTATAAATAACGCAAAAGGATGATTCAAAATTACTTTAGTGCATGATGATAGGCGTGATAAAATGAAAATTATTGTATAATATTAGTTATTGATATTACGAAAAATCTGTAGCATTTAGAGAGAATCTGATTTTAGATTTGATTTCAGTATGCTCAAATTAGGTAGGAAAATGTACTTTTGACAATTCACTAAATATATTGTTCCCCAGTGTAATTTATAAGCACCAATTCGAAAACTTAGATTTTCTTTGCCATCAAAAAGATCTCTTACTGGGTAAAATATTAAATGCTCACCAATTCTGCTACTATCTTCATTACGATTCTCATTATAGTTAGGATCCCTAATGTCATAATCTATATCATTGTCTTCCAAATCTTAATCCTTACTCGCATTATTATCATCTCGAAGAATTGGTTTTTGAGAATAAAAGGATCCAACTGGTATTTTCGACATTTAAATATAAGAAGGATACATAGAAAACGATGTAAAATTTGCTTGAAATATTTATCATTAACATTATTTTGCTATATGTGAAAAATTGCTGAAGTAAAAATTAAATTCTATTCTCTACATATATATATTTTAGAAATAGCGAGCTGTTTATCAGTTACTTGAAAACCTTCGCTGCTCCTTTTCAGCCTGAGCCATCCACCGATGAGGGGACCGAGGGAGTATTGCCCGCCCAAACAAGTTACTTTGCTGCTCTAACTCAAAGCCAATAATTGTACAATTATTGTGAACACTAATCTTTTGCCTCTTAGACTCTCAACTACCCCCCTCCCCCCCTAGCCCTTGATCGCTGGGTTACAGGCCTATTTTACTCACTTCTTATTTTTCCGCTGGAAGATTAAAAGGAGTATAACAGTTTGATAAAACAAATATTGTTGCTTTAAGAAAAATTATCATAATAAGAAAGTGTAAAAATATATTCTTCAGAAATGGTGATAATTACCAATATCCAAACTTTCTAAAACTGATAAAAAATGTCGAAAAGTATTAACTTACCTTGACCAACTGGAATAGGTCTTGAAAAAATTAGGCAAGTTATACAGGATTTAAGCCAAGCACAATGTGCATTTAAAAATCAACTGAAATAAAAAAAAATCAAAATATATCACTAATTTATTAAAAAGTTGACAATAAGGGAATTTTCTGAGTAGACCAAATACGGTTGAACGGACTACGGTACATATAAGTAACTTAAAATTAGCATTACTAGAAATGAAAGCCACTAAATATGGCCATTTATCCATATAAGGATATACATATATATATATATATATATATATATATATATATATATATATATATATATATATATATATATATATATATATATATATATATATATGTATCAGGTGTTTAAAAAAAAAAGACAGCATTTTGCAATCTAATAACTTTGCTAGTTCCTGTTCAAATAACTTCAGATTTTAACACCATGTGTAGAAACAGGTCCTTATTTATGTTTAATGTTTGATCTTTAAATTTATAGAAATGTCATTTACTGGAAATGAAAAGGCGTTTGTGTGTTGGAGTATGCTCGAACACAGTTGAACAAGACTGTGCAGCATGGATTTGTGAGAGAGTTCTCTAAATAGTCACCAACGGCAATGCAGATTTGGACATGGTAGAAAAAATTCAAAGAGGAAGACTAGCTGTGCGAGGCAAAAGGATCTGGACGACCAATAACATCGGGTTCGCCCAAAACTTTTGCGAAGCCACAAGAAGTCCAGAAGAAGAACAAGGCTGGAAACCCTGCTTGGTTCAACGACAGTTTGGCGCGTCCTCAGGAAACGCTCGTTCATGAAACCTTACAAGCTGCAGCAAGCTCAGGCCATAACAACAAATGACAAGCGAAACTGCAAACAATTCTTTGTGGATATTCAAGAGAAACTTAGAGAAGATGAGTTTAAGGAACGTCTTGTTTTCAATGAGGAACCCACATTTCATACGAATGGCAAAATCAATAAGAATAATGTTCGCATTTCAGGCGAGGAAAATCCCCATGTCACAGTTGAGCACGTGAGGGACTCACCGAAAGTGAATTTGTTCTGTGCCATTTCCAAGAACCATCTTCATGGCACGTTTTTCTTTGAGGGAAATGTGACCGGCCATGCTTATCTGCAAATGCTTCAGAACTATCTAATGGGCAAGCTCATTACAAATGAACA
Organism: Ceratothoa steindachneri; assembly: GCA_963969495.1. Taxonomy (NCBI): domain Eukaryota; kingdom Metazoa; phylum Arthropoda; class Malacostraca; order Isopoda; family Cymothoidae; genus Ceratothoa; species Ceratothoa steindachneri. Next base: position 79,609,036 of record OZ018322.1, on the reverse strand, counting down.
AGAAAACTCTATTTTTTAACCGGACGGGGCTCCACCTCACTAGAAGCTCACTGTGAGGGCCTATCTTAATGACAGCCTGCGAGGGAGATGGATCGGGCGTGCTGGTGATAAAGACAATGTGCTGTTGAAATGGCCGCCACGTTCACCTGACCTGACATATTGCGATTTATTTTCTTTGGGGCTATGCAAAGGTTGCTGGTCTATGTCCCGTCTCTTACTGCAAATCTAGATGAACTCAAGCACAGAATCATTACCGCAAAGGAAAATGCTAATAAAGACATGCTGCAGCGTGTTTGGGAGAAGCTGGACTACTGACTTGACGTGTGCCGTGCCTCAGGAGGTGTGCATATTAATCATTTGTGAAATCGTCCATGGAATCCACATACCTTTGATTTTTCTTAGTAAAATTTGGAGGAATAAATCTTATTTTGCTTAACATTAAGCCTGTTTAATGTTATAAGAAAATTGGAGCCTAAACTCATTTTATTAAAAAATAGAGGCAATTGATGCACTTAGCCAATATTTAGAATTTTGTTTCTTGTTTTTAAGCACTAATACATTTTGTTTTGGTATGCTGGAGACTAAATTTCTAATAATATCTTGAATGATATTGCTAAATTTTTAATGACTAATCACCTTCAACTGCTGATAATTGAATGGATTTTGTTTATCAAATGCCAGTTTGATTATCACCCATAAATTCAAATTTGGCGAATTCACAGGCCTTGGTCTAGAAAATTCGAAGTTATTTTCAGCCAATAACTCTGTTATTGGATTCGTTTTGAAACAAGCTAGGCCATCATCTGAAAATAACCGCATCCTGAACAGTTTGGCTTGAACTTTTGGGAGAGGTGCTGACGAAACACGTTTTGTTATATTTTGGCCTCCTTGGCAGTGTTCCCCCGCCAAATTTTTAGTGCTCCAGTTCACTTAGATGAGAAACACCACCAGACAAGGAGAGTACCCGGGTGTTTCACTGTGGGTCAAACATAGAACTCGTGAAATTGCTTGCTTTTTTTCCTCCTAACTAAGGATACTCCAGAATCTTCAAATAATCGGAAGGCTGCTTTAAGTGGTAGCTTCCAGAAATATTAAAATAAAGTTGACAAGAATTTAATATTATTAAATTTTAAAAATTATTTGGTTTAGAATGACATTTATCCTATAAAATGAAAGTTCAAATGAGAAGGGTAGAAGATAGATAAGATAGAGAAGAAATGAATGATAAAATTAATAATATAATAATTGTCATAATATGCGTTAAATAGGAACAAAAAAGAATAAATAGTTAAGGGTGACCAATTCACCAAGACTCTCTACTGTAAACAGGTAGGGGGATTTATGAATCCTAACAACATTCTACAAAATGTATATGATTCTAAATAAAGTACGTAGTGTCTTAAAATTCACTTTATAATTCTAAACGACAGTAAGAATTCTGTTGTTATGAATTTATATAAATAATTGGAATTTTTAACTATCATTTATTTTTAGAAGATATTAAAATTAATCAGAAAAACATATATGATTAAATTTTCAATCGCTTTTCACTTTTTGGGGACCCTCTACAAATTCACCAGCTTTGCCACAGAGACATTAAGAAAGGAATAAATAGACCAAGAGTGAGGAAAAGATGAAGTTGTTGCAGAGCCCAACAATAAAGATGGTGCGAAGATAAATGAAAGTACAGGGTGGTCCAAAATTTTATCACCCCTTACAGAAAATTAATGAGAACAATAGACAAACAAACTCTTGAAGCCAACTGCAGTGGAAAAAAAAAATAATAAGGAGTGACAAGACTTTGGGTTATCTGAAATATAAAAAGGAAAAAATATTTGAAATAGAAAATTAAAACAATATTTTCAGGTGGTAACAAGACTTTCAGACCACCCTGTAAAACTCTTCTGTCATTTTTACTAGTATTACACTTGATTAATAAACTATGCTCATTATTCGAAGAGAAATGATAAAAACCGGCAAAATAGTTTTATTTACTGCTGACTAATACATGACATGTGTCAAATAAAAATTGAGATACCTTTAACTCAACATCTAAATATGAGCAGGAAGCGTTAACCCAAGCTTCTTCGACAATTGTTCGTGGTGTATTGAAAGAAGTAATTAAATACATTGCACTTATTAAGAATTTGGTAAATACCATAAATAAATTGGTTATTCAGAATTGGTAAATACCATTATCAAATTCAATTATGCCACATTAAAAACTAAGTGCTTTAGCAAAATGATACGCTAGTGAAATAAATCAAAAGTTTGTGGAAGGTATTTAACAACGCAGCATCATGATGTAAAGGGTCTTTTAACAAAGACGCTCGAGCTTTGTCAGGCGATAGTGGCTATGTTGTGAAAGCGATATCTGGCAACCACACTGTGAACTGTTCAGTAGTACTTGGCAAGTCACGATGGAAGCTTATAGCGTTGAACAGCGTGTGCAAATCATCAAATTTTATTATCAAAATCAGTGCTCCATTCGACAAACGTTCCGCGCATTACGTGATTTCTATCCTCGCCCCAGTGACGAGGCCCATAATTGGATGAATGGATTTGTGAACAAGCAAAATTGTCGAATTTGGGACGAAAACAATCCACATAAGATACAGCAGCACCAATTGCATCCCAGCAAAGTCACTCTTTTGTGCGGATTTTCGTCTAACGGAATCATTGGTCCGCATTATTTTGAGAACGAAGATGTGATTGCCATTTCCGTGAACGGCGAGACATACAGAAAGATGATAAGCCACTTCTTGTGGCTTCAACTGGATTATATGCCTGATATGGATACTGACGACATGTGGTTCCAACAGGACGGTGCTATGTGCCACACTACACACGCCACGATAGACATTTTGCACCAGCGATTTCAGGGCCGGGTCATCTCGCGCGGCCACCGCGACAACTGGGTACCGAGATCATGCGATTTAAAGCCATTAGACTACTTTTGGGGGGCTACCTTAAATCTCAGGTCTGTGCGAATAATCGGAAAACAGTTGATGTCCTCAAAGTCAACATAACGAACACCATCAAGCAAATTCAGCCAGATTTATGCGACAAAGTGATCGAAAATTGGGCCTCCCGAATACGTTCCACGGAGCGAAGCCGTGGGAGACATTTGAACGCTGTCATTTTCCACACTTAATGACATAAAAAGCATTTAAAATAAATTGAGTGCATATACCACACACAACTTGTTTTATTTACATTTAAAAATTCGAGCAACCTTATTGAAAGACCCTTTATGTTTATGTATAGGAGGAAACGAGGAATAAATTATAAAACAATACGTTTTTTCCATTACCTTTGAGAGTTATCATCTGCATATGTAACACTTATAAAAGCAGATATACTTCTATGAATTGAATTGCCTTCCATTTAAAAATTTATTTATTCTGGACGAGAAAACGGATGAAATAGAAACTACCCGATTAGTGAAGCCAAAATAAGTGTAAACTCTTATACTGATATATACTGAATCAAGTTGAAGTAGAATGGTTATACCTAGGCCTTAAACAATATTACAATCTTAATTATTTGGCTGGGGCAGCCAGATATGGAGGCAATTGAGGGCACAAAGAATAACGCCTATTAGTAGAGAATCTCTTAAAGTGAATATATTGATTTCAACTGAATTTTCAAACTAATTACATGTTCAGAATTGTTAGAGACAATTCAGATGAACATTTTATATTTAAAACACATGTAGATGCGTACTAAAAATTGGACGCAACTAAAATAGAAAATAGACACATATACATGTACATTAGGGTGATCAAATTTTTACAACCTCATATCTTAGTGTTATAATTTGATGAGATTTAATTAAAGATTATATAAAATCTTACTTTCAAGGTGATTTGATAAAAAAACTCACTCACAAAATGATTTAAAAAATTTTATTTGTCGCTTTTTTGTCCAGTTTTTGAAGTCACTGGCAGCATATACAAGATTGAACACAAGCTTATGAGTCACATATATATAACATTATGTAGGGTCATCAAACACACAAGGATGTAAATTAGTAACAATAATGTCATTGAACAGGATAAATTTCAGTGATAGTTTGTCCTTGTTGCAGCAGGACCAGTGCAAGTCTTGCATAACTTTGACCGCATGCTCACAACACTGGTTGCTTCGGGCAATATTGATTGGAGATTCATCTGTTTTCCAGTAGGTATTCAGTCAGAGCTGCAGATAATTCATAAAAATCTACAGTGCCCAACAAGTGGGTACTGAACCAATGGTCAGCCCATGAGTAAGAAATGAATGAACAGATTTTACGCAGCCCGCTCCGGATGTTAGGCATCAGAGTGAACGCAAGGAGGTCAAGAATGACACAAGAGTTCCAACGTGCATTGCAGATGTTTGGGATATTTTGAAACTTTACAGAGTGGATTTCATTCATCTCAGTGTAGTGACGGAAGACACACGTGAGGTGATAGAGAAACTTCATGTCGTCTCTCCAGCGGCCTGTTTCCTTAATCTCAGTTTTCCTGTTGCTGAAGGCTGCTTTCAATTTATCATAATTGCTCATCAAATCCTGTTTGTTGATTTAGTCGATCCATGGAGCTCATCGTCCATGAAAACGCGAAGAATCCGATCCAAGACATGTTGCTAGCAACTGATGAACTTGAGGTTAGGGGGACCTTTATCTTCGAACATTTGCTGCAGTCAAACAATAACGCCTGTCTTTTTGCCGGTATTCACGCTTGTTGTGTCGGCGACAAGCATAATAATTTATCCCCCAGGTTGAACTCCTCTAACACACCCTGGAGCCCTTTTGCAATTGTTACAGCTTTTCCATCCCTCAATTTAAGCGCAGCTAACTTTATTTCTTTCGCTTCATTCTTGAGGAGCTTGAACTGATATTCAAAGTCCTCAATACGTTTGCCGTCAAAGTGTAAGCTCCACTTTTCCAGATGAAGCGTGCTCACCAAGTACTTCTTCACCTGAGCAACTCTCGTGTAGATAGCCTTGTGGATTACTGACTGATATGGGGTCGGGATTTCAATGCCCTCACCAGAAAGCTGGCGACATACCTTTGCTGCTCTGTGGGGCGACAGCTTTGAGCTTGTAGCAAGGAGTCTTGCTAAGCCTGTTGGGTTATGCTTCTTTTTCCTCTTTGATGCTGCATTCTCATCCTCCCAAAAACTGTCTTCGCTGTTATTGGATGAATCCGTGCTAGTTTCGGAACAATCAGGTGGTGCTGAACTGGAAAGTGGGGATACAGTCGCTTCTATTGGCTTCTTTCGCTTGGATGGGTGGATGATCTTGGCACTAGCAAGTTTACCAGAGGAATAACCAACCTGGCCTCTGGTCAAAATTTGCTGTTTATAGAGGTTCTCATCTTCTTTGCACAACCAGTTGCCTTTCACCTTGGTCACGTCAAACAGTTCATTCAAAGAATTATAGTTTTGTTTCTTTTTGAAGTACTCATAGTCCTTCAGAAGATTTTCTAGTTTTGCACAAATGGCTTGATCAGATACATGCGGAAAGTTCAATGTTTTGCTCCATAGGGCTTTTAGCTCCACAACAATTAGAGGCGATCCTCTCTCTCCGTTCTTTGGCGGTGAATTCAAGAAATTTCAAGCGTCCAACGACGTGGATTTTCAGGGGCATGTGACTCCGTTCACTTAAGGGTGCTTCATAAACTGCCACGTTGCCTCTTCTTGATGGTGCTTGAAACTGGACTAAGTTATTTGTCCAGGTTTTTGTTTCTTTTCAGTGTTAAAAAAGCTCTTCTTTAACGACATGTTTTGTACTCAGCAACTGAAATAGAAAGTAAACCTAAATATTAAATAGGTAACAAATTAAAGAAACTGTTATTGAGCTTTTATATATTTTATTAAAAAAAACAAATTACAATTATAAAAAATAAGAGAGGAGGCAGACACTAATAAAATATTATATGCTATTATATTATATAATTAGAGAGAGTTAAACGTAGCTTACCAAATAATACCAGGATCTCTTTACAATAAACGCTGGAGAATACACAACAATTATTATATCAACGCCGTTAAAACTTAACTAGTAACTACCCGTTTATATACCGCACGCAAAATGGCTGAAGAAAATTCTGAAACTCTACAGAAATCGCCCAAGCGATGGATGACGTGATGATTTTCTGGAAAATTCTATACAATTCTATGGTACATTACTCATTGCACAAGTCTGTTTGATGACTTATATACCTAATATAGATTTTTTTAACACATATAAAATGCTAAAATGGCTTATATTACATTTCAAAGTGTTTGTGCGTGACCTTTTTCAATATTTTAATGGAATAAAAGTAATTTTTGTCATTAATAGGCAAAAGTTCATTCATTCGTGTTACAGGAAATAATTTTTTATAAAAAAGGCAAAAAGTCATTACCCTAATGTACATATAGTAGTATGGGCTGTAATGGGTTAAAAATAACGAGAAAAAACATTGCCTAAATTATCAATTGGAAAAGTTCTGAAGATATTACTCTGGATGACAAGTATATGTATCACTTTTGTTTTTACTCCAAATTTAAAAAAATTGAATGAAGAAAACATACTTTCTAATCTTAGGTAATTACATATCGAACTTTAAGATTATATAGGTAAAAGGGAAATAAAATAATCATTGAGTCCAGACCATATTCATACAGGTCATAAAAACAAATTAAATTTTATATCATAGCAACATATGTATACACAAGGTTTAACATATTTTAAAGACGGTATATTTCTTCAAGTACTTAATTTAGCAAATGCTACGGTAAATTTTAATGGGGGAAAAAATTGATCTGTTATATTATATACACATTATCTTAAAGATGATTGTGATAAAGATACAGAGATATTGATACGAGAGAGAATCGTGGTTTAACTGCAAACATATGAAATACGAACTGTTAACCAACTCGGCTTAGAAGAACTCCTTGATATTTAGGATATTTGTTGGAAGTTTTAAAAACATAACATTGTTTTAAACGGTATTCAATTTAGCTTCTCATTTGAGATTTATGAAATAGAGTGAAGCGCATGGTTTAAGAGGTGTAATTATTGCTTTGTATAAAAAACAGGGTTACATTTCCTAGCCAGAGAGTAGTGAGAAATATAGAATTGTTGGTTGGGCTAAAGTCTCTAGTAGCTTCTCTCAAGTTTTGAAATTGTTACTTTATACTCTTTCTTATTTTTATACACAACTTAGTTTCAAGAGTACTTAGTAAGATTTCCAGTTAGCAGATGATGCTAAACTGGGTAATTGAGAGCAACACTAGTGATCCATATCGATAAGAATTACAAGATTAAAAATATTTTTTAATTTTTAAATTTTAGCGGAAGTGAATTTTAATCTTTATATTTTCAAATGAACTCAAAATCGGCTGTCGAATGGAATCTTTGATTACACGTTTGGTGGTCTTTGATTTAACGAACCTCCAGAGAAATATTTATATGCCAGATACCTTAGTGAGCTTTGATAAGTACCAACTCACAGAACTGTTGCTTTTGAAAATTTCACTTAGTGCGGCCAGAGTTGAAACGTTTCTAATGAATATTACCATACCAAACAATAACTTCTCCTTACAGTACCTTATAATTGCAAATCCATGCAGGTCTCTAAATATAGAGAAAATGATTAATTAAAATATTTGCCACAAAAGAAGAAGGAAAAGGAATTTGCAAAAGTAATTGCAATAAGGTAAATCATTTACTACAGAAAATTACTAATATATAATAGTGTTTTGAATCTAAATTTTAAATACAATCATAATTTAAAGTTTAAACTTTGATTTGGTTAAGGACAAATACTTTTTGAAATATGATATATATGCGCTTAAGTATTTATCTCTTTAGATATTTTATAAGATGCCCTGTCAGAGAAAAGGTTACTCCACCCCATCTTTTGATCTTAACGTCTACCTGTGGCGCTTGATAAAGATGCACCTGCACGGCCAGACAGCCTCAAGGGAGCAGCAAGTGTTTTGCGCGCCCGCATGATCCGTTTCGGTTCTATTTCTTCTCCGTCTCATCGGCGCCAGACCTACGGCATCGGAGGCCTTCGCGCGAGGCTATGATGCACGCAGAGAATACCCACCCCCTCTGGCGGCCCAGTCCAATGAGATCCCCCTCCGCATTTTGGGGGTCTCTGGCGACTCGCTTCCGCCGATGTAGTATAAATACTTCGGGAAACGATTTGAGAAATTATTACCTTGGTTAGCAGCCACATACAGTCTCTTACGCCCTTCCTCGCCTTCCAACGGTTTTTACCTACGAACGCGACGCGTTATCTCTCTACTAGGCCTCGCTCGTGCCTAAGGCCAGAGTTCTCGCCTGACAGACGATAGACACGGACATGCATCCACTACTCGGGTATTGACTTCGTTTTCGTCTGGAGTACTCTCTCGTTCATTTCCCAGCCAGGTTAAAGAAGAAGGAATTTTGCAAGCGGAACTTTGCAGCGCCCCACTTATCGTAAAATCCAAAGTCTTCAGTCAATTAGGCTTTACGTAAGTCTCCAATAATTTGCACTCTCCCCCCCATTCCCTGGAAGCAATCACCGTACCTCCTCTCTCTGACTCTCTTCTCCGTTGAGTCATTTGAATCGCCACTCCCGTCTGGTACATTGGCTCTCATCTTATTTATTGTCATTTATTTACTTTTGCTAATAATATTTTCTTTGTATTTGGTGAAGTTAATTTTCTAAAATCAGATTCTCTAAACCTATAACTTCTATGAATGGATTATTTAGGCCAAAGGCACTCGATTTTAATTATTTAACTCTCGCACTGAGATCTATATCCGAATTTCTGGCGTGCTACCTTCGCGCGTCATCGTAGAGTCAATCCGCGGCTAGCATTGACGTTCGACTCAACGACATGCTCAATAGAAAGATTCTACCTGTAAATAAAAGTTTTAGAAATTATAACCATATCTGCTTAAGAAAAAAAGAGAAATTTAATTAATAAAAAAATAGATAAATCCGAACTCTATTTAGTAACTTTATAACTAAACGCACTTATATGGCTATTTAGATTAATTGAATTTAGCTTTTATTTATATAATATTTTTATAAAATATAAATTTTGAGAATTCACTGTAGCGGGGCGATAAAAAAATGATTCGAAACGATCTGTGAGTATGTAAATACTCAAATAAGAAAATAGGTAATATGGTTGATTTGTTCTACCTTATATTTTTCCAGTCAAAATTATTTTGCTCATTTCCCTAAACTGAAAAAGTAGAGAAATTTGAAATTTTCATTGAAGTTAAAGAGAATTCTTTCGACTCACTTAATCTCCTAACTGAAGCGTAAAGGAAAAAAATGATTAAGTAATTCAGAAGCCGTATTTTCGTCGGATCTGATTTTATTCAACATTCGCCGAATATACTTATTTAAAATATAATATAGAAAATAGAGGAAAATTCTAATTTACTTTAGAATTTCACTTGTATTCCTAATGCCTGGCGGATCATATTTATTTAGATATTTTTGCATTGATACTTTAATAAATACCTAATTGAATATAAATTCATATATACACCAATATTTAGTGTGCAGGGCTTTAGTTGCTCCTAATTTCGTAACTCTTGAAGGATGTAAAGGTCGTCACTGTATTTTACAGGTCTTCCAATAGTTTGTCTCTAGTAATTGAATATAAAAATCTCGTCTTAGAGTATAATCCTTCTCCTTGTGTTTAAGGATGGCAATAATTATTGCGGCAAGGCTGTCATGCTTTGAAAAACTTCCTATGATCTCAATCTATCATTAATTCCACCAATATTTCATACGCGTTTACTCCTTATTAACACTAAAACATGGTGTGCTTCCCTTATAAATCGAGACGTGGGCAGGAGCCAGCAAGTTTTAGTCTACTTCAGCAATAATATCACCACTTCTTTGATTTAACTCCAAATGATCTGCCTCAAAATGGAATTTTTTCCTGTCCCCAAATGTCAAAGATGGGCTTCTTTCTTCTTAGGCTAAATATCTTTAACCTGTCATTCTGATCATTTTACCTATAATCATTCGGAAATAATATTGGTAAATTTTAGTTTACAGAGGAAAGTCTTCATCTTCCAATAATGTTAGAAGTTACAGATAATTTCATTTGCTACAAAATCGGGTAAGAAATTTACCTTATTTCAAAATATGCAACAACAAAACTGGTGTAAATATTAAGTCTATGCATCGATATTCTAAGTAATACATTATTGAATAAAAAATCTTGCTTTGACTTTTAACTTTTTGTGACCAGGTTTTCAGAAAAGAGTAATTTTGAATCACAACATCGTATGCTTTGCACAAATTTCAATAAGCCCAATATTCTTTTAAGCTAATATTGTTAGCAATCAATAGATAGTATGGGTGGGAGGCTTTTTCAAGCTTTAATACCCATAGACAAATCTTAACTCCCTTTAAAATTCAACATAAATTAATAAAGGATAATAATGGAGAACTTGTGCGGCACCCTTTGTCCTTCCCCAAATTACTATAACTCCTTCATATTTGAGACTAGTAATAAAAGAATAATATTCTTTTATTATATATCTTCGGTAAAAATATGTTTAGTAATTATTATGTAGGTTTTAACGGGAACAAGAATACATTATCAAAGCTACACTCATCACTAATAGTTTAGGAATGTGATTATTTTTGCAAAGAGATCATATAAACCCGTTTAGAAATTCATGACATTCATTCCTTGAATTTAACTTGATGGAACTTAGATGTAACCAAACACTGATTTGATGTGACAAGAAAGAAGTAATACCTGACAGTTCATTATTTTTTTCTGAAACCAAAATTTCTTAATATTATTTTCCTAATTTGCGTATGATAGACGCAGGGATTAACAATACTTAAATAAGTAGGAACTTAGGATATTTGGGCTCAGATTAATGATGTCTGGCGTATCTGATCTCACTTATGATTTCCTCCGAATATATAAATCTGCTGTATTTGCCTTTCTTGCAGATAGGATATAAAAGTTTTTTCCAAGGGAAAAAAATGTGTGAACTTAGCAAAATTTTGTTCCAAATATGAAAGCTAGAGAAAACAGTTCAAACAGAGCTAAGCTATGAGTCTATTTACTGCATGTGATTTACATTAGGAAGTATTTTTCATTACTATTAAACAATGGCAAGCTTTTGGTAACTAAAAATCACTGCACATTAGAAAGGTCGATAATGGATCGAATTATTTTTGATTCTCCTTGTTCAAAGTATGAAAGAGGATGATTTCTTTATTATTCAAACAAATATATACCATAACTTTGATTTTTCACAACAATGGCTTTGGAATTTATCCTGAGTTTTTATTCTTGCTCACAAATAAACTGGATCACTCCTACTAAACAATCCCCGAGAACACCATTCAAAGTTAATGAACTCCAAGTAATTTTAATCCTAGAAAATAACCCCAAAAATATCAATCAGAGATGATACCCCAAACAAAATTTTGGTATATTTAAGAAATCGTTAAAAACTTTTATTAAATAACCTTCCCAAAGTAGACAAACAAATTAAATAACCACAATTAAACTAAAAAAAAGTATACTATTAAGCCAAGGATATAATGGGTATAATAGCAGAAATTATAAATCTACTTAAACCGAATCGATCTCCCATATAGGTTAGGTTAGGTTAGGTTAGGTTAGTCTAATTGAACCTAACCTAATCTAACCAATATTATCTTAACAAAATTAAATCATAGGTAGTAGTTTTACTTTATTTTTTATCTTAATTTATTAGCAATTATTATTCCTAGATTATGCTCCCCCCCTTAAAAAAGCTTAATCCTAGATAATGACCCCTAACATAAGCTGTGGGTCGTTGTCTAGGTTTTATCCCACAAACCACACCTTTACCTACTATCTTAAATGATTCATTTTTACTCAGCCCATTCTGAATTCTTCGCCTAAAATATATCATTATTCTTTCTATCAACATGCACTGGAGAGATTTCAACAAATCGTAATTTCTGATTTTTATTCAACTTTTGTGCAACCCTCATGTACCTTCGCTATTAGGGCACCTATAAAATGGTGATGCATTGCTACTATATAAATTTTACTTTAAATTAATCACCAATCTATGAGCTTTTATTTACTTTATCTTAGGTAGGTCACTTCAGTGGATCTGCATTTAGCATCAAAATAGGTCTTTGGGTTTCCTCGGTATTTCTTGTGATTTTCACTTATCAGATCAGTCTTGGTTTTCATTATTATTGACCATATTTTTTTCGTTCATTATCTTTTAACGTTCTAAGGAAATTAAAGTATTATAGGTTATAAATTTAGCAATTGATCTTGTATAACCCTTTTACTTAACGTCATATTTAATAGTTAATAAAATCGGTCATTTTAGCGCTTTCCTTTCTGATGTATAATGTGACACGGCAAGTGACAGACTCTTGTCCAAAAGCATTCACAAGTGATCAAAGGGGTCACATTGACAAGATCAAAGACATTTGATGTTTCAAGAACCTATTGCCTAATTTTCATATCATGAAGGGATATGTTGACCTCAGCAATTTTACATGAATATCTAAATTACAACGAAAGTAAATTCATATCAAATAGTAGAAGTTATCTCATTATTCAAGGGTTACTGAAACATCATTATTGAATATCACCTTGTATATCACCATATATATTTCCATATGAATCACATTGTATATCATCAGGCAGAAAGGTTTAACAAGCAAATTCTATGTATTATAATTTAGTAGAATTTAATATATTGGCATTTTATTTTATTTTATTTATTTTAACATCTTCGATTTTGTATGATACTTATAAAATTTCTAATTCGTCAAATGGCTCCCCGTGGCATGTGAAGCGCCTGGCAAGTAAAGAAATTGCTTGTACCTTCACTTGGCCCTGCTCATTTCCAAAATATACTACAAAGAACAACCCATTTTAAAAAATTTACTGATATTTAAATAAATGATTCTCTAGTTCTTTTTCTTATAGTAATTGGTTATCTTAAAAAAGGGTTGATATATGTATTAATTTAATAATTGTACGATGGTTACTAAATTACGTTACGAGGTATTCACTATTTCTCCACCCCATACTAATGACGACATAAATCTTCATATCAGCAATAGTGATTATGGAGCCTAGGAATTTTCTTTATAATATAACATGTTTCCCACAGGTAACAACACATATTACACACAACTATAAAAATATTTAAGGATATAATGTTTCCTTCGATAATGACAGCAAAAAGTTATATGTGATGCTGATTTGTCACTTAAATTATCCTAAAATATTTTTCCTCACAAATTTTCATTGCGTTCTTATTTTGTAGGCGAGGGAATATATTTTTATCATTGATCATTTAATGTTTATCAAACTCTAATAGCATTGTGTAGGGACCTAAACTGTAATGTGGAATTCATCTCAAGGGTTAATAAAGCCTTTGAAATTTTCTAACAATCTCTAACTTAACTTTTGTTTATCCTCAAGCGGTACTGACTCCCAATAATCTATAGGGCAATATAAATTTTAATTTCTCTGTGTTCACCAAAATTTGAAGTTAATTAGTTCTTATGACGCCTTTTAAAAAAGAAAAAGGCAGCTGGTGTGTTATCTTTATTCTTGCCCTATCAAAGAATCCCAAGGATCCTCACAAAGCGAAGCTTCACAATCCAAGTTTTTTGGGGTGGAGAAAGTTTACATCTCATTATCAACAATTTTTTGCCCATTCTATAACTATAAATATATCAAACACTTTCTTTTTTCCAACTTTTCATACTTTCTAGTATCATAATCTAGGGCAGTGGCTGTGAACTAAGGAGTAAATTTAGTACTTTAATAGCTGAATTTGACACACAGACTCAAACCAAATTTGCAGCAATTCCATGTATAAACATGAAAGTCAAAAAATCGTACATATGTTACATGACTTTACACTTTATTGAATGTTAAGATTAATTTAAAGATAATCATCCTTATTTTACCTTTTTATAAAATACTCCATTTAGGCATATATTTTGATTTGCTATCTAGCTTTTGAATTAAACTTGGTGCGAAAAGTAACAATGTTCAGAATCACTATGCTTTATCATATGCAGACATTTCATGATAAACGTAGTATATTCTGTATCAATGCCATAAAACATAAAGAATACATTTAAAAAAACACAATCCGCCAACACGTGAGCAGGTAATCTTCTCTTCAGCAAGTGGTCAAAGAATCCAAAACCAAAATGGTTGATGCTATTTTATATATCCATTAGGTTCTCATTTAATCATCAAAACAACTGAATTTTATTAGATAGTTTTCTCTACTAATTAACACATTATACTTTCTGCTCTATAACTCAAAATAGAAGACCATTTTCCATAAATAATCTTATATTTTTGAGTCGTTGAATGTTGACTACCAACTTGTTTTTGTTATAAAAATAAGCGCTAAATCAAAATGTTTAGAATTTAATCAGAATTCTTACGTAGGTTAACTTTCTCCACCCCAAAAAAGCTGTATTGTGAAGCTTCGCTTTGTGAGGATCCTTTGGATTCTTTGATAGGGTCAGAATAAATATTTTACTTAATTAAGTAAGAAAGTTTCACTAACTTTTACAAAATTAGATAGTTGAAGCATCACGGAAAAAACACATTCTCCTTTTTTGTTGAAGTAAATACCAACTCCTACAAAAGGCTTCTTGAAATTTCTCTTTAAAAGAAATAGATGGTTGCTGAGTGGTATGTATTGCGCTCCTTAAGAGGGTTGAGGAACTTCATAAGACTCTTCAAGTGGATTAATGAATCCTTATCTAAAATTATTGACATAAACGTTATTGTTCATTTTTCTTATATAAAAATCATGTATAGCTTTGGAATCCTTTAGTAAGCTTTCTCCTTATAGCTTCATTAAAATATAATTACAAAGGAAGAATATCATGCCCTATTTATTTGGGTTGCAGATTCTCGTTCTTGATCGGCTCCTTGGGGTTGATTGCTTGATGTTATCTGATTCTTTCCTTTTTGACAACTTAACTGCGATCCTCGATACACTATTGACCAACCAGGAGAATTTATCCCAGTGTTTGGTTGACCTGATGAAAATGATATAAGCTGCTTCAATCGATCTTCTCTCCCTCTCTCTCTCTCTCTCTCTCTCTCTTTCTCTCTCTCTCTCTTTCTCTCTCTCTCTCTCTATCTATCTCTCTCTCTCTCCTCTAAAATATTGTGAATTATTCTAATTTGACAAAAGACCATGCTCATCGGACCGTACTACCATTGAGTTTGGTGTCTACTGTGATATAATATCCTTCTTTTGATCATTAATCCGTGTCTTTGTCTCGGGCTGATTCTCCTTATTAACTATGATCGCACCAGCCTAAAGTTATTGGGTAAATAAAACATTTATTATAATTAACTCGCGATTTACCTAGTAACAAGAGAGACTCTATTAGGTTAATATCATCTTAGGTTAGATTTGGTGCTTTTACATTTGAGGAAGAGGAATAGAGGCAGGGCAAGAGACTAGCCATGGGATCTCTTCTTTGTGCCGTTATGGCTTGTTTGTTTATCGACGATTTAAAGACGGAGAAATTAATGAGAGCTGTGGCGAGTTATTTACTTAGGCGGAGATATCTTGATAATGTTCTGGCCTTAATTATATCGATACTGCTGAATGAGGTGGATAACGACATCCAATTTAACTTAGATGAATATAAAGGCAGTAAAATTCCTTTCCTGAACATACTGGTCTATAAGAATGAAAACATGTCTAAATTCTTGGAGTTTTGTAGTACGTAACCAACCCATACGTACGAACATTCATCCACTCGGTCCTTCCTATACCACCACAGATTACACTAATGTGTTCACAGCCTTTGGTTTCATCCTCATCGCCGACAAAAAAAATCAAAATTCATTAAGGAATTAGCCACAACCATGGTAAAATTTGACCTCACACAGGCATCCGAAAGACACCCACACTCCGCGCCCAAACATTTCATACGCGAAGCTCTTCGTGAAGCAACGCATGTGTGAGTCTTAAGCGATCGAGTTTGCAAACTGTTAGAAGCGCTTTCTGATGGCGCTTCTAACAGTGGTCGAGCGTGACAACAAGGTCTACACGTTGTAATTTCTTACTGGCAAACAACATACTTTTTCAGTAGACAGGTTTAAACTGGCAAAGCTCACACTCTCGTATTAAGGTAATTTAATGAATGATCAGCGACGCCCAAAGATCCGTCATTCCTTTATTTTAAATACCGGATGAATTGTAAAATAGGGTGATCTCAAAATATAAAGTGTCTGCGTTCATTCCATTGCCATGGATTACTTTAATAAAAAGGAGGCATTTTGTTCGCATTTTTCAATATATTTTGAACATATTACTATATAAGACTAAAATACAAATGAACTTCCTCGCGTGAACGCAAGTGTATACCATATATCATAATTATAGAAACTACTTAAAAGTTGAAAGGACCCCCAACTGATAAGTATATAATTCTAAACATCAAACTCAAGTATATAATATAGCAATTACTGATACAACAAATTGTTCACCTCCGATACAGTGTATATTAGAAATTAAAGAACCTCATTTGTCCTAATTGTACAAAAATACATACATTAGTAAACAGGTTCAGCCGAGTAGCAGATCAGAGTTTACATGATCCCAATAAACAACAAAATCAATCTTGCTACAAATTTTGGTTGTTAAACACGGTTAGATTTCCAAATTTTGATACTACCTTGATGCACACAGACCCTTTAATAAAACAAGCTCCAGCCAGCAGTCTTAGTAGAGAACACACGCACATCCCCTTTGATCTAATAAGCTCTGCCCTGCGTTCAGATTTGAGATGCGAAGCCACGCTCTCATAACTGACGTTAGGCTAAATAAGCGGGCAGATATATACAACAACATTATTAGTATCATTATTTTTATCATTAGACCCATGGATTATCATTATGAGGATTGCAATTGGGTAAAGCCAGTGAGTACCTCGACCTCAATCCGTCTGTTTATAGTCCCAACAATCTGATGCAGAAGGAGACTTACAAGAAACACTGAGTATTAAAACTAATAGTCAGCCAAAGTCATGAGCACACAAACGAACCACGGAAAAGTCAACAATTTAACTTAGCTAAACCTATTTAGTTCTTAGCCAAGGTTAAAAACGTCAAAAAACGCCATTCTATCTTTCTGAGTACTTCCATCTGCCAAGCAACCACCAGGTAATTATTCGAACCAAGACTGCAAGTAGATTACCTAAAGGAACACTCTGGAATCAGACCAAACTCGACTGTAAGGTCGCCTTACCTTCTCCACCAAATAAATCTGATCATCAATCGTAAACCCTATAACTGGTGATCTACCATAAACTGGTGGAGCATCCATACAAATATATGTAATACATGTGAATGGTTTGTGTTTATCATGGGATGTGCTAGTCTCTCTTATCATGGAAAATTTCTGACTTAACACAATACTACACAGATCACACCAATTTGGAAAATATTGCGAATATGATTGAATAAATGGAAGGTAGTTGCTTACTGTTTAATAGAGCCTAAATAAGTAGTAGTGGAAGCTGTATTTTTGGATTTTTCGAACGTAATTGAAGCACATTTGAAATTTAAGAAAACAAAAAAGAAAGAGTTTCAATTAATATGGAAGAGAAAAATTTGGGGGGGATAGATAAAACTGAGTTGGACTGCTAATGTTAGTCAAAAGAAAAAAATTCTTAGAAATATAATATGTTTAAATGTTAGAGGATTAAAAAATTGAAAGGTGTTACGCTAAGGAAGTGGCGAAAGGACATACTATTAATTAATTGACACAATTTGTTCACATTTTCCCTGATCACGAGAGGGAGAGATATATTTGACCTTAGATTAGAGCTTCATATTTTGAATGTTGTATTTTAATATGCAAAGGTTCATACTGACATTAGAAATTTAATTAAAACCCTCATTCAAAAGTATCACGTAGTTAAATTTAGTCAGATATTAATTAACTTTATTTAAAAATTCTTTAGAACAATAACAGATCTGATAAAATGCAAATTTCTCTATTTTGGAGGTCTAATATTTTATATATTGTACATACATACCCAGAAAGCATAATTCCAAGAAAATTCCAAATTTTCAAAATGGATAAAGTTTTGGTCAACCTGACGTACGATGCAGTTTTCATGGATCTTCTGAATGACGTCTTTCTGCTGTTTGAATATCCATTAACAACCGTTTCTGTTAAAAGATTCTCAAGTGAAGGAGAGATACCAAATTAGACCAAGAAGAGCAGTATGTTTTCCAGCACACTCTTGGATATAATAGCCATGCAACCAGAAGGAGGCCGCTTTTACCTAGAACCAATATTATAAAAAAGAATGAGTTGGTTTAGAAAAGATCTTGAATCACTTAAAATTTGGTAGAGTATAATATTTTATAACGAATTAAGGTTTCATGTAATTTTAGAGGGTGGATCAGTATACGATTGAAGTTACCACTTAAGGAAGGTGATGTATTCAGATTACAATCAATGATGAAACATAGTTGCATTTGTTATATGCTGTGGGGAACAAAATGACATAATGGAAAGTTTGATTTATTTGAGGGTTTTAGCAAAATCAACAGGGAAATTACATTTCACTTTCTAAATATGGAATTCTAATTGTTTTTAAATTCCTCTCTTGGAAAGGAAAGTTGTGTATTCCTGAAAAATGGGCCTCTCAGTTGTATTGCAGAGGGACAAAAGTATGGAAGATGTCAAAGAGAACAGTTTGCCCCCTCTCGCTCCTTGAACCCAACGTCTACTCATGGTGCCTAAAAAAGATGCATTTGCACACCCAGATGGCCCCAAGGGAGAAGCGAAAAATTCCCGCGGTCGGCTGACCTGAGGTGGATTCTCTTTCTTTCTCCGTCACATCGCCATTCGGCGCCCGACCTACGGCGTCGGAGACCTTCACGTGAGGCTGATGCCCGCTGAAAATATCTTCCTCCCTGGCGCACCAAGTCCAATGAGATGCCCGTCCCACTGTTGGGGCCTCCGGCAACCCGTTTTCGCCGAGGCAGTATAAATACTTCGGGAAAAGCTTTTAGAAATTAGTAACATACAGTCACGTCTTGGTTAGCAGCCACGTATAGTCTCGTACGCCCTGCTTCGCCTCCCAACGGCTTTGAGCTAGAAACGCGACGCGTCACCTCTACCCGGCTTTGCTCATACGTAAGGCCAGAGTTCCCGCCCGACAGACGATAGACACGGACAGGCATCTATCACTCAGGTATCGACTTCGTTATCGTCTGGAGTACTCACTCATTCATTTCCCAGCCAGGTTAAAGAAGAAAGAATTTTGCAAGTGGAACTTTGCAGCACCCCACTTACTCTTCGTATCTAAAGCATCCGGTCAATTAGGCTTTACCTGAGTCTCCCTATCATTTACACTTTCCCTGGAAGCGATCACTGTACCTCCTCTCATGGAATCTCACCCCCATCGAGTGATTTGTCCCCCCCCCCTCGTTTGCTAATACGGCTCTCATCTTATTTATTGTCATTTATTTACTTTTGCTAATAATATTTTCTTTGTATATAGTAAAGTTATTTTTCTACAATGAGTTTTTCTAAACTCAGAACCTCTAAGAATTTATTATTTAGTCCAATCGCACTCGATTTTGATTATTCAACCCTTGTACTGGGATCTACATCCCAATTTCTGGTGTGTTACCTTCCCGCGTCACTGCAGACTTAATCGTAGGCTAGCATGAACGTTCTACTCTACGACAGTAGGACCGAAGCTACACATCGGCCTTCTTTGATCGACTTAGCCCTATGACATCAACCCAATAGAACATGTGTTATGAATATAATAAAGGTCTCTACCAAAAAGGTAAAAAAACTCGAAACACTTTGAGAAATACTGAATGCCATAAGCCAAACGCTTTAAAATCAGAACTTATTTTATCCGTATCTAGGTAAATGAGTGAGTTACAGCTCTAAAAGCCACTAAAAAGAAGTTCGCAAAGTATTAATAATATATTTTCTTTCTTCAAATTGTATTACGAATAAAGGTATATCAGTACTTAACTCCGTGCCTATTTAAGTTTTGTATCCTCTGTAATTCCGAGAAAGGTGTAGGTCAAATTTATGATTTGAGATGAAGCAAAGGTTAATAGGCTTGGATTTGAATATGTTAAAATAGCTGATTTTTCAGCGCATAATAGCAGTTCTTTGTGAAGTAATAGGTCAGAAAAATAAGAAGATAACTTAGATGCAAAAAAGTGCAGGTGAATTTTGTTATGGACTATTCAAGGTGGTTATATTGTAAGTGATTTTAAAGTTTCTAGAACTTGGAAAGCTCACTAAAGTATAAAACTTTAAAATTATTATGGACAATAGAATGAAAATTCCGCACATGATAATGATGCGAATGTTTATCAGGACAGTATGGAAGCAACTGCCTTATATATACAGATCTCAAAGAATGGATAATCTTATTATATCCAAGGTACAGTAAAGAGAACTCGTAGATATTTAAGGCCATTTTTCCAATAAAAAATTCTCAGACATGCTATGAAACTTAAGAATTTCTACGCTTTTATTCATTTTAATTGTCGTACTGGCCATGGTTGACCTCTATTTTAAGCGCTAAAACAAATTTCTTTAAAATGCACCAGGTCATACAAAATATAGCGATTATCATCACAATTAATACAAGATCGTGTTACCGAAGATCTCAGAGGGAGTTCCATGAAATTGTGAGCATGTGACCAACCAATTAACATTTGAAAGACCGAAAATATTTGAAATTACAATTCAGCAACCCTAGTTCTAGTAATTAATCAAAGGCATATGAGAAATTTAAACCATGACCAATCACTACGCAATCATCCATTTAAGAGGACCTTGCCTTTTGAAAAGATAAAGTATCCGAATAAAAAAGGCCAACTCATTTTTACAAGGCCAAAATACAAACTAAATGGGAAGCTTATATATTATAAAAAAATATGATAATAAGATATATATTTAAAAGAATTGAATTTAGGGAGTTTTAATTTTAACACTTGAAATTAAGGTTTAAATATAATACAAAAAATTAAAACTATAAATAGTGTACAATCGGTATTGGTAGTGATAAGTTACTCTACGTTTACTTAAGTAAATTTATAAAGTTTAATTTAGGTTGCTCTTCATTGAGCAATCTTAAATCGAGCGTTCTTATGTTAAAATGAGTGAAGTTAATCCTTTACTCATTGATAATTTATTACCACTTATTAATTATATTGAGCAAATTTTGTGATGTTATAAAGAATTGTAGTAAAAAACGTCTGAAATAGATAAATTATTATTTCTAGAAATACCTAAATAAGCAATGTAAGAACTACTAGCATGAAAAATCAATTTGCAGTACTTCCTTTTATTATATATCAAATATTTCATACAAAGAATGATAGCATTTATATTTTAAAAGTGTCAAAAAATGCCTGTTACACAATACTGAATATACTGAGTATTGCGGAAGTTCTGTTACACTTATTTTTTTATCTTTCAAGAGGTTTACGTGTGTGTTAGAAAATGATCTTTCAAACAATCATAAAGTTTTACTTTTCCAGCACTTGTCATTTTAAAAGTATTTTTCATTTTGTAGAGGAGGTGTGTCGAGGAGGAAGTCAAAGCGATCGAAATATTTGTTCTCCTGCTTTTGGGCCACAACAAGTCCGAAATTGCAAAGTGGCCAATTGTCAGCCATAGGGCCATCTACACGATAACCTCATACAAGTATATCGACATGGTTCATGCGGACCTCAAGTTGTCAACCGTTAAGCTGTAAGTCAGGTCTTCGATAGTGTTCAAAAGCTTAAAATGACTACGCTCTTGAGGAATATTTCAGTGAGCTTAAATCAAATTCATATTCTTTTCTAATAAACATACCCTAACGGCCACTTGATTCATCAACAATTAAAACAACCGCATGGTAAGCTTTGGTGAGAATGTCTTCGAGGTCAGCTACGTGTCTACATCCAGGCACCCTTCCTCTATGTTGATGATTGGTGTCATGTCTTTGAATTTCAAAAGGTTACCGGTGGTGTGGTTTTCGGCAGGTTAGAGGCTCAGCTCGAACAATTACAGCGAAATCTTAGTGATCAAAGTCCTGTTCTGAGTGAGAAATATGACGAAGATGACGAAGTATGTCTTTCAGAGAAAGGTGTCCATGCCCACATAGCTAAGACCGTGCAGGATTTGTTGGGGTCAAACATGAACTTCTGGTCGAAGAAATTCTGGGAGCTGCAGTCGCCTGACCTCAACCCCATCTACTACATCATATGGGCGCACGTTGAGGGCAAGGCATTAAAGGTCCGTCACACCAGCGTCAAAGAGCTGAAGTCTTCCTTCAAAAGCGTGTGGTCTAGCATGAGGAAGAACTTCGTCTACAACGTGTCCACTGCCTTCAGGTCTGGCCTGGAGCGCATGCTCGCGTCTGAGGCTGGTTAAATTGATTAATATTACAATATAGACGCATATTTATATGTTAAAATAATAAAAACGTATGTAAATATGTCGGAACATGTTTAACAGGAATTTTACAATACACGTACTGAATACTTCTAGATTTAGTAAAATAGATATATAGATTTTCCTTCACAACTTTTTCAAAATACCCCTAATAAACTTGACTGACCAAGTAAATAAGTGAAAAAGACTAAAGCTGTGTTATAAACAAGCCGAAACACCTTAAGGGTCACGTACCCCAAATCCCTTTGTGGATATTTGGCCTAGTTGGTACATAGAATATTCCATCCATGGGGTATATGGAGATTGTAGATTCACACAAGACATATATTATTTACTATAATGCTAACTAAAGTTGTAAATCCTGGAACAACAATTCACCTGAAACAATGAAATGCTTAATGTCAAATTCAGAGAGATCATGGATATTATACACATCACGGGGTGAATCACTCTTTATATTTTGTTAAGCTTAAAAGATGTGGTCACTCTCAATCTATAGAAAGTTATTGAATGGTTGGGTTTAAAAGGGAGTTTCTACATTTTAATTTACAAGAGTTTCTGTAGCGGGAAAGATACCATGGCAATACATTCCTCAATTTTTGTGGACTAATTGCTAGTCAGTACCCATTTTAAAATATTTTTTTCTAATTTCAATAAAACTTTCTTGGAAATTTAGATTTTAAATCCCAGTTGATTAGATGATTTAAAAGTATTTTAGTGATGCTTCAATTTAACAAGCTGCTAGCGGGATACCTTGTCATTGGAAGCTAAATTTATCGATTACTTATTTGTATTTCTTATCCCTAGAATTAAAATATGGGCAACTCAAAGTGAAAAATATCTTTTTCTTTATCTGCCTGCCTAAAAAGTACCTCGTTTCAAAGTAATATCGTAACCTTTCTAAAATTAGTTATTTAAAAGATAACTTCAGTACCAATCAATCATAGAGTTAGCTTGTTAGCTTTGTCTGGAATACTCACTTGCCTTTCCATTCGCCTCAAATTCAGGATGAAGGTTAATATGCAAGTTACGCAAAAACGTCTTCACCTCAGAAACGGAAAGGGACAAAGATCGAACGACGCCGAGGAAGGCACCGGGCGTCAGCCGACCCCTCTCGACCTTACTCCAGTCGTCCTAAGAGATTAATACTTAACCTAGGCTGTCATGTGTAACATGTCGGCATCAATTCCCTTCCCGCTGAATCGTCGTGATTTGGGTCTTTAAGGAAAGGAGGTTTCTGGCCTAGCGCACTGCAGCCCGCGAATTCAAGAGACATCCTTGATTTGGAGGGATATATAACCTGCGTGGGGTACCTACCTTACTCTGTGGTTCCAGGCAGGACCAAAGAGGGATTTTATACCTGTCTCTGTTCATGCCAAGTGTAACTCCGAATAACCAAAATCTATGTAAGGGGGTGGCATCCTTAGATGGAGTTCGTTGATTCTGTTCTGTTGCCTCATTAATTCTGCCATGATCTCACACCCTCTGTAGGAGCCCATTCAGGTCCGTATTCATATTATCACCGACCAATGCAGTCACATTTCTCATGGAGGGTCGAGGGTGAGTTGCGGGACTTCTCACGAAGTTCATATAACGAAAATACCTAAGACATAAAAAACATGCACCATTACCCGTCAAACTATAATAAATTCGTAAACTCTATCGATATACCAAATACAAACATAACCCCATCCCACACAGGAAAAACACTCGTGTTTAGGTCTCAACAAGACGTTAAGAAATTATACCTTCTTGCCTAAAAGACACTCGTGGAAAATCAACACTACACCAAAAACCTAATACTTTACTAAAAAGCACAGGGTACATATGAATATGACAAATCCCTTATGATGTGTTTAAAGGTACGAACCCTACGGTTCAACATGAGCCCACCCCTTAACAGGTGGAGACCACGTGGGCCTAAGATAGATATCTAAACGCAGGAGAGTAAATCTTTTTCGCGTGGGAAAACTTAAGATCCACTGGTAACACGTGTGTTTGATCACTCGGCCTATCTCCCGCTGAGCCGCATTTTCCGACCCTCCCCGACCTGAAGGTCAGGGTCGTCACGAGAAAAAGTTTCCTCGGTCATCTTATCTCGTCTGGGCCTAAAGAGACTGGCGCCAATGGTTACTCCCAAGAGACTGCCATGCCTGGAAGCCTTTTAGTAAGAAGAGCAGTAAGGCATTTAACCTGAGGTCACTTGTTACTTGCCAGAGAATACCGCCCGCCCTTTCGCAATGATACAGCCCCTCGTCTCGAGTCGAACCTCAGAGTTAGGTTTGGTCGGGAGGAAAGATTATTCTGAGTTTAGCCATAGTCAATGGGCAAATTCGGGAAACGAATTTTCGTGGGAGAATTGTGCGTACCACTCTTCCCATCCTTTCAAGGAATCCTCGCGCTTGGTCTGAGATTACTTATCTCAATTCGAGAGTGTCTAACGCAGCCTGGAAATTACCTTCCCCGTTCCCCAGAGTACAACGCCCCTCGATTTGCAAGATTAGCTCGCCTTGTAAGAATCGCTCCTCTCACCAAGACTCAAGCCGTCAAGGTAAAACTCTTTTACTCATTTTCGAGGATAATCCCCCCTTTTGTCCTCGCCACCAGATATCTCCTTCACGACTATTTAATTGGACTCCCCAGTGTTAACCAACATTTTTTCTGTCTGACAGAGTCGCATAATTTTAGCCCCGTTAAACTAATTGGTATTTGATTTATTATTTCATTGGGAGCGACAATATTCTCCCATCAATTTGCATTTGTAGATATTTCCTAACCAGCATTATTAGTGTATTAAAAGTTTATTTTTGTTATAATCTTTCAATAACATTGAATAAAACCTGGTATACAAATCTTTTCTTTGGCTAACCATTAATCTCCTCACGCACCCACCTCTCATTAGCTCTGTACAGCTGGTCTCTGTATATCTGGCCACCTGAAACTTTAAGTGGAAACCGCTCAAGAACAACACGATATATATATATATATATATATATATATATATATATATATATATATATATATATATATATATAGCAGGAAAAATGAAAAGGTGCTTCCAAGTACTATAGAACTTTATTTAGTTCATTCTCAAGGATAACTACAAGAGAAAATAATATAACTAGGGTATATATAAGCTAGTAAAAGAAAACGGACCGCGTCTAAGACAAGAACTCAACAATTAGGAAGTAGAAGAGGGATGGGTGAATTCACATTATGATTTAGCTCTAACAGGTAGTAATGTCAAACTGAGAGGCAAGAAAGAAAGAGTAAAGAACAGGTCCAAAAGGGTTAAAACGAATTACGGATAAAGAAATATTCTAAAGAGGGAGATTAGGAGAGTCAAAAGCAGTGAGCAGATACGTAGGGGAGAGGGACAAAGAGAGAGGAAAAGAAATAAAATAATTTTAATTCAAAATCAATGCAATAATTAAATTGACATATCGGGTGCCCATAAAAATGAAAATTGCAAAGAAATTAGGAACATATGCCAAAGTTAATTTCCTGAAGAATCAGTTTTTTCATAACAGCATCAATTTTAAAAAGGCCGGGGGAAATGTTAAAGTTATTAAATTGGCTTATATACTGTATGAACATTCAATAAGGTTTCTTTTAATTAAGTTATTTGAGCGAATTTTTTTTGCTGAATTCTAATTAATTAAGTGGTCATTTTCGGACATATGCATGAAAAACGCATTATTATTTACAGCTCTTCTAACATTGTATTTATGCTGATTAATACGGGCAGCTAATTCCTGTCTATCTAAAATATTTACTTAGACAAACAAAACATTCGACGGGATAGACTCTCCCAATATTATGATAAGTATTGTGAACTAGAAAGCTTTTTATATTTAACTCGTATTTGAAAGCAACTGACATGTTAAAATTTTAAAAGACGGTGAAGCTCAATGAAAAAAACAGATAAGGGTAAAAACAAAATGTATTTAACATTAAAAGGGATAGTAGGAGCTGTATTATAGAACGTCTTTTTTTGCAGAGAAAAGAACGTTTAGAAGAAAGGGATAAGGGTAACATAGATTATGGCCAATTTCAAAGATATTGGAAAATTTAGAATCCATTTATTCAGTACTAATAATAACTCGTAAAGTCCGTGAAAAACCTTGAAGAAAAAATGGAACGTTTAACTTTGGGACTATACCCAGAGTAAAAATGAATATAAGTGTTTCAATTAGTAGGTTTGCGATAGATGAAGTATTTAAAACTAGTCGGTGTTTTATGAATAAGAAGATCGAGAAAGGAAATGGTCCTATTATTTTAAACCTTATGGGTAAATTTTATGGAAGGGACGAGTGAATTAAGTTTGGGAGGAAAGCTATTAACATCTTTAGAATTAGGCCACAGGCAAATCACATCATCAATATACCTGTACCAAACAATAGGGAATTCAAGAATAGTAGAGAGGAGTCTTGTTTTAAAAAACTCCATATATATGTTAAAGAGAACAGGTGAAAGGCGAATTCAAATAATTCCGCCCCTGTATTAGCTGTGGACCTCCAACTGGTATCCTCCCAGAAGACGCAATTATTAGGCGTGTTAAACAAATTTCTAGACGTGATCTCGGAAAAATCTGGTTGTTCGATACACTTTGAGCCTCGATCACACTCACCACCTATAAGCCCATTCGATCAAAATCCTATCCTCTTCAAATCAATTTGCGTCAGTCTATCAACGACGAAGTGGAAAATCTGTTAAATTTGTAAATTTTCGGAAGCTTTCCGCTGTGCCCGTTTTCGACGCTAAACCTATTCCTCGGAGAGACCAAAATTACCCCTATTTAAAGAAGATAAATTTATTTCGAAAATAGACCAGGTTTGACCAGATAAGTTTTTTTCACTTTTGTTTTTCCCGTGATAAACTCTGGGATATACTAGGTAAAAGGGTAAGTTTGCGTTGGGAAAAACTGAGTGAAACTTATTTTTTTGTGAAAAACTAGAAAAAAAGATAAAAGAGGAAGAATTGAAGTTTTAATTGATTATTAATTAATTTATACCCTCAAGTTTGATATGCTTACTATATTAGAACAAATAGACTAAACTTAATATTTGTAGTACCATAATAATAATGATAATATATTAATTGGCGTAACATAGGTTTTCATTACTAGTTGGAAAAATTAAACGATCCCCTTGCCAAACAAAGATGCACATAATTTTGATTATCAGAAATCCATGAATTCATTAAGGTCATTTTCTGAATATCTAGAGGTTTATTGGTATGTGCTTTCACTTATGATGCTATTTTTGTCTTCATTATCTTTTGGTTTCTTCCACCAAATTGCCTGTATACATGAATAAGTTTAGCATCACGTTCATTGTTAAGTCTGTTTCTTAGTTTTGTATGGATAAGGCCTGCTGTGCTAAACCTCTCAATTCCAGCACTAGAAGATGGACATGATGATATAGATAACATCAGGGAGCAGAATATTTTGACTCGATCTAATGAAGAAACTTTTATCATATACTGCCATTATTTTTTGAGGTAATAATTTGCTCAGAGATTTCTGGAAAGCTAATTTTGGAAATAATGTGATGTATTTTGTCTCATATGCTCCCAGGACAATCATTAAATTTTCATCAAATTTATCAACATAGTTACGTGTAATATCTTGTTGTTCGTCCGTTAAAGCAATTCATTTTTATTTTTTTTCAATTGCATCTGGTCTTCGGTGATTGATTCAATAAGCAAGGAGGTGTTGTGGAGTTACAACTTCATTGAACCTTCTCTTTATTTTAGTTCTTAGTTCTTCATTGGTGTTGCTATCTGCGATCTGATTAAGCCAAGCAGTAACACAGTCTGACAGGTTGTTGTGATCATCCTGTCAATAAAATATAATTTATAATGTATTTGAATGTTATTGATCTAAATAAATATAATAAATATTACCTATATTAATTGTTATAAAACACACTTATTTAGATTTATTTATTTTCATATTTAGTTTTTCAATTGCTAATTACTGTAATATTTAAAAATGTATTTATGATTTATGAGCTTATCTGTCCCGTATTTCTACATACTTCGGATGATTTTTCACAAATGTCTCTAAGCATGCTCTTTGACTCTACCATCTGTAATGAAATTATATTTATTTTAATCCCATGCGATCATTCAACTATTGGCAAGTAAATAAACTGTTTAAGATTTGGATATTGAAATAATTTTTTTAAGCAATCAGAAGTTACAATACTTTCGAAAAGTGTAACTAATATTATCTTTAAATATTTGAAACATTTGGAAAAGTAAGAGGTAATATCAAGAATATTTTTAACATGAAAATGTACATGCTGGGAATAAAAAAATCTTTTTCCAACTTGATTAAACTTTTAATGAGGAATTAGAATTAGGAATATACCTTGTATTATTGTGAAGTTGTACAAAGACACCACTCAATTCTTTAACTAATCTGCTGGCTGGGGCTCACGGAAGTACCTCTTAACATCCTTGATGGCAGCCAAAACGTGTTGGAGTTGCTACGCTTTTCACAAGATTCAAGTGCTGTACGTTAAAATCATATGCTATTATAGTCGGCCTCCAGTCAATAAGCATCTGCAATTACATAACTATATTTACATCTATAAATAAATAAAATCATAATAACCTATACCTGCATATATGATAGTTGCTTTAAATGAATAAATATTTAAAAAATGATTTTAGCTTTGTTTTGGAAATACTAACCTTACGAAAGAGTTTTATTTTTGCTTCATTATCTGACACAAATCCAACAACAATTGCTCCATACTCAGTCTGCTTTTAAATTGCTGATCTTTGCTAGTTCAAAACTATAGTCTGCAGGTTTGCTCTGACTTCCTGCACAGACACAATCAAGTTGATATGATTTTCCTTCACAATGTATAGTACTCGCAATAATTGGATCATTGTGAATATTAGATCACCCATCTTTTGAAACGACACACATTCGGTTTGTAAATAGTATCTTCATTCATGTATGTACTTCTGTATAAGTTTCATTTAGCAGTGTACCAGCAAGCTGCTTCCTAGTTAGCACTCGTCTGTGCTTCAACCCACATCTTGTTTCTTCTAATGCATTTTGGAATGTATCATCATCAGCAATACGAAAAGAAATACGGCTCTAGAAGTAAACCAAAATAATGAATTTTACTCTATTTTTCATACAATATTTAATGAATAGATATATTTGGGTCATCTTTTAAGCAAATAAAATTTTTAATTAAACTATAAATTGAAACTTATAATAGCAACCCTTTTGCTGATAATCTAAGATATTGATAATAAAAATACATAATTTACCTTATTCTCAATAATATTTAATTTGGAAACTTATCTTATAGAAAAATGAGCCCAATTCCGTTTAATCAATTTAAATTTCTCATCACTTGTTGTCAGAATAAATTTGTCAATATGATTAATTTTTCCTTTGTGCCTTCTATTTTTAAAAACATTTTGCCTTTAAATTACATCAAAATTACTAAAAAATTTCACTGGAGTTGAACTAATTTGTGAGTGGTCTATTGAAGCCAGTATATCAGAATCAGACGTTTCTGAGAGGGATACTGTTGAAACTGGTTGTGAACTTTCAATTTCTTTGGTAGAACTTGTTTGATCATTGTTTTCATTTGTAATATTTATATCATCGATGGTGCAGTTATTAGCATATTGACAACCCATAGGAGTAATGCTGCTTATATTAATTTCTTGGTAAGGATTAATAGCTGCAGCGTTTACAGATGGGGCTGAAGTGTTTACTGAACACTTTTTATGATGGTATTTTACTCTATCAATTCTTTTTAATAGTATTCTTAAACATTTTTTTGCAATGAAGTTTATTGCAAGAAGTATCTGCATATTCAGACCACAATGAGTTCTTTGGCCGTCCACCAAGAATACCATGATTTCTTTGTAAATCTGTATATTTTGGCATATTAAATAATCTAAAATAACAATATACAAAATTTACAACATTAGAAGCTGAGGTAAAACAAAAAAAATAAATCTAAAATTTCTCAAATTTTGGAAAAAATATTGCAAAAAATTCAAGTTGATAACGCTATGGAACCTATATAACAAAGACCACTGAGGCTGATTCTGTGATCTTATAATAATATTATACCTACATGAAATTTTATGTTTGTATGTTTATCCCTGTTTTTCCCTGTTTTTCCCAGGTTTACCCAGTTTTGCCCATTTTTCCCTAGTTGTTCCCAACCAGTCCTGAAATAACCTATGTAAGGAGTATTACCAAATCCCCCTGAAGGAAAATGCCCCGAAATATATTACTTTCCCCACCAAGAAAGGACTTGTCCAATTTTGGCGTCTTCCATTCGGATTGGTTACTGCTTGCAGTAACTATAACCGAATGATTCGTAGAATACTGGTGCATTATGTCTCGTTCTACTTCGCTAACATTTACGTTGCCACTTATACCTGCGATCAACATCTGATTTCCCTCCAATCCCTCTTCACTAGGCTCTGTGAGCACAGATTCATTGTAGGCCACACTATGTGCCACTTTGCGTAGGGCACAAATAAATATTTAGCATTTAACGTCAGAGAGAATAAAATTGCGCCTCAAGAAGAAAAGATAAGGGCCATAGTCAGCAGACTATGTTCATAATATGTTCATAATCCTGTTATCATTTCTATTGTTAATTGATGGTTGTCTTCAATTAGTGCTACCACATGATTTATATTTACTTACTTTACTGACTCTCTGGGGCCTTGTCTTCTTAAACATTTACTAATGCATAAATAATCTCACTCTTTTGTCAACCAAGCTTGAGCAAAATATTATGTTTGTCCTTATTTAAACTATGATATAATCCATGGTATCACTGATGGTCCCAAATTTAAAATGTTTCCATGTTATTCAAAATGAACCAGAGTAATTTCTTCGCACATGCCTGATAACACATAAAGAGAAGTTCAAATTATTGTAATTAGCATTTATCGTGGGTAAATTTTTTTGATATTCTTTATATACTAACTTTCTAAAGACCCCATAGAGTAAAAAATGAAGTGAAGTTGGGTTGGCTTTGTAGCAAGAGTTTGAAGGCAATTCATGAGGGATAAAATTAATTGATTGGTCTTCACTTAAAATACAGCCAAAAAAGCGAAAAAACAATGTTGGAGAGATTATCTACAAATATATGCCCAAAATTGAAAAAAATGCAGAAGCAAGAGTGACAAGAATTCAGAAAATTTAGAAGTTGTTTCTCTCAACAATGGACGGGACATGTCTGAAATGGTTACATTGGCAAACATCAACTTTATTGTCTAAGTTTTTTTGCCTTTAGGTAAATTTCAATGTGCTGAATCCAAATATCAAATTGATTTGGTTCAATTAGGTCAATTTTATTTATGGACACATCATGTTTTTTTACGTTGTTTTTAAAAGAATGGGTATTTTCTATTTATATTTTCTATTTAGGTTCTTTGCATTTGTTCAATTAAGTTTTAGTCTCCTCTCAGATTTTTTTTCTTCTGTGGTTTTCCTTGTATTTTTCAGGTGTCACATGTGTTTTATCAGGTGTCTCATGTGTTTAATCAATATTTGATAATTGATTTCAATTTTGTTGATGACTTAAAAATTATTGACAGTTATTATTTGTACATATATATATATATATATATATATATATATATATATATATATATATATATATATATATATATATATATATGCCCCATGCATTTATCTCTTCATTGAAAACTTTCCCATGCATGATTAAGTAGTTAAAATAGCTTTTTGCTTAAAGTCTGCCATGACTATGAGGAAATGAGCTTTATTTTTATTTCTTCTTGTTCTGAAGCAATCATAAAGTCTATCGTATTCTTCTTGCGTGCAGGTATATATCGACAGCTGCAATTAAACAAGTTTTAACTACATCTTAGAGTCTTAGGTTTACCTAAGCTACTTATCGTTATTTCCCTAAAACTCTTCTTGAATTATGTATTGGTGCATAGGCAATCTTATGGACTTGTCGAGTGTTGTCCATAGAATTTGTGTATGAGAGATGTGAGTCCTATTGGATCAGGGTGGTTTCGGTCTGGTGTGTGTGCGTAAATCTATAGTTGTGCATGTAATGATCGCCTGCTCAATACAGTTTCATATGTGTCTTCTGAGAATTCGTAGCAATGAGCCACTTGTCCTCGTAATCTATCTTTTCATCTAATAATTTTTGTGCATGGCGAGCGATCCTGTCTGTTCCAGGGCCGCCAACGAGAATGGTCTCATCGTGCATAGCACAGTGTTTAAGTGTGTTTGCAGTTCTTGGGGCTTGTCAAGTGAATTATGTACATAATGTATAATGTAGGTACCAGTATGCTTATCTGCAGTACGCCTGAACATGTTATGAAGGTGCGTGTTGGGGCATTTTTAATTGAATGGTACACCTCCCGTCCGTGAATTAGTGAGATAGGGGTCTTCTGGTGGAAAGAGGGAGCATCTTATTGTTTCTTAGTTTCAAATGGAGTCCCTAGTCCACACCTTTTCGAATGCTTTCTCCACGTTTTTACTGATGATGAGTGTCTTTTCTTTTCATGTCGTGCATTTTGTATGATATCGTGAACAAGGGTCACAACGACTTGAGTTTAACCGGTCCCTCCTGAACCCATATTGGAAGGGAAAGAACCAGTTTCTCTCTTCCAAAAATGTTGGAGACAGCTTTTGATCATACTTTCGAGTTTTTTTACCTAAGTGCTCTAATAGAGCAATAGGTCTGTAATAGTTTGATGTTTGGCATATTTGTTTTTATTGTGAAGAAGTATGCTCTATGAGATTTTTAATGGTTGTGGAAGTTGCCTGATGTTAGTCAGGCGTTAATAAGGGTCGTGAGTGTAGGTAATTATTTTCAAGGAGCTCCGGATTAATGTAGCTGGTAGCCTGGAGGAGGCTGGGGCACGTTGGGGTGTTGTTGTTTCCTCAATGGCGATGGAAGTAGTCAATGTCGTTTTTTATTCATGCATGTTTATTCTTACCAGAGGAGCAGGCCCAAGTTGGTGAGGGTAGATCCGAAACAATCATGTATTTCTTGAATTGCTCTTGTGTGTGTGGTTTGGGTGTATTGTCCGTGAGCCCTGTGTCCCCTTGAGATCTAAATGCGGCGAGTATGTCGTTAGTGTCCGTGAATGTACTGTCATTATGTTGGATAGTGTTGAGTTTTGATGGTTCTTTACTTCAAATTCTCTTTACGCGCCACCAAAAGAAGGAAAGGTCAGTAGAGTGAGTGCCATTCGCGAAGCGAGTCACTTCGTGACACTGGCAGTTCCAGTCTAGCTGCACGCAACGTAAGATGTGGCCACATATGAGTGTGATGTTTTTTGTCTTTAGCGTCTGTTGATGTGGTTTTTATAGTGCGTGATATCTTCCTGTGTTTTTATAAAGCGTGGATTGTTTAACGTTATGTGAGTTAAAGTTTTGCGTGGTGTGTGTAGTTTACAAGTTGTGTCTATGTTTCTAGGATTCAGCACCAGTTGTCTACTATCTGATCAAAATTGGTCTTCTTCACAGAGGTTTTGTGCTGTGTTCTTGGTCATGTTTTTTTCTCAAATCCTTTTAATTGGTGTTGCTTTAGTCGAAGAAGTCCTGGGTGAGTATAATTATAGGCAATGAAGAGATAATGATTCATATAGCGATTTAATCAGCTACTACTTAGGGACCTGGGGCAATGTGAGTGTCGATCGTGCATCATTGTCATTTTGGAAGACCATGTCATGTGACATGGTCCCTCCACGATGTCCATAGTATGTAGGTAAGAACAGATCGATGTGCTCGCAGTGATATCACTGTAAAGTACTGGTTAGATACATTCCCGAATCGTGGGATCGAAAGCGTGCAGGTCCCAAGTAAATAAGAGAGTGAGGTTTTAATTGGATAGAGCCCTGTGTGGTACGTCTATATTTAGTTAGTGTTGATGTGGTCTGAAGTAAGTGGCCACTAGAATACGGCCAGAACTCGTGTTTACTTTGCAGCCTCGAAATGAGTCGTATTATGTGTTCGTGTCGGAGTGGTGTATTGACCACTTAACTAAGATCCCTGTTAACTCGTCCTTCTAAGTGCGTTTAACTGCACGACATTAAGTCTACCTATGAATGAAAGAGAGAGGCGCGTGGGCTCTATTGGGGTTAGCTGCTCTACTCTTCTTGATCTCTGGACATTATACAAAGAAAGTGCATCCAAGGATTGCTACCTTCATGTGTCTCTGGTGGGTAGGTTTGGTGGAGGCGAACTGTGTGTTATGGTCTTATTGGCTGTAAGATGAACACTAGGAAGGGTGTTGGGCACAGTCTGAGGAGGTGTAGAGACAGTGCGGAGGGTGGAATTAGTGAGAGAAGGGTTGGATAGAATAAAGAAAAAGGGGGTTTGAAAACGGTGGAGGAGGGTTGGAGAAAATGAAGACTGTGGAATGGGGCGAAGATAATAGAAGCAGTATGGAGACGGTGGAAAATAAAGCGGAGGGCCGAGGGAGGTGGTTTATACAAAAGAGAATGGAAGTTGAAATCAGTGGGGAGGGAGAATCATACATAGGAAGAAAAGCGAAGCCAGTGGGCAAAGGCACGGTGGCTGTTGGTGAGCTGAGAACGGGTGAGCTGAGACTGAGTACGGTAGAAGTGCGAACATAGTAACAAAGAGGGAAGGAAGTGCGAAGTGAAAACGGTGGTAGGGAGGGATAAGGAGTTAGAAGCAGAAGGCTGTGTTGGCACCGATCAGGTGTCCGGGGCAGAAAGGATACTCAAGGCTGGAGCGGGCTATTCTAGAGTCAGATTTGTACGTACTCATCGGTAAAGGGGAAAATCTCGGTTCTTTTGTGGCTAAGTTCGTGTATTTGTGAAATACCTTCTCTGGGCAGGTAACTTGTTTGGGTCCGTTCGCGCATAGAGGTAGTGTTTTGTGTTTGGTTGAATGTATGTGTTGAGTTGGGTTTTGTTTTTGAATTGGGTGGGTGGGTCTGGCGCAGTGCTGGAGCAAGGGCTGTAGGGAGTTGGGTATACTGGTACTCTGGTTCCCGCAGCGCTGGCAGCGATAGCGAATGTTTTATAAAAGAGGAGGGCAAGAGTGGAAGGATGGAAAAGGTGGTGATTTGTTGTGGTCTTCTCATTTACGCAACTGCGTCCGCACTGCCGTAGACAAGTAATGGCATTTTATGCTTACGGCAACATAGTGTCAATGCCATACTTAATGCATAGAGGGATGGTGTTATTGCAGCCAGTGTAATGGTGCCCCATTACAGTAAATCTGGAACAGACAAGGACTCCTAAGCATCATGCTGGTGTCTCCATTTCTAACAACGGAGGAGCTGGTGGGTTTTACATTTAGTTAGTTCAATGTTATGAACGAATGTGAGGGGGCCACGGGCCTTGATGCCTTAGTCTCGAAGCGTGTGTTTGTGGTGTTCATTTGAGAGGATAATAACCGCCAATTGATTAATGATGGCCTGCACTCTGTACTTACTTGTGAAGTGGGTGAGTTCCTTGGTTAGAAGGCGCACCATAAGGGGTTCGTCATATGTACAGTATACGTACTTGGTGCCTTTTTTGTAAAGTATCGGGTTTCTGGTGTAGTGTGAGTTTTTTGCGAGTGTCTCTTTAGCGAGAAGCGGGAATTTATTAGCGTCTTGTTGAGACCTAAACGCGAGTGTTTGGCCTCTCTGGGATAGTTATTTTGGCAATTGGTCTTCCGAAATAGTTTACTCATTTATTAACGTTTGATGTGTAATGGTGCATTTTTTTCTTATTTCTGAGATATTTTTGTTATATGAACTTGGTGGGAAGTCCAGCACCTCGCCTTCGACTGCTCATGAGAAATCTGACTACAATGAGAGGTGAGAATATGAATATGGATATGAATGGGCTCCTCAAAAGGGTGTAAAATCATGGCCCACTTAATGAGGTATCAAAAAATAATAAACAAACCCTATCCCAGAGTTCCGCCACCTAAGATAAATTTTGGTTATTCAGAGTTATTCCTAGCATGAATATAGACGGGAATAAAATCCCTCTGTGGTCCTGACCGGAATCATGCGGTAACTTAGGTACGCCCTGCAGGTGGTATATCTCGCCAGTTCAGGCTGCCTCTTGACTTCCCGTGCCACATTGGTCTAGACCAGAAACCTGCTTTCCTTAAAGCTCGCAATTTTGTCTTTCAAATAAAAGGCATAGGTGGATCGATGTACTGTGTAGAGTCTTCATACACGGGGCGAAATTACGAAGAGGCAGGAGGAAGGGAATTTAGACCATTATGTTACACACGACAGCCTTAGTTAAGTATTAATCTCTTAGGGATGACTAAGGCAAGATGGGAGAGGGATCGGTTGACGTCTGGTGCATTCCTCGTTGTCGTTCGATCTTTGTACCTTTCCGTTTCCGAAGGGAAGACTTTTTCGAGTGACTTTCCTATTCACTTGCCTCCTGAATTGGAGGTGAATGGAAAAACAAGTGAGCATTCCTGATAACGCTAACTCTGTGATTGATTGGTACGAAAGTTATCTTTATAAAAACTATAAATTCAGAAAGGAGCTGGTGGGTTTTACATTTAGTTATTTCAATGTTATTAATTTGAAATTCCGTACTTCTTGACCTTCTAAAGAGATCACTAAAACACATTTAAAACATCCACTCAATTGAGATTTAAAAATAAAACTTTGGAAATATTTTTTACTGAAATTAAAAAAAATTATCTATTAATCGGTACTGACTAGCAATTAGGCCACAAAAATTAAGGAAAGGATTGCTCTGATTTCTTTCTCACTACAGAAACTCGTAAATAACAATGTAGAAATTCCTGTTTAAAGCCAACAATTCAATAGCTTTCTATACCTTAAGTGTGAACACCTCTTTCAAGGTCAACAAAATATAAAGGGTAATGGACCCCATGATGTGTATATTTATAATCTCTCCGAATTTCACAATAAGCATTTCATTGTTTCCGGTTAATTGTTGTTCCAGGATTTACAACTTTAGCATTATAGTAAATAACAATCTTCATATACCTCATGGATGGAACAGTCAATATATCAATTAGGCAAAATATGCACAAAGGGGTTTGGGGTGCGCGAGCCGTAAGGCATTTCGGCATGTATGAAGAACGCAACTTTAATCTTTTTCACTTATTTACCTGGTCAGGTAAGTTGATTAGGGGTGTTTCAAACTGTTTCGATGAAATTTGCGAGAGCAAATGTATATATCTATTTCCGTCACTCTAGAAATATTTAGTAGGGAAATTGTAAATGTACTGTTAGCACTTCCGAAGAAATTAGGAACGTCTTTTGTTAAACATATAAGAATATTTGTTGTACTATCAATCGATTTGACTACCCTTAGACGCGAGAACGCCCTCCAGGCGAGACATAAAGGTAGTACACACGTTGTAAACGAAGATCTTCCTCATGCTGCCCCACGCGCGGTTGAAGAAGGACTTCAGCTCGTCGACGCTGCTGTAATGGACCTTGCATTTCTTTCTCTAAATGGGGGCCCATATGATGTAGTAGATTCGGTCGGGGTCAGGCGACTGCAGCTGCCAGAAGTCCTTCCACCAGAAGTTTATTTTTGACTCCAACCACTTTTTCACGTCTTAGCCGTGTGGATAGGGGCTCTGTTCTCTGGAATACCTAGTTCATCATCTTCCTCTTCTTTCTCCCTAAGAGTAGGACTTTGGTCGACAAGATTTCCCTGTAATTGGCCGCGGTGAGCCAGTAACCGGCCGCGAACCACACAGGCGGAAATCTTCCGCAAATCGAAGCTACGACACTAAATATCACCACACAGGAAGGGTGCTTAGACGTGGACACGTAGCTGACTTCGCGGACATCCTGGCCAAGGTTTACCATGCAATTGTTTTAATTGTTGATGAATGGACCAACTGTAAAGGTATATTTATCGGAATAAAATAGGAATAGGATTTCCATGACTTTTCAATTTGTTGAGAAGGCGACGAGAGTGATCCCGACGTTGTTCTTCGATCTCACATACGATCAGTGAACAGAAGCCTTCCAACGCAACTCATGCTCTTGCCTTTCTCCTATTTGATGCCCTTGGATACTGTGGGTACTGAGATTTTCTTCAAGAGTGCAGTCATTTTGAGCTTCGGAGTATTTTCCAAGGCTTTTCTCTCAGCCAAAGTTTGACAAGTTGACGTCTGCCTGAACTATATCGATATTTTTTAAGGTCCTCCTCGTTCTTGAGCCTCACCACGACCCTGTAAACGGTCATCCGGCTGACGTAGGGCCGCTTGGCGATGTCGGACTCGTTGTGGCCGGCACGCAGGAGAACAGAGATCTCGATTGTTTTCACTTCCAACTCGACATATCAGCACACATATGCCTTTCATTAATTTCTAGACCTAAAGTTGCTAATTTTTATTTTAAATATTTTTGCTCTTTCAAATCAGTGTTAATTGGTATCCAGCAAACAATTTCATAAAACTCCCTGTGAGATCTTCGGTAACACGATTTTGTATTTATTGTGATGAGATTCGATTCATTTTTTTATGACCTGGTGCATTTTAAAGAAATTTGTTTTAGTGCTTTAAAATAGAGGTCTACCATGGACGGTAAAACAATTAAGTCGAATAAAAGTGTTAAAAATTTAAGTTTTACAGCATGTCTGAGAATTTTTTATTTGTAAAACGGCCCCAGATCTCTACATGTTCTCTTAACTATAGCCTGGATGTAATAAGATTATCCATTCTTTGTCCTTATTCATATGACTTTTGCTTCCATACTGTCCTTATAAATATTAGCATGTATTCTCACGTGCGAAAGTTTAATTCTACTTTGCCTAATAATTTTAAAGTCTGTTATTCAGTGAGCTTCCAAAGTTCTGGGGAGAATTGTTTTTAATTATTTCATAGACAGTCCTTCTGGCTGTATGTTTTTAATTTTGGTATGAAGAAATCACCTGTTTAGAAATATCATCCGAAAATTGCATCTAGATTCAGAATTCCTATTGTGAATAGCGGATGAATTTTATATGACAAGATAGAGAATAGGGGTAAGGGATTTTCCATGTGGAAATCGTGATAATTGCTCGAATTCTCGTCTAGACATTTTTACTATTATAAGACAGGCCTTAGGTTCTGTATACAAGCAGAGAAAAATTGCTAAAAGAGTAAGGTCAGGCTAAAAAATATTTTAATCCTCTTCCCCAGATATTATTAGATATCTTTTCTCTAAAAATAGCCAAGGCTGTCATTGTTTCCCTTTTCATGCAAAATCCTTGTACTTTAGGATTATGAATGCAATTGACCTAAAGAAGCGAATGAACCCTTTTGGCAATAAATTTATTTTTGTTAACTTTTCCTCGAAAGTATAACAGAAATTATTCGAAACTTTGAAAGGTCGGTGAAAGATTCTCCAGCTTTAGGGACGAAAATCTCATTTCCTTGCTCTCACTACACGAGAAAGTAGCCAATTTTAAAAGATCCGTTCATTATGTTGATTAGGCTTTGTTTGATGTTAAGTGGGACATCTGTGAAGTTCGATTATGTTAATCTTGACATTAATAGTGTTCTCTACTTGAAGTATTTGAGACTCTGCAGAAATTTAGGTAGAACTATTTTCATAACAAAATACTTGGATTGAGCGATGTAGGTCAGATTATGGCAGTGTTCTTCTAATCTATGACAAGTAAAGGACATCTGAAAGTAGACAATTTACTTTCTATCAAATTGGTTGTGACAAATATGGCAGCTTTGTAATAAAAATCATTTTGATTACCTGCATATAATCCTTAACTTCAATAATTTTGTTTAGTTTAGCCCAGTTATTTGATCTTACAATCGATACTTTAATTTTTTCGATAAAATGACAACCAAATATCCAAATAACTTCATTTGTTGCCTTGGCATTTCAAAATATTGAGGAGGTTGTGTTATAACTAGGTTAATCCTTTTAAATCTTTAGTAGCTTTTTAAAGATATAAGGATTTCAATATCCACTGCCAACTGATAAATAGCCGGGTATTTCTTTCGGATGTCACTGTCTCACTATGCCTCTTTCAGGCTGTTGTTTCTCGGAAATAATTCAAAGAGAAACTCTAAAGGTCTGGCCTTTAATAAAGGAACCCTCACCAGGCAAAAGAGGTCAGTCTTGTGAATAATGTAATAAAAATTACTAGAGCAATGAAGATTAAAAAGGTAAATGAGTCCACAATTTTACCTGGGTGTGCCTAGCCTCATCAGAGCTTTGGCCACCCACCCCCAACATATTTTTTTAACACTAAATCGGACGCTCTTTGAGACCTTGAGTTCCCTAAGTATACCCTATAAGGGCGGGGAAGAAACACAAAGTCCTAATATTCTGACTTAGGAGAATACATATATGAAAATCAGGAGTAGGATAAGTTTGTCCACTTATATACACGTGTGCATCAAACAAGTCGATAGTTAGCCGTAATAAAAGATCGTGAATCAGTTAAAAATAGTATTCATCGGCAGTTAAAAAGAGATATTTTTACATTTATTTAAGTCGGAAGTGAAACTTGGTAGTAGATGTAGGTTTTACAGTTATGTTAAGATACTCGTATATTTAATTGAAAAAGAAAAAAATGAGTTGTTTTAAAAGAATGCGTTATCTCTTGTCTTCTTTAGGGATGTGGTAGAGTACAGTATGTCATTTTAATGATATTATTCCTATCATCGGAGATTCATGCTGCTATTTATTTCCCTACTTTTCTCGTCGATATATAGAGAGTGGCTCTTCTTACATCGTGGCTTTTTTTTGTGCAGCTCTTCAGTTGCTGTTCAAAATGGCCATGCCATAGTTCTTCACGGAATATTCTACATGTGCCGAAGTAACTGGATAAGGAAGATTAGTTCATGGTCACTGGGTAGGATGGTCCATGTTCTATATTATAAGATAAATAAATTTGGGTTTGGTCAAAATCATATTGATTTTGGTTACAGCCTTTTGGTTGTAGTGCGTGGGGCCATCAGAACAAATTCAGTGAAGAATACGTCTGTTGACTACTGATTTCAGGTTTTGGCCTTCTCTTTAGTTCTAATAAAAATGCCAAGATGATCCTTTTGCGATGAACTCCCCCATGGTGATTTTTGAGATGTTTTTTCCCAATACGAGTATTATTAGTAATGAAACGATAAGTTTCCGTTGTAGGAGGTGGGTATATTGTCCTGACATTGATATTCGAAACATGTTTCGAATTTAACAGGAAAATAGGAGTTATCGACTCCTGTTAATCACCATATACTTCAGTGTGTATCAAAACTTTCTCTAGGTGTGTTCTTAATTAGGAGAACATAGTCGTAAAGTTAAAGAAACCTGATCTCTGGAATACCACTCCTCTGAATAATTAATTATCGTCAGGATCATTAAGACTGCATGTCTGCCTATTTTTGCGCTATCTTTCGTAGTTTGGTCATAGAAATTTTAATCAACAAGGATGGCTTACCATTCATAGTTAATGCTATTGTTTGTTTGTTTGATTTCCTTTATGTTTTTCAACTATGACTAGCATCGCATGGTCTCGGAAGATTTTGCCTATTTACTTTTTCTTCTACTACCTTTCTGCCAACCAGTTTTTCTCCCTCATATTTTTAGGGTCGTTTATTTTTGACTCCAACCACTTTTTCACGTCTTAGCCGTGTGGATAGGGGCTCTGTTCTCTGGAATACCTAGTTCATCATCTTCCTCTTCTTTCTCCCTAAGAGTAGGACTTTGGTCGACAAGATTTCCCTGTAATTGGCCGCGGTGAGCCAGTAACCGGCCGCGAACCACACAGGCGGAAATCTTCCGCAAATCGAAGCTACGACACTAAATATCACCACACAGGAAGGGTGCTTAGACGTGGACACGTAGCTGACTTCGCGGACATCCTGGCCAAGGTTTACCATGCAATTGTTTTAATTGTTGATGAATGGACCAACTGTAAAGGTATATTTATCGGAATAAAATAGGAATAGGATTTCCATGACTTTTCAATTTGTTGAGAAGGCGACGAGAGTGATCCCGACGTTGTTCTTCGATCTCACATACGATCAGTGAACAGAAGCCTTCCAACGCAACTCATGCTCTTGCCTCTCTCCTATTTGATGCCCTTGGATACTGTGGGTACTGAGATTTTCTTCAAGAGTGCAGTCATTTTGAGCTTCGGAGTATTTTCCAAGGCTTTTCTCTCAGCCAAAGTTTGACAAGTTGACGTCTGCCTGAACTATATCGATATTTTTTAAGGTCCTCCTCGTTCTTGAGCCTCACCACGACCCTGTAAACGGTCATCCGGCTGACGTAGGGCCGCTTGGCGATGTCGGACTCGTTGTGGCCGGCACGCAGGAGAACAGAGATCTCGATTGTTTTCACTTCCAACTCGACATATCAGCACACATATGCCTTTCATTAATTTCTAGACCTAAAGTTGCTAATTTTTATTTTAAATATTTTTGCTCTTTCAAATCAGTGTTAATTGGTATCCAGCAAACAATTTCATAAAACTCCCTGTGAGATCTTCGGTAACACGATTTTGTATTTATTGTGATGAGATTCGATTCATTTTTTTATGACCTGGTGCATTTTAAAGAAATTTGTTTTAGTGCTTTAAAATAGAGGTCTACCATGGACGGTAAAACAATTAAGTCGAATAAAAGTGTTAAAAATTTAAGTTTTACAGCATGTCTGAGAATTTTTTATTTGTAAAACGGCCCCAGATCTCTACATGTTCTCTTAACTATAGCCTGGATGTAATAAGATTATCCATTCTTTGTCCTTATTCATATGACTTTTGCTTCCATACTGTCCTTATAAATATTAGCATGTATTCTCACGTGCGAAAGTTTAATTCTACTTTGCCTAATAATTTTAAAGTCTGTTATTCAGTGAGCTTCCAAAGTTCTGGGGAGAATTGTTTTTAATTATTTCATAGACAGTCCTTCTGGCTGTATGTTTT
The DNA here is from genome assembly GCA_963969495.1 of Ceratothoa steindachneri. Taxonomy (NCBI): domain Eukaryota; kingdom Metazoa; phylum Arthropoda; class Malacostraca; order Isopoda; family Cymothoidae; genus Ceratothoa; species Ceratothoa steindachneri. Next base: position 79,565,665 of record OZ018322.1, on the reverse strand, counting down.
TAATTTTGGTATGAAGAAATCACCTGTTTAGAAATATCATCCGAAAATTGCATCTAGATTCAGAATTCCTATTGTGAATAGCGGATGAATTTTATATGACAAGATAGAGAATAGGGGTAAGGGATTTTCCATGTGGAAATCGTGATAATTGCTCGAATTCTCGTCTAGACATTTTTACTATTATAAGACAGGCCTTAGGTTCTGTATACAAGCAGAGAAAAATTGCTAAAAGAGTAAGGTCAGGCTAAAAAATATTTTAATCCTCTTCCTCAGATATTATTAGATATCTTTTCTCTAAAAATAGCCAAGGCTGTCATTGTTTCCCTTTTCATGCAAAATCCTTGTACTTTAGGATTATGAATGCAATTGACCTAAAGAAGCGAATGAACCCTTTTGGCAATAAATTTATTTTTGTTAACTTTTCCTCGAAAGTATAACAGAAATTATTCGAAACTTTGAAAGGTCGGTGAAAGATTCTCCAGCTTTAGGGACGAAAATCTCATTTCCTTGCTCTCACTACACGAGAAAGTAGCCAATTTTAAAAGATCCGTTCATTATGTTGATTAGGCTTTGTTTGATGTTAAGTGGGACATCTGTGAAGTTCGATTATGTTAATCTTGACATTAATAGTGTTCTCTACTTGAAGTATTTGAGACTCTGCAGAAATTTAGGTAGAACTATTTTCATAACAAAATACTTGGATTGAGCGATGTAGGTCAGATTATGGCAGTGTTCTTCTAATCTATGACAAGTAAAGGACATCTGAAAGTAGACAATTTACTTTCTATCAAATTGGTTGTGACAAATATGGCAGCTTTGTAATAAAAATCATTTTGATTACCTGCATATAATCCTTAACTTCAATAATTTTGTTTAGTTTAGCCCAGTTATTTGATCTTACAATCGATACTTTAATTTTTTCGATAAAATGACAACCAAATATCCAAATAACTTCATTTGTTGCCTTGGCATTTCAAAATATTGAGGAGGTTGTGTTATAACTAGGTTAATCCTTTTAAATCTTTAGTAGCTTTTTAAAGATATAAGGATTTCAATATCCACTGCCAACTGATAAATAGCCGGGTATTTCTTTCGGATGTCACTGTCTCACTATGCCTCTTTCAGGCTGTTGTTTCTCGGAAATAATTCAAAGAGAAACTCTAAAGGTCTGGCCTTTAATAAAGGAACCCTCACCAGGCAAAAGAGGTCAGTCTTGTGAATAATGTAATAAAAATTACTAGAGCAATGAAGATTAAAAAGGTAAATGAGTCCACAATTTTACCTGGGTGTGCCTAGCCTCATCAGAGCTTTGGCCACCCACCCCCAACATATTTTTTTAACACTAAATCGGACGCTCTTTGAGACCTTGAGTTCCCTAAGTATACCCTATAAGGGCGGGGAAGAAACACAAAGTCCTAATATTCTGACTTAGGAGAATACATATATGAAAATCAGGAGTAGGATAAGTTTGTCCACTTATATACACGTGTGCATCAAACAAGTCGATAGTTAGCCGTAATAAAAGATCGTGAATCAGTTAAAAATAGTATTCATCGGCAGTTAAAAAGAGATATTTTTACATTTATTTAAGTCGGAAGTGAAACTTGGTAGTAGATGTAGGTTTTACAGTTATGTTAAGATACTCGTATATTTAATTGAAAAAGAAAAAAATGAGTTGTTTTAAAAGAATGCGTTATCTCTTGTCTTCTTTAGGGATGTGGTAGAGTACAGTATGTCATTTTAATGATATTATTCCTATCATCGGAGATTCATGCTGCTATTTATTTCCCTACTTTTCTCGTCGATATATAGAGAGTGGCTCTTCTTACATCGTGGCTTTTTTTTGTGCAGCTCTTCAGTTGCTGTTCAAAATGGCCATGCCATAGTTCTTCACGGAATATTCTACATGTGCCGAAGTAACTGGATAAGGAAGATTAGTTCATGGTCACTGGGTAGGATGGTCCATGTTCTATATTATAAGATAAATAAATTTGGGTTTGGTCAAAATCATATTGATTTTGGTTACAGCCTTTTGGTTGTAGTGCGTGGGGCCATCAGAACAAATTCAGTGAAGAATACGTCTGTTGACTACTGATTTCAGGTTTTGGCCTTCTCTTTAGTTCTAATAAAAATGCCAAGATGATCCTTTTGCGATAAACTCCCCCATGGTGATTTTTGAGATGTTTTTTCCCAATACGAGTATTATTAGTAATGAAACGATAAGTTTCCGTTGTAGGAGGTGGGTATATTGTCCTGACATTGATATTCGAAACATGTTTCGAATTTAACAGGAAAATAGGAGTTATCGACTCCTGTTAATCACCATATACTTCAGTGTGTATCAAAACTTTCTCTAGGTGTGTTCTTAATTAGGAGAACATAGTCGTAAAGTTAAAGAAACCTGATCTCTGGAATACCACTCCTCTGAATAATTAATTATCGTCAGGATCATTAAGACTGCATGTCTGCCTATTTTTGCGCTATCTTTCGTAGTTTGGTCATAGAAATTTTAATCAACAAGGATGGCTTACCATTCATAGTTAATGCTATTGTTTGTTTGTTTGATTTCCTTTATGTTTTTCAACTATGACTAGCATCGCATGGTCTCGGAAGATTTTGCCTATTTACTTTTTCTTCTACTACCTTTCTGCCAACCAGTTTTTCTCCCTCATATTTTTAGGGTCGTTTATTTTTGACTCCAACCACTTTTTCACGTCTTAGCCGTGTGGATAGGGGCTCTGTTCTCTGGAATACCTAGTTCATCATCTTCCTCTTCTTTCTCCCTAAGAGTAGGACTTTGGTCGACAAGATTTCCCTGTAATTGGCCGCGGTGAGCCAGTAACCGGCCGCGAACCACACAGGCGGAAATCTTCCGCAAATCGAAGCTACGACACTAAATATCACCACACAGGAAGGGTGCTTAGACGTGGACACGTAGCTGACTTCGCGGACATCCTGGCCAAGGTTTACCATGCAATTGTTTTAATTGTTGATGAATGGACCAACTGTAAAGGTATATTTATCGGAATAAAATAGGAATAGGATTTCCATGACTTTTCAATTTGTTGAGAAGGCGACGAGAGTGATCCCGACGTTGTTCTTCGATCTCACATACGATCAGTGAACAGAAGCCTTCCAACGCAACTCATGCTCTTGCCTCTCTCCTATTTGATGCCCTTGGATACTGTGGGTACTGAGATTTTCTTCAAGAGTGCAGTCATTTTGAGCTTCGGAGTATTTTCCAAGGCTTTTCTCTCAGCCAAAGTTTGACAAGTTGACGTCTGCCTGAACTATATCGATATTTTTTAAGGTCCTCCTCGTTCTTGAGCCTCACCACGACCCTGTAAACGGTCATCCGGCTGACGTAGGGCCGCTTGGCGATGTCGGACTCGTTGTGGCCGGCACGCAGGAGAACAGAGATCTCGATTGTTTTCACTTCCAACTCGACATATCAGCACACATATGCCTTTCATTAATTTCTAGACCTAAAGTTGCTAATTTTTATTTTAAATATTTTTGCTCTTTCAAATCAGTGTTAATTGGTATCCAGCAAACAATTTCATAAAACTCCCTGTGAGATCTTCGGTAACACGATTTTGTATTTATTGTGATGAGATTCGATTCATTTTTTTATGACCTGGTGCATTTTAAAGAAATTTGTTTTAGTGCTTTAAAATAGAGGTCTACCATGGACGGTAAAACAATTAAGTCGAATAAAAGTGTTAAAAATTTAAGTTTTACAGCATGTCTGAGAATTTTTTATTTGTAAAACGGCCCCAGATCTCTACATGTTCTCTTAACTATAGCCTGGATGTAATAAGATTATCCATTCTTTGTCCTTATTCATATGACTTTTGCTTCCATACTGTCCTTATAAATATTAGCATGTATTCTCACGTGCGAAAGTTTAATTCTACTTTGCCTAATAATTTTAAAGTCTGTTATTCAGTGAGCTTCCAAAGTTCTGGGGAGAATTGTTTTTAATTATTTCATAGACAGTCCTTCTGGCTGTATGTTTTTAATTTTGGTATGAAGAAATCACCTGTTTAGAAATATCATCCGAAAATTGCATCTAGATTCAGAATTCCTATTGTGAATAGCGGATGAATTTTATATGACAAGATAGAGAATAGGGGTAAGGGATTTTCCATGTGGAAATCGTGATAATTGCTCGAATTCTCGTCTAGACATTTTTACTATTATAAGACAGGCCTTAGGTTCTGTATACAAGCAGAGAAAAATTGCTAAAAGAGTAAGGTCAGGCTAAAAAATATTTTAATCCTCTTCCTCAGATATTATTAGATATCTTTTCTCTAAAAATAGCCAAGGCTGTCATTGTTTCCCTTTTCATGCAAAATCCTTGTACTTTAGGATTATGAATGCAATTGACCTAAAGAAGCGAATGAACCCTTTTGGCAATAAATTTATTTTTGTTAACTTTTCCTCGAAAGTATAACAGAAATTATTCGAAACTTTGAAAGGTCGGTGAAAGATTCTCCAGCTTTAGGGACGAAAATCTCATTTCCTTGCTCTCACTACACGAGAAAGTAGCCAATTTTAAAAGATCCGTTCATTATGTTGATTAGGCTTTGTTTGATGTTAAGTGGGACATCTGTGAAGTTCGATTATGTTAATCTTGACATTAATAGTGTTCTCTACTTGAAGTATTTGAGACTCTGCAGAAATTTAGGTAGAACTATTTTCATAACAAAATACTTGGATTGAGCGATGTAGGTCAGATTATGGCAGTGTTCTTCTAATCTATGACAAGTAAAGGACATCTGAAAGTAGACAATTTACTTTCTATCAAATTGGTTGTGACAAATATGGCAGCTTTGTAATAAAAATCATTTTGATTACCTGCATATAATCCTTAACTTCAATAATTTTGTTTAGTTTAGCCCAGTTATTTGATCTTACAATCGATACTTTAATTTTTTCGATAAAATGACAACCAAATATCCAAATAACTTCATTTGTTGCCTTGGCATTTCAAAATATTGAGGAGGTTGTGTTATAACTAGGTTAATCCTTTTAAATCTTTAGTAGCTTTTTAAAGATATAAGGATTTCAATATCCACTGCCAACTGATAAATAGCCGGGTATTTCTTTCGGATGTCACTGTCTCACTATGCCTCTTTCAGGCTGTTGTTTCTCGGAAATAATTCAAAGAGAAACTCTAAAGGTCTGGCCTTTAATAAAGGAACCCTCACCAGGCAAAAGAGGTCAGTCTTGTGAATAATGTAATAAAAATTACTAGAGCAATGAAGATTAAAAAGGTAAATGAGTCCACAATTTTACCTGGGTGTGCCTAGCCTCATCAGAGCTTTGGCCACCCACCCCCAACATATTTTTTTAACACTAAATCGGACGCTCTTTGAGACCTTGAGTTCCCTAAGTATACCCTATAAGGGCGGGGAAGAAACACAAAGTCCTAATATTCTGACTTAGGAGAATACATATATGAAAATCAGGAGTAGGATAAGTTTGTCCACTTATATACACGTGTGCATCAAACAAGTCGATAGTTAGCCGTAATAAAAGATCGTGAATCAGTTAAAAATAGTATTCATCGGCAGTTAAAAAGAGATATTTTTACATTTATTTAAGTCGGAAGTGAAACTTGGTAGTAGATGTAGGTTTTACAGTTATGTTAAGATACTCGTATATTTAATTGAAAAAGAAAAAAATGAGTTGTTTTAAAAGAATGCGTTATCTCTTGTCTTCTTTAGGGATGTGGTAGAGTACAGTATGTCATTTTAATGATATTATTCCTATCATCGGAGATTCATGCTGCTATTTATTTCCCTACTTTTCTCGTCGATATATAGAGAGTGGCTCTTCTTACATCGTGGCTTTTTTTTGTGCAGCTCTTCAGTTGCTGTTCAAAATGGCCATGCCATAGTTCTTCACGGAATATTCTACATGTGCCGAAGTAACTGGATAAGGAAGATTAGTTCATGGTCACTGGGTAGGATGGTCCATGTTCTATATTATAAGATAAATAAATTTGGGTTTGGTCAAAATCATATTGATTTTGGTTACAGCCTTTTGGTTGTAGTGCGTGGGGCCATCAGAACAAATTCAGTGAAGAATACGTCTGTTGACTACTGATTTCAGGTTTTGGCCTTCTCTTTAGTTCTAATAAAAATGCCAAGATGATCCTTTTGCGATGAACTCCCCCATGGTGATTTTTGAGATGTTTTTTCCCAATACGAGTATTATTAGTAATGAAACGATAAGTTTCCGTTGTAGGAGGTGGGTATATTGTCCTGACATTGATATTCGAAACATGTTTCGAATTTAACAGGAAAATAGGAGTTATCGACTCCTGTTAATCACCATATACTTCAGTGTGTATCAAAACTTTCTCTAGGTGTGTTCTTAATTAGGAGAACATAGTCGTAAAGTTAAAGAAACCTGATCTCTGGAATACCACTCCTCTGAATAATTAATTATCGTCAGGATCATTAAGACTGCATGTCTGCCTATTTTTGCGCTATCTTTCGTAGTTTGGTCATAGAAATTTTAATCAACAAGGATGGCTTACCATTCATAGTTAATGCTATTGTTTGTTTGTTTGATTTCCTTTATGTTTTTCAACTATGACTAGCATCGCATGGTCTCGGAAGATTTTGCCCATTTACTTTTTCTTCTACTACTTTTCTGCCAACCAGTTTTTCTCCCTCATATTTTTAGGGTCGGCAAACCTTGACTACCTTGCAAAAGGTTGTGTCTTCCAATCTGGTTTACTCCCGTTTCTTCTCTTGTCTTAGCGTTGGACTAAGCCCTTTCTTCATGAGGTTAAGCAATGGTCTTTGCATTGTAGCCCTAATTAAAATTTTCATAACTTTCAAAGTTTTTCCGGCATTCTTTTCAGTAGTGTTCTGCTCACTGCACTTATAGAATTTTCCATCTATAGATCCAGGTTCATGTAGATTCCACTCCCCTATGCTAGCAATTGTGGAGGGCTGGCGGGCTTTAGGTCGATTCCAAGAAATGTTTCTAATAATTCTTCCTCAGTAATAGCCTTGACGCAGTTTTATTTTTCACATATAGCGATTTAGACTAAGGTATCTTCAAGGATCCTTAACATACCAATGTTTAGATTCCTGTACATTACTTCAAACACTCTTGCACGTTCTGGTTTTTCTGAAAATTTATCTTGCACAGTGAATTGCGATCTATTTTCCTGATCGATTTTTACACCAGTTTGGCTCTCAGGGTTGAAATTCTACTTTGTTCTTTCTTTCATATTTTGAGCCATGTTTTGGTGAAGATCATATATATTAAATGATCCATTCAATGTTGTGAGCGAATCAATCTGTTAGGGAACGAACTCTAAGATCCACCTTGAGCCCTCCCCCTTCAAGCAGAGACCACTTAGGCCTGAGCTAGACAACTAAACGAACCCTCCGTCAAAAGTACAACGCCCCTCGAGCCGCAAGACTAGCTCGCCTCGGATGAATCGCTCCTCTCACCAAGAGTCGAGCCGTCAAGGTAAAACACTTTTACCCTTTTCCGAGGATAACCCCCCCTTTTGTCCCCGCCACCTGATATCCTCCTCCCGATCCTTTCATTGTACTTCCCAATGTTTACCAACATTTTTCCTGATTGACCGAGTCCCATAATTTTATCCCCGTTAAACTGATTAGTATTTATTAGTTCATTGGGAGCGACATTATTCTCCCCATTCAGTGGCCTTTGTAGACATTTCTATAATTAGCATTATTAGTTTAATTAAATTTTATTTTTGTTTTAACCTTCTAATAGCCTTGAATGAAAACTGTTATTTAAATCTTCCCTTTGGCTAACCATTAATCTCCTCACACATTCACTTTTTATTACACCTGTGCAGCTGGTCTATCTATCTGACCGCCTGAATGTAAGTAGACTGCATTCCTTGCAGCAAAAGTATCCGCTCACGAATACCATGACACAATCTTTGACAGTACACATGTTTGGTGTTCACAAGCTTCAAGCATCCACTCTGCCTTCGTAGTCTTGGTCTGACATGTGTAGGATGGGTGAGATGTTGAGGGATGAATCCAATTGTGTTGCTCTCCAGGGATGATTCTTGGTGCCGGCTCCTCAAAAGTTTCGGTATCAGAAATGCATCCGGCACTATGGATTAGTGTCTTGGAGACTCCTTTCTCTGTGGTATGTAGCTTTGTTTCTTGTCGGAGAAGCTTTGACACTGGCTTCCATAGTGAGCTAATTCTCAACCCCATTTTCTTTACAGTCCACAATTATGACTTTCTCTTAGAAATGCACAGGGATAAAGAGCACTTATTGGCAGTCAGGACTCACTTTTGCGTCATCTCGACGGTGCGTAGCTTTTATTTGGGCAAAGTTTAATCTCATATAAGTCACGTATTCCTGGCCAATATAATTTTTCTTTTGTCATAGCCCGTAGGCAGAAATGTTAAAAAGATCTTTACATTTAAGCGTCTTCTTGAGATTTGGATCTTCTTCATCGTAGTGTTGTATAATTTCAGCGTATTCTTGAATAAAGCAGACTGAACAATTAATAAAAAGTGAAATGAAATTAAAAAGAAAATGAGACAAAAACACATTGGTGAGACCCCCTTTTTAAAAAATTAATATACTTTAGAAGCTTAATTTTTGCCAACTTAAGACAACTCTTTTTTATTTGTGCTACAACATGAATATGAAAAATCAAAGAAAGGGAAAGTGGTAGCCATATTCCTAAATTTAATGGCTCCTTTCTTCTTTCTACTAGTATGCGATTTCTATGAGAGTACATTATTGACCTACGCGTAATGAATGATATTAAATCACATAATTATTATATATTAATACATGTTTTAAATTTTATATTTGCATGGTGTATGCATATTTTTTCATCGGTACAAAACAATTCATTGAATTTTTTTTGAGTTCATGTAATTAGTGAAATCCGTCTAGGAAATTTTTAAAGCCAAACTTCTAAATTTTTTTTTAACTAAATGACCAAATATTGAGTCCTGTCTCGTATAATCTCATTTTACATTTTTCTATTTAATAATAATGAACTTTTATTTGTCACATTGATAAAATCCATTAGAAATAATTCAGCGTAATCTCCGCATCAATTACTTCGTTCCCAACGAATTTAAGTTCAATGTTTTTTGTTAACTTTCAAAGAATCCTATCTCAATTTGGCTATAAATAAGTTGAGATAACAAGGAACTATTTTCTATGATTAAATGATTTTGAATATAGGAAGATAATAAATTTACAGACCAAGACCTAAAAGTTATGATTAATTATTGTCACATTTATTCGCGATTAATAAATATCAGGCAAATTTTTTTTTTTTTCCTTACCCTGACGATATCTAAATCTTTTCATTTGTTATCTTTTGCATTGTATGTAAAATGATGTAATTAGTAGAACATAAATGATAAAGGGTTGAATTTATAGAGCAATAAAACTACATCTTCCATCTGGGTCTGTGCCAACTCAGCGATCTTCACTAGATATATAAAATGTGTTATCCAGGAAGGCAATCATTTTAAAACAGGAGTCTGAACGTGCCGCCATTTTGCTTCCAGAGACATTATTTAAAAAAACAATATCGTACTAAGTACTGACTATTTTATTAAATAGAAATCCGTTTTATTCAAGTTTATATGCAAATAGTTTAGCAATTACAAGTGTTTGCGTTTGTGTTGCTACTTCTCAAATGCATTTTTTTATGAGACATCCTTAAATAGATATTGGAGATGATAATCAAGATAGGAAGAAAACAAAGAATTATCATAATACACTAAAGATTTTATTCCAAATCCATAAAATTCTCTCATTTATCTCTAACTGGGTCAATTCGGGTATTAAACATACTATTTTTTGTTATTTCTAAATGGCTGAACATATAAAGCGTTCGAAACTTTTGTTAAATTTTAATTAATTTTTAAACATAATAGATATTCGTGCTCACTCTTTGCGGCATGGCGTACTTCTTTTAAAACATGGTTAAGTCATCGGTTCCTATTTTTATTTTGCCAAAATAATACTCAATTATGTATGTTTAAACATAGTTTTTTCAATGAATACTCTAATAAATTGGAATTCACTGAATTAATCATAAGTTGCATTACTTTTTTGGAATTTCCAAAGATTAAAAACAGTTCAAACAGTCAATTGTGATATTTTATAACACACATTAAATAGAACCCACAGAATTAAAAAAAGCGGGTACATATGGTAAAAGCTTAGATAAACAATGACGGCTATTTTTTCCATGAATGATCCTTATTTCTTAATTGTTAAGCCGACCTAAGTACCAAGACGGTTTAGCAGAGGTACTCACTATCTAGGTCTCTAGCTACCCACTTATCCATCTACAGTAGATATTAATACTTGCCGTAAGTTACCATTTAAAACAAATTTTCCTCTCTTTATGACCATCCTTTCAGAACCTTCCGATACCATTTTTTTTTCATATTATTTTTCGGGGCATAAACAAATAACATAAATCTTGAATATATTTCTTTAACATTTATTCGTATTTAGACAGATATGGTTGCAGGAGTTAATTCGATATTGACTTAAAATAGAGAAGAGGAACAAACACATAAACATTAAGGGGCAAATCTGATGGACATAAAATTTAGCCATGAGAGCAGAAATAACAGCAACATGATTTGTACAAAATAATAATGACTTCAAAACATTGTTTTGTGAGACAGAACAACTTAAGTCAGCTTAGTTCTAGTAAAGGGAAATTACTGTAAGTACATAAAATTTCTGACGGCACCATTTGTCAGTGACTTTATTTCAGTTAATTTTATAAAGTTCACTCAAGTTTAAAAAAAAACAACTCTTTCCGTTAAGAGATGGCTCATACAACTTTTAATTCCTTATAAAGTTCAGCTTTATTCTTTAGTTGAGAGTTATTCAAACTAACGTTTGAGAAAACAATTGAGTTGTAATAAACAATAAAGAGTTTTCTGTCATTGATTTTTGATCCAATAAAATAATGGGGTCTCAGCTCAGCAATTGCCTAAAGTTTTTTATATGCCTCGCTTATTGCACAACACATTATTTAATAATAAAATATTTGGTCTATTTTGAAGACCCTCGTAGATAGAAAAACTCAATATTTTCATGAAATTTCCAAAATAGCAGTGTTTACTCTGGATTAACTTGTTTTACTGTAATAAGTTGACACTGAATATTTGTCCATAACGCTGGTTGATATTTCATTGCATCATGAATGCTTTAGGATAATAATGACTTGAATGTTGCTCTGTAGCATCAAAAAATAGCAGAAAACAACATATTTTATTAGAGAATGACGGCTGATATGAATAATAGGCAGGAAAGCGTTGTCACGCCGTTGCGAGGAGGTGCTGATGCTCGTTGCATTGCGGCAGGAAGTTCTCCTGCAAAAATAAAATATAATAGAACATTATCACGTGATACTGTCATATAGTTTAGGGTTACAGGGTTCAACGACCTAATCTCTCAAGTTCTATTGTAAAAATTTCCAATTAAAGCAAAGTAGAGTTGCGTCTATTGAAAGAAATATTAAATAAAATGATTGATATATTGATGGAATACGATTGAATTTGCTTAATTAAGAAATGGTGCAACAATTGCATTAATTTAGTACAATTGTGGAGATAATTTGACCAAAGATAGGTCTATGCCACGCTGCTCTCCTCTTTTTATTGCCTTCGTCTAAGAGAATAAAATAATTTCTATCAAATGGAATCTGCCAGACTAAAAAAAAGCTCTTTTACTGCTGTTTCACAATTTTTGTACGCTTCTCTCTCATGAACAAACGACTGCCGCTTCTAGGATGAATAAATCGAATCCTGGTGGCCATTTGTATCAACTTCTCTTATATGGTAACCATTCGAAAAGGTGAAATTTTCTTTTATACACAACTGCTACAATATATTCATCATTTATTAAAGAAATATATATTTTATCTACGTAGTTGTCTTCTAAGCAAACTAACTAACAAAACTCAAGGATGATTTACATTACACTTAAATAGGAATAAGGCAAAGTATAGAAATGAGACTCCTGTTTTAGCCATCAAGTCCTATATTAGCACCAAATTTAGCAATCCTTAATTAACATTATTACTGGTATTGGTGCATCAATATTATTAGAGCCACATGATTAAGCAAATAAAAGGATCAAGTATCTTAACTGCAGAGCCCCAAATCACCATATCTATTAGTCAATAGGAGTTGGAGTTTACAAACGTCCTATCAACTCTTGCCTTTCTTTCATAGGCTAGAACAGCTAATCATCTCAGGAAGGGCGCTCCCCTCCTCTCCGTAGCAGATTACATTTTACTCTCAAACCCTAATGGTCTCATCATGACCCATTTCAACATATCAATCTGACCTATATAGCATCTCTTTTGAGAATTTTTGTAACAAGGCTGCAATAGCCTGGAGAACATCTCTACTAACCAATTTTGGTCATAATTTCAGGATCAAGATATTACTCGCCTGAAACTTTTGACATGAAGTTCATAATCTGCCAACATTCTTTACGAACTCCGGAGCAGTGTATGGTTTATACCATTTTACTTCTATTCGAAACTCTGCTAAAGGTCTCTAAATTCTGATCAGTTATATATCCACCATCCCTTTGTCCCATCTTCATTATTTTCCTTATCGTTTTGCGAGGACGATCTCAGTTTTCTCCCAACTTCTTTAACCTTTATTCTTTATTACGCGTTAAAACTCACTTAGTTGATTCTAGATGCAGAAATATGTCACGCAATATTAGGAGAAGATTTTCTGCTCTAATCCCTCTTATCCTTATCTTAAGAGGGATCTGTAGGGGTGGGAGAATGTATCAGAGAAAAATTCCTTCCAACGCGACAATATAAATAGCCCATTAAATTAACAACTCAGAACGGATTCAGCTATGGCGTGATGGCTAGAGTGCTGGACTTTAAATCCATTGGTACAGCGTTAAAAACAAACAATCCACAATTTTTACGAATAAAAATCAAGAAGAAAACGGAAGTCAAGGAAAACCGCTCGAAGGACCAACTCAACAAGAATCAAGAAGGAATCATCACATCAAGATAATTGGAATAAAATGAAGATGCATCAAGATTAAGAAGAGTACGGACGTCAAGATAAATTGCAAAAAACTCAAGATGCATCAAGAAAGAAATCGAAGATCAAGAACTATCCCAGCCTTCATGAATACCAAGAGTCAGATAAATGGAAGACAATGTTTGAAGGGCCTACTTAAAGGAAATTCAGAAGAAGAAGTAAATAGATTTTCTAAAGATGAACAAGAATAATATAGATAAATAATAATAAATGCCCCCCTCATAGATCTTCCTCGACAATTTGGTAATTGGATATAGAATCTTTGCAACGCTTTCATTTTCCACGAACCAAGCAACTGTATCTTTCCCATTAAGTAACACTACCCACTCACTTCATTAAGTGATTTGTCAGATTAATTAATAACTTACAGTAAATTTATTTATAACATTATGTGAATTATTTTCCATTATTTCCAGTTTTAATGTGTGCCTACATCTTTACAACCAGTTAAGCCTATTTTAAAACATCGAAAACCTTCTCCAATAAAACTTAAAGCGGTGATTATAGAATTTTGAAGGTTTAGGAAGAAGTCAACCCTCAATTTACCACATAACTTTTTGCGGAAAAGAAGTTAGCTAAAGAGTAGTAAGACTTTAAGTTGATATCATAGTTAAAAAAAACCCCATGTCCTAAGCTACTTCTTCTTTTATCTGATTACAATTCACCAAATTAACAATGGATAATTGACCAGTTCAACCACAACTATAAATGCTTTTTATGTACCTTTTTTAATATGTATATAATGTTTTTTTTAGCTTTTCTTCTTAAACGTCCTCAATCCATCATATTGTAAAGAAAACTTAAAAGAATTTGATTTCAACATGTCCTTATATTATATTTTAGAGTACTCTTGTTATCACGCAAAATCATACTCTAACCAAGGGCAAATGTGAGTTTACCATATTTTCTCTGAGTACATCATCCAAAATATCAATTTCATGTCAAAATATTGGAATCTTTAGGGTCTGTTCTTACTTCTGTTGGATAGAACTATGGGGTCCTTTTCAATTAATATGAGGTATATTAAAATCTCCGCACCCCCTATATAATTCAACTGATTATTTCGCCTAAAGTTGCAAAAAATGTTCTGAAATATGCGCGTTCAATGGCCCAAGAGTGTGAATGAAATATTCTTCAAATCCAAACGCGCAAGGATTATGCTGTTATTCTACACCAGGTAATACTAATCGCCCTTATAATACTGTTACCTACAGTTAACTTGGGGTTGGATTTGTGTCGGGAAGCGAAAGAATAATTTTTCGTTCTTTGAATAAGAGAGAACATGAGCTCTCATTCTGCATTCTTTCCCACCAACATCATACTTCTACGCTTTATATTCTCAATGTAACTAACAATGTAAGAAGAAATCTATCAATGCTCTAAAACTTGTTGCAAACATTTGCACAAATAGTAAAATATTTATCAAATATTTTTTGGCCAAAATTTATGGGATAATTTATAATTGGATAAAAATGACCACTTTAGTGTTTAAAGATAACAAACAGTTTTTTCTTGTCTGATTTTAATAATTGATGAAAATATAAAGATATGATTTCATCTACCAGTTAGGACAAGCATCAGCAAAAGTAAAAGAAAAACTGATTTTAAACGATCTTGTACTTATAGCAAAGACCACAATAAATAAAAATATGCAGTTGGTCTCTAATTGTTGTTAATGAAGTAAAAACATTCAAAATCTCCTTCTCTTTTGTCCTTCTCGCGCCCTCAGCATCATAAGACCCAGGTGTCTTTTGATGACCATTAAGTTGTACATGTTTTATTATCGATAACAGAATTAAACTTGCAAGAATAATATCCCTTCACTAAAAAACAAAATTCTCCTATATCAAGTTAAATTTTTTTTTCCTTTTGATGACACAAAATAAGTGATTTGGTCAGTTGGGTTAGCAAAAGGCAAGCTAGGAATATATAAGCAATAGCTTAGAAATTATACAGGGTAAAATAATTTTAATTATTTACTAATGTTCTCTTGCTAAAATTTACAGTCCCATAAATAAAACCTAGTTTCATTAAATTAAAACTGATACATTTGCTAATGAGCGATTAATTTTCATAGTTCCCTTATAAAATAGACACCCATTCTACTGACACTTGCTGGAGCATTTCGTGTTAAAGTATGCAGTTAATACTTTAATTTTCTCTCGCTTTCCTTGAAGGAAATTATTCAAAATGTTATAATTACTTACCTGGTATGACGTGAAGAGTAATAGTCGCTGCTTTTGTATTGGCTGGAACGCATGTGTAGTTTCCTGAATCCCTTTTCTGCATATTGGCCAAACTCAAGACGCTCTCTCCTCCCTGGCTTACAACGCTTATCTAAGGGACAGCGTGGAAAAGTAGTGAAAATATTTTTATTTGGACATGTTCGCTAAATGACTTTTGTAAATTGAGAAATGGGGGAGCAGGTAAATTTTAGCGAATAATATGTGAGGTGTGATATAACGGAATAGCCATGTAGGAATATGTGTTCTGAGAACTGATTGGCGAAAGTTATCAGATTCACCTGAGGTGTCTAACATAAAAATGGGAGTAGATATTTAGATAAGTCGTTCGGATGGAACGGAACTCTATCCCCATTCTTTTACTCCATTTTTGCCATGTTTCTTTGTTATTTTAGTTTACCATGATATTTCATTTCTTCTCCCATAGTCACAGAACTTGCCGGTAAATATTAACTGTAACAAATTAAGATGTTAAACATTGAATCATTTTATAGATTAAATATAATCACTTTGTATTAGACGTCGTTTATTCCGTACTATTCTTTCAAATTGTAACGCTCTTCTAGCAAATGTAAATGTACCCTTGTAGACAGTCGCTAATTAGTGTAAAAAACCGCAATAAACAAATAACTAATGTAGTACAAATTTCGTCTATCAACCTGTTATAAAGATATTAACAAGTACTTACTTACCCAGCAAAGCGACCATATTTAAACCAACTTAAATCTATCAATAGATTAACGTGCTATTTGAATTCTACGCTAGCGTATAAAACCTAATTATTTCCTTTATAATGGAAAGTAAAGTTTCCCCCTTGGAAGTAACAAGGAATTTTTTTGTGATTGCTCCTTCTTCCAAACTATAACACTACCACATTCCAATCTCTTATATAGTATTGAACATCATTTTCAAATTTCATCTCCACTATTTTAAAAACCCTCGCAGGCAAATGAATTTGCTCTGACCGCAAAAGAAACGAAAAGTGACATTAATTGATCTTAGACTAATTTCGAATTCATAACCAGAGACTAAAAAGTAAAAAAAATATGTTAAATTCCAATGCCAACGTGTATATATGAAACGTTTTCTCCCATTGGGCTATGACTTATCAGCTTTACTGAAATTCAAGAGCATTAGCCAAGACAATCAATAATTATTATCCATACTCTGCGTTCCAGTCGAAAATAACTTAAGGAAGACTGCGGTAGGGGATGGGGGCAGATTTTATGGTCTTATTGCTATAGGTGGAAAACAATATAGAAAGCAAAATATGCCCGTCTCCAAGAAATTTTTTTCGATTTTTTTACTTAGCTAGATGAATATTAAAATAGTTCAAATCAAAGAATTTATTATAGAAACAAAGTTTAAATCCGTTTTGGAGATCTTTTCACAAAAAAATGCAGTTTGTTTATGTTACTTGATTAAACCTCTTAAGGCTTTTAGAAGAAACATGCTAAAGTTTCTTTTCGAGGTTGTCTTTATCAAAGATCAAAGAATCATTTAGTGGGAATTTTCTTGTCGAAAAACAAAAACTACTGTCAGTTTTTATTCAGGTTTTATTCTCCGAGCCAAAGAAGTGATTACAAAAAACACAACAAAGAGAAATGTAATAAAATTGTTAAAATATTCACTGTAAATTTCATACACTTCATTTAATAATAGGATTAATCTGCTAAAGATATTTAAAGAAATTTTAAAACAAACCCATTATTAATAGATTTAGTCCGAGATCGATAACACTGGGGAACAATGTATTTGGTGAATTGACAAAAGTACATTTTCCGACCTAATTCGAGCATACTGAATTCAAATCTGAAATCAGATTCTCTCTAAATGCTACAGAATTTTCGTAGTATCAATAACTAATATTATACAA
The DNA here is from genome assembly GCA_963969495.1 of Ceratothoa steindachneri. Lineage (NCBI taxonomy): Eukaryota > Metazoa > Arthropoda > Malacostraca > Isopoda > Cymothoidae > Ceratothoa > Ceratothoa steindachneri. The sequence goes on along the minus strand of OZ018322.1, from coordinate 79,548,449 downwards.
TAATTTTCATTTTATCACCCCTATCATCATGCCCTGAATTCATTTTGAATAATGCGTTTGCGTTATTTATAGTAAAGCAGGTTTTTCTTGCACAAACATTTTATTGCATATGAGAAGAAACTTGAATTATACATTAGGATTACAAATACTGTAATCAAATAGATGCTAATTTATTAATGATCGTAAATCAAGCTGGAGGACCTCTTCTTGATTTCAATCGGGCAAAAATTTGCGTTTGTAACTCTTTCTCTTGTAGGTCTTCTTTGGCTGATCTCTTCTCATTGTCCATCAGTAGTCCGCCATCATGTGTCTATCCCAGTGACCTTGGTAGCGCTCTTTCATCCTCATCAAATCTTGATGAAAGCGTTTCTCTTGTTGCATCCCAGATCACGATATACTAAAAGCATATTAATAACGAGAGCATCGTAGTTATGCGCTTTTTTTGTTTTCCAAGAAGTTACGAACAACAGCAGAAAATGTGAGCCAGGCTGCCTTCTCTTTTTCATTCATGGTGTTAACGAATCTCGAATTACTCAGAAGTCTTCGGATTTGGGAACTATCAAGAAACCTGCTTGTTATTATTCATATGACTAAGCAGGAAACGCAGATACTATGTGGTGAAAAGAATCATTGTCAATGCTCAACGCCTTGAAATACTGCTTCATCAACCCCAGTTTAAGATGAAATGGAGGAAAAATGATCTTCTCTCAACTTACGATTGGCTTATTAACAATGTTTGGCATTCCTGCTTCCAAAGTTTCCCGAACTGGCCAATCTTTTGGGGACCAGTGTTTGTCACGGGCTAGACTGTCCTACATACAGATATAGCATGAAAACTTTGTATATCCATTCTGCTGGAAAAGTAGGAAGTTGACGATCTTAAGGTCTGCATGGTGCTTAAGTAAATCCATGACCATTCTTATGTTGCAGATGGACAGAGAGACCGAGAGGAACTGCACCAAAGTCATTGGCATTATGGAAAAGGACACACTTGAGGCTACGCTTGGAGCTATCAACAAACAGACTCCACTCAGCAGGGTTATAGGTGCCAAGTCCCAACTCGGTAAACAGACTAGAAACATCGTGGCAGTATACAAATTGTTTCTCCTCAGAGAAATACTTAACAAATGTACTCTCCTTTGTTCGGTAATATGATACGCGTACCGACTTGTCAAACATATGTCTTTCACTCAACCTTGAGGCTAAAGGTTCCGCAGGTTTCTTGGAGAGCACCAAATCACGTATCAAGTCATTCAAATCCTCTTGATTGAAACAGTCAGGAGCTAATGACTGTTCAGCATCTGATGATGAATCTGCAAACTCTGAATCCATTCCGTGGAAGTCCCTATCAGGTACATCATTTTCATCATCGGAGGAAGCATATCCACCGAAAATCGGAACTGGTAAATACTCAGAATGAGGTACTGGCCGGATCGCCGAGGGTATGTTGGGGTAGTCGATATTTTGCCGATTTTTCTTGCCAATCCCATTAATGTTCACCAGACAGAAATAACAGCCCGATACCTGATCCTTTGGCTTTGGCCACACCATGGTGATTCAAAAAGGAAGATCATTTCTCTTTCCTTTCGTCCGCTCACGATGATGTTCCACACAACTATGGCAAACAGCATGTGGGGCCCACTTCTTATCTTGTTCGCCAAGAAGAACATCAACATATGCCTTATAAGTCCAGGTCACAAAGTTTGATATATTACGCCTTTGATGAACCTGCATGTATCAGCCACACATGTAGCAGAAGATTTTTGAATCATTAACGCACTTTCCTCTTGACGAAGCCATCACTAATATGAGACCTGAGAAAACAAACAATAATATCAATATTTTGCAAAATAACACTTATTACTATCTTTCTACAAGCACTCTCTCTCTGTCTGTCCGGAGGGCAGTTTTCGGAGAAACGAGAAAATAGAAATTACAGAATAACTATAGCATGTAGGTAAAAATGGATTATATATTTGAAATCAGCCTGAAAAAAACAAATTTAAATTGGCAGGTAAATCTAAGACACCAGATAATGTTAGTAAAATTGTTTCCCCGTGTAATCATTATACCTTTCTACAGGCCAATTCTTAATACTAATTATCGAAAAACTGATACAGGAAATGAATTTAACTTTTCAAAAGGGATGAATATTGCTGTTTATAGATATTTTACACACTATATGAATTTTTGAAAAGAGTGAAATATCACCTCTATTAATCATGAGTAATTAGCGCGAGATCGAATTAGTGACTATTTCCTATCGGTTGAGAGCTTGCATTTTTTTAGACGTAGACGGAAAATGAAACGAATAAGAAATTTTCCCTAGTGCCGAAAATATGAGCGGAGGGTTAAAACAAATGGACTATCGTTTTCTTACAAATACAAGATAGCAGTTATATTCTTTAAGACTAATTCCTGTTTGTAAATGAAAGTAAAAGCAAAAGAATTAACTATTTGTTGTCGGCTATCACATTTGCTATATAAGTTTTAAATCTTATAGAGGTTGTTCTAGACGATAAGACGTAATTTGGGTCAGTTTGAATACAGTCAATCATTTGAGGCAAATATCTTTTAATTTTCTTTGTCAAATTGTATCACAGGATAGAGTATTATGTTTTCTCACTGCCATTCACCTTAAGTCACGTTAGAAAAGCGCTCAATCACAGCCTTTATCGCGTCCTCACTTAAACATACAGTTTAATTTTAAAAAAACACTAGTTATAACCAAGATTCTAATTGCTGATATTTCTCATCTTTTTCGAGTTCTTTCGTCTTTTTCACTAAATTGAGCGGTTACTATATTTTTCGAACATCAAATTTCATGTCCATAATATGTCTAAAGCATAGGTCTATCTAGCAAAAATCGAAAATTGAGATTTATATTTGTGCGAAAACGACAGACATCAACAGAAGATTTTAGCTATTTGAATCTTTCTTCATGCATAAAATAAGACTCATCCCATCCTTCAATAGAGCACTCTCTAAACAACTACATAAAGCATAGATCACTCAAGCATTAATGGAATCGTTTAAATGCAAAACAGGGGTTATTTTTTTGGAGGTAAGTCGGACTTACAAATTTTATCTTGAACAGCTAATAAAAGAGCCCAAAAAATCGATGACACATAATCTTACTTGCAAAGAGATAACCACGCAAAAATGTGGAATTTCATTAAATAAGTTATTTTGAAACCAAATCGAATCGAAATGGAAATACCGGAGCTCTATAAGAGGAATAATATTATAAAAACTAAGTTGATATATTGCCCGAGTTGGCAAAACAATATAAAACTCTATGTAATGACAAACCTTTCTTGCCGCTAACACATTCTATACAGTTTCGTTCTAGTCATGCTAGATCATGTATTTTATCTTCTACAGTTAAACTTCTAAAACTGTCAAATTGACTTACATATCTCTTCCGTCAGTTTTTTTACTCAAGTCGTACAAGAAAGGAAGAGCCCTGACTCCCTAATATTTGCTCGTATCATCTTGATTTATCTATTTATCGCCCCATATTCATTATGTCTAGACAGGAAAATTAACTTGAAAAAATAGTTCTTCATTAGATGATTACCTTATTTTTAACTAAAGGTCTTTTATCTGATAAACAATTCGGCTTCAAGCCCAATTCTTCGTTAAAAAATACAATAGTCGTTCCACAAAGCGAATTTATACAAATCGAAATGCCTTGAAGACTGTTGCAGTCATCGTCTACGAATTAACCGAATCATTTGACATAATAAACCATGTAAGTTTAAGTGTCAGATATATGACAACGGCTATCTGTTTGGAATATATTATTTAATATTTAACCTAAGGAAAGGAATTTCCTTATTAAATTTGATGTCAATGAGGCAAATAATCTTTTTTTATTTTAATGACTTCTCTAAATGCCATGAGTCCTAGAACATTTCATATGTAAATAACGCATTGTTCCTAATTCCTGGTCATAATTAAATGGCATTAAAATATATTTTATCATCGAATTTTATCCTTTCTTATTAAAAAAAACAACCAGAAAGCCACCTACCTTACAAGTTAGTGGTAGTCCACAAAATCAAGTCAGAAAAACTAAAAACAATAATATACACATGGCTAATAAACTCACCTTTCATCATCATATTAATCAAGTGCACACCAAACTCTCCCCTTCATCCATATCTTAAGCAAAGTTAGGCACACACATCAAAAAAAAGCTTTGACCAATTTGCATTGTCTCATGGACATCAGACCTCTCCTCGTAAACCTTTTTCTCCTATTACAAAAAGTAGTTATTTAAATTCTTGCAAATGTAAACCATCTTTAAAAAAATACACTTTATTTCCGAGACTCGAAATCCTATCGATACCAGATTTATGTATATATAAGAATTATGAATCTTTGTACAAAGTATTTTTCTTGTTTAAACTGCCCATAATAGCCTCATATTTTCTAGCTTGAAGAAACGTTTATCTCTAAATTTCAAAGTGAAATCTATTTACTTACAAAGACGAGAAACTCCGTTATCATCAAAGTATCAGCGTCTACAAGGAACTTCCAGTTATTTTACATCAATTAAGCTTATTTAATAAACTGTTTTCAAAGTGATTAAATGTCTGTCTTTTTTCCCCCTAACCTCATTGCAATGAGTCTCCTTTCCCTTAAACTTCCTTGCAGACTTTGAATCCTTTCATGAAACTGATCCACCTCTCCACATTCTAATATGTTTGTTCGTCAACCTTTAGTTCATCCATTCTCGAGTCGTTTTAATTTCAAAGCTCAAATTTGATCTCCTAAAGTTCTAATTTAATTAACAAACTTCTTAAAAGCACATACACCAGTATGTTGGCAGTTCGGTATTTTGCGCTATCAATTTTATTTAAAATAGAATTTCCACCATCTAGCTTTTGCATAGACCGCTAGCACAGCGGGCTGGAACCAAATTCCTTCAGTATTCAACAGCCTCTCTTCACTCTAAATGTTGCCTTCAGGAAAGCTTGAGGGTAAACGTGACCCCAATTAACATTAACGGGGCATAAAACACAGGCCTTACGATCAAAATTTCAATCATAATCTCAAAAACACTCGGAAGGAGCAGAGATTCAATATCTTCCTAAGGGGGCTATAAACAAAAAAAGATACTATTACATTGATAAGAAATCAATGTCCGTCATATGATTGCATCTAATTATATATATAATGCACTGCTGTATATTTATAACACTGTTTCAATATGCTATCAAAAAGTTATTTAGGTCTTAGTAGTAAAGTTATTGCAAAATTCACAAAAGAGACAGGGACCCATTTTCCCCTCCATAATAATAATAATGCTAAAAACAATGTGTTATGGTAAAATTAATCCCAACACCATAGAAACTAGATTAAGGTTCTTTTTCTAAAGGTGGGTTACGAAAGACTTAATTTTGCCTTTAGTTTCCAATAATGATATTAAATTTAATGATTATGAATCTCTTCAAATATTTAATTATTAATGACTCAACCAGGCAATTTGTTAGCTGGCTGAAGCCAAAAGCTTCGGTGGTTAAACCTTTCAGTTCTAAAGCACCTAAAAATGGGAAGGGTTAGAGGCAGCGATTGATTATTTATGCTTACGAGTACACCAAAATATCATATATCAAACTTTGAAATACCGAATCCAAAATAATCTTTCAATTTGTAATGATTTACATAAATGCAAGAGCGAAATATTTGAGTCAGTATAATTCATATTTAGTAATGCTGCATTTACCTATGTCAAATTTGAAGATAGGATCATTACAGCCACCCAATATGGACACAAACCACCAACAATGGGAAAAAAATGAAAAGAGTCGAATTATATCTAACACTATTAAATCCTTACAATCAATTTAGATGCCATCGATGAGTACCATAGCCGTACAACACTTACGCACAGAAGAAGTGACTAAAAATATACCAACGCATGAGAAGTACATAGACCACCACACATTCCAAACTAATAATTCACATAGCAGCCAAGAACTCCAGAACAAATTTAATAAAACTTTTCTACCACTCCCGAAAAGTAAAGTTTAACGTCAAAGAAGCTTATAGAGAAGAAGAGAGGGAAGATTTTCGTAGAGGCGCAGTACTGGTAACAGATTCCATTGAACCGCATTCAGGATTCAACCACGTATTCAGAACGCAGTAGGGAGTAAACAAAGGTCAGGGCACAGCATGACATCAGCCAACCTATACAGCCACTAGGACAATTTCGAAATACCCACATATCCAGCATGCAGAACATCCCCACAAGATATTGACTACCTTGTGTTGCACTGTCATTAACGTAAATACCAAGGGAAAACGTTTAGTGAGTGTATTACAAATCTGAATTTGGTCATTTGAGATAAACTATACATAACCTCAAATACTTAAAAAGAAATAATAATTATTCATATTTAAGGGTGGATAGTGTGGCCTGAAATCGTTTATGAATTCATCCAAAGGATAAGTGAATAGTTTAATATTCTATTCGTCAAGTGGGTTATTTAAAACGTAATTTCAAAATACAAGGAATTATTCTAAACCATAACTTTCGATCTGTCTCTTACTTTATATATTTGATCGAAATGATGCATGAGTTTAGGGACAGTTTTAACTTTTTCTTCTTAATACACTTATTTTTGGATAAAATTTAATTGTTTTAAATAATTTATTATTTTCGACATGGATTTGACCAACGTAAACGTAATGTTGTTGATAATCGAATTCGGTCAGCTTTTCATAAATAAGTTATCAGCTCACTTATAAGATCAGTTTATCTTTCCTTAAGTAAAGGATCACAGTATATGTGGATACTCGGGTGAAGATTTTTTGACTTTTTTTATAAAAAATTATTTCCTGTAGCACGAATGAATGAACTTTTGCCTATTAACGACAAAAATTACTTTTATTCCATTGAAATATTGAAAAAGATCACGCACAAACCACTTCAAAATGTAATATAGGCCATTTTAGCATTTTATATGTGTTAAAAATATCTATATTAAGTATATAAATCATCAAACAGACTTGTGCAATAATGTATATACCATAGAATTGTATAGAATTTTCTAGAAAATCATCACGTCATCGCTTGGGCGATTTCTGTAGAGTTCCAGAATTTTCTTCAGCCATTTCGCGTGCGGTATATAAGCGAGATGTTTAAAGCGGGTAGTTACTAGTTCAGTTTTAACGGCGTTGATATTATTTTCGCCGTATTAGAATTTCTGTGTATTCTCCAGCGTTTATTGTAAAGAGATCCGGGTATTATTTGGTAAGCTACATTTAACTCTCTCACTAATTATATAATATAATAGCATATAATATTTTATTAGTATCTGCTTTCTCTCTTATTTTTTATAATTGTAATCCGTTTTTTTTAATAAAATATATAAAAGCTCAATAACAGTTTCTTTAATTTGTTACCTATTTAATATTTAGGTTTATTTTCTATTTCAGTTGATGAGTACAAAACATATCATTCAAGAAAAAGCTTTTTTAACACGCAGAAGAACAAGAAAACCTGGACAAATGACTTAGTTGTGTTTCAAGCACAAGTCAAGAAGAGGCCACTTGGCCGTTTATGAAGCACCGAGAAGTGAACGGAGTCGCATGCCCTTGAAAATCCACGTCGTTGGACGCTTAAAATTTCTTGAATCCACCGCCAAAGAACGGAGGGAGAGGATCAGCCCTAATTGTTGTGGAGCTAAAACCCAATAAAGCAAAACATTGAACTCCTGGATGTATTCGTATCTGATCAAGCCTTGGTGAAAAACTAGAAAACATTCTGAAAGACTATGAATACTGCAGAAAGAAACAAAACTTTAATTTTTTTAATGAACTGTTTGACGTGACCAAGATAAAAGGCAACTGGTTGTGCAAAGAAGATGAGAACTTCTATAAACAGCAAATTTGGACCAAAAGCCAGGTTGATTATTCCACTGGTAAACCTGCTAGTGCCAAGACCATCCACCCATCCAAGCAAAATAAGGCAATGGAATCGACTGTGTCCACACTTTCCAGCTCGGCACCACCTGATTGTTTCGAAACTAGCACGGACTAATTCAATAACAGCGAAGACAGTTCTTGGGAGGATGAGAAGGCAGGATTAACGAGGAAAAGGAAGCATAACCCAACAGGGTTAGCAAGACTCCGTGCTAAAAGCTTAAAGCTGTCGTCCCACAGAGCAGCAAAGGTATGTCGCCAGCTTTCTGGTGAGGGCATTGAAATCTCGACCCCATGTCAGTCAGTAATCCACAAGGCTATCTACACGAGAGTTGCTCAGGTGAAGAAGTACTTGGTGAGCACGCTTCATCTGGAAAAGTGGAGCTTACACTTTGACGGCAAACGTATTGAGGACTTTGAATATCAGTTCAAGCTCCTCAAGAATGAAGCGAAAGAAATAAAGTTAGCTGCGCTTAAATTGAGGGATGGAAAAGCTGTAACAATTGCAAAAGGGCTCCAGGGTGTGTTAGAGGAGTTCAACCTGTGGGGATCAATTGTTATGCTTGTCGCTGACACAGCAAGCGTGAATACCGGCAAAAAGACAGGCGTTGTTGTTCGTCCAGCAAATGTTCGAAGATAAAGGTCACCCCAAACCCAAGTTCATCAGTTGCCAGCACCATGTCCTGGATCGGATTCTTCGCGTTGTCATCGCCGATAAGCTCCATGGGTCGACTAAATCAACAAACATAAAGTGCTTCTTGGTGCAGGATTTGATGAGCAATTATGATAAATTTAAAGCAGCCTTCAGCAACGGTAAAACTGAGACTAAGGAAACAGGCGGCTGCAGAGACAACATGAAGTTTCTCTATCACCGAACGCGTGTCTTCCGTCACTTCACTGAAATGAATGAGATCCCCTTTGTTAAGTTTCAAAATATCCCAAACATCAGCAATGCACGTTGGAACTCTTATGCCATTCTAGCCCTTCTTGCGTTCATTCTGATGCCTGACACGCGGAGCAGGCTGCGTAAAATCTCTTCATTCACTTTTTACTCATGGGCTGACCATTGGTTCAGCACCCACTTTTTCCGCGTTGAAGATTTTCATGAAATATCTGCCGCTCTAAATGAATACCCAACAGGTCTCAAATGCTTGCAAATCCACTGGAAAACAGATGAATCTCCAATCAATATTGCCCGAAGCAACCAGTGCTGTGAGCGTGAGGTCAAAGTTACGCACGCGTCCTGCCACAACAAGGACAAACTATCACTGAGATTCATCATGTCCAATGACATTATTGTAACTAATTTACTTCCTTTTGTTTGATGACCCTATATAATGTTATATATATATATATATATATATATATATATATATATATATATATATGTGACTCCAAAAACTGGACAAAAAGCTGACAAATATAATTTTTAAAATCATTTTGTGCGTCAGGTTTTTTATCAAATTTCCTTGAAAGTAAGATTTTATATAATCTTTAATTAGAGTTCATCAAATTATGACACAGGGATATGAGGTTTTAAAAAAGTCATCACCCTAGTGAATACAGGGAACCATCAAATGACCAAAAATGAAGAAAGAAATGCGCCTGCAGCGCCCACCAATACGATTTTCTCTCGGTGACAGAACCCCCAAATTTTATTAAAAAAGATAAAAAACAATACTATTTGTTTCAATATTGCAGACACTGTTTTATGATTTTATCACTTATATTGTACTTGTAAGTAGTTAGGCTAAACCGAGGGTTTGTATCAATAAAAAATTAATCTAGATAATTTGATATGGAATTTCTTCCTTGCATTAAAATTTCGCATAACATTTCCTTTGCTCGAACTAACAAGATTCCCTTGAGAACGTGCAGACAATCCTTTCACTCTTCTTAAACAACATCCATTTTCTCTTGGGAGACATTTAGACCAAAGTTATAGGTCACTTTCTTCCCATAAAAAAATCAGCTCTTTCAATACTAGTGTCTTAGTGCTTTATTTTTCTTTCTCTTGCGTTAGAAGTATTATTTGAAAACATGACGAGAAAGGGAGATATTTCAACTACTACCTATATTCTTGGCAATATTAAACTATTATTAGTATAATTTTCTAGATGAAATTTGGCAGGAATAAGAAAGTACTTTAATATTTAGATAGGGTGATCGTTCAATTTAGGAAATAATGAGTTCCTTGTTTACACATTGCAAATACCTAATCTCATCCGTCAAGATGATTCAACTGAAGAGATTTTTTGCCTTTTTCTCAAATTATAATAATACAATAAACGAGATATATAAAATATACAGATGTATTAGGGAATATTTGTGAGACAAAGGAATTTGATATAATTAATAAAGCTAAATTAACTTTTAAAACTTAGATACAGGTTTATTTTATTTACCTAACTTGAATGTATTTCGATAATTCAGCCTTTATGCCAAATTTATGGATTTTATACGTGCTTCAATGTCTAGTAATATCTTATTTAAAAGGTGTCCCTAAAATCTCAACCCAGGTAAAATGCATATTTAAAAAAGAAAATTGAACTACATTTTAACTACATTTAATTTTATTTGGACTAGATATTATTTAATTAAAATATTATTGAATAACATCTTTAATGTTATTTCTATCATTTGTGATGTAATGTGCATTGAAATTTGCATGACCAATGGTAAAAAGCCCATCTAAGTTGTTATCATATTCTCATTTCTAAAAACTTTAAAATTAAATAATTATTTTCTTTAGATAATATCCACATCATATTTCTGGGCATTACATTGGCATACACTTCTGGGTAATCCACTTATATATTTTCTACTAAAGCAATACATCAAGAAAACAATGGTATTTTGGCTATTATTCTACTCCCAATTCGTATAAACATTAATTGAAAATATAGACATTTAACTTCCATCCTTCGTTTAAATTACTCCTGTTCCTATTTTAACAACTTGAGTTTGAATGTTCCTAAAAAGTTAGGTAAGATTTGAAGAAGACCATTACCCGATAGACGTAAACCCTTTTTTCTCTGATGGTGGAAAGATTCAATCACTTCTTAGGCCAAATAAAATGGCCACAGTCAGACATTTCAATAATTATCCTGAAAAATATATATAATCTCTCACCGGAAGACGCAAGAAATTGAATACCTATGAGCAAAATGTAAAAGCATGTGATTGAGGGTCTAAATAAGGGCAAATGTTTATGGTACAGTGTAGACAGGTGACAGTCCAAGAAATAGTAATAGTTTAAATACAATTGTGAAACCAGATTGATCTTGCTGCATTCTCGTCTCATCAATCTATTTAGAATTTGTTCTCCTTCCGCAATAGTATTAGAATTGTAATTTTAAGAATACTTTTCTGCCGCTGGATTCTCAAATTTTCTCGTGAAAGTCTTTAGCTTAGGAAGGATTTCGCAGTCCTTCAATATTCCAATTATCTCTATTTATCTAGTCTATTTACCACTCTCGGATTATTTTCTTGAAATATTTCCCTCATGAGCCTATTTGATAGGTCAGTAAAGGTGGCTAACGATAAACTATTCCACTAAAGCAAAATGTCCATTTGTACTCTGTCTTCCGTCTTTTTGACGAAAATAAAGTTTTTCCCTCTGATAGTTTCTGACCAAAAGATTCATACACGTTTACCTAATGCTACAAAAGGTAAAAATATTTCCAGTTAGTGTGATACATAAAATCGACAGAAACTCTATCTACCTTGCAATTAATTTTATATTTTACCATTATTTTCCCTAAATTATGATTGATATTCATTTTTAAAAATTTTAAATAAGAATTTGATAGCGGGGATCTGGAAACATTCAAATGCAATATCACTAGAGACCAAAGACTAAAACCAGATGATTTAAACTCAGAAGAGGTAAATAAAATAAACTAAATTATAAAATGATAAACCGAATGAATTGTGATTACAATCATAGCACAGCTAAGGATATAGACTCCGACCAAAGCCTGAATGCATAAAGTAAGACGTGCACTCAACAAATCTGAAAGGACTAAATTGAGAAGACTGGCGATGGCAGTGAAGTCAAACAAACAATTTACTAAAAAGCATTATACAAACAGTCTAAAAACTTGCTAAGTCTAAGAAGTAATGAATTTAGTAAAGTAGGCAGTATAAATGAGGGAAATGGCTAAAATAATCTCAAGAAGTTGGTAAAACTTGGATCTAATTTGAGCAACTAAGTCCCTAAGGACTTTACAGATTACATTAAGGCTGTATCCACTACTTTATCTTATTTAGAATCTTTAGTATATATGTAAATATAATAGGTAAGCATGAGAAGAAAAATACTCTTAAAATGCATACTCCATGGGAAATACACAATAAAAGCTAGATCGTACCTAGAGGTGGTAGCCGAAATGTCCATTGAAAGAACAGAAACCAAAGTAATGTTAGGTAGAGCAAAATGTTAACACTAAAGAAACTCTCTTGCAACAGGATTTTCTTCTATCTCTTCATATCCGATAGAGTTAAAATTAAAATTTCTGGCGCTATAGCATGCAACTTTTAAGTTCCTATCGGCTGTAGAACGTTCTAAAATCAATGAACATTCTCAAAATATGATATCCCTAGTGTCCATCTGGTGACTGCCTCTAAAGGTACAATTCGCTCCAGTCACTTTGTAGCCTAATACTAAGAAATATTAAAAAAGTGAATATCGAGGGGAAGGCTGCTACCCCGATACAAGAGCATGCGACCAACACCAAAGAACGTCAAATAAAAAGGAGGATACTGGCCTTCTTCAAAAAGTCAAACAGTCTAAAATTCTCTATCTACGAACTCGTGCCGTGTACAAAGGACAAGCGGTAGCGAACCCCGCTTGTTCTGGTAACAGGACAGGTGATTTTGCGAAGATCCACAGAGTAAGGAGTTAACAAGACAGTGGCTATCGATCAGGGTAACAACTTACTCATTGTAGTATCGCCAGGGAGGCGCTCCATCAAAAGGATTTGCATTCCGCGAGTGTACCAAATACGAAAACGACAGAAAGTGACCTGAAGCCTATTGAGGGATAGGTCCACGGGAACAGGCACGACGCTATGACACTTAATATTAAGTTTCCATCGGCTTTCCCCCATTAAAATTGCCATGCAACCCAGAGAGCTGACCAGGCTAGTCTGATTGCTTAGTCCAGGTTGACTTTTTGGCACCCTCATTGGCGTGTTTATTCCTTGCAATCTTTAAATGTCAAGGAACCCATCAGAAGATAATCCTGAGATCCACCCGGATCGTGGCAACTGATTCGCAAGGGATATCAAGAACCAGCGGCTACGGAGATTCCAATAATATATGAGTGCTCAAAGCGTTTTATGAGTGTCGAGAATAGAGGCTCCTTGAGGCCCGTCGTAACCAGGAAGTCAGGTTCTAGGTAAGAGCACGTGAGCGAGGACCGTGAGAACAGTTAGAATATTGAACTGCTTTCCGCGATAAAAGAGGGAGTAGAATCTCATACGTGTGCTTCTGAGGTTTCCCAGAGTCTTATCAAGAAATTCCTGCGGGAATGTCTCCCAACCCTTAAGCGCCGTGTTGGTTCGTGGAGAGATTCCCTCACCACCCCCCCCTTAGCGGAGGCAGTAACGGATCTGGTTATTCCCTATATATTGTTGGTCTTAATAGGACATCGACAGTATTAGCCTGCCTCTTACAACAAAACACCTCATTCTCGATTGCCCTCCATTTTTTTTTGAGGGGGGGGGGAGAAGCGGAAGGCTAGAATTATACCCAAGGATCTGAGCCCCAGTCAATTGGCCCATCCTTGGTTTCAGTACACTTCGTTTGGCACGAATACTCCTTCCAGTTAGTCTTACTACTATAGGTTAAACTCCCCTTGGTTAAAGCCCATTGAATAACGATCGGGTGCCTGGTTTCATCTCTTAAAGACTCTAACCCAAACCAGGCTGAGACAAATGATCTGTGGCTATTTCGGCAAGTCCTCCCTCTGTGTATTTGTACAGAGGCTCGTATCGCCTCTCGACTCCTCCCTCCCCCTTTTGTAGAGCGCTTTGAGTAGCGCTTATATGTTTGGTCCTTGGATACATAAAGTATCTATTGACATTGTTTCATTTAATCTATTAATTTTGTATAGCTGTGTATATATTCGAGTTTACTTTTGCACCTACTTTCTATATGCCTCATAGCCAGAGCCATCATTAGTTAATATCGATCAAATCTTTGGAATTTAAAAGCCTTCACACTCATCCCCCTTCCCTCCTCACTTCTATCCCCCATATCTGTGGTGACCAGTCTACAACTAAGGTCACTCTTTGACCTTGAGCGATCACGGCCATTGGGTAGTAGTGACATATATATCAGAGATATTCAACTAAAATGAGTGACTAAAGAACATAATCCAGTCTCTCACCTGGGCATCACGTATTATCTCCCTTACCGAGCGATGTATTTAAATTAGCTGGGCCGTGATGACAGTTGCAGCGCCTAGTAGAGCCGTGGTGACTTCAAACTGAAAAAACGGCGTGAAACCTGAACCATTCCTACTATTTGGAGGCTTTCGTGTACAGTGGCATGGATCCAGTGTGACACAGAAGGTGCTCCAAAAAGGATGAACGCAATACTTACAGTGCTGTGGAGGCTTTAGTAGCACAAACGTGGCGACAAAAAGTCAAAGGCTGTACCCTCTAGGGCAGCCTCCTGGACAGGACCAGAAGCACCACTGGCCTGCGACTAATATTGGAGATCGATTCTACCTTCTACCATAGACGCTTAGAAGGGGATGCGTAAAACCGGTACGTCAAAGCAGCATGTCTGAATGTACCTTTCGGCGACCTTGTTTATTTTCTCACATATTTGTGAACACTGGGGAAAATTATGATCATAAATATATTTTTTACAAAATTTTAGGGTGTATAGAGATTCCTCGAACGGGCTGCGCCGGCCTAAATCATGGTATTTGGAGTAAACGTTCGAGGATTATTGATGACCATTGTTATGATCTAATTTAACGGCCGGTACTTCTCGAGTGTAGTCTTAGCTGTACTATGGCAGAAAAAATTACAACTTAACAAGTTACAAGTATAATAAATTCGGTGGTGCCATGACTACTTGATGTTAATTTGATCAGAGGAACTCAAATAGACGATAGTGGAAGACATGCAGAAGCAAGTGATTAAATCATCTCACCGTAAACCCCATACTAGAGGAAGAAATAAGTTTGTGAGGTTTTTTTTTCTCAATATTAGAGCAAAATATCAACAGAGAATTCAGCAGAAAATGTGTAAGAAATCTTCATATACATTAGTGCTAGAGAAAGTTAAAATGTTTGGATGCATACAGCTGCAGATCAGCTTTACAAGTATTTATGGCTGGATGGAAAACTACAAGAATTTGGGGACAAGTGTGCACATATTCTTCAATAGGTCAGATTAAATTTGCTATATATATTACATCTGAGATAATTTTGCAGTTATATGAAGAACAGAAAGTTTGGGTAATTAAAAGGGGAAAGGAGTGTGTAGAATTAGACATTTTTAAAATACCCTAAATTGAACCCTAATGTGCTCAATGACTGAAAACTGGGCGTCGAATAGCCTGTAAATTTTACAACGAACCAAGAAAAATAGGAAATTACTTTACAAATTGCGAACCCTGGGCGAAATTGAGATGTTTACAAGAAAAAAAAATAGGGCAAATCTAACTTGAGACTACCGGAGCCATTGAGGTCAGAAAAAGAGGACCACTTTTCAACTTTAGGGTGTAGTACTAAACGGGGCGTTCCTTTGCTTGGGCCTTGATTGAAAGCTTTGCTAGCAGCCAAAATGGTATAAAACAGATAATTTTGACGTAAATTATCACAATCCAAACCGTCCCCTGTAGGTAGGAAAAACTCACCCATTTAGATCGGATAACAAGTCAGAATGACGCAAAGATAAATTAACAAAACAAAATTAATTCACTTAAAACTGAAACGAAATAAGATCACATCATCAGTAACTTGTCCAAAATATCCACCATATCATGGGTAATAGGTCTGCAAGATCCAGCATATTATGTAAGTGTAAGAGGCCTACAACATTCAGCATATCATGGGTAAGAGGTCTACAAGATTCAGCATATCAATCTTTAATTGTGTCGAGTAATTCAGGAGGTATAAGAAAATAATGATAAAAGTTTGGATAAAACACTACAAACACAACGCTAGATAGAGGTTGAGGTGATGTGATATTAGATAATTTTTTATATTGATGAAGTAATTGGGGTCCTTGAGCTCATGCGGGGAGTTGTAGAGTGTTTTTTGTAATCTTTTGTATTAAAGGAATGCAATTGTGAGATTAAGAGCTTAGTTCATACTTACTGTAATAACCGAATGTAGACCTGATGTGTTGTTTAACGTTTTAAGTGACACATTCCTTAAATTGTCTAAGAGTGCTTCCTCCTAAGTAAGTTTTGTGTTTACTGTTGTAAATGCATTTATAAATCTTATACCTGGACCTAGATTGACAATGAGGTAACAAGGATATTTAATAATGGAATTTTTCGTGTTTCCAATTGAAACAGTAAATTGACAGAGTTAATATTTCCTATTTTTAAATCAATAAAGTTCTGCCAAAAACTCGAAGTTTATAGAATTTAAGTACTTTGTAGGCTATGTATATACTAATTAAAAGCGAGACTAGCTTCTCTTATATCTCCGGGAGTAATATAAAGGCTTTTGTTGAAATTTTCGATTTTATCTATATAAAATTTTAGATAATTCAGACAAAGGATAAAATATGTACACTCCTGACCGTTTATTGACCTGTTTTATCTTGAAAAATAATTTTAGCTTATTAGTTAAGCCTGAGCGGCCGCATTAAAAGCTGAGCTGTGATTTTTGTATTATTTTATTAAATTCTAGATAAGGTATCATCTTATCTCTTATACTGGACTACAGGTGTTCACCCAATCCAGAAGTAAGGAAAATGGGCCGAAAGTCCCAAGATCAGTCTTTATTCCTTTCACAAATATTAGCGTTAAATTTGGTGTTAAAATTATATAAAAGTGTTTTACTTGTTCGGTTTCTGCTCCTTTAAGTTTGATTTAATATATTTCAACGGGCCCCTGTTTGTTTGGAAATTTACATTTTCTTATTAAAATAATAATTTAATTTTTGGTTATTTCTAAATTTGAAAGTATAGATTATTTCTAAAAGTTTATTACATCTTATTGTGTAGGTGAATTAAGGGTATCTTCTATATTAAAAAAAATGCAAAACGTTCATTTAATGACCTCGTTGGGCGGTCTGGATCCTCACTATGAACTCCATCCTTAAGGAATCAAATCCCTTCCATTTGGCTTACGATCATATACATACATATCTATAAAATTCTTTGTGGTTTTGTTTTGACACCAACGCAAGTTTTTTTTATAAAGTTCTTTTTGGCTTTTCTTATTTTGCGATTATCAGAGCGATGATAATAAAGATATCGTTTTCGAATCTCAATAGTAGTGTTTATTTTTGGAAAGTTTTACAATTAATCGTGTTCACTTAGAGACTTTATAATCACACTATTTATAGTAAAAAAATCAACAATAAACTTCATATATGCACATTTACTGGCTCTTTCAAGGTTTAAATTTTCAACCTAATTTAAAAGTGTGAAGCGGATGCAAAAATGACCAAAGTAAGAACATTTTTAAATGAAATCTAACGCTTTGTGTTCTATGTTCTCAAGCACTTCGCTATCATATATATTATCAGTTACCTTTTTTTTGTTAAACCAAATTAAGTCTGTGATATTTATTTCTCAGTTCAGTTCGTCCACTATTTGATGCACGATTTTGTTTAGAATTTCCTACATTGAGAGATGCTTTATTTAAAAAAAGTACTTTCGTAAAATTCATTTTATTATTATTTATTACGAACTTGGTAGTTATAATATCAAATTATCTATATTATTCTATTTTTATTTCTAACTTTAATTATGGCGAATTGATTGGTTTATATATAAAATATGACGCATCCATATTTTTAGCAATAAAGGCTATTTTACTTGTTTCATTCATCGCCTTTGTAACTCTAATAATATCAAACTGTTTTGTCGAACTAATATTTCTAAATTAACTATTTTGTACTTTAACATGCGCGCATTTGTTTAAAATCAGAAAATTTTCATATTAAATTTTGCTACCTAGATCTGTACTACAGTTCATTTCCAACCAAAAATGCGTATAAAATTATCTAAAGGTCTGCAAAACATTATAGATCCGATTACATTTAATGGTATTCCAAGTAGTATAAATAGGAAGTGTCGATAGTAAAAAAGATCCCAAAAGTTTAAAATTGATTGCTTCTTCCTGATGAATAAAAATCGAACAATTATTAATATTTACGAGGCTTTACCTTTGAAGCTGCTGCTGGAACCCGCTCGCTGTACTCCACCTAAAAAGAATTTAAAGCTTCTTTCTCTCAATTGACTTCTATAGCGCAAATATTGCGCCTCCATCCTGGTAAGAGAAATATTAGTACTAACACATGAACTAAAAATTTATTATTTTCCGTAGCTTCGTTCGCAAAATCAGAAAAGTGCTTTTCTGTCTTCAAATTTCCCAGGTACATAAGAGTAACGCTTAATATTAGCCAGATTTGTACTATAAAACCTAGCAATTTGGTTGCAAACTTCTTTCCTGTTCTCATACAACCATGAACCATAGTAACTGTCGGTTGGTTTATCAGTAGTCTATTTAAGGGCGTTAACTCGACGCATTGGCCGGAAAGAAACATCAGAAATAGTAGATGCAGGTCCTCCTACAATTTACTACTTTTCCGTTTTAGGCGAGGAATGGAGTGATCAGACTTACGAGTCACTGCATTCAATTTAGCCTAGAGAGGCACGATTTCCTGCTTTAGTTGAATAAGCTCAATTAAAGGCATTCGCTGATTGGTAGAGCATTGAAATTTAGTTAAACTGCCATGGAACTGAGCTATAAGAAATTTTCTAGAGGAAGTGTCACAGAATCTTTTCTATAAGGTGGTGGGAAGGGGGCATTTTAGTAGTTATTCAGACTTTGATTGATTTCAGATATGGTAGTGGATCCTATGGGAAAAAAATGTCAATTAAAATAACTTAGTTGCATATCTGCTAGGGATAGAGAGAAAGGATTTCTTAATTTCTTTTCTGCCGCTTGGTTGAAAGAACGTAAGATGAATAAAACTACAAACGCAAACACAAACGATTAAATCGAGAAAATATACAAGTCATGTGGATTTCGGCATAGTCGGTAAATTTCCTATTAAACAATTTTTTAGTAATGCAAAGTTGAAATCGTGTTTTATTTTGCGCGTACTCGACTTCCTCGTGTCCTATTATAGATTATGATACGAGGCACGTAATAAACAATGACCTTGTAAAATTGGTCAAAATTTGACTGGACATCGTCCAATTATATACAAGGTGAGATGGTTTTATAGAAACCCGTGCTGTGAAATAAATTATCTTTGATGATCCTCTGTCCCTCTTTCCTTCCCATCACCTCTGACGGCCAGTCTTTACTTTCACTCTTAAACTACCCTTCGGGTAAGAATTTTAGTCCTTGCATGTTTTTAATTATGTAATTATTCATCAATAATTATTGTGATGAACAGATACATTTCTCGTAAGTTTATACATGCATATTTGGGGATTTTCAGAGCTTCAGTATATTTTCAGCAATTGTTTACTTAAAGGAAAAACGAAAACTCTTTAAGCAAGCAAAGACATGTTAATATATTTAAAAAAACTAATTTTTCGGAGAGGGAAAGAGTTAACGAAAGATAATAATGCGTTGATTAGGGAAATTAGAAGAATTATAATTAATAAATATAATAAAGGCAACCTAAGAGCAAGTCTCGTCATCTCTATTTCCTCCGGCGAAGAAATCATAATTAACAATAAATAGCCTACAACAACTTTATACTAGGCAGTTAGATTTGCTACGATCTATGAAATCCTAAAAAGGATTCTAGCATTGAGATTTTGTCATTTCAATCAAATTAAATTATAATTCGAGACCATCTTTGCAAATATTCGTAACCGCTAGGAATTTATGTCATATTTGTCAAATATATTTCCAATGCTAAAGACCAAATCATCATTTATTCGTTTCCTTTGCCCTTTTTTAGTAAACATGATCTTCGAATTTATCTATCTTCTTACGTATTTCAAATTATTAATCCTATAAAAAAATATAAATAAATACATGTAATATGAAATACATGGCTTATGGCTGATAAAATTAACAACTAATGCACATGCTAATAATATTCAGTGAAGTTCAATAGGAAAAACGAACGACCTTTGTAAACGCCAACCTGGAACCTCTTATTCTTGGATGCCAATTATTGCCAAATGAATTTGCGCTAATTGATAGGCAATGAAAGGTAGCAAAATTGCACTCTCGTTCTCTCTATATTAATTGAGTCGAGCGACGTAGAAAACCTTCTTCAGGAATATCTAAAAGGACAAAATATACATGGACCTTAAATTACTTTGCATTATTAATATTATTCGAGTTATATTTGGAGCAGTGTTATTAATAACAGAATAAAACTGACTCGTACTCTATAATATTAATTTTGTGTATGACGAATGAGTTATTTCCTAACCCAATAGGGCTATTTAGACTCCCAAGATTTCGAGTATGGCAAAGTTAGCATAATTGAATGTGCAGTGATGGTACTTGATCAAAGCAGAGATAGAACGAAACTATGTGCTCGGAGCGGTGTAGGTAGGAAATGGTTTCAAGTAAATCTTAGTTGCGTAACATATGCATGTCCCACGGATAGGAAATAAGCAGGGAAAAATTGTCATCACACTTTTGTAGTTTATTATGACAAATAATAGCGAACAATTAGAACCGCGTCCTACAGTAAAAGAAAGAATGAACGCTTTTGGAAAGTTTGAAAGAACGTAAGATCAGCTGATATGTTTGTTAATTAATAACACGTTTGTTATTTTTTAAAAATTATTAAAATGATTGAAAGTACGCAAATTAGGTATTTTGAGCTTGTTTGCAGAATTATAGCTGAATCCACCACTTAACAACCCCCTGCATCGCCAACTGCACTGTCTACCCATTGATTACAAAATCACTTTGTAGCTCCATCTTACGACATTAAACGCCGCACCTCCTAAAATTGTTACCGAACCTAGTCGCCTGTGCGGCTAAATTGACAATCATTGCTCCCTATTCTTTTGTATGTGAAAGTAGAATGATCTGCCTTTCACACATCCTCATTCCTTAATCCTTCGAAAAGCCACTTGAGGACCCGCCTCTTCTCTCCTGCTGATTCTCAGTTGATTGATAGGTGTTCTATGAATGCTTCAGACATTAAAGAGTACCATACAAAAAAATATTTATTAGTATTGATATTTCCTTAACTCCACTAATTTAAAATATTGATCTAAGGTTGTAGGACAAAGATGCCCTCAATGGTTTAAAAAACAAAGTCTGCTGACCAAAAGGTCGTGTGCTCTCATTTTTCTGATTGTTAACCTTACAACCGTCAAAACCTTAAATAATTCTCGGACTAACCTTGGGAATCCCTTGGCACTTCTATCATTCTAAATATAATGTAAAACAACAGGAGGGTATGAAATATAGTTAGAATCGGACAAAAAGTTATGATGTTTTTGCCAAAACAAAATAATTCCCCGGTCTAACTTTGGGAGGACTTTTCAATTATATCTTTCGAACACAACATAAGGGTTTCAAATTTTGTTATAATGGACCGAATAGCTAGGATGTTATTTACAAAATAAACCTTGAGAAGACTTTGACAATTATATCATTCGAAAGAACATGCAAAAAAACATTAGGGTTTCAATTTTCGTTATAATCGGCCGAATAGTTATGATGCTATTGCCCCAAAAATATAATTCCCGGGATAACCATGGGAGGATCTTTTCAATTGAATTATTCGAAAGAGAATAAAAAATAACTTAATGGTTTCAAATTTCGTTAGAATCGGCCAAATAGTTATGATGTTATTGCGAAATATTTTGCTTGGCTAACCTTGGGAGAACTTTTGCAATTATATCATTCGAAAGAGAATGTAAAACAATATAAGGCTTTCCAATTTCGTCAGAATCGGCAGAATAGTTATTATGTTATTGCCAAACCAATAATATCCCTGGTTAACTTGGGAGGACTTTGGCAATTTTATCATTCGAAAACAAATGTAAAACAACATAAGAGTTTTAAATTTCTTTAGAATCACCCGAATAGTTACAATGTCATTACAAAAAACAAAGAAAAAGCAAAACGGGGACCGACCAGCCGATCGACATAGTGAGATGTAGAGTCGCTCGCAACTAAAAATAGTCGCTTACACTTTTATTCCGCCACATCGCCAAAATTTACTATTAATTATATTTCATCTAAACCACATCTTATGATCAACCTGCGGCCCACGGAGCTCTTAGTAATATTATTTTTAAATATTTATTTTTATTTTAATATAGGAGAATCCTAAACAAGATTTTAAATGTCGCTACCTGCACAACTTCACTAAAACCTAACATCCCTATATTAATTTTTGTTTTATGGCCAAATATTAACTACGTAACTCAATAGTTAGTAGTTAGAGTGGCTTGCCACCCTTTCTCAAGAGCCATTTGTTGGCCAGGGGAAACAAATTGATGGGCTATGCGTGACTGAAACCAATCACACATGGCATTGGGCAGATATCCATTTTACTTGTGAATGTTACAAAAGAATCTTAGTTTACTCTTTGCAATTAATGGAATAAAAAGGCTTCTCTTTTGATAGTAATCTTTTAAATAATCAAATAAATGAACACCAGTTCCATATCTAAATTAACTAATACATACTGGTCCTACCACCTCTTTTAGCTGCTTACTCTCACTACATTCATTATATTTTACTTTCCATTTTTTTTACTTCATCATTCTTTTAAAAAGGCTTCTGCCCTAGATGGTTTGTTGTTTTTTCTTAGTTATCACTTAGCAACTCACAATTTTCATGGCAATTTTTAATTTTCTTTAAAAAATTTATTACAATGCATTTAAAGATTAAGATTATCCTCTATCCGTAATATTTTCCTTTTCTTCGCTTTCTTAATGCGTCAATTGTGGAGTGTTGATAAACGGTATACTTATCGTGTTAAATCATGGGAATCTCTATATTATTGAATTAAATGCAAAAAGGTTAAGTACCTAGTGAGAGAGTTAGAGAGAAAGTGCAGCCAAGCGCGAAATGTATACAATTTTTTATTAACAAGGAGAATAATGGCTTCTCTATTCACCACCATAGTTACCTTTACAACAAACAATGACATTTTGAATCTTCGGCTCTCCATACCAAACCTTCAACCTACATACTACATATATATCGATAATTCCGTTTGTTTGAGTTCGTCTATTAAACCATACACCCTCTCCCCACCTCAGGTCTTCCAAGATCAAGGAGCATCCTATTAAACTCTCCGATTAAATAATATTTATCTACAGAAGGAAGGGATATTCAAAATTAACAAGTGAAGACCACAAACATTAAATAGCGAAGTATTTTTTTTATGTAATCACCGCTCGACCATGACAGTGAACTTCAGCTCCTTTGGTGTGGCCTTGGTATAATATTTGACCTCATTGAGATGTCTGCAGGAGAAATTAAAGCAAAATGTTTCACATTACCAGCTGCCGTTCTTCCAATGAAATTAATGAATAATAAAACTACCTGTAATCTCATTGCCATTACTTTATTTAACTTTTCTTGCTCTATACAAAGAGTGAGAATGTCTTTTTCACTTAAATATACGCTCTTTCAACGAAATTGCTACGTGTCCTTTGCATATTAGGCTCAAACGTATGGATAAGCTAATAAAATAGATCTCACTCAGGCTTTGTTCTGCTAAATTTATTGTCCTTGATATGCATGGTTACAATATTTACACACTTTCAGATACAGTATAGATTCAGGAGGTTTGTTTATGCATTAACCTTGTATAAAGATTCCTTAAAATCTGGAGGATGATTTATAATACTATAATAAACTCTGTACTCTTCGATTAACTTTTTTAACATTTTTTAAACTTACTTATATCCTGTCTTATATGCCTTTCACGTTATTGAACGCATTTCCAATATATATTCTGACTGCAATTCTTCACCTCTGACCATAATGGTTGTAGTCTTAAGTAATTATATAGGTAATGATCTAATTTTGTATAGTTTTCCTTTCAATGAAATTTGTATTTTCACTGAACTTAATCCAGACCAACTCCAATTCAATTACATTTAAAATTTAAATCTGGTTGAGGATTTAGGGTTATCTAGGCAATCATATTCATTAACCTGCATTAATGATGCTCCAAGACCTATTAATTAAATCGATCTTAAAGTTACGAGGAATTTATATAATTATATTTACGCATTAGCTAAGGCTCGTGTAACTCTCATAGTGTCCTCACTCTGATTAAGAAGGACATACCCTCTTCCCTAATAGACTCACGTGTTCTGAAACTCACTTGCTCTCACACATATATTTTTTTTATGAGCCATCCATATATAAAATTCACCAGATGTAAAGTAACGTCACTTTCGCGGTCTTCTTAGAAAATTGGTTTGAGGATACGTAAGCAGTAAGCCGTCTTTTGAAATATATTCATTCTATCTTTTTTTCTCAACCATTTTTTTTAAGTCTCCACTTTTCATTTCCCTTTTCCAAATCTTTCTCTTCTTATTCATTTTCTCCTCAAATTTTATTTTCATAACCGTGGATACAGTTTATATCACTCATATTCCCTCGCACAACAACATGGACAACACAATGATAACGATTGACAAAAAATCGGCTGCAACAATTACGACCACCTAAGCAAACATGACATTTGCAATTAACATAGGAGTGTGTTAGTACCATCCTTTTGATCTACCTCCTTTAGAATATAGATGGAGATGGTCAGTATGAACGAGAACATACCAATCAGCAGCCGTTTAATGAAGCCTAACCCCCCTGTACATATGCTTTAAAGCTTGCACTTTCCCCAAAAACGCTTTTGACTCAAAATCGCCTCAAAATATTGGTAAAGGAAACTCAATATTAGTGACATGAAATTTACTTGATACAAATTATAATGTACATCAAGCACAGCAAAACCAGATTGTTTGTCCATACTAGTGTTCAATTTCAGTGTCCAGAGTGTGATAGTGTTAAACAACACTGTGAACAGAGAGTCAGTGACGTCGAATTGTGTCCATGGCTCATTAAAGTCTTCCAGTGTTACCTCAGCGTTGGAGGTAATGTTCTTCAGGTACAGTTTCAGGTTCACGACATAGTTGTTGATTGGAAGCTTCCTTTGGGCTTTCATCGGGCGAAATAGATCGCTTGATTTTGGCAGGGAAGGTGATGTGTCTCGAGCATGTCGAGCCTCCAGGTACAGGCGTTCTACCCTTGTGTATTAACTGTTGCCAGTGTCTGCCACATAGTCATCTACTGCAGCAGCTGAGGTGAATGGTCCTCCCATTCTTTTTAGCTTGTCTAGGTCATTGTTTTTCGCCGATCTATTGCCACATTGTCAATCTTTTTGTAGTGCAGCCCTTGTTTATTCATTTCATCTTGCCTTGTGTTCCATGCAGCATGATTTATGGTAGCTTTCCTCCTTTCGTGACCACACTGCTATAGGCCCTGAATGACCATGTTTGCCTTCTCTGGATAAGATCTGTCGAGTTGGCTTTGACCTGTGCTGCTGCTACACTACCAAGTTGCTTGGTACCTCTTCTAGACAACTCCAAGTTAACAAATCCAACACTGCGCTCTGCAATCAGGTTGTGAATTGGTACCTTCTTCAACTTCTCTGGGTCGATCTGAGTGACATTATGATCAGCAGACTCATCATATTATGCCTCTGAAAGACCGTTGCCAACTTGAGAAGGATCATCTTCAGAACCTTAATGACCTGTGGGTGGAATGAGGTTGCTACTTTGAGTATGGCATCATAGACGCCCTCATCATACTTTGTATGCTGGAATCTTTCCCGGGACACAAACTTGAAGCCTGGTTCCTGAACCTGCAGCAAGGTGGCCACATCCAACTTGTTCAGTTCATGGTACAGCTGCTTAAATGCTGGAATGATTTTGCTGTAGGTTGTTTCAGTTGAAGTCGTCAAACACAGGTATGGTTGGACTAGATTAAGTCCAAGAAGGACACCTGCAAAGTACATTACCTTCAGGAAGTCCAAGTCCGAGAAGTAAATAACAATGCAAGCCAACTGATTGGTAAAATGTTCATATTTCTGCAGGAAGGATGCCACATGTTTCACATGGTAGAT
Source organism: Ceratothoa steindachneri (assembly GCA_963969495.1). NCBI lineage: Eukaryota > Metazoa > Arthropoda > Malacostraca > Isopoda > Cymothoidae > Ceratothoa > Ceratothoa steindachneri. Next base: position 79,522,219 of record OZ018322.1, on the reverse strand, counting down.
ACTGATGGCCATATCTATTCAACTTGCAAAAAAGAGAAATAGTATTATGTTTTTGTAAACAATTATAATATTCGAGGGGTGGTCAATAAGTTTTGCATTTTGGATCAAAGGAAATGAGATATAAGGAAAAGTGTTTTCTTATTTTTCAAAATAACTACCCTCGACTTCAATGCACTTGCACCACTTCTCCCTGAGGCTTCGAATTCCCTACAACCAGAAATCTCCCGACTGCTGTTCAATCCACTCCTGGAAGCGAGTTGGACATCTTCATCGTCCCCAAACTGGCGTCCACGCAGTGCAGCCTTAAGCTGGCGGAATAAAAATTAGTCGCTAGGGGCCAAATCTGGACTGTAAGGGAGATGGTTGAGCTCCTCGAATCAGCACTCGCGCAGGGCAGCTTGTGCAACTATGGCCTTGTGGATTTTGACGATATTGAAGTCGATCATGGGGCGTGAGTTTCCTATGGACCCAAGGGGCAGAGACCTTGGTCATGGCCACTTGTGGTGGATGATGTTGATAACACTTTCATGTGATATTCCAAGTTCTCGCTCGATTTCTTTGACCTTTATCCTCTCCAAACGGGCCACATTGTCCGTGTTGGTCACGTCTGGCGGGCGTCCTGGATGGGGGTCATCTTCAAGGGACTCACTACCATGGTGCAACTCCCTAGTTCAGCGAGCAATGGTTGCATAGGAAGGAGCAATGTCGGTGTACACTGCAACTATGCGTTCATGAATCTCTTTTGCATTCTTTCCTTCCTTGGTCAAAAATTTGATCACTGCGCGGTGCTTAACCATTCCATTGTTTAAAATTTTGTGACTGACGATCTACGATCAGCTACTGCTTCATAAAAAGACGAGTCAGGAGCGTGCGGCTGCAGGTCCTGACTTGTCATAACTTGTTCTAACACCCCCCCTAACAGCCATCCCCCTTCTTCTGTTTTGCCCTACCGATTCGCAAAACTTATTGACCACCCCTCGTAATTATATATATTCTGTTATATATTATATATACTCTGTTATATATAAATTATGCTATATATATATATTTTATATATACTATGTTCCACTCATTAGTTTACCTGAAAGCAACGTAAAAAGAATCAATTATCATGTAAAATCACACAAACGTCATATTTTGAGGTGATTTTGAGGGTAACAGTTTTTAAACAGTACGTACATGGGGACCAAATTTTTATATTTCTGGATTTAGGCAAGCCTAGACCATTTTATCAGGGGGGTACGGCATCTAAAGGATGAATTTTACAAAATAACCGCACCCATACTTACGGTGTGGAAATCTCAGTAAAAAATCAGCCATGGAGCTGTTTAAGAGCAAGATGTCTGCATTGGGAGGCACTCACCCTTCCATCATTTTACCCCCTTTTGAGGCAACCAGACCAATCACAGGGTTGGAAATATGCGACATCATTATGGGTTACGACCATATCACTGACCAGGATCGCATAATCTTCATCACGCATAAAGTCCCCATGAGTATCTTTACATTATTTCGCGGGTTATGATTGAAATGAGAAAAGAGGATTATGTGGGTAATTAAAAGAGGCATTTAAGCTTGTATTTGTCAAGCCGCAGGTGGTGGATTTTTAAGAACTCTTTAATACCAAGCTAGTGATGGATATGCATCTTACGCGGTTCTTTGAAAACATCAAGGAAGTAATCAAAGCGAAAGGTACTCATTCTGAGATTTTCTCCTTACAGAGCTCTACATGAGTGGGTCCCCAAGCACATTTGTTCCCTCACCCTATTATAATCGGTCACCAGTCTAACGTCAATCAAATGGCCAAAGCAGCCGAAATCATATACCTCAATTCCTATGTTAACTGAAGGAGTGATACGAATATTCCTTTACATCAGCTTAATTTATCTCATTGGCAGGTTCAGATACCGACATAGTCTTTCGATAACATGTCGTACCCGTCTGCGTCGGACATAGCTGTCGCGTAATGACGATAGACAATGGCCTCCAAAATCTGAAATTATAAGGTGGGACAACACGACTGCATAGTCACAAGGATGAAGGGAACGACGGGCACCATTCGTCTCTTAATATAGAACAATCGAAGGCCTTCCAGCCCGAGAGGTGAGGCGCAGCATTCATAAGCTCATTCTTCTGAAGCTTATCCTTCAGCACTTAAATTTTCTCACTCTCAATCGGAGTGTCTCTGCTGGTACCATAATAAATTTGGTACTAACACTGTGCACAGCCGTGACATTTTCTCAAATCAACAAACTCTACATTTTCACAGTTTCGTCCTTTGTATTCTAATGTAACTTTCATGTAACTATCAAATTGGTGTTGGTATCATTTACCTGCTTAATAACCTTATCTAAATTGGGTACAAAACTTTATCTTATCTTTCTGACAATAAAGTTTTATATTCACATGAATAACTATTCCATCCAAACATTAAATTATCTGTTACTACCTATGAATGTCTAAAAAAAAAAATTATACTTTAAATTAATAGCACTCAACAATTTAAAGTTTTCTTAATTTTTATAAAGCTTTTTGATACTATAAATGATAATTTACTTCTCAGTGAGCTAGACAGAATCGGTGTCGATGTAATTAGAAATCTCTGGTTCACATCAAACTTGAAAAACTGTCAACACTTAGTAGCCATAGATTTCGTTCTTTCCAGTTCGTTGGTTCTCTCATTAGGAGATATTCATAGATCTGACTTTTACTCCCTTCTCTTTATAATTTCATAGTTTATTAAATTTCATAGAACGTACTGATGATGCATCTATATCTATACGCACAAAATATACATACATTAAATCCATCCTTCTAAATTGAGCTCTCAATATTGATCTCTGGTTCGCTGTAAACAGACTATCACTGAACATTGGTTAAATAACCTATATGATATTCTCCTTTGATAAACCTTCCTCTTACTTTCTATCTGTGTCAATTTGTATCTTTGTTATTGTAGTGTTCGATTATATATTACATTGACACCGTTATTAGTAGTTATTTTTACTAAAACTAATGTGCTAAGCTAACTCTCTAGCTATTCTTTACCTTTTCTATTCTGGCTATAATTTTCTATAGCCTATTCTCTGGTAAAACTTTAGTTATCTAATTTATCTCGATCTTCTTCGAATAGTCTTCTTCTCTCCGTTAAGATTTCTTCCTCCTTCTTTTTTTCTCTTTCATCAATTCTTGAGAAACTTGGGAATAATCTATTTGTTCTCGAACCTTCTCTTTAGGGTATTTGGTTAGTTAGATTTATTCATATTTCGTTCCTGGCTCGTCTTGCAGTTTTTCCTATTGAATGGCTTTATCTCTGTCTCAATGAGAAAGCCTCGTTGTCTTCTTAATTCTCTTCTTCTAGTTTTGTACTTTTGTGAGTCTAAGTAGGTTACTGTCAAGATTGCGTACATCGCTATGTATGGTTTGATAAAAAATCGCGTCCTGCAATATGGCCAGGTAAATCTTCCTCTTGTTCATCATCCTGAGGTTTCTTAACTTGTACAGTAATTAAATTCCGCTTTACCCCACTTAACATACAAATGTAACCTGCTCTTTCAAAGGTTAGCCCAACCATCTTACACTCTTTTTCGTATCTGTAACGTTTTCCTTCTAAACATGTATCTTAGAGGCTCCTTATGTACACGTGTATGATCTTAAATTTATCCTAATTAGTTCCTTTTCCATTTCTTTTCGTATTTATTGATACTTCTCTATTCTTCAATCTCTACCTTGCATATGTGTTTGTTTCTATAAGAGCAAACAATCAGTTGGCTAATGTCATTAGCGAATTGAATGTTCAAGCAGCCATCATTTCTGGATGGTGTTATATCTGCGGTAAAGAGTGAATAGATGGACGGGATCAAACATCTCTCATGGAGCAGCCCGGTAGCGAGCACAAATTTATCGACCAGATGGCGTCAGATTTTTAAAAAAAACCCGTCTATCTATTAAATAATTGCATAATATTATTTCAATCTTGTACATTTCCATCTGATTATCTAGAATTGCAAACCCCTCTGCCAAACTTAGTGTAATGCCTTGGACACACCCGACAGACGATATCCATTCACATGCTCTCTCCCTTTGCTTTTTTAATTTTCTCTATGAGGAATCTTATAGCCATCTCCGTTTTTCTTTTCCTCTTCTTCCTGAAGTCAAATTGGCGACTATTCCTTACGCCGTTATCACCTATGTACTCGTATTTAAAAATTAAATTGGTGAATATTTTTTAGATTATTTCCCGATAAAATCTAGGAGCAAACCGGGTCGGTTTTTACCCACTTAATCTGTGGGTTTCTCGGCTTTGGGAGGAATATCATCCTTGCTACATAGAGTTAATCGAAAAAGTATCTGGTGTTCAATCCCACATTGAAGAGGTTTCTTACTCTCGCCATTATGGTCAGTGAAGCTGTGAGGTAATGGAGCCTGGTGAGACCCGATCTGCTCGGGGATCTTTATCGAAATTTCTTTAATGTATCTTTTATTTCTTTTGATGTAATAACAGCATCTCTTATATCTATTTCTCCATTTAATTCGTATACGATTTGATGTTGAATTTAATTTTATAGGTCTCGTTCGCCTTTTGTTGATTTTTAATACCTTTGTCTCCTGCTTGTATCGTATGACTCTCTTAATGGACCGAATCTTCTTATATTTTATGCAGCCTGGCTGTTGTTGTGGCTCAAGCTACCATTTATAATGACCATTCACATTGTTAGAGAGTTTGAATGAGTTAATGGTGATGGCTCACTTCTCTGCCCTTTTAATTTATTGCCTAATCGTATGAACTCTTCTTCTATTTTCTCAACCGTGGTTAATTCGAGAGTATCCAGTCATACCTCTGAAGTAATTCTTTGTACTTATCCCAATCTTCCCTGTTATATGCCTTCCATTACAATGAAGGGATTTGTTTGTGATTTTTTTATATTAATATTAATGTCTAAATACTACACTTTCTGAATTCAGCCTTATTATATATAGTGAAGACATATCTAAGAAAATGAAAGATACCCTTAAAAAACCAAGAGCTTGTTGATCTTCAGTAAGCGTCGGGTTCATCTATCGGTAGGCACTGAAAATAATTTGGACCAGCACATATAATAAAAATAAAATCACACACACATTGAGTACATTAGCACATTAGCTGCTGTATAAATTTAAAAAAAATTCAGAGCACAGAAAACTTAATCGGCACTTCTCTCTGAGTATTGAGCGTTATGTGCCTGGTGGCAGCCATAAGTCCCTTTATTTTTTTTTACCTCATAGTTTTATAAATAATAGATCGAAATATATTTTATATAATCTTATTTTTCTTTAATTTCGAAATGTCCCATTGAATTTTGATAAAAAATAACAAATGTTCGGTGGTTAATGGTATAATAAGGAACACCGAGTTTATTTACATTTCAGTATTAATAAAAAGTATTTTTGTCTCATCCCATTTTGCTCCCCTAATGCGTTTTTTCTCTTAAAGTTGTATAAATTCCTTTTGTGCTACTTATTTCTTGACTTTGTAATTTCACGGTTCCTTACTTTTATTTGTTTTTTAGCTTCTCAGAACATATCTGCGTTAATTAAATAGTTATCAATTTATGGTAATAATGCTTTGCTTAAAAAACAACTTGAGTGAGTCTATGATATTTTAAAGGGAAACATCCTGTTAATAATTGTTAACCGTTTATAAATAATTAAGGCAGAAACTGATATACTTTACAAACATTTTTTTATTTTCTTTACAACATCCCTTGGTTTCTATTTAAATAACCTACCATTAAAATCTCTTGTATTTTTTTATGTATAAACGGCTTTTATATGAAAATAACGATAAATTTAACCTTTAGAAAAATAAGGTAGCTAAATGAGATTGATACAAATGAAGTATCTTATTTTTGCCTTAAAACTATTGTAGATTAAAAATCAAAAACATGAATGACACAGAATGGAAAATTTATCAGTGAAAACAAACAAGCCGTGTAAATGAAAGGTTGAGATATCCTATTCTCAGGGAAACTAACCAAAATAGATAGCATGGGCACAAATACTAAGAGCGAAATTCATACCTTTCTATTGGTGTCATAATTTATCATCTGGTCTTCATGGTACCAAAAAACGTAGGTCGGAGGAATCGTAAAATTTTTCAAGTGGCACTTCAAAGAAACGTCACTTCCGGCTTGAGCATACAAGTCTGGGCTTCCTTTGATCACCGCCACAGGCTCTGCGGAGGCGAAAAATTATTTATTGCTCGACATCAAGTCAATATAGAAGATAAAAAAATACTATAGTGATTCATTCCACTTATATTTAAAATATATATTTACGAAGACATTTTGGGCTCTGTTGCCAGAGCCTTTTGATGTAAGTTAAAGATAATCACCACTTTTCACATTGTTTTGGATTAAGTAGCTTGCCTACTGTATACCTTTTGGTTCTATGATAATTAACATTCCCTCAAGACTTTCCTTTATTTTGTCAAATCTCAAATCGAGGTTGGAAATATCTGAAATTTTAGGAGAATATATACCAGATCTTATTTTAATGGCGTTGTAATCTTTATTTAAAGATAACCAATAAAACAAAATGAATGAATAAAAAAATGTGCCTTAAAACGAGTGTAGTATCCTTCTAATTTACAATAATGTGGCATCATATATTGTGGCAAGGTGATACAATGGCTAACCTGATTTAAGTGACAGCTGCAACTGGGAAAACGATCAAGTACCTTACAATTTAGTCTAGTTAGCAATTTCAAAAATGGCTCCTGAATAGAAATGCACCGATAACACCTCAACACATAAAAGAAAATATATTATAATAATCACAGACAGGCCTTAAATTTGTAACACGCCGTAAACACTTTTGAAATTTACTTCAGGAGCCCAACTGGCGACTGCCTACTTGGGTGTAAGTCGCCTCACTCACCAGAGCCTACCACTAGGCTAGATTAAAAAAAACAAATAATATACAAAGCACAAATAACGGTAAAAAAGACAAAGGCAAAAAAACAACAACAATAACAAATAAAACAAACGAAAAAAGGCCAAAAGGCAACAAGTAGGAAACGCTCTACGGCGTTGGGCGTAGGCCCGCCTCCTCCGGCACATGAACATGCGACTTACGAAAAAATACAGTAAGCCTCCTCCAAAAAGTCCTATATTCCACAAGTCTGTATGCACGAACTGGTCCCGATAGCGAACACGCTGGTCCTCAGTACGAGGACAGGTAACGTGCGTGAAGATCAACCAGACTGGGACATACAACAAGAATGTACCGAACCGTCTGGGGGACAACGCAGTCAATGCAATAAGGCGCATGCGATCGCTCCATCAAATGGTAGTGCATCCCGCGAGTTTGTAGTTTTAAGTTCCCCTTGACCTTCTTACATTTGATATGCTAATCCTCAAGGAGGGCAGCCAGTATTCCTGCCATATAATCAGTGTGAGTAAGAGCGAAACGCTGGTCTGGTGGGTCAGTCCTTGCGTAGTCTTAGGCTCCCCCATCGGTGCGGTTATTGACTACAATTCCTCTATGTCCAAGAAACCTAGAGGAAGATAATTTTTAAAATCAGCCCGGGTCGTCAAAACCTTGGCGTCAGGGATATCGTGAACCAGGGGATGCGGAGATTTCAATGTCTCGATAGCATTCAGGGCGCCTTATAGGTCACTAAAAATAACAATCCAGTCTCAAACCGGACACGTCGCGTTATATCCCGTATCAAGCGGTGTATTTCAACAAACTTGGCCGTGAAGACAGACGCAGGGCCTGACAGAACCCCACTGACTTAAAACAGAGGGGACACGGAATGTAAACGCCCTCCTCTAGGGATTTGGAGCCATCCGTTTACACTGTCATGGTTCCAGAGTGACACGAAGTGTGCTCTAAAGATGGCGAACGCAGTTCTACTGGCGCTGTAGAAGCTTTGGGAGCAAAGGCTTGGACAGAAATAGTCAGAGGGGGTACCCTCCATGGTGGCGTCCTGCGACGAACCAGGACCTTCACCGGCCTAAGAGATATACAGAGCTCTTGAAGAGGTTTCCTTCCCCTAAACCCAAAGTGCTTAGGGTATAACTGGCGTCTCTCCGTCGCATAAGTACCGTCGAGATCATCTGCGGAGGCAGTGAGAGCTGTTAAAGAGCTAGTGAGATGCCGCGCTCGTGCGTACAGGCGAATAATGCACTGTGCACGGTGAAGAGTGAGTGGCATCTCCACTGCATAGAGAAGTAGGCTCTCAATTGTAGACTTGGAGAAGGCACCGGTCGCCAGGAAAAGGCCGGTGTGGTGGGTGTGGTGGATTGAGTCCCCCTTATGAAATACACTGTCGGCTGCGAGTGCATACAACTTTCATCTATAGTCAAGCTTCGAAAGAACAAAGGATCAATAAAATAGTAAGAATGTAGCCCTACCAGCGCCTCAAGCGTTGAACGTCACATATCGAAGAATATCCATAGCGTGGGTACAAGAGACCCTAAGGCTGCGAATAGGATCCTCCCAGGTGAGGCATCGGTCAAATAAAGGACAAAAGAAACGGTGCGAGTCGAGCTTAATTTATAAACAAGCCTGGGTCAGGGTTATACTGTGGATAGCGGTAGAAGCGCACTGCTTTAGTCTTGGCTAAGGAAAACCGAAGTCTGTGCGCTTCAGCATAGCGATAGATGCGGTTCAATGCCTGTTGGAGTCGACTTTCCAGAGTTGGCATCTTGGCCGTGCCAAAAGATTCTAGAAACCGTCAATGTAGAGCGTATCGAGAACATCTTCCAGAAACACCGAGATGAAATCGTTGAGGCTCAGAGCAAATAGTGTGACACTGCGGGCACTTATCTGTCGGACCCCCTTTTCATACTCCATTGGATGAGAAGAAGGCTCCACCCACACATTCAAGCAATCGACGATCTCGCAGAATTTCAGATATAAAGATTGAGAGGCGTCTCCACGCTCCTATCGTGTGGAGAGTCTCCATGATACCGTATCACCCTGCTGTATCATAGGCCTTCTCCAGATTGAAAAACACCGTGGCCTAACGCTGCCTACGAAGGAAGGCCTCACAGACGGCATTTTCCAGTCAGAGCAGAGCATCCGAAGTGGAGTGGAACTTGCGGAATCCGAGAGAAAAAGCTAATCTAGCATTTACTGATATCTCCACAAAAGTTACACACGTGGGAGGTTAGAGATATTGGGCAGAAACGGACCTTGGTAGAGTGATCTCTGCCCGGTTTGCGAAAAGCGAGCATAGTACAGTTTCTCCAGGAGTATGGGAGGATACTTTCTACCCAGATCCTCTTGATAAAATATAACAGAAAGGCCATATGTCACTCACCCAGGTGTCAAAGCATAGCGTACGGGACATCATCCGGACAATGGCCGGTGTCAGCGCACGAAGCGAGAGCTTAACGCAATTCAATCAAAGTAAACTTGTCGATGAAGGGTTATGCGCCTCTAGAGTTAAAGTCCAGTTTGTGGCCCTTCGCGAAATCACAAGGCACATTGAATGCTTGCGGAGTAGCATCCTGGCTAGAAAATGCGAAGGAAGTTTTCGCGAAGGATTCCGTCACCTACGCAGTGTAGGAGATTGCGGTCCCATTCACCTTAAGAACGTGAGGGGGGTCATGAATGAACTTGCTGCCCCGAATCCTTTTGACTTGCTTCCACACTTCTGCTAGAGGGGTCTTCCCGTTAAGTTAACACATGTATGCCCAACAAGAAGAGCGGCGGGCGTGATTCGAAATATACCGGAACCTAGCCCTAGCTTGACGAAATTTAGCGACATTGAAATCGTTCGGGTGGCGCTTATAGCGCATGTAGGCATAACACCTCTATTTGAAGTCAGCCTCATACTCGGCTGACCACTACGGGAGCGTTCGGCGTGCAAAATGGCCAGACCTGCCGGAGAAGAACTCAACGGCCTCATTACCGACCTAAACTCTTTGAGTGAGATAGAGTACTCAGTCATATCCAAAATGCGGAGCACCGCGCGTGGGCCAAGCACCGCTGAGATGGTCTCTCAGGCAGTGGCGGCCAAGAAAATAATAGTTGAATAGGAAAGTGATCACTATCATGGAGGTCATCGACTATCCCACAACCAAAATCCGGCTGTGCACGCGGAGAGTACAAAGATAGATTGATGCTGGAAAATGAAGTGCTTCTCGGGTAGTGATGCCTAAACTCATCCACATTTAGGACACCTATCTCCAGCTATTTGATCAGTCTTCCCGGGGGGGGGGGTGTCTCACGTTCAATTCAAAGACCAAGAGAAAGGGCCCCAGCATCCGTTCCACGGAGCGGCGGAAGTCCCCAGCATCGAAGTCAGCTGACGTTGGAATGTACGCAGAATCACCTGCTTACCTCCTTTTAGTTACTGCCTTAAAGGAGTGTCTAAAGCGAAAAGAAGAACGGAGATATCAAGCCGAGTCTAAATGGGGCATTTTCCTGCTCGGCCCCCATCCCGTGGTGGTGGGGTCGCAAAACACTTATACACCGGGAGGGTGTGCAGGAGACACGCGCCCAACATGATCTCTAAAAACGGAAACGTGAGGGACGAGCCTCCGAGGCTCCTCCAAGTTGGCTCGGATTTCGCTGCAATGTCATTGAAGGAATAAACCCTCCAGGCCTAGCTCAAAGGAAATGCCGTGGCCCTCTTTTAAGAGAAGACTCTCACAAGAATGCCCGTACGATTCCCGGAAGCAGAACTCCGGGTGCTGTTGGCCAGACAATGAGCTCTAGGTGCTTTCGCCTTCGATGACTTATCGGGGGAGGTAGGGTTGACATGCGGACCTTTTCCTCCCTTTGCCTCGAAACTTTAGGCAGGCGGGGTTGCTTTGGAGGCGAAGGTGCCTTTAGCAATCACTTTGTTTTCTCATCACACATTCTACCTTGGCCGCTCCATCTTCGGCGAACTCTAAAGTTATGTCAACTATGGAGTAATCCACGAGTTACCTCGCATAATCCACTCATTTCACGGAATTCATGGTAGCGTGTGGTGTCACACTCACCGGCGTGCCATCAAGCGTCCGAGAGGCACTAATCATGGCCGCTTTGGATGGATTTGACGCATTGAACAGAACCCTCCCGTCCAAGCAACGGACTACCTTCGTCTCTCTACCAATCACGCTAGCTAGATCTCTCATCTGATCAATAATTTTACACTTAGCCATCATGCTGCCATGAGTGGAGTGAATAACATAGAAGCTTTTAAATCCATCAGGCTTGAAAACGGCAAGTAACCTCTGAATGAGGGACCCTGACGTAATAGAGGCTTTGCTCTTTGCATTTGCACATTTGATATTGGTTAGGGACTCCCCACCCGAGAAACACCGAGGTCGGACGTGCTGATCTTCGCTTGGTCGCTTGCCAAAACGGCAGCAAACCCGCCCATCCCAGTAGCTCCCGCGGACGGAGATGAGACCTTAGTCTTTTTAGTTTTGTTCCTCTTTATTTTATTTTTACGAGAGGAGAGTGGGGAATGAACCCTCTTAGCTCCTCCGCGGGCAGGAGCCCGTATGCCAGATTGACCAGACTCGGCAAAATCCTTCTTTGAAATGTAAAGTACCTTGGCTGTCACAGAGACACCAGCCATTTGATAAACCTATTTTCTTGTCTGCTTGGGCCAGTGTGCCTACATCCAACGGGAAGAAGATGGGGGCACGTAAAATGACCCAGTGTAAACTATTCTCGCCAGCAGGAGTTTAGATGACACGGGCCGCAGGACCCTGTCATCTCCTACCCCCTAAAGGGGTTGGCCGTATTGGGCATGTTGACCATATTAGTCACACGGAATGCATACGCTGCTCACCTCACGCAGTAGCCCGCTCTACGAGGGGTAAATACGGGGCCGGCAGAACCAGTTGCCGTTATTTGAGGCCACTCCTCCCGCTTAGTGTCCTGGCAGCCATTCGGCATGACGCCTTCACCTTAGGCTCGGCGTAATAAATTGACAGACATTGAAAGGAGAAAGAAGGAGGTGTGAGGAAGGTGTGTGTGTAAATGAAGCAGGTTGTTAAAAATCCACCACCCAACACAGGAGCTCAGAAGTGCGTGGGCGTTGTCCTCTCCAACTCAGCACTGTTCTGGGTTGGTTGGTTGAGAGGAAGCTCGTCGGCGTCTATCCTCTGAAATTAGAGGTCCTCCAGAGAAAGTTTGGGTATAGCTTGTATGGAAAGTAAGGAAGCAGGTACAAAAACAGGGTGTCAGAAAGAAAGAGAAGAGGCTAAGCTGCGGCTGGATGGGGCGCTAAAAGCAAATCGCAATTACCCTTACGAGGCACGCCTTAAACATGTAACATTTGTGTATATTGAAAGCATGGTAATAGTGGCTTGTGGTAATTTAAGCTAGGGTCATGTAAGTAGATTAATGTTTGTAGAACTTAGAAAAAGTTAAGTCATACAAGGAAAGACAAGTATTCAAATGCTTTCATTATACTTACATTTATTTCATACTTTTTCAAATCCTACTCCAATTAACACTAAAAGCTAAGGATTTCCAGTACTGCAAAAATATAGGGTGAATTTGAAATTCAATAAACTAGTGCTGCAATAATATATACAGAAGATGGTGGATTCACCATTCAATTAAGTTTAAAAATTCAAATTAATAGTTACCACAAAATTGAAAAAACGGAGAAAATCACCTCGTTCAATAACAATACTTATCTCTTATGAGTACAGCTAGCAGAGACCTAGGATATTCATTTTTATTCTTTTCCTTTTGACAGCCTACTTGGCGATTGCTATAAATATAGTTGCTGAGGCAACTATCTACATTCATATAGGTATATTGACTGAAACTATTTTCTATCTAAACACCTCTCACCCAAGGAAAGAGATAAGTCGAAAATGATGCTGTTCTCAACATTCTGACAGACAGCAGCGGGATAGTTTGTGAAGAGAGGAAGGAGTGTTTGTGTGTGCGCATGTATTTCTGTGTGTTTAAGAAAGAGAGAGAGAGAGAGAGAGAAAGGAGCGGGGAAGAGAAACGGAATGCAATATTAAAGCAAGGGGGAGAATGTGTGTGTGTTTAATATAAAATAAGATAGAGAGTCCTCACTTTCAGAGAGAGAAGGTTATCCCCTGCCCTCTTAGAACCCAACGTCTACCTCTGGCACAGAAAAAAAGATGAACTTGCACGCCCAGACAGCCCCAAGGGAGCCGTGAGAGAATTTCGCGCGGTCGGATGATCCCGGCTATTTTATCAAGAATTGTTGGGGCAGTCGAACCCAAGGATTCGCCTCAAGAATGTTGCACAGCCGCGTGATCCGTGTTTGGTTTCCTTTCTCCCCGCGTCGCATCGCCGGATCGGCGCTAGACCTACCGCGTCGAGGACATTCGCGCGAGCCTGTGATGTTTGCCTAGAATATCTCCTCTATCCTAGCGCGCCCAGTCAAATGAGATCACTGTCCCCCATTTGGGAGCCCTTTGACGACCTGCTTCCACCGAAGCAGTAAAAATAATTCGGGAAAAAAGTCTGAGAAATTAGTTCATTACAGCCCCGTCTTCGTTAGCAGCCACGTACAGTTTCATACGCCCTGCCCCGCATCTCAATGGCTTTCAGCTACGAACACGACGCGTCACCTCTCTACCTGGCCTCGCTCGTACCTATAGCCAGAGATCCCGCCCGACAGACGAAAGACACGAACAGGCATCTATCACTCGGGTATCGACTTCGTTCCCGTCTGGAGTACTCACTCCTTTATTTCTCAGCGAGGTTAAAGAAGAAGGAATTTTGCAAGTTGACCTTTGCAGTGCCCCGCTTCCTCGTCGCCTGTAAGTACTCTAGTTAATTAGTCTTTAGGTGAGTTTCCCTGATATTTTTACTCTCCCACTTTCCTTAGAAGCAATCACAGTACATCCTCTCTCGGACTCTCGTCCCCGCAGAGTCAATTGCATCCCCTCCCCGTTTGGTACCCCGGGTCCTATCTTATTTATTGTGATTTATTTACTTTTGCTAATAATATTTTCTTTGTATATAGTAAAATTATTTTTCTAAAATCAGTTTCTCTAAACTTAGAACCTCTAAGAATTGATTATTTTGGCCAAACGCACTCGAATTTGATTATTTAACCCTCTCAATGAGATTTATATCCCAATATCTAGCGTGCTCTCTTCCCGCGTCGACGGAAAGTCAATCCTCGTTTAGTATCAGCGTTCGACTCTACGACAAGCAGTATATAATTTTGGCGTCAGGTGTGGGGTCACCCTACGACAATCACATTTAAAAAATATTCCTTAATCTGAAACAAAACAAAAAATACATTTAAACTTTTGTAATATTCTTGTATTAAGATGGCAGAAAATGCTGTACCCTCTATCATAGGTTTGTAAATAACAGTTATTTTTCCTTTATCAATTCGATGTATTTCTCTTTAAAAATTAATTTACTGTCCTGTTGTCATTTGTGGGTATCACATTCTATTTAAAGACATTAGAAAGATTGGAAGCTGTTTGAGACTTATGACCAAGTTTGTTCAGACAAAGACCAATAAATTACGAAGGTTTTTAACTTGGGTAAGATTTATTTATCTCGTTTCTCTTCCTATATCAATGATTTCTAGCAGGCTTTTCGTAATACACAACTATACGTCAACGTTACAATTCAGGACCGCTTTTTTACTTCTTAAGCAAAGTTTAATGAATCCTTGCTAACCATATACAAAGATGTTATACACATAACGCTTCCGCTACCAAAGTATACCCTCTTTTCCGTGTATGTTGGATTCACATGTAGGTACATACACCTTTTTCATGTACATACGACACCTTTCAAACAAAATAAATGTTATTTTGTAGCTAGAATGCACATTCCTAATTTTTAGCCCTTTGACTAGAAATGCTTAGGAAAGAACCAACCTATCCGCTTAATTATTTTTACTTATAAGTGTTTATTAGCAGGCCAACGAGCGATGTGTGCCACCTCTCTCTTCAGCGACCCATGGGGCCACACAATCAGATTTAGGATCTTTGCAACTAGACGCATGATAGAGGCTGCTGTGTCAAATTAGTCCTTGATCAACATCTTTTGCAACGTGCGATCTTCTCTCACTGTTTTTCAAAGGAAAGTGACAGACTTTTTGAAAATGGAGTAACGGAAGATTGTATTTAATAGTTTTTTGCTTCGGAGACTAAAATCGGAATTTTTTCATAAATAGAGAGACAGTCCATTAATCAAAATTTCTTCGCTGATGAAATTCGAACTTGCCTCCCTCTGTCTGCGTAAAAGCACGGAGCAGCGTTCAGTCCCATTTTCTCGTGTTCTGTTGCTCAGAATAGTCATTCAAAACATTGCATTTCGCCATTTTATTTAACTCGTCCCTTGAGAAATGATTGACATTTCTACGTTTTGTGTTTTATTTTTTTCAGTTGTGGTTCATCTTGAGAAGTTATTTATAAATAGTTATGGATATAACTTGTGGCAGAGGTGACCTTGTAACAGAACTTTTTGCTTAACTTGCAGTAAATTTCAGTGATCCAAATTTCCATAAGAAGAAATTTCACTCTGCTGCTACCGCTCATATGTAATTACTCCGTAGAAAAATAATTTCCTCTTTTGCCTACGTAAAAGCGCGGAGCAGTGTTTTATGTCGTTTTCTTGCATTCTGTCGCTTAGAATAATCAACTAAACATTGTTTTGTCATTTTCATTTAAACGTCCGCTTTACAGGTGATTTTATTGTTCAATGCAGTTTATTTTTGCATTTGAGCTTATGCGCGAGAGATTATTGTGAATCTTTCACTAGAAAAAGCTTTTCGCAATGTTGGAAAAACATTAATTGTGCCTTCAGCTTTCAATTTGATTTATTACCTTAAATTTAACCCTAACGGTCTTGAATTGAAAAGTAGAATATATTTCAGGGTTATGGTATGATTACCTAAGGTGTTGTTTCCTCGAGATCGATGTTGTTTCTGATATGTATTATTGCTATTTCCTGACAGCTGAAACATTATTTCATACATATTTGGAGGAAAGCACTGAGCTCACCACAAATTTCTTACAAGGATCCTAACGGGTATATTCATGTTGCTCAAGTTATTTAATTATATTTTGTGTTATTTTGATGTTTTTATTTTATTTTATTTTATTAGGTAATCAAGCTAGGTTTAAATACAGTGGTTGGATAAGATAGGGCATATTATATTTCCATTTTGCCCACTAGGTGCGAGAGAAAAGTACGTCTTTTGAAACAGACTAATGCTATTTTTCTCCTAACATTAATTCAGCTGATGTATTAAAAGAAGCAATTTACATTTATTATAGGTAAATTTTTTATTATAATTAGTGCTATTTTTCTTTAGAATAATAAATTTACTTTTAAATTAGACTGATTCCTGAAGCTTTCCACTTCCTATCCACCTTCTTTACTTCACCTAAAATGTCTTTCGAAAGAGCATATTGAGCAAAGTTTACTTGTTTAATTTGAATTCATTTAATTGGATCCTTCTCATTTAAGAAGCCTTAAGTTGTTTAGAAATATTGTTTAGAGGCGACGTATTATATTAATTAACCATACTTCCTAAATACAATTTCTACTTTGATGGCCTACTGATTGGTTTAATATATCATTCATATCGCCTATTTCATGTCATTAATTTTTCCCCGCATGAGGAAATTTGTTCACATTAAGACTCAAGCATTAATTAACCTCATGTATGTCACTGTTGTTTTGAGTCTGTTTGCCCCTCCACACAACTTTAATAGGTAGTTATTTTTAATTTAATAAATAGGTATTCTAATTTAATATTCTTTTCTCTCAGTCGAATTATTTAAATACGGTATGACCAATTTTATATTACAGGATAGACTTCTGGATCTGCTATCTTTCGCTGTGTGAGCATCACATTTACCTTTTTCGACCAGACTAAAACCTACTCTTTGGCTTATTATAGTCGACAGTGAATTTAAATGGTCCTTGGGTTTGTGGATCTGCGACAAAAACGTTTATTGTGAATGAGCTCCTGGTCTATAAGAGATTTTAAATAGGTGTTACCTGGTTCACCAATCACAAACTAGGGTTCGACACTGTAAAGTACTGATTACACAGTTCTTAGCTGTATTTAAGCAGGTTTCCCTCTGTACCCTGGCGCTCACTAGGAATTTTCTACATCTAAATTGTTTTATTAAAGAGGCATATTGGATTTTTATTTGTTGGGGGAAAGATCCCTGAAGAAGATAGTAAGATTTTATAAATGGTAACAAATAAAGTTCGTGAAATTTTCGTTTCTCCTTTGATGGTTACAAACTGCATGACATTTTTTGGTTATCTGATAATTATAGTCATCATATTTTTTGGTTGCAGCGCGCATATGTAAAATACTTGTTAGATTTCTTTGCAGATAATTATCTAAATCTTTGACCAGCATGAAGTTATCAATAAGTTATCTTGATTTTAAGAGGCAATTTGATAGTGTTCTGCATTGGACATTTCTGATAACAGCAAAATGCATTATAGAGGAGAAGATATAGCTCAGAGCATCGAAAGGTGGCATAGGCTGAAAAATGGGAGACGAATTTCAATATCTATAAATACAAGCTAATGCAGTTAGCAGACTAATATCTGCGTGAATTGTACAGCAAAGATGGTCATAATCTAAACCAGATTAAGTGTGTATTAATTTATAGCGACCTAAACTTTCAAAATAATGTAACATTGCAGTACAAAAAATGAACATACTAAAGGATTACAAATCAAGGTCACTATAAATTCTCGCAGTAAAATTAGCAGTAACTTATTCGAATTTTTAAAAGTTAAATGCTATTGTCTGTGTTAGCTGTACGTAATGTAAAATTCGTCTTTTCTTGAGAGTTTTCAGCGTGAAGAGTGATTAGGGGAGTTTTTTCGTGCTTAGCTTTTATCTGTTAAAGACACACGAAGGTTTAATGTTTACATTTTAACAAAGTTTTTTCTCGATTTTATAAAGTAATAACATTCGATATTCAATAGAAAACTTGTCTATAACCTTTCCATTCTTAGTTGCTGGTCTTACCCATGTGCGATTGTTCACTCATATAATGAATTAATGAATTCTATACAACATCGAAATCACGACCTTCAATAAATATCTAGAATGTGTTCTGTTATGTTTACTCTTAAAATGCTCTTAGCCAAACAAACCTTACTTTCCCCTTTTTAGCATATGATTCCAAGAGTCATAGACAATGGGGTGTTGGTGAAATATAAAGTTATAATGTTATATTATATGCTTAATAAATGGGAAGTGTCACAAATATTATTGATAGTGACAGTTTGTCTCATGAAGAAACTAATCGAACTGCTCTAAGTAGTAATTATTCTTCATAATAGAGTAATTTCAATGCGAATTCTATCCTGAATTAAATTGGATTACATGAACTTCGCTAATAGCTGACCTGAAAATCTCAACCTTCTAAGGTAAATATAATCACATTATAATATAGAGATGTAACACTCAATTTTAAATAATTACGAATACTTTGTAATTATTTGAACAAAATCAGAGAGTAAGATCGTCCTAATGTTACCAGTACACTCTACATATCTGCATAAATCGGACACGAGTTGCTCAGTATGTTCTTCTTCATGTGTTTTAGCCTCTTCCTTTTAACAAAACTGAATAACTAATGTTATGCACATTATTCCTGAATTAACTATAATATTATTTTTTAAACACTCATTTCTTTTATGTTTATCATGCTTAATATATTTTAAAAGGGTATGTATTTTTTATTTTTTATAATATTTTATTTGTTTTCTAATTTTATTTTCCTTCCCTTTCAGAACACTATTAATAATGAATACAACAGACAGGGTTTGCTGCATTCACAAGAAGGGTCTCGTCTGAGAAACGGATGAACTTTGGGGTAAACTTCCAGTATTGAGATGACGTATGGTACCTATTTTTTTAGATAATTATTGGGGTTCCTAAATCTGGAGTGGGAATAACTTTAAAATTAGGAGTCAGAGAATAATATTACGGAAATTTCTGATAAATGAAGCTGGACTAAAAAAGGATAAGTTTGCTTTCACCTAAAATCTTTTAATGCGTTGCTATTTCATTGCAGGTTTTATAATACAAAAGTATTTGACTCGCAAAAACTATAAGTTGGTATTTGAGTTATTTAACTAGGTAGCCACTATAAAAGATCGGTTTATAGCTAACTAACAAAAGATATAACGTTATGATAGTACTGAAGATTTTCTCATACAAAATTACTCATATAGAAACTTTTTCCTAGTATACCGCTGAATGCACTTCGTTCAATATGCTCAATAATTTAATTAATAAATATTACTCTTAAATACAAACTGATATTTAATTTATTTTATATCGCCTTTTTCCTCCAATCTGATTTTTACTCCCAACTTCTTCTGGTGAATAATTCTCTAGTACTCTAATTAATTTGAAAAAATAGGATGAGGAGACTTAAATCTTCCTTCTTTGTATTGATTAAAGTGAATTTTTATAATTTTTCAACAATTTTACCAAATATTCTCCAAACCTTTTATGGTATAAGCCAGCAACCCTTCTTTCAATGTGTTATCTTCATCTGAAGGAAACTTACTGAAAATCCTAAACGTCTTTTTTGTTTCCTTATAAATTAGGAGTTCATAAAACAAACATTTTTGCAGTTATTTATGTCTTAGGATCTTTATTATTATATTGAACTTATTACTATTTATTTCATTGTGCTATTTCTCAAAATTGACATGACTCATAAAACTGTAGGATGGGGGAAGTTGAATTTTAATTACTACTTATAGTTTTGTTCTCATTGAGGAAGTCCATCGATAAATATATCACAATAGGGAGAAATAGTGTTGTCTGAATATGGGTAAGTTACAGTAATTATTTGAATTTCTTGTAAAATATTTCCGAACCATAAAGGTTATACCCCCCAAATAACGAGAAATATGTCAAGAGTTTTTTATATGATCATTTACGAAATGGGATGAACAGAATTTAATACGCCATCTTACATTGATTCACGAAGAATCGATGAAGATATAAGCTGTGAACGCAAATTGAGAGACCCAAGAGTGAATTTAATAATTTGACGGAGACTTCGTTGACTAAGAAAAGGGAAAGAGCATAATAAAGAAAGAACAAAGGCACATAAGTGTTTTGCACATAAGTCAAGCGATTAATGAATTAACACGACACCGCAGAGAAAGGTAAGTCTTGATTTGGATTGGCTGTGAATAGCAATATCCTGATAGAGTGTTGAGAAGTGCACTCAATGGAATTGACTTTAGATTTGTAACTTTAACAAGTGAAAGCCTGGGAATTAATTATTAGTAAAATTTTAAAAAAGAGGAAAAGCAAGCAATATATTATGAATTAGAGAATTGTGACCTCAGAAGTAACAAATGTAAAGAAAATATATGCAAAATGAATACGTATAATATATTGATAAACGTTTGTTACATAAAATGCAAGGGCATAGTTTAATACATATAAAAGAACATGAAAAAGGATTAATAGGCTTGGTTCTTTGTCCAATCCTTATACGTATTTATCATATTTTACTTTGCATTCTTATGTTTCTTCCATGCCAGCGCCATTCGTTTGCCATTTTGTCTCTTGTACCTCGTGTTTTGCCACCATTACAGATCCTGTATCCGTGGATGACCGTCTTAATGTCTCTCGTATAACTTTTTTTAAATTAAGCCAAACAAAACTAGAATAATACAGGTAGACGAATTAAATGTAGGTAGTTTACTGCAAATATGTTTACCCTATTTCCTTATCTGAGAGGCTTCAAGGTTCTAATGTCCCACACTGAGAAAAATCTACATAGGCATTACATTCAATTGGCAACTTGGCGCAAGGCTTATGTATGCAATGGTTGAAAGTCTTTTATCTGCTTCTTCCATAATATTTCTTAAACATAATGATAGCTTTAATAATGGAATCCAAAGTAAGGTTATCTTCCTCTTTGCCTATTGCAACTCAATTCACGTGGGATTCTAAGCATCCACTTTTAGACTTGATTAAAATGGAAAACCTTTTGTCATCCATTTTCTTTGTTGACAAGAAAGCTCCTTTCGTGCAATCCACCTCTTCCGTGAACTGCACAGGCTTCATCAGCTGTATCAATTTACTCTTTGTCCCTCATAAAATGCACAAACTACAAATGAGTTTTGCTAATTTAATCTTTGTACCACTTGAACTGCAAAAGGTACTCATAGGTTTTTCAAATTAAATCTTTGTTCACTCTCGACTGCACATGCTACTTATCGGCTTTGTTAATTTAATTTGTTCCTAGAGAGCTGCGAAAGGCTGCTCATCGTCGCCCTTGATTTAGTCCTTCTACCTCTTTAACTGCTAGGTACTGTTTGTACCAAGTGAATTGCAGAGGCTATTTATCGGCCTTGTCAATTTACTCTTTCTAGAGCGTGAACTGCGGTGGCTACTCATCGGATTACCAATTTACACTTTTATCCTAGTAAACTGCAAGGCTACTCATCGGTTTGGACATTTTACTCTCTTTAGCTAATAGTAGTCTGTACTAAATGGGCAATTTTCTTCTGGTTCATGTTTAAAAAGGTTTTTCGATTTCATAAACAATTTACACCCTAATATTACCTTTACTCAAGAACATGAGACTAATAATATGTTGCCATTTCTATATGTTAATGTCTCTCGTACCCCTTCCGGTATTCAAACGTGTGTTTTTAGAAAACCAACTTTCACAGGGCAGGGTTTAAATTTCTTTAGTTTCTGTAATTTAACATACAAAATTGGCCCCATTAAAACACTCCTTTTCACAGGTTTTAATTTCTCTTCCACTTATTTTAGTATGCATTTCGAATTCATTTTTTTAAAAGAATACTTTGTAAAAAATGATTACCCCTTATCTGAAGATTAAAGCTGTATTAGGAAGTTCCTCTTCAGGATTTATAACCCCTCCACTTATTTTAATGTACCAAAGGAAATCAGGTATGTCTTGTTACCAGATATCAGCCCTTTTAATGACCTTCTCCGAAAACGTTTAATTTCCATTCTTAGGAAATTTTATTAACAAATTAATTTTAAACTTATATTCATTAATAACAAAAGTATTGGCAATTTCTTTAAAGTGAAGGACAGTATTCTCACGCCGTTTTGTTCGGGCATTGTATATCAATTCATTTGCCCTAGCTGTAAGTTGGCGACCTATATAGGAAGCACAGTACGTACTCTTCAGTCGCATTTTTGTTCTCACATGGGAATTAGTTATAGATCCGGTTAAAACATTAAGTAACAAAGAGTTTTCATCCATCAGGAAACATGCTATTGATTGTAAAACAGACGTATCCTTAAATGATTTTTCTTTCTTAAAATCTGCTAAATCTATTTCATCTCTCCGCATTAAAGAATCACTCTGTATTAAATACAACCCCTCAAATTTAAATGATGACACGTCATCCCATTCTCTGTTTATAACTTAACCAAACTGTATTCATTCTTTGAATTCCTTCCTGTTTTCACTCGTCATTGTGATCCGACCATGTAAGGTAATGTTTCAGTGTCTATATTTTCGTTACCTTTTGTTTGTATTCAATTCTCTATTTTTCCATTTTAATTGTTTAATTTTGTAATATTACGTTTACTTTGTTTGTCCTTAATTGATAGTATCTCTTTACAAATATTTTGCTGTTCTTTACCTCACTATTTTGTTTGTTCATTAACGTAACGTTCATTTTATATTGTAACGTTGTTTTTGTAGCTTTGTCTGATCTGTGATTTTTATCTTTGAACTTGTGCTGTTATTTATGTTTTAAGGCTATTATTACTCATTTCAGAATTTGTTTTTAGCTCCTGAAGATGGGTTTTGTAATAACCCAAAACGTTGGAATTTAAGATGGGACCGGCCTTCTTCGTTTTGTCCTTCTTACTGAATATAAGACTCAAGCTTTATAGAAGAAATCTAGCTGAATATATATATATATATATATATATATATATATATATATATATATATATATATATATATATATATATATATATATATATCTATATCTATATATATATATATATATATATATATATATATATATCTATATCTATTTCTATATATATATATATATATATATATATATATATATAATAAATTGGAAACAAAGTTCTAGATAAACTTTTAATCACAATGATTTACAACAAAACAAAGCAAAAAAAGAAATATTCCAGCACCTGCTTCCAAACACGGGATCGATTATAGATGCCTTTGTTGTAAAGTTCAACGCGTTAGCTATCAAAGAATGCTCCAACTGCAGTTTTTATTTTGCCATCATTTGAGAATCTTTTCCCATTTATGATGTTCCGCAGTCCCCGGAATAGTTGGCACTCTTTTGGCGCAGATCTGGCGAGTAGGATGGGTTAGGTAGAACTTTCCACTCCGGCAGGTTCCAGCATTTTACAATGTTTTGATTTGCAACGAGTTGGGCATTATTATGAAGAAACATACATCAGTCCATTCCTTTTCGTTTCTAGGCACTTCAATTCTGACACTTGTTGCCTATAATTGAGCGTCGATAGACTGATTGAGTTCAATAAATAGAGTAAATAAATACGTTCACCATATACAGTTCAGGCCAAAATGATAAGAACGGTTGTATTTCTATTCTAAATTCATCCAATACTTTTGATAGAGAAAATTCAAAGGTTCTCAAAATTGAATTAGGATACAGAGGTATAAAATGCCTATGGGTTTAGATTATACATATATGGAGAAATAAAAGGAAAGTTATCAGCAGAAAATAAATTCTCTAGGGAAAATAAAATTTTAAAATAATAAAAATGACAACACAAACAAATGTCGATTAAAATATAACAATAAAATTATCAGCAAAAAGCTTTTCTACTGGTTATAACTAAGTAGTAATTAGTGCTGAGGCCTTTATTTTAAATGATGTTTTGAAACATCCACAGGAGCGAAACAACTGTTAAGACTCTTGCGCAGGAATTTTGCTCCATTCATCTTGAACTATTTTGGATTCCTCGCTTTAGCTTTAGAGCTCTTTTCAAGTACCTTGCTAATATTTTCAATGGGATCCAATTCCCAAGTCCGAGTAGGCTAGTTCAGAACTGCGATGTGATAGGCGCCCAAAAAGTTGGTCACCGAGTTGGCCCTTGGCCGTGTGGCAATGGGCGTTGTCCTGCATGAATATTGCAAGTGGGGCTTTGGAGGCTCGTAGCTGGGGAAAAGCATGTTGTCGTTGCAAATTCTTTTACACTTGTGCATTCATTATTCCACATATGTGCACAAGTAGTTAAATGATAACCAATCAATACCTCCTACTAAATGCTATAGAAGATATTGACATATAAATACGGGCGTTCTAATCTTCGTGGTTTGTGGACAATTAGGCATTCGACTATATCGCAAGGTTAAGTTAGGTTAAGGTTAGGCTATGGCGCTTAAGCTTAGTAGTGTGTGTACAGCCAATATATTATGTTATATTAGGTTAAGTTTTGGAGCAAGAGACTGGCCCAAATTTCACGCATATTGTATTTTCAATTTTTTGGCTTTGCTGGCATTTTCAGCTCTTTGACAAAAATTCTAAGTAGCTATCAGCCTTCTGCACCATGTCTGGATAAAATAAACGAATGTGTCAAAAATTAATTATAATTCTTCTAACTAACTTCTTTTTTCAATCCAACAGTGAAATTTCACTCGCGTTTATTACATCGGCCACGGCAAAAGGAATATGTTAATAAAAGTCCAATAATATGTCTATTTTGCAAAATCGTTGTCCTAATCTACAGGGTGGGCCGTGAGTTTCCATACATAGAAAAAATAAAATTTTAATATGGACAACCATTTTTATTTATATAATATGCTTTACATGGTTGTCAATGTTTTGAAAACACATTTTAATACGTGTTTTCCAATTTGATGAACACGCATTAGCACATTTGAAGTTATGCTTGTAATGGCGTTGGTGATACGTTCTTTTAGATGATTTATGTCTCGTATCTTCACCTGATACACCATAGCCTCCAAGTGCCCACAGAGATAGATATCAAGGGAGAGGGGATCTGGGGATCTGGGAAGCAACTGCACAGGACCAAGCCGAACAATCCAAGCATCCGGAAACTGCTGATCCAAATACTGACGCACGTGAAGACCATAATGAGGTGGAGCTCCATATTGCTTAAATTAAACTGGTAAGTTACCTTCCTTGTTTAGCTGAGATGGTAAAATTTCTTCTTGCATAAAGTTAAGATACCTTTCGGCATTCAGATTTCCACTGACAAATTTGGTCCAATAAATCTTTCACCCCTTATCCAGTCCCACACCATCACTTTACCTTACATCTTTGTCCGTGTCAGCTAGTTAGGGTTAGCATTACTCCAATAACGTAGGTTTTGCCTATTAACCTCTCCATTGAAGTGAAGATTTGCTTGATCAGTAAACAAGATCTTACTTGAAAAGTTTGCATGCTCGAAACTTTGGTTAATACCCATTCACAGAATTCCATCCATCTATCCGGGTTGTCTTTACTCAAATGCTGTGCCATATGCAATTTGTATGGATGTTATTTGTTGCTTTCAAAATGCGCCTGATACTCGATCTTCTGATACTACTTTCTGCAGACAACCGTCGTGTACTTTTTCTGGGAATCCATGTAAGCGCTGTAAGTATCGTAGCTGTCGTGCGTTCATCAGTGGCTCCTACGTCTTGGAAACTCAGCGGTTGATCTGCAACATTTCCATTTTTCTGTGATGTTCGTTTTATGTTTTCTATTAAAGTTCATTACAACCATGTGGCTGCTTCTCGACCCAGCCATCAGCATATTTCCAATTCGTTGCTCTTTCGTCAAACGCATATTCTAGTGTATGTGAAATATAAAAAATATATATGTAACTTTCCTATTTATGAAAACTTACGGTCCACCCTGTACTTAACCTGACCTTAGTCTAACTTTAACCTCGGGATAGCCTAGAACGTCTAATTTGCTACCAGGCCTGCTCCGAAAGAGACCTCGATAGTTATTTAGGCTTTATAAAGGTCTTTCAAAATATTTCTATTGACATTGCCTGGTTTTGACACTTTTTGGGGCCTGTCTTTGTACTTGGGCACTTTCAGATGAATGTCTTTGTTTTGTTTGTTAAGACACTTACCAGTCACCGATGAATTATTTAAGCACAAAAAGTCACTTTACAACGAGAGAGGAACCAGCCTTGTGTCTATACATAACTGACAATATTACAGAGAGACCCCATTTTAAGTTTTATATATAGGTACTATATTACTAGCATATTGTGGCAAGGATATGCTATTATTCTAATTTGTTCCAATTTCTTTAAAAGTGAAAGCTAGAATACACCTCGAGAAAAATAAAATAGCATTTATGATCCTGCAAGTTGAAAGGCAAAGAGCTATCATCCGAAAGATTTTCATAT
The DNA here is from genome assembly GCA_963969495.1 of Ceratothoa steindachneri. Taxonomy (NCBI): domain Eukaryota; kingdom Metazoa; phylum Arthropoda; class Malacostraca; order Isopoda; family Cymothoidae; genus Ceratothoa; species Ceratothoa steindachneri. The sequence goes on along the minus strand of OZ018322.1, from coordinate 79,495,875 downwards.
CTATTCATAGTGTTCCGTTTGTCTTTAAGTGATTTTACGAAACTGGAGCAACGTAAGACCATTAAGGAAGTGGCCGCACTAGAAAACCATCTAAAGGGTCTTTCAACAAGGTCACTCGAGCTTTGTCAAGCGATAGTGGCCATGTCGTTAAAGCAACATCTGGCAACCTCAGTGTAAACTATTCAGTAGTAGTCGGCAAGTTAGAATGAAAGGTTATAACGTTGAATAGCGTGTGCTAATCATCAAATATTATTATCAAAATCAGTGCTCCGTTCGACAAACGTTCCGCGCATTACGTGATTTCTATCCTCGCCACAATCGTCCTGCCGAGTCTACTGTTCAACGCTTGGTGGCCAAATTCAAGTCAAAAGGGTCGTTCGACAATCAGCCAACCTCAGTTCGTCGCCGAAATGAAAGGTCTGCGGAAAAAAATGCGCCGTAAATGAGAGTGTACGGGAAAATCCGAGGCAGTCAAATTCTCGTCGTCAACAAGAACTTGGCCTTTCTGCGACTTTAGTTTGGCGAATTATGCGTAGGGACTTGGGTTTTCACCCGTACAAAATCCAACTTAACCAGGAACTTAAGGTAAATGACCATAAACAAGGCCGTATGTTCGCTGATTGAGCTCTAGAGCAGTTGGAAGTTGCCCTAAATTTCCCCCCCAAAAAAATCTTCAGCGAAGAGGCCGAATTTTGGATGAATGAATTTGTGAACAAGCAAAATTGTCGGATTTGGGACGAAAACAACCCACATGAGATACACAAGCACCAATTGCATCCCAACAAAGTCACTGTTTGGTGCGGATTTTCGTCTAACGGAATCATCGTCCGTATTTTTTCGGGAGAACGAAGATGGGATTGCCATCACCGTAAACGGCGAGACCTACAGATTGTTGATAAGCAACTTCTCGTGGCCTCAACTGGATTATATGCCTGATATGGATACTGACGACATGTGGTTCCAACAAGACGGCGCTACGTGCCCACTGCGCACGCCACGATAGACATTTTGCACCAGCGATTTCAGGGCAGGTTCATCTCCCGCGGCGGCGAAGTCAACTGGCTACCTAAATCATGAGATTTAATGCCATTAGACTACTTTTGGGGGGCTACCTTAAATCGCAGGGCAGGGCGAATAATCCGCAAACAGTTGATGTCCTTACAGTCTACATAACGAACACCATCCAGCAAATTCAGCCAGATTTATGCGACAAAGTGATAAAAAATTGCGCCTCCCGAATACGTTCCACGGAGCGAAGCCGTGGGAGACATTTGAACGCTGTCATTTTCCACATTTAATGCCATAAAATGTACTTTCAAATTCAAAATAAATTGAAAGCATATATCACACAACTTGTTTAACATACATTTAAAAATCGAGCGACCTTATTGAAAGACCCTTTACAACAGATGAAGAGTATCTGAAAGTCGTTTCTTTAACAAATAAAAAAGGTCTGGCAAAGACCTGACACAAGACGTGAGAGATCGATTTGGCCCTTAAGTTGATCCATTTACCCCTCGCCGAAAACTCATCAAAATGGTCTCAATAGAGAGATGGCGGCCAAGAAGCCATTCTTCATGAGGAAGAACAGGGCAAAACAGCCGAGGTAGGCTGGAACTAAGTGGCAACACGTCTTATGGAGTGTTGAATCAATATTTGAAGCATTTGGTTCGAATAGTAGTCAATAATTGGGGAGTATAATAGGAAATAGGTAAAACAGTGAATAGCTATATATAGCTGTAAATCGCATTGTAATGATTGCCAACACACTGTAAATGCAGCTAAAGCATACATAAGTAGAAAGCACATACAAAACACTATCAGTTAAGGTCATGGATTTTCATCCCCAGCGCCCGTACCTCAACATTATTGAAGCATTGGGTAATCGTGTTGAGATAGAAAGGAAATAAAGCCATGTAATCTCCAAAGAAGAGATTTGAAATGTCTTACAAAAACCCGGGAAAACTATTCCTGAAGAATACTTAAAGCAATTACAGGTAAGCTTGCCTAAGAGAGTTCAGGCAGGGTTGAAGTATATCTGTGGTCAAACCAAATATTGACTTAAAGCTCATTAAAATTTTACAATCCCTATTTTTTCCTTAATTAATATATTTACATTTATGTTTGCATATTTTTTAAGGAATCATTCCATCTAGGTTCAGTTTTTTAAAGCATAAGTTTCCATACATAGGAAAATTTATATATTTTTTTTAGGTTTCAGATACCCTAGAATATGGGTTCGACGAAAGAGCAACGAATCGAAATCATACTGATGGTTAGGTCGGGAAACAATCGCATGGTTGCAATGAACTTTAACAGAAAACATGGTACGAACATCACACACGACACTTGCAAAACTTATTAACAAGTTTCAGAAAACTGAAAATGTTGCAGATCAACCGCGAAGTGGTCCAAGACGTACAGCCACCGATGAAGACACAACAGTAGGGTACTTCCAGCGCTTATTGCGAGCCCCATAAAATGTACATGACTGTTCTTTGGAGAAGGTGGTGTCAGTAGCACGAGTATCAGGCGCATTTTGAAAGCAAACAAATAGCATCCATACAAATTGCATATGGCACAGCATTTGAGTGAAGATGACCCGGATAGATGGATGGAATTCTGTGAATGGGTATTAACCAAAGTTAACGAGCATGCAAACTTTTCAAGTAAGATCTTGTTTACTGATCAAGCAAATCTTTATGTCAATAGAGAGGTTAATCAGCAACACATACGTTATTGGAGTAATGCTAACCATAATTGGCTGAGTCCGACGAAGATGCAAGGTGCCCGTAAAGTGATGGTGTGAGCCGGGATATGGGGTGACAGATTTATCTGAACAATTTTTGTCAGTAGAAATCTGAATGCCGAAAGGTATCTTAACTTGTTACAAGAAGAAATTTTTCCGTCCCTACTAAACAAGGAAGGTAACTTCCTAGTTTATTTTAAGCAAGATGGACCTCTATCTCATTATGGTCTTTACGTGCGTCAGTGTTTAGATCAGCAGTTTCCGGATGCTTGGATTGTTTGGCGTGGTCCTGTGGAGTAGCCTCTCAGATCCCCAGATCTATCCCCCCTAGATTTCTATCTTTGGGGGCAGCTGAAGGCCATGGTGTATCAGGTAAAAATACGAGACATAAATCCTCTAAAGGAACGTATCACCAACGCCATTACAAGCATAACTTCAACTGTGCTAATGCGTGAACATTAACAGTAGGAAACACGTATTAAAATGTGTTTTCAAAGTAATGGCAACCATGTAGGGCATATTATATAAATAAAAATTGTTTTCGATCATAAAATTTTTATTTTTCCTATGTATGGAAACTTACGGCCCACCCTGTATAGATATATATATATATATATATATATATATATATATATATATATATATATATATATATATATATATATATATATATATATATATATATATAAATGTTGTTGTAAGTATTGCTGCTAACCAGGCTGATTTTTAATTTCACAGCGAAGGCAAGGGCGTAGAAGATGCTCAAGTACATATAATTATTGCAATTTTGGGAACATCGATTCGGGCAACATGACCATCTTCAGGTTCTAAGATTAAAATTCTAAAAAAAAATTAATTATAAAGTAATTAAAGTTATGAAAAGGAAAAGAATTTGAACTAAAGATTTAAATGGAATAAAAAAGTTGTGATATTTTTCCTATAAAAAATATTAGGGGTATACAACTAAATTGATTAAAAGACACACAAAAAGATATAAACAAAAAAATTGTTAAAAAGTAATTAATAAAAACCGAAAGAAATAACATAACTACTAAAATGAATGAAAAGAGTGATAACCTTTGACTTTGACTTTGTTTAAGTGGGGGTGCATGTGAGGGGAGGATGATAGGGTGTGTGGAGAGATAGAGAAAATAGACAAGTTGAGAAGAGAGAAAGAAGTGTGGTAGAGGTGCCAAGAGATGCCTAGGGTCTGGTGATCAGACTTATCACTTTTAATTATTTTCTTGGATGCGTGTATTCATTCATTTGTTGTATTGGATTTTTGTAATAATTATAAAATTATAATTATTATGGCGTTCAAGCCCTTTGTCTTAGCAACTTTAGTTTTTTGGGGGGGTTTATGTTGTGCATCGCTTATTTTGTATATGTTTTAAATACATTTAAGTGCGTGCTTATTGTTTTGTTTTATTGTGTGTGTGTTTTAATAGTATTTTTGTTTCTTCTTTCTTCTTTGGTTGTTTTCTTCTTTCGAAGTTTTCGTCGTAATCGGGTTTTTTTTTCTTCTTGGTAGGGTAGTCTTTTTCGGTAGTTTGTCGTAGTAATTTTGGAGTTTTCTTGTTCTTATTTTGGTTCTTGATTTCACAGGTATTTTTCATCTCATTTTACGCATAGAACGGTACTTTGTCTCCGCCAGCCACTCGGTTGGCGGAGCTGGGGAATCTGGGGCGACAATCAGCTCTTCTGTTCTGGTTAATCATCTGGGTGATTTCATCACTCAGTTATCGATAAACCAGATCCTGCATTTTCCGGGTCCGTTCTTCAATGACTTTGTTAATGGGAATTATCCCTGCCTCTCTGTGCAGGTCTTCCTGCCGTCTTCTTTCATGCCTGCGTGTACCCGTTATTAGGTACATGCATTTATTTTGCATTACTTGAAGACACCTCTTTTGTGTTTTTGAGACACATCAAGAGGGTGGAGGTGGGGTAAAGCAACGTAGATCTTACAAAAGCATTGTAGATCTTCCTTCTGTTGCTTTCACGTAGATTTCTGAAACTATATAGAGTTCTGACAGCGGACGAGGCTCAAGAAATTCTTTCTTCGACGTGCTTTTTGTACCCGGTAGAGGTGATTTTCATACCGAGTACATTGCATTCGTTGGTGTAGGGGTATCGCGTATCCCCCACACGCACGTCTGCCCTTGAGGTGCGTGTGATGGGGACCACCTTGAATTTCTCTTGATTTGTTCTTATTTTCCACTGAGCCTCGTAGTTGTTAAGGTTCGCGATTTCCATCGCTGTCATGCGAGCTTGCCACGGCGCATTCCTCCATGGAGATACGATTATCTGGCTGAAATCATCGGTGTATTGAATATTGAGGAAATTGGGGTACACAGGGTCTGGGACGTCCGCGGTGTATATCGAGTAAAGGGTGGGGGACAGACACCCCCCCTGCGGGAGGCCCGCAGTGAGCGGAAACTTTGGTCCGTCCGTGCACCCTAGACTGACATACGCCGCTCTCTCCATGACATAGTCACAGAGAGTTCTTTCTGAGTTTTCACTTAGACCCAGCCGTAAGATCTTATACTGCATGCCCCGCTGCCACACCTTATCAAACGCCTTTGACACATCCCGACAAACGATATCCACATAACTCCTGTCCCGTTTGGCTTGGGAAAGCTTTTCCGTTATGACATTAATTGCCATTTCCGTACTTCGCTTCTTTCTAAACCCGAATTGTCTGGGTTGTAGAGGGAGCTTTCTTCCAGGTGAGACACCAGTCTTCCGTTGAGGATCTTCTCAAAGAGTTTCCCGCCAAATTCCAGGAATAAAATTGGGTGGTAGCTCTCTCTTAACGTAGGGTCCTTTCCGTGCTTGGGCAAGAAGATCATTTTTGCCGTCTTGTAAGCATCTGGAAAGTACCCTGTATTCAGACATGCGTTAAAAATTCGTCTCATTCCTTCGATGATGTTGGCTGGTGCCTTTTCGAAGTAAGGCTTCCTAAGCCCCGATTAGCCTGGGGCTTTCTGTCGAAATGAGCGGAGTGCGCCAAGGATCTCTTGTTCGGTGATCTCGGCGTCTCCGTCACGCAGTCTATCCACCTGGTGATGAGGATGCGTTCGATGTATTTCCGTGTTAAGCTCGTCTACGATGTTGTTTTCGAACTCTATATCAAAATCTTCGTTTTCATCTTCCAATATGCTGAAGATTTTTTCCCAATAACGCCGGAATATCACTTCAATGTTATTTTCTGCAGTTTCAATGGATCCATCTTCTTTTTGGATTTCCATTTTCTTCTTTTTTCCAGATGATCCTCTGAGACTTTTGACTTTCTTCCAAAAGTCCTTGGGAGATACATCTTGATCGAGGCTCTCAATCGCATCGTCCCATTGTCTATGTTGTTGTTCGAGGATCAACTGGTTGAGCTCTTCCTTGATCTCTCTACTTCGTTGTAGTGAGTCAAATGTTGCATTTGTTATATTTAACTCGTACATAACTCTCAATCCTCTGTATAGTTCTTTCATATACCCAGTCCACCTATATGAAGAGATGGTTTTATACTGGGTTTTGGGGATGCAAGCCCTATCTGCAATAATTAGATGTTCGTTGAGGTCGTCGAGTGCCTCGTCTCTCTCCTCGAGAATTGCCTCGTTCAGATCTGGTGGGCGATAGGCCTCGAGGAGATCAGCCTACCGTGCCCAGTCGGCTCTCCTGTAGTCTTTTCTGATTGGAGCTGGGACTTGTATAGGGTTCCTATTGATGGTAAGTAGGATCCCTATATGATCACTACATGGTACCTGGACCGGTTCCATGTAGTAATTGGACGGCAGCTGACGATTAGCCAGACAAATGTCTGGTTTTGTGGCACTTCTTCCTCGAGTATAGGTTGGGAAGTCCGGGCCTATTCTATGGACCATGTTTCGGTCCATCATAGTCTCCATGCACCTTTCGATTCCTTTGAAGGTCCAGTACCCAGACTCCCGACATCTGGCATTAAGGTCCCCCATTAATATGGTGTGGGTCCTTCTGCCAAATAGGCCAGAGAGAGAATGAATAGGTAAATATTCTCGTCTCGGTGGCTGGTACCCGGTGGCGATGACCAGCTTTCCTATATCGAGTTCGACCTCTATTGCAAGATAGGATTCTTCCAAGTTTCTTATGGGTTTGTACTTGATCCCTCTTTTGATGGCGATGGCGGCACCGTCGTACCTCTCTTGAGAGTAATTAGTGACTAGCACGTCGTAGTTCCAGATCTTCATTAAAAATATAAATTAATATATCAATTAAAATAAACTAAGAAAACAGTGAGTAAAATGACAAAAAATTTAAAAACTGAATGTATAAACTAAAATAAATACTAATCTGAATCAAAGGGGTAACAATTTAAATAGGATAAGATGGTGGAAGCCAATTAAATGCATGAAATAAAAGAAAAATTCAGGTGTTTAAAAATATTAACTTTACATCCAAAGTACAGCTCCTAAAGTTTCTTCACATGTTTAGTCAATTGTCTCTTCTATTGTCTTAATGTAACTGACCCTCATATATAACAGAAACTTTATGGGGAATTTTTGCATTCTCTAGGCATTTTAGCTTTGTCTTCGGTAAAAAAAAAAAATATGTGAAAGATAATATAAATAGTAACAGAAACAAATTTTCAATAAAGAAGTAAAAATAGGAAGCATTTAAAGTAGGTTACAAAATTATCAAACTTTACCTAAGAGTTTCCACGTATGTGGACCCAGATAACTAAAAAAATATTGAGTATACTTTCATAAATTTTATATATTAGGTTGAAGAATTCCTTACGAATACCCTATTAAATTATATCAAAATCTGCCGAATCCTGTTTGCATTCAATCGCTACAGAACTATCAGTTTATCTGGCATAAGTAAGATGATAATTAACGAGAAACTGGACGGTCGTAGAAAGAGACGGATGTTTTACTCGTGATTTAAGAAAAAAGTACCACTAAGGAAGGTTATTCACATTTCCGTTTTTTTTATTGTTGTATGGTGTTATTATTATATATAAGTTGAAGATAGATTGAGGAGAGGTGCGCGCTCTCCTTAACATATGATGTAGTTAAATTGAGTAAAACTTTAACCGCGTATGTTCGGCAATCTACGCTCATGCGCACCGGTTCGTTAAGTAGAGCGAGGGTCGAGGGAAAAAGGGAGTGATGGGGAAAGAGTTAGAAAAGTGTTTTGAGTACTATTAATGGAAAGACACACACACAGACATAAACTTCATTATTATTATATATATATATATATATATATATATATATATATATATATAAATATATATATATATATATATATATATATATATATATAAATATATATATATATATATATATATATATATATATATATATATATATATATATATATATATATATGTATATATATATATATATATATATATATATATATATATATATATATATATATATATATATATATATATATATATATATATATATATATATATATATATATATATATATATATATATATATATATAGGGTGTCTCCACGCCACCCCACCCACTGGAATTGGACAGTTTTGAGAAGTATTATCTTTATAATCCCTGCAGATAGTGACTTGAAAAATGAATCGTTCATATATAATTACTTATTCTTTGTAAAAATTGACTTAAAGTCATTTAATAAGTCAATTAAACTTATAAAATAATGTGAAAAAATGCTGTTTTTTTTCTAAATTGCAACATTTAAAAAAGTTGAAAACATTTTGTAAGTAAAAAATGGAAAAGCAATTTCCAAATAGAAGTGAAATTTACACGTTGTGATTGACCATAAAGGAGAAAATATTAAAGCATTCCTTAAAATTTTGATTAATTTAAAAGTTTGAACTTTTTCAATATTTATTTTAAAGATAATAGACTCATTAACCGACTCTAAGAGGAATTTTACAATGAAAAACTTTTTTAGATAAAAAATTCATCTTTCATTTTTAATACTTCATTTTTTCTAGCTTCAATGGTGATTGAGATATTCCTTCTCAAAGATGGTCCACTTATTTTCGGGGGGCACCCTATCTCTCTCTCTCTCTCTCTCTTTCTCTCTCTCTCTCTCTCTGTCAATATATATATAAATATATATATATATATATATATATATATATATATATATATATATATATATATATATATATATATATATATATATGAGAAAAACTCACAACATGCACGTGAGTTAAATTATGATTAAACAGCCTAATTTGGGTTCAGGGGGGGTGGTAGTCTAATCCCTCTACTTCTACTATGTAAGCCAACGTATGTCCTGCTTTGTGTTATTCTTTGATAACGTTTTTGTGAATAAAGACGAAAGCGCTTGAAATCGTTTTTTACTTTTCCTTTGTGGGTGTCATATTTCATATATATATATATATATATATATATATATATATATATATATATATATATATACCTGCATATATGGATATATATTTATTGTAATTAAATTAACTAGCTCATGTCTAAATACTTACGTATTACTTTGAGGTTGGTGAGGATCCCACGTGGTGGATGGGAAGAGATCTGGCATTCATAAATACCAGAATCTCTTATCTGGGCAAACTTGATATTAAGAGTCCAGTCCTGTGGATAGAAGAAAATCTCTTTTATTCGACTATTGCATAGAAAAACATTTTGTTGTAATGGCATTTAACTGAATATTTTATTAGAAGAAATTCTTGGACAAAATGATTTCAGGGTGTTTTATTAAAGAATATTATACGACACACAGTAATTAATATGTTCTAAATTCCATCTTTTCAAAGACCTGGGTTTTGATTGGGCGTTCCTTCCAAAGGATAGGTAAAAAATTGGGGATTTTGTAAATAAGAATAGTGTTATGCACATTTAATTATGTAGAAAATTTATTTTAGCATTAGGATTAAAATATAAGACCAAGTTGGATTCCAGAGCAAGCCTGAAAAAAACTAAACAGCGCACCATTGCTTATGAACTAAATCTTTAGCCATGATATTATGGTTAAAATATCTTGAGAAAAGGAAATATTCAATAGATTAAGAGGTCTTTCTAAATTGGTTAAAATCAAATTATATTTATATATGTTTTGAACTGGTTAAATATCTAGTAGACGTGCAACAGATCGACTTCCACTCGATTCGGTTCACTATCCTGTATAACAAAATTCCTTGATAGACGAAACTTTTAATTTTTGGAAAAATTTATACAATTTCTTTTACCTTGTCGAAGAGTATTCATAGAAAACTTCCTTCCACGATTGTCACATTGATATTTCATGATGAAACCAATAGGAATTTAGGAAAGGAAAAGAAAGGGGGCTGAAGACACAGTAGAAAGGAAATAAAAGTAGAGAATAACTAAACAAAACAAAATCAAACTAAAAAAAGCTGGATTTGATGATAATAAATGTTTATGGTTTCAAAATATTAGATAGAGATGTAAAACTTTGAATTTGAAACGTATACACTTGTCTATCTACCCAAGTTCATTTATATATAGATGGTTAGTTTAAATAATGTATTTTTCTGTATGTAGAGTCTTTCTCTGTTTAGCTTTTTGCCTCTCAGACTTTTTAAAATGAAGATAATGCAAGTATCTATCAACTGATATTTCATTTTCTCTCGCTAAAAAGGTAACCTGAATGCTTGTGCGGGACATCAATTTAAAAAGACTAACCTTCCAAACAATTGTGCTCTAAGTCTTCCTCCTCTACATTAATATATTTTACTCGAAATAATTCGATATATTTGAAAAGGTAGAAATTAATTTATAAGAGATTAATATAGATTTCAATTTGGTAGTTTTCCTATTATGCATTTAGGTAAGCTGAGAACAGGATTTGAAAGTAACGAAATCTACATCACATTTATGTTGAAAATAAAATTCTTCAACTAAAAAAAATTCCTCGGAATAATGAAAGTCCAATTCATTTAATTTAAACTCAAGCATGCTCAACCCATCTAAAATCCCTCACTCTATCTAGGAAAATAATTGTTGGTTTACTTAAAATTAAGGGTCAGCGCACATCAAATCCACAAAAATTACATTTCTTTTCCATCTACTTATGCCATGTAGTAGGTTTAAGGCATACCCCTCAAAACTACTTGTTAATGCACACCTATCAAAGAGAACATCATCATTCCTTTCACCTGCTCACTTCACACTTTTCTTTGAATAATCACTATCTGTTTTTTCAATCAAATGCTTCACAAACAGTCAAATCCCTCTAGATGTAGTATTATCACAAATCTTTTCTCATCCATTTTCCCTAGATTCCAGAGCTGCATCAGATTACTTTTCTAAAAAGAAATACGATCACATCTGAATATAAATTTCTTGCACAATTCACTCTCAAACATTTCGAATTCACTCAACCTTTGATCGTCCTCGCAATTCTTTTACCAAACATAGTAGTTATTTTCCGTAACCTTGTTTAGGAAGATTATGATTCAATAATTGCAATTTAGCTTTAAAAATAACAAAGAAAGAAAAAAAAATATATATATATATATATATATATATATATATATATATATATATATATATATATATATATATATATATATATATATATATATATATATGTATATATATATTATCAAGTTTTCCGGGTAATAACAACCACCACAGAGCTTTCGCCATATTTAATTTCTGCCTTTTAGAAACGTTGTATTGAAAACCCTACAGTACAAGAGACAGGGACATTGGAAGAACCCAATGATCAAAGAGCCCAACAGATGGCACAACGAAGTCGTTTAATTGCCGGCGAGATGCTCTAGCGTTAAGCTACCAGGTTCAGTGACTCCATTCTACCAAAGGGTTACCCTATCAAAGCAAATATTTACCTAGGATAGGAACCTCCGAGGAATTTTTATGCCATATTTTCCTACCTGATTACAATTTAAAGGCTTACTATCCATGTCTCTTTCTCTTGCCTTTAAAAAAATTCCGTTTCCTGTCTCATTGCTCATTTACTTCAAATTCCTTTTTCTTATATATATATATATATATATATATATATATATATATATATATATATATAAGCTATGCCTGGGCCTGGCATCGTCCTCTTCAGGGAAGGTATGTTAAAAATATCATACTAACACTCTTCCAATAGCAATGCTTTAATTGATCGTTACATCTTTTACCTCTTGCAATCAAATAAAATTGAAATCATTCCAATCATTTCCATTGAATCTGTGAAGGTTATAATTTTTGTATATACACTCGATCTGCAGTTAGGTTTGGTGTAGATAGTGAGACTTAACTTACCTTCAGGCAGAATAAACATTTTCCTACTACGCGTGGCTAGCTTCATTGTGCTATAGGCTTTAAGATCTCAGAACTGTGTCTTAGGTGTTGGTTTGTATAGATATGTTATGTTTGCAATATTTATTCGAATATATGTAATTGGTGACTGAAGTGTGCGTTATCGAAAGATTGTTTACTTTTATTCGGGGCATTAGTTCTGAAACCTCTTACTATCATAAACCTGGTCAAACGTATTCTTCAAACGAAGGTTTCATCCAAGAATACACGAATATCTTTAGAGGCTTAGGACCTATGAATAAGAATCCATATAGAATCATCTTTTTTCTGCTTTAATGCCAGTTTTATTTACAGTGGGATTGAGGGTCACTCTATCCCAAGTACCCAAGTTCAAGGTTGAAAACAAGAGTGAGGCATAAGTGTGGATTAACCCACCTTTATTAACGCAACCGATTATTGTGCCCCCTTAGTAAAATTCGGAAACTCTAATGGTAGTGTTAAAATAACCACATATATATCTAAATTAATTCAGTCCGTTAAAAAGGATAAGATTAAAATGACTGTTGTTGCCGAAACCTCAGTAGAATGAATTCAAGATGAGGCACCTAAAATCATTCATTTCAAAAATATGAACCTTGCACAAATAAAAGGCGGCTATGGCCTATATGCTACTTACAACGTCCGCACGCCGAAACTTATCAAACAACTGCAAGGTAAGCTGATGGAAGATCCGAGCAAGTGAAAACGTGCTTTGAATGGAAATAGAAGTTATTGAAGTCCACACAATGAAGTTGCTCCTGAACGAAGACTTTGCTACCACAAACACAAGGGAGAACTTATTAGCGTTCATGCCAAGGAGAAGTACCGAGCGAAGGTAAAGAAGTACATGAACAAGCTGGAGCATTCTATTGAGTTTAATGATGATTTTATTCTTCTTAGATGAAAGGAACTTCTGACCCGACCCTTTGCACAACACAGAGAAAAACAGGTGGCTTTCCTATAATCCATGAGACATTCCATGTATCATGAAGATCAAGTTGCCCCAAAGTGTGATGTTCTTTACTTCTCCACTTATGTTGATGGGCGTGGTCTTATTATCAATTCCAACGGCTTATTGAAGCCGTTGCAGATTATGGTTAAAGCTGACTGGAGAAGGGTCTTGATGGAAGGGCATCCCTCTGGAAAGAGTCAGAAGTGGATGTCGGAGAACTAATATGACTTCACCAACCTCACTTTCTGGCCTCGTAGATCCCCGGTTGTAAAAGCTATCAACCTCACTGCATGCTACACTAAAGTCGAGTTGGTGGCAAAGATTAATGAAGTTTTCGAAAATATTTCCAGAAACACAAAGAGAAATTCAGACACCAGGTTCCGGTGCCATCTTGAGGCCTGGTTGGAAGCTGAGGTCGGTTACTTTAAGGAAACTGTTATCTCCCGCCATGATTTATTTGATACATTTTTATTTTTAAAATACATTTGATTTTGTTTGAGATATATTTTTTAGGAAAACCAAAACAATTAGCACAAACGCCCTGTATATCTCCTGCCCCAAGTTAAAAATTGCTAGTGTTCCTGACATATTTCATTCCAAAGGTCTATCTTATAAAATGCTCCAGCATGGAAATATATGTCGAATCCCTAGAGAGATAGTCCAAATAGAGAAAAATTCTTTTATTCACATTGAAATTACAACTTTTATGCCTATGCAAAGTGAAAGAGCCAACAAAAGTTGCGGTATCTCGTTATTCCTTATTATTCCTTAAAATATTTTATGTCAAGTGTCATTTATAGTTAAGTTCGTGTTGTAGGTAGTGTAGAATTGTAATGTACAATCACTGCACACACAAACCAAGAGAGCGAGATAGATAGAAGGAAAAATATACATTTTGCATGGTCGAGGTATCAAAGATGGAATGGTAGGAGCAATTAAATAAGGTCGTTTGGAGATAGTTTGTTAACCAGTGCAATCTGATTCGAACGTCTGGATTGAAATCCGACTACAATTTAAAGCTATTGCACCCGAGTGTGAGATCAGATGGGCAAACAGCGTAATTAAAGTTGTCTGAAATGGGTAACAAAATCGGCGACAAAAGATGTTTTACTTTAATGTAAAATTTGATAAGGTCGTCTTGTAGCTTTAAGCAAACGGAGTCTCTGTGATACCTTCGCAGAGGAGAGACACGCAAATTAAGATACGAAGTGGAGAATTTCAGCCAATCACAGGCTAGACTCAAACCAATCACAGGCTCCGCTGGACCGATAGGTAGCTAAGCACCACCTCAGCGCCCCACGGTAGGCGGAGCTACGCGTCTCCTCAAAAATGCTCCCTGGTATAAATAAGAGAACATTTCATTCAAATAAAAATTATTGACACATTATTGATTGATTCATTTAGTTATTCATTGATCAATTATTAGACTCTTAATTCACTACTCTGCGAATCTCCATTATTCTTGTTCTTGCCATTATAACTCGATTTAGCATATTCCGCTGCGCAAATTAAATCTTTACCCTAAGCGATAATGTATATATTAGGGTTACAAAAAAAATTCTAGGTCGTATAATTTTTTTTAACGGGTTTATCACAGCTTTCAATCGCTGAATCCGAAAAAAATGTCCGTTTACTCCGATCTAGTCAGATTTTTATGATAAGGCGATTTTTTTAAAAATCCAATCATATAACTAACAATGTAGCAAACGGATAGTAAATAATTTAAAATATCTTTTAACAGTGATGTCTAGAGTTTCTGATAGCGTTCTTATTAAGAAAATCTTCGAAAATTGCAGTTAAAATAAAATTTTAGAAAGTCAATGGATTCATGCAATGAAGTTCATTCTCATTTCTTTTCTCCACGGAATGCAATCAATAAAACATTTAATGCACTATGTTTGCATTTTTAAGCCAGTTTGTTCATTTATAAATTGCATTTTCAGTACAAATAGGTACATATATCATTTGTGGGGGAATTCCACGTGAAATTTCTTTTCCAGCACGGAAAGGAAGTCCTTGCGCTGGAGGAGACTCTAGAAGTTGGTTAGGCTTAAATGGTTAAGCCTCCCCACCCCCTTCCACAAGCGGTAGCCTCAAACCACGTCTACCACGGACCACCTTTACGCGGGTTACAATCGCCTTGGCGTGAAGATTCGAGGCCATTCGAGAGTAGCACTGTTCCCCCTACCCATGTAGGGAGAGCCTCGGATATATATATGGCTCGTCTTTCATGTGGGACACACAAAGTTGAGGAGTCTCGCCCGGACCCAAGAAGATGCTAACAACAAATTAAAGTGACCGCTGAAGTATTTGTGTGTTGGAATTAGCTCCAGCAGTGAGGTAATTCCATTTGACGCTCGCTATCAAGCGATTTTTTCAAAGCCACTCATCAACTCCTGTCGAAGCCCTCATCGTTCGCCCCTCGTTTTCGGGTGGCCGAAATACTCTCCCCTGGACCGGACCTTACGGCCTCCCCTCTTTTGGAGAACCGTCATCACGTTAAATTCCGGCTCAGAAGCTCCGAGGGCCCTCTCCCAACGTGCAGAAGACACCCGTGGAGCCTTACCCTGACGTTTCACCCGGAATCCTCCGTAAGCCAACCCTTCTCCTTCTTCAGTAACCCATTTGAATTAATCCTCCTCATTTGAATAGTCTCCTTAGGGAATACATTAATTTTTAACTTCAGAGTCTGATGAATAACTATATCCCCCCCCCCTCCTCCTCGTTTCCCGATGTAATTTTGCCCATTAATTATCTGATGTAATTTTGCCCATTAATTCTCTGGTGTAATTTTGCCCATTAATTCTCTTATTTTGATGTAAATAAAATCATATTTTTGTACATTTCTCTTTAAATACGCTTGAACTTTGCCATTGCCCAAATATTACCTGACCTCGTAAGGTCTCCTAGGGTACCTTCTTTCCTTGTTGTTACTCCTTGTTGTTACACTCTTATCTCGTTGTTCAGTGCATCGAAACTCGTGGCGTTCCGTTCCTTGTTCGTTCGCTTTTAAGTTATTCGTTCCTCCCTTATAGATATAATATGGTATTGATATAATGTAATATCATACAACGACATATATATTTATTAATATACATATTATATAATTTTGGTGTCAAGTGTGTTTGGGGTATTTACGAATCCGTGTCATTTTAATTTCAACATTAGAAGTTCACTTGTTATTCACGTCTATCCCTTTTATTTTAATTTTTGTATTGTACTGGCAGAAGGCAAGTTAAATTTAATTGAAGAGCAGTGGAACGTAATCTATTTAGATTTTGTGATGGACCCCAGGTAATTAATATTTTTAATTATGTTTGAATTTGGGAGACTCTTCTGGATATTAATCCAAAAGAGCTAAGGTTTTTGGTGTCCTAATGCCGGTAGGACCATTTTAATTTTTTTCTTTGCTTAGAAACAACATAGGTAGGTAGCTGTATCATAATTTTTTTGTGTGTGAACAAAGCCTTCACGAATATTCAAGTATTCATTTCACGTGGGTAGTGTCCGAGCTCGTTCGCGTATCAGTGTTCCCTCAGTTAACTGCGTTAAAATGTCATCCTTTGAAAAATTCAAGAGTCAGGGTGAAATGTTAGGTCTTTCGGGCAAAGACCTGTTGAATTACGTACAGGAGGAAGAGAGGAATGAACGGGCAGAGCGAAGGGAGGATGAACTAAGATAAACGGAGATAGAGAACAAACTTAAGATGGAGAGGAAGATGGAGAAGAAAAAAAGGAGATGGAAGAACGTTAAGAAATTAGGCAGCATGAGCTGGAAATGAGCTGATATAATATGGTATTGATATAATGTAATGTCATACCACGACATCATTATTATGGAAAAAGTTATCGCATCATCCATTAAATTGACAAGATTGCCTGAAAAAAGTGGATCAGCAGCATCAAAAAACAATCAAGGGAGAGAAGAGTAGGGTAAAAAGGATGAAAAGATTCGCTAACCAGAATGAATTATTACAGTGTACTCGTTACTGAAAAATGCATTTTGAAGCTTCACGGAGAAAGTTTTAAATAGCATGAGGGAGTAGATTTAAGAAAGTCTAACAAATCCTAGTTTTATATTTCAAAATTATGGTTAACAACCTGATCAAATATGTATATCATGAGTAAAATGAAAAGCTTAGAGTTTATTTTACATTTTGTTACAATAACTTTGAATGTTCCCTCAGTGTTTTCAACAGATTTAAGACAAAACGGAAATGACATCCGTTGCCTCCCATTAGGTCTAGTTGAGTGCTAAGTTGATTTTTACAAAATCTGATCTTATAACTACACTGATTAAATTTTGGGACATTTTCAGTTGATTTTTGTTAATATTTCTCATTCAAAATGCGACTTAAAATAATAAATATTGTTTTTTAACAAAGTTTATTAAGTAAAGTTTAAAAAATTTAATAATTTTCATTGAATAATAGAGAGATAAAGCTAAAGTCATGTATATTGGATATTAGGTCATCATTTTTCCAAATTCAGGTCATTGACTCCCGTTTCCTCAAACTACTAGAATGCACAGCGATAGAAATATCTCTCTTCAGATTTTAACGTCAATCACCTATCATGACTCTATCCCAGCGTCTCTAATACTTTGTCTCCATTTCTTCCATATCCTGATTGGAACACTGCTCGTCGCTCAATGATCGCAAATTCTCGGAAAAAATTTCATATGTGAGAATATCTAATGCATTTTGACGCTCATTTTGCATCCGAGGTTTCGGAAAATAGTCAGAATGTTAATGACAAGTTTTGGGTAGTTTCAGGCCTTCTTTTAGTTCAGAAGGCATTTTACGTTCAGAAAAAAAAGCCTTATACGCTTACGGTTTCACTTTGTTCATTGAGATTTTAATCTATGGATTACTGATGAGCGGAGTTAGGAACGTCAAAAATACCAGCTTTCACCTCTCCATGGTCAATCCTGAAAAATTATGGCATAAGTGGTGTCGTGGTATTGTAAGAGCCGAATGGTGGTCTAGGTACGTAGGTTTGTTACGTACTTGAATAATTCCTTGATTACGTTTACTCTAAGATTAGCACTATATATTTCTAGTGCCAAGAGCAGCAGTGTTTCGAGGATTGAATTAAATCCTTTTAAAAAATATATATCTTTAATTACAACATAAAAAAAGTGAAATCTAAAACGACAAACTATACGAGTTTATGTTAGACTTACTTATTTAAAGCAAATGAATATAAAGTAATGGTTGACCCAAAGATAACTCTACTATTGGACTCTAATTGACAATCAAAAATAATTGGATTTGTTTACTTTAAAAAAAACACACGTGAATCTGACTGGAAAATGACCTTGGCTTTAAATTTTTCTGTAGACGAAAAAATGATTTTGCGGTTAGGTGCGTTGGCATGGTCACAGAAACCCAGCTATTTGACTTGCGCGGAGACGGGCTTGAGGCAAGAGGTGATTTCGGTGAGGGAGACGGATGGCGTTAAACACGTTGTCTTAGTCCGATGATTTGAACAATGGGACCGTAAATGTATGCTCTTTCCATTCTTCGGGTTAATCTTAGAATGGTTCGAACTGACGAACGATGAGCACCCAGTCAATCCTCTGACGAATGGGGAGGGGGTTTGAGGGAGTTCATTTTGGGTATTCCTTAATGGCGAGAACTATCTCTGTTTTTTGTTGAAAACCGGGATAGGGGGTTTCTCTGGAGAGAGATGTAAGAGTAATTCTCAATACACAAAAAACTAATTTTCGGTGTGACCATCAGGAACTGGCTTAGCATGAGCTTGTTCTTAAGTTCTGATCGAATCCCTTGGTGCTAGGCTGTGCCGCCGGACTTTGTCGTTTCGATGACTAACTCGATCTTCTACGTTCTTCTCCAGTTATCCGCCTATATACTTCACTAACCTATTGGGGGTAGGGGAAAGGGGTGAAGGCGTAGGAATTAAGCCTCAATCCTCTAACGACTTTATTCTGAGCGTCTTCCACTTAGCCCTAAAGGCATCTTCTGGCTTTTGGTCACCGCTCCTTTAATTTCGTCTATCACGTGAAATTAGATCCCAACTCTTAGGGGAAATTGTGCCGGTTTAACCAATATTATGGGCGCCCGCCCAGAAATCTGATGATTCGTACTTTTCGTGGTTGGAGAAAGCCTTCTGGTGGTCCGCGAGTCGAGGGGAGAGAGGGGGTAGGTTAAGTAATCTGGTTAAACTGCCAAGTGCCAGGACGTTGCGGTGCCCGATCAGGGCCTCTGTTATTAGAGTGGGATATCGATTTCCCTACAACTATTCCTTCGAAGAGGTTAATGGGGGGGTGAGAGAACTCTAGTGAAAACTTAAACAAACAAATATAAGCAACAAAAGCAAACTGCAAACTTACATGTCTTAGAAAATAATACTGATTCTAACCGTTAGCTGGGACAACCATCCTATTAACTTAAGTCTCTTTGAACTAGGGCACACACGCGCAGGCGTACAAAGGCAAGTGATCGAAATAGGCATCGCGAGCCTACTGGCTACGTCCCACAACACCCAATTTAACAGAAAAACAAAAAATAAACCCAAATCTTCAATTACACAAAAAAATAATGAGCCTTGCTCTTAAATAGTATCTAGCCAGCTACTTCCTTACACTTATAAACCTTAAGACCTTAAATATATGCACAAATCACGAACAACAAATAAAAAGAATGGTTTTAAGATTACCGGGAGATGAAATAACACTCGATAGGATTTTGGCTTAGGTTATACATAGGCTTTATTTGATTGGCAGCTTTTATATTATCAATATTAAAGTGGTGCTCGACGACCACTACTTTACATCTCATGAGTCAGCCGTTCTGGTTATTGGGTCCACCCAAGTATGTTAAAAACTGCTGATGGAATTCCAACGTACTTGTACTACCTTTTTTAGGCAAATGAATAACTTTAATCTCCACCTTATGGCTAGGGCGGCCTGTTTCATGGTTGCATAAGTGATAGGAACAGGAGTCCTATCGTCATCCTTCACCAAGCTAGACTGGGTCTGGTTTTGATCTAATAGGGTCGGGGAAAAGTTTCGTTACGCGATCGTTAATGGCCGTGGCCCTCACGGAGATTTGGGGTTTTAAATATAACTCCGTGGACGTTTTGTTCTGGAGGAAGGCCCCCTGAGTGTAGGTGATACCTGTTATCCGACTCTACTATCTGACTGTGTTTATATGGGTCTACCGCTTACATACTTCCTTCTTTATCTATCCTCAACCCATTTGGCTGGGTTTACATCGTAATTACTTTGCTAGGTCCAGGCCGAGATACACCGACTGTGACTTCCGCCTGATCCCTGGTCGATTCTTTTTCAACTGTGAGCATTCATTCTCTTTCTTCTCTCTCTTCTCTTTCCGCTTGTGCTAGTTCTCCTTTCATCTGTATTCTTCTCACTCCCGCTTCTCTTCTCGTATGTATTCTTCTTTCTTAGTCTTCTCTTTTTATCTGTTTTCTTCTTTCTTCTACTTCTCAATCTCTCTGTATTCTTTTTTTTACTACATTTATGTCCGTCAATATTCTCCTTTCTTCGATTTCTTTTTCCTTTTTCGCTGTCTTCCCATCCAGGGGTGGGAGGGTCGGACCTACTTTCGGGCCAACATCGAAGGCTTGAGAACTAAGCTCTTCGTCTACGTGGTTCTCACGAGGAGATAAAGGGGTCGGGGCCGTGGTCTTTTATTTGCGGGCATCCGGGTGACTACGAGCTGAGCCAACGGATTAGGGGAGAGCTCTGCGCTCTGGCCTAATTTAACTGAGCAGAATCTAATAGGCGCTGCCTCTACCTCGGTCCAACTAGTAGAATACTGCGACTAAATGTGGCATCTGACGACGGGGAACTTGTTTAGTCTATCCTTAGAAATCCTGGACTACCACGAAATTCTGGTGCTGGGGGTTGACACGGGGGAGCAGTTTATTTGATACCACGATACAGGTGCGCCCTTTATTGCGTAACAAGGTTGAAACTCGGTGACCATTTGCGGACCCAATCTCGAACTTTAGTCCTTCAGGAGAACTTTAGTTGAACACAAAGTTCACCTGTTGGTCAGGGGAATTTGATGTGATCAATGGAGATGCGGGATTAGGAGGTTGTTCTTGGTTAAGTGTTGTAGTGAGGTTATGAACCTGCTGACTCGAGGGCGACCTAAGCCTCGAATTTTGGGGGCAATTATAGGTAATGTGACCTGGGGTGCCACAATTAAAACAGATTATGGGGCTTCTGGTGTGTCCGGAGTTCTTGACAAACTTACGGGGGTTATTTTGTTGGGGTTTCTGGGGATACCTACCTTTCTTAGGGGAAAAGGGCTGGTTCTTTCTGACCTCTCAATGGTATAATCTATGGTTGGAAGCATGTAGATATGCTTCCTTCCACGCAATCCTTTAAAGTAGCGAGTCGCCTGTCTTTGACGAAGGGGCGTATCTCTGAGGGGATGTTACATAGCAATTGATCTCTCATCAGGAAGTCGATGAGGGAGTAGAACTCATTCCCCACTTGTTTTGACTCTAGCCAGAATTGGAGATGCCTTCTGAAGATAAATTAAAATTGTGGTTAGTAGCTCGTGTGTGCAAGTGGTGTAATCCACTGAAGCCTCGGATGGTAACAACCTGAATATGTCACGGAGCCGGGTATTAAGCAGAAACACTAATCTGGCGATCCCTTCTGTTTCTATGTCCCAGTGATCCAACTTGAATATCTTCTCGAAGTGTGTCAGGTACGAACACAGGACTTCGTTGTCTTTATAAGATGGGACTTTCATCGCAGATATCTGTGTAGCTCCAGCTCGGGATACAACGAAACTGGCTTCCGCCTGGTCCTTGCTTATTTCCCTTTCATGAGCGTGTACTCGTTCTCTCTCTTTTACTCCCCTTTGTAATTCTCTTCTTCTGCTTCCCTTTCAGCTTGCGCCTCTTCTCTTTCCGCTTGCATTTGTAATTTTCTATATTCTGCTTCCCTTTGCGCTTGTTTGTCTTCTCGTTCCTGTATGTAGGCAACTAGTTCCTTGCCTCATAGTTCCAAAGCTTAGGCTTGTTGGTAGAATCTGGCAAACGATTCCATTTGTCAAAGACTCACCGATATGCTAAAGGTAAATATGCAACCTCGATCAAGTAGCGCGCTCCCTACCTCACCCTTATCCCAACACTTTCTGCTAATTGGAATACCACTCCTAAAATATTTATTAATAACATTAACGGGTTACTCCCCGACAATTAACTACAAATTTATAGAGAGACCATTTTGTGTTTAAATTTTCCTCGAACGCTAGGCACAAATTTACTATTACTGAAGGGAAAGCAAGACAAACAACTACACTGAGTTTTTCCAATATCCATAAAACCTGACACTAAATATTTATGTCGTGTATTGTAATGGCTAAGTGGTAGAGTAGGTACGTAGGTCTGTTACGTACTTGAATAATTCCTTGATTACGTTTTCACTAGAGTGCTATATTATTTTACGCTTTTTAATATATGAGGATTTCTAGTTCCAATTGCAGCGTTTCAAGCATTGAATTAGATACTTCTAAAAAATATATATCTTTAATTACAACCTTAAAAAAGTTAAATCTAAAAAGACAAACTATACAGCTATGAATTAAACGAGTTTAAGTTAGACTAACATATTTAAAGTAATGGTTGACCCAAAGCTCAGTTTAATATTGGACGCTAATTGACACTCAAAAAAATAATTGGATTTCTTTATTTTAATAAAAAAATACACGTGAATCCGGCTGGAGAATGGCTTGAATTTTTCTGTAGACGAAAATATGTTTTTGCGGTTAGCCGCGTGGGTGTGTTTACAGACAACCAGCTGATTGACCTACGCGAAGACGGGCTTGAAGCAAGCGGCAATTTTAGTGAGGGCAAGGATGGCGTTAAGCACGTTGTATTAGTCCGATGATTTAAACAACGGGACCGTGTAGGCATGCTTTTTTCAATCTTCAGGTTAATCTTGGAATGATCCTCACTGACGAGTGATGAGCACCTAGTCAATCCTCTGACGAATAGGGGGGTATGGAGTTGAGGGAGTTCACAATGGCAAGGACTATCTCTGTTTTGTAAAGCAAATTCGGATATGGGGTTTCTCTGACGAGAGATGTAAGAGAGTGATTCCCAATACATGAAAGCAACTCATTTTTGGTTTAACCACAGGAACTGGTTCAGCATGAGCTTCCTCTTAAGTTCTGATTGATTCCCTTGGTGCCAGGCCATGCCGCCGGACTTTGTCGTTTCGATGACTAACTAGCTCTTCTACATTCTTCTCCAGTTATCCGCCTATATACTTCACCAACCTACTGGGGGTAGGGAAAATGGGGGTGAGGGCTTAGAAATTAAGCCTCGCTCCTCTAACGACTTTTATCTGAGCGTCTTCCACTTAGCCCTAAATGCATCTTCTGGCTTTTGGTCGCCGCTCCTCTAATTTGGTCTATCACGCAAAATTAGATCTTAACTCTTAGGGGCAATTATGCCAGTTTGACCAATGTTATGCTTGCAGGCCAGAAATCTGATGATTCTTTCTTTTCGTGGTTGGAGGAGGCCTTCTTGTGGTCTGCGATCGAGGAGAGATAGAGAGTAGGAGGGGAGGTAAGTAATCGAGTTCCACTTCCAAGCACCACGACGTTGTGGTGACCGAACATGGCCTCCGTTATTAGGGTGGGATAGCGATTTCCTTAAAAAGTGGGTAAATTAGACACCATCCTTTTTCAGAGCTTCGCTGAACTGTTTGATCAAGGTGAGCTTGATGTTCAGTTTTGGGAAGAGTATACTGTCTCTGTTCATCAAAGGATTGTTTATGACGTTTCTTGCTCTTCAAGGGACCATTAAATCCCGTACAGGATACTCTTTCTTCGTGTAATGCTATGGTTAGTAACTACTATCACACATGCAGAGAAATTACGGGTACTTGTTTAACTCTTCCTGCTAAACCAACAAAAAGGTCACTAGCTTCAGGTCAACCCAAATTAACACTCCCTTTCAGCATGACAAATTTTCTTCAGCACCTATTTTACTACCTAATAGATATCCCTCTATTTGGTCGAGTATACGGCAGGTTTTTATGCAACCTGGTTTGCGTTGTGCAGCAGAATACATTTTAACGATTGCTTGCTGCTGTCATTGAACAGTCTTCAATCTTCGGATTGGTAATGTTGCACTACAAGCTTGTACAAAAGTAGCGTAATATTTACACAGTAACCAATAACTTGTTTTCAGAGAAATAAAGGTGTTACTCTTGATGCATTTGCATTAAAAGTCGATACAAGCACTGTCAGGAGTAGTTTTTTTCCTTAAATCTGGATGCCACTAATTCAGCAGAGCGCTTTGACAAGTTGAGATCGTGAACTAGATCACTTAGCTCCTTTTCCGAAAAACTATGTGGATCAGCAGCATCAAAAAACACTCATTCCTCTTCATTTTCTTCAACACTGGAAGAATCTTCGTCACTAATGTCAGGAAGTTTTCCGAAGACAGGTACTAAAATTCCATAATAATTAGGCTACAGGACAACGTGCTATTGGAAGATCGGGATACTTGTGGTTGTTCCTTTTTATCTGCAGATCCAAGAAATAGCGCAGAAGTTAAAGTCTGTGCCTTGGTTTTTCGGCTGCCTCTAAACCAACGAAACTCCAATCTTCAGACAATTATTCTAAGCCTTGGTCTAACGATGCAGATACTCGCGGCATGTCACTTGATCAATAAGTTTCATACCAAAATCAGAATGGTTACCAAGCTTTATGAAACTTGTGACTGGATTACTTTTAAGAACCCAGGGTGTATTTGCTGCACATATAGGAGATACATCGTTCTCATTTTAGCAAGATCTTCTGGATGAATTCATTTAATTCATCCCTAAAATAAAAAGCACAGCTAGTCAAAAATTTCCGGATGTAAACTCTTCATAATAATCATTAACTATATAATTGAATAAAATCGAACAAACATATGGTGAATTCAGAAATAAATATAAGTATCGAAAGTTTGTGATTTTTTAAAACCCACAGAATTACAAATGATGAAGTTAAAAGTTTTTATATATCTTCTTCTATAACTATATATTTTAGTAACGTGATATTTTGGAAGGGAGTAAATTTAATTTAGAGTTCCTTTTTAAAATTATTATAATTGGCGAAGTTCAGAAAATTTCTTAAAATTTAACCACGTCTGCTTTTTTTAAATTTTAAATTTTAATCTTAGTAGCCAAGCCATTGCCTGGTTCCTTTATTTGAAAGAACAAGCCGCTGTTTTCTTCCTTAATAGAAAGAGCTTGGTTACACAGGCACCCCTGCGGGGTGTGGCCTACGGCATTATTTGCTAATCTTAACCGCCTTTTTTAATCCCCTTTATAGACTCTTTATTTTAACACCCTGAACAGCCTTTTCTTCTTCTTGTTCATCTTCATCTTCAACTTCATCTTCATCTTCTTCTTCTTCTTCGGTCTGTGTTCTACGGCCTATCATGATTCTTTTTACTTTTCTCCATCTAAATTTGCTATAATAATTTCCATGCCAAAATTGTAATAAATTTTCTGAACTTCACCATTTGTAATTCTTTTACTTTTAAAAAAGTCTACAAAAATTCGATACTTATATTTATTTCTGAACTTTACCATTTAATTTTTTTTATATTATAAAGGAATAATTAGAAATAACTTTGCTAAAAAAATTAAATCTATTTAGGTGACAACCGAACTAAAAGAAAAAATCTTATTCAAACCTTCAAAAAATCTCGTTCTTAAAATATAGAGTTATGGATAAGAAATATTTTTGCATCATAAAAATAGAAAATACCCGTATATGAAAAAGTTCCGTAAAAATCATTATGTGGCAATAAATAAAAAGGTTGACACTAATTAAGCAAAAAATTTCCATTTTGGATTTAGTTCATCATAATTATCATAAATCAGCTGAAAAAACATTGATAATATAGTTAGTGTTTGCCAGTGATACAGCTAACTTATATCGAAAAGTATCGTGCCAGAAACATATAATTAAATTTGTTTCAATAAAATTAATTCTTCTTTTTTCTTTCCTGCTGAATCGAGAAGTTTCATAATAAAAAACTATGAAGGAACAGGCAATGAATCGTTACTCCCCCCTACTAGGGTCGCTTCCGCTTCACTAAGATGAAAATTTAAAATTTAAAAAAAAAACAGCCATGGTTAAATTTTTATAAATTTTCTGAACCTCGCCAATTATAATAATTTTAAAAAGGAACTTTAAACTAAATTTCCCCTTTTTCAAAATATCACATTGCTAAAATATAGATATATAGAGAAGAATAGAAGAAGATATAAAAAAATAAATTTTTTGAGCTTCACCATTTGTACTTCTTTGGGTTTTAAAAAGATTCACACATTTTCGATGCTTATATTTATTTCTGAACTTCACCATTTTTTTATTGATATTATAAAAGTATTATTAGAAATAACTTTGGAAAAAAATGTCATGACCAAACTAAGATCAAAGAATTATTCAAATACTCAAAAAAAACCCTTCTTAAATTATAATAAAAAACTATGAAGGATGCCATTTCATTTCCTTTGAGCTATACTCTTTGTTACTTTGTCCGTTTGTGACCACTACCATAGTGATCATTTTGTCAGTGAATAGTTTTTTTTGCATCTATTTGAATGAATTTTCTATTGCTAAATGAGTTGTATCTTCATTTTGTGCACTTGTACATTCTGATTACGTTAAGTAACTCGAATTCTATTGTTAGCATATAATTTCAAATTTCTGTAAGCTTGCTTGTTCAGAGGAGAGGGAAATCCCTAGTTCGCATGCAATCTGTCTCGATTAGTTTCTGGTTCATCACCTTATATTCTCTGTTAAAGCAATTTTAGGTCAGCCACTCACTTATATTCTATAGTTATTGAAATGGTAAAGTTTATTTATTTTATTAAATTCTCAATACTGCGACAAATCCTGTTCTTAGTCAGAAATTCAGAAACACCCCTATTTTTATTTCATTCTTTCTCCTCCAGTCTTGTTCCTAAAATGATTTTTTATTTAATCAACACTATAGCGATAGGAAATTTAGTGCAAAACTATAAAAAGTGATTAATGATTGTATGCTAACAGGAACCTGATTAAACTCATCATTCTAATTTAGATTTGATTCCAGCACGATATATTTCGATATATAATTTTAAAAATCCATTAGAAATTATTTAAGTACGTTTTGTAGAGTTAGTTAAGCTATCTCTACCAGACGCAAAATGGTTACGACATTTTTTGATGAATGATATTTGTCAGAGAGAGAGAGGGAGAAGACGCGCGCTCTTTCGAGGGGAGAGAGACACAGAGAGGAGACATCTGGTCGCCATTTTTAATCTACGCTAACGAGGCACCAAGGCGCGAAGGTAGAGACGGGCTGAAGGCCGGACATCGCAAAAGCCTGAGATGTGCCTAAGAGCACGAAGGTTCCCGCCGGAGATTATCCTGCGACGGCGGGAATCGGGCAAAGTCCACCTCCCCTGGCGAAGCGTCTGTCCACTGGAGCACCCCCATCCCTTCTGGTGCGGGGAAAATCCCGCCCGTCTTACACCTATAAAACGTTTGAAGCCATACTTGGACGGCAGTAAGTAACCTCCTCTCTTCCGAGTACTCGAGAAGAGAGGAGGGTTCTGCGCAAACCCTTGCAGAACCCGTCAAGTTCCGTGTAGTCTCTTAGAACTCGCGAGAGTCAATCCCGCACTCGGTTCAGTATTCTAAACCCGAAGGCAAGATCTGAGTTCATCTTGCGTGATAGTCGTTTGTAAAGAGGCTATTATTGTGGAATCTACACCGTCTCTAACAAAGCAGGAATACTTCCCCCGCACCAAACTTTCGAGGTAAACGGAACGCACAACTCTCATGTGTAAGCTCTCCATCCCTCCCTTTTAAGCCTCCGTCATTTGGCTTCGTGTTTACCGTTTGTGTGTATGGCTGGCTAACCCATCAGGCAGCTCTTCGGAGCCGAGGGTCAAGTATGTCTGTTATGTTTATATACCTTAATTAAAACTCTTTTAATTTTGTAAATATTTTATAAGTATATATCTGTACTTTGTTTCCTTTACCCAAGATATTTTCAAAGATAAGTTGAGGAATTTGGGAAAGGTTGTGTTTTAACGTAACTCTACGACATCTATAACTCTATGTTTTAGTAACGTGATATTTTTAAAGAGGGAAAATTTAATTTCGAGTTCCTTTTTAAAATTATCATAATTGGCGAAATTCAAAAAATTTATAAAAATATAACCATTTTTGCTTTTTATTTGATTTGAAATTTTATTCTTAGTAGCGAAGCGCAAACTCAGCAAGACATGACAGAAGCAATGCCTGTAAACATAACTAGATCTCAACGGGAGCTCCAGTAATAAATCTACTACCTTAAACATTATTACAAGACAAGCTCGTTCAAGGTAGTGCAGGACACTTTCGTGCATCAGTTTGAATGTTAAAAAGGCCCTCCCAAGAGCAGAATTCAGGACTGGGTGGACTACTTTGAGAACTAAGGGACTGTGGAAAACTTTAAAGCATCCAGTGACAACCCTCCAAGCTATTCAGGAGGCCCTAGGAAGCGTACAGCTGAGCTTGTCCAAAGCTTTAGAGAGTCAGTTCAAAGAGTCCAAAATGCTCTCTGCGCAAGCGAAGTCAGTCAAGCGGTTTATCCCGTGAGACTTGCAGGAGAATGCTAGTAATTGATGTAAAAACTTAGCCATACAAAATACAGACGAAGCGAACTTTACAGCCTCAGACAATAAGCATAGAAAAGCTATGGCAGTCAAGATACTGGAGAAGATTCAGGAGACCCCAACTCAGATGAAGAGCACTTCCATCATAAGGGAAAGGTAAACTCAAAGACAAATATAATCTGGAGGATCTCTAGACCAAATAAGTTAGCCAGCAAGCCCCTATACTGCCCTAAGTGCACGGTATGGACTGCAATCTCAGCCAGAGGCATCATCGGACCACTGTTCTTCGAGGAATCTGGCGCAACAGTGACAGTCACTAAGGTGCAGTATGTTGAGGTCCTCAAAAACTTCAAGAGGGAGATTCAGACCCTGTTTCCGTCGCTTATGGAGAAGTTATGATTCCAGCAAGATGGAGCAAGCTTTCTCACCTCAAACCTGTCTCGAGATTGGCTGAAAGAGAAATTTGGTGGCAGTGTGATCAGTCTCAAGACTGCTTTTGACTAGGCACCTGAGAGCCCAGACCTTAGGCCCCCAGATTTCTTTCTATGGGGCTACCTTAAGAATAAAGTGTATGCAGAGAGACTCAGAACCATCACAAAACTTAGGTAAGCAACTAGAGAGGAGATCAGAGCCATTAGTCGCTCGGTTTGTAAGTACGTCATGGAGAACTTTTTGCTGCGCCTCAAGAAATGCACAGAGCTAAATGGAGGTTTTCTCTAACATGTGCTCTAGAATAAAGAAATAAAGTCAAAAGACTCTCATGCTTTGATTTGATGTGTTTTTGAACACAATAAACTAGTTTCCACCAAAGTTTCATTCAATCCTTGCAGAAAATTCAGATGTGAGGCCTATCGAAAGTTGGGGCCCGTTTTTTTCACCTCACCCTGTATTTTCACTGTGATAAATCAATCACAGAAAGAATCATAAAAATTTACAGTCTATATAAAATATACATGTAAATGGTATTATATCAAATATCACTTGTAAATTATTTAAATTGTTCAATTTATTCAACTGTGAATTTAATCATGTATTATTGTAGCTATCCTGTTTGTAGCGGCATGAGCCCAGATGTTGGTGGCGGTTTTGCGTGAGATCTTTGGGAATAAGAGTGTTACATATAAAAATATAGCAAAAGGGATAAAATCTCCTTTCACTGAATTTTTACTCGTTAGGTGGCACGCCCATTAAACACTAGAGTACCACTCTACCTCAGCGGGAATTAACTCCTTTAATTACTCACCTCTTAGCCAAGAAGAAGACGGTCAACTCTTTTCCATTAATAGGTAATCTATGGCACCCCTTATTTTTCAGCAATTCACTCTATATACATATTTATTTCATTGGATTTAATTCCAATTATTACCAGCTCCTCAATTCTAAACACAGATTAGAAGCTCACTTGTATAGTGAATCTCAATAAGGTCATTTGATAATAGATTTTATTTGCCATATTAAAATGTTATATAGAACTTTAAACAAAATATTGCTTCTGTTTTAATCCGTCCAATCAATGTAAAGTATCTTCTGTTTTAATTCGAAACGAATAGCGTAGGATTGTTTCTGTTTTAATCAGTCAAATCCTAATTACTTCACTTTTATTTTAATCCGTTAATTCATTGTAACGTTGCTTCTATTTAAATTCGTCAAATCCTTGTAAATTTGATTCTGTTTTAATCCGTTAATCGTTGTAAATTTGGCCCTGTTTTAATCCATCGAATCTTTGTAAATTGTTTATAATTTTCATCCGTCAAATCAATGGAAAATTGGCCTCTTTTTCTCGGTTAAATTCTAGTAAAGTGCTAATTTTTAATATGTTTGTTGCTAGTAAAATTGCTTCGGTTTTTATCCGTCTAATCCTTGTGAAATTTCTTATCTTTTAATCCGTTAAATATTTGTAAAATTTATCTGTTATATTCTGTCAAATCCTTGTAACTTTGCCTCTGTTTTAATCCGTCAAATCTTTGTAAAAGTTTTGCTCATTTACATGCTCAAATCCTAGTAAAATCGCTGCTGTTTTAATCTATCAAATATTTGTAAAATTGCATTGGTTTTAATCCGTTAAATCTTTGTAAAATTGATTTTTTTGACTCCATCAAATCTTTGGAAACTACTTTTGATTTATTCCGTCAAATCATTGTAAAATTGCTTTGTTTTAATGCGTTAAATCCTTTCTTCTGATTTCTTTAGTCAAATCTTTGTAAAATTGATTCTGTTCTAATCCGTCGAATCATCGT
This sequence comes from Ceratothoa steindachneri, assembly GCA_963969495.1. NCBI lineage: Eukaryota > Metazoa > Arthropoda > Malacostraca > Isopoda > Cymothoidae > Ceratothoa > Ceratothoa steindachneri. Next base: position 79,464,985 of record OZ018322.1, on the reverse strand, counting down.
AGTGTTGTTTCTGTTTTAATCCGTAATATCTTTATAAAAATGCTCCTCGTTTGGTCGGGAAAACCCTTATTAAATTGCTTTTGTTTGGACCTGTCAAATTTTTGTAAAATTACTTCTGTTTATATCAATCTAATCCTTGTAACCTTGCTTCTGTTTTAATCGATCAAATCCTTGTAATTTAGTACTTTTTAATCTGTCAAATTCTGGGGAAAATTGCTTCAGTTTTTATCCGTCGAATCCGTTTAAAATTGCTCCTTTTTCATTCGATAAAATTTTTGAAAGAATTGCTTCCGAGTTAATCCGTTAAATCATTGTAAAATTACCTTTGTTTAATCCGTTAAATCGTTGCAAAAATGCTGTTGCTTTAATCCGTTATATCATTGTACATTGTTTATTTTTTAATACCTTAACTCAATGTAAAATCTTTTTTTAAAGCATTAGTTCTAAATCTTTTCAGTTTTAATCCGTCAAATCCTTTTAACATTGATTCTATTTTGTAAAATTAATCTTCTTTTACTCAGTATCATCCTTATAAAATTGTTTCTATTTTAATCCCTAAATCAATGTAAAATTACTTGTGTTCTAATCTGATAAATCCTTGTTAAATTGTTTCTCTTTTAATCTGTTAAAGCCTGGAAAAAAATGCTTCTGATATAATCGTTAAATGCTTGGAAAATGTTTCTCTTTTAATTGGTTAAATCCTTGTAAAAAAATAATCTTTGAATCTTTTAAAACCTTCTGATTTTTTTTTGTGTTTTCATCCCTTAAACCCTTTAATTTAATTTCCCTTAAATTTCTTCGGTTTAATCCGTTCAAATCCTGGTAAAATTTCTTTTGTTTTAATCCATCAAATCCCTTTAGGCTCCTATTCCGATTTAATCAATCTAATCCTTGTAAAATTGCTTGTGTTTGAATCTGTCAAATCATCGCGAATACGTCTCCCACTTGCACGCAGACAAAAAATATCACGTAACATTGTAGAAAGATCGCAGGCAGAGAGAAAGATCCGTAGAGAAAGCGGTGGGAGGCGAAAATGTATGAAAGATATATACCCTTTGATCCATTTTCAGGCATTGGGCCTGGGAGGGCACACATTTTTCGAAATGTCAGATGCAGCATGCTGCTCTATGGTATACTGACACCGCCTTGTAAAGTACACACATAGGCAGGAAAGATGTGCCATTCCTCCGGGCTTCAGTTGTAGCGGAGGATTTACCCCTACTACCTTATCCACCTCATGGGGGCTTTAGAACAGACGGCGGTTATTTTTCGATTTATGGTCGCCCTCGAATTTTGTGGGCACTTTGTTATAAATATCTCTATTTTTTAAAAAAGAGATATTATATAGCAGCTTGAGTACTTAATGTGGGAAAGTCTTTAATTATCATGTTATGGCGGAAAATATATTGGCCGCCATCTTCGAATTAAAACAATCTAGTTTGTTTATTTTCTTTGGATTTTTGTAAAGTTTTCGCATCAAAGGAATCCATTACGTAGGGGTTTATATAGTTTAGATTTTTATTTTTGCAAAAATTCTCTAAATATTTCCTTTTTAATTAAGATACTATAATTGTGTACATATGGGTGCGAACGAGTTACGTAGCACGCTGTAAACAAATAGAGGCGAACGAGATTTTGAGATCGCGCCTTTGTATAATTTTAAGTTAATCATGATAATAATAACGCAAATAATATTCTAATTTCTAGAGATTTTTCTACCTAGCCTCTTTTACACACAAACACTGATTCACATTTTCCGAAAATTTGAAGCAAAAAAGAATAATAATAATGGAACTAGTCTATTGGTAAATTTAATTTATACCAGAATGGAATTTGAAATTAGTCCAAAATAGTTGTATTTATTGAGAAATAACTAGATTTTTCATGTTTTATTTTCTTAACTGTGTAAGACCCTCTATTATGTCCACAAAGGTTATATAGTTTCTTTTGTCCAAAGCATCGACGTTGTTTACTTAATAGTAGCTTCCTTAAGCATCGCTTAGGCAATCAAGAGGAATGAGACTCCCAATTACGGGTAAACGAAACATGGGAAAACTTAATTAGCCCTAAAAGGACTCTATTAATTGTTCAGCTTTGAAAAAAGTTTAATTCATAAATCCCTACTTATTTAGACTTTTTATTATATGAAATCAAGATTTATTAAAAAATAGTTATATTTTCTAAAGTTTTTGTAGTGGTGCATAAGTGTACCAATGGTTTAACTGAACTTGAAAACTCTTGGAGCCCCCAAATTTGTTTTACATAAATTTATTTATACTAGGAAAAGGTTTGTTACTAAAACAAATCAAAATGGTTATAATATATTCCCATTCAAGAAAAGTACCCAAATTTTCTTTATTATAATATAATTTCTCTAATATAAAGTAAATAAATCTTTTATTATAATAACTATGACAATATGCTTGGGAAAAGTAAAGGTTTCACCTATTAATAAAACATGAAAATACATATATACATTTATCCAAGATTGTCATCGATAATGAAAGTCAGAATAGCAATTTCGCTCTGTATTTAGGCACAGTGTAACATTACATTTGTCACAATATATGTTGTTCGTTCCTCTGCATTTAGTTATTTTGTATCGAGGCCTTTCGCTATTTTCCATAGCTATGGCCTAATGGCAAACTCCATTTTTTATGATTTCAGGTCCAAGAATCGGTTTAGTTGCATGCCCTTTCTGCTTCTTGACAGCATATTCATTTCCAAGACTGCTAGAGCGTGATCTTCCTAAATTAGGGCTTTGCAGCACCTCTTTGACTTGGCGAAGCAGATAATTTGCCACACACAACTTGAATGACTTGCAACTGATGATGCAAATTTTGATGTACTCCCACACTATTAGCATCCCTCCTGTAGAGAAGCCAGGCATTCAATAATGACACATCAAAAAATGGAAAATCATTTTATGGTAATATTTATGAGAACTAATGTGAATTTTATATATGGCAACCAGTGAGTCCATTAGATCAACTACTCCCATTTTTTTATTGTATATTTTGAATATTTGAGGACAAGAGATATCCACCATTTCTTTGTGTTTTGATCATATCTCTTACACGTCCCCACAAGTTTGAGAGGAGAGTAACGCAACGGTTTTCAAACAATTTCACAACACGAAATTCATATCAATCATAAGTTGTACTCATTTCTACATGTGATCCCCCTCGCCTCTTCATTATTTCCTTATCTGAAGTCATAACATTTGATATTCCTTTTAGTTGATTTTTTCTCGCCTTACCAATAGAGGAGATCCGTTTTTACTAAATGACTCATTAATTTAGGTGATTTAAACCACTTATCATACTATAAAAGATGGTTTGTCCCTACAAAAATTGTACGTCCCAACTGCAGAACAATATTGGAAGATACACCCCAGTCTGGTTCTCCTTGTACTGGCTTTAGGATCACATCATAAACATGAAAGTCATACATGATTTCAGAATTATCGAACAGGGCAAGAATTATGTATCCCCATTTATGGGGTTTGCTGGGGATGTACTGCTTGATATTGGAGGATCCCTTGAAAAACACAATAATCTCATCATGCAGCAAGTTTGGAGCATTGGGACATTGTGAAGCTTTGATTTCAAGTGCTCAATCTGAGGAAGAACCTTAAAAAGCTTGCCTAGATTAGGCTCATTCCTATCAGGCATTTGCATGTTGTCATTGAAATGGAGAGAGCTCTTTATTTCTTCCCATCGATTCCTACTAAAAATATGGATATCGAAATGGAATTCAAATGTTCTATTCCAGTAAAGCCTAGTATTTGATAATTTTACCAAAGACTTAAGGAAATGAGTCCTTAAAAATTGTTCTAATTTATTCTTATCAAGTCGCAATGGCTTATTTACATTTCGTTGAGCCCCATACAAATTAATCTGTGTAACTATGAAATCTAAAATACTACCACAAAGGAAATCTTAGAAATATTCAATTGGTAGACGAATTGATTCAGCTGGAGGAATATACAGCCCAACAAGGAAAATCTCGAGGGCCGTTCTCATATAAGACAAGAGGCCAAGGTGATGCTTCCTGCCTTGGTGTGCCGACTACTTCCTCCTTCAACAGGTTGTACTTTAGTGGCTACCAAGTTCATATCAGGGATAATGGCATCATCATTATCACTTTCTGGAAATTATAGTATAGATATAAATATAATAGCTACAACTTCCTGCATATATATATATATATATATATATATATATATATATATATATATATATAAACTATGCTTTGGAAATATATATATATATATATACTTTGTTGACAAAGGCTCACTTCATGCAATCCCGAAAGACCCAGTGTGAAATTGGCGAATGGGCAGGACGGGGTGGGTATGCCTCAGAAACAGTGACAAAAGAACGTACACAAATGAAGGGTAAAGAAGAAAAGATAGAGGGAGATAGCTGAGCGTCCCTTTTGCGGGAGGTGCACTCGCTCCCCCCCCCCAACACACACAGTCCGGAGAACGAAATCAATCTTAAAGATCAGCAAGGCAATCACTGGACCACTGTAAGGCCCCCAAGGCCGGTCATCAACTGACTAGGGAGCAAAAGAAGAGTTTAGAACCATGTACATTATGGTATAGTCTGCGTTCTAGACTTAACCCGAAAATAACTAGGTTAGGTTATGTTGGATTAGATCAGCTGAGGTTAAGTTGAGTTGGATTAGGTTGTGTCAGGTTATGTCAGGATAAGTTAGCACCAAAGAGAGTTAAAACTATTTTATTTTTTTGTTAGGTTTTGAACCCCGTAAAAACTGACTTGACTGTTTATATATATATATATATATATATATATATATATATATATATATATATATATATATATATAATACATATATATGGAAGGGGCTGAATCATGCAGGAGCCATTCCTCCCCAACGTTAGGCCTAAAGGATATGCATGTACTATTTCTATACTATTTATACTATTTCCCCCCCAAATTTACCGAAATTAATGACAAAAGAGTCCTCCTGGTTCTCATGACAGGGTTCGATATCCTCCTAAATAATGTTAGCATTGCGTGAACGAGAAATATTTCCATAAAATCTTGACGATTCTATTACTGAGGGAAAAGATCATCCTAGTTAATTTGGGCCACTGGCATATTTTTTAACCATTAACAAAAAACATCGTTATGACCACCAATAACAAATATATATTTTCAAAATACCCTGAACACTATATATATATATATATATATATATATATATATATAATAAAAAACATCTTAATATTTCTTCATACGTCTGGCTTACTTGTAATTATCCTAAAATGATCTTTGAATACGGAGGAATTGTTACGAGTATTCATCCATTTGCCGCCATCACACTCTAGTGTCCTACAAGTTGACAGTTGTATATTTCCAAAATGTTTCGTGTGACCGTTTTTTTTTTGTTTGCCTCGGTACGAGATTATACCCGTCCCCAAAATTCTCCGCTCAAAATATATTTTTTTAATTGATCCGAAATCGTTCCAAATGATGTGAGATGGCTTAGGGAGAAAAAATAGAGACCATCGTTGATTAGTAGTTTGTAAGCAAACAGCAAAAAAAAATACTACACTAGCACTGAAAGCTCACCTATTTTCCCCCTTTCCAAGAGTCTCAAATAAAATATCACTAATAGAAGAACCGTAGAATACACACAACGCCAAGAGGATTCTAATCTATAGATCCATATCATTTCTTAAAATCAGATATTCTTATCAAAAACTAAAATTAAACGGATTTTTATTCTATGTAGATTTTACAAACAGCTGGATATTTCGTCCCATCTATATTACCCCAAATTTTTGTTATCTTCCATCTTTACTTTTCTCTTGTCATTTAACAATGATTTCATGTTTATCATGTAAGTAAACACAAGCTTGAGAAAGGATAATAGAGCTAGAGATCATTGCATATTACGGAGTGTTAATGGTAGTTATATACGTTTTATGTGAAATAGGAACCACACAAACAACAATAATAAATATCATCCTAAAAAATGCAGCTCATCGTGACCGTAATAATATTTTAATAATATTATGAGAACAACCAGTAGGGACTCAAATGGCACTAGAGTTGCGCCTCAGGGGACTAGTCGATGGACGAGTGCTAGAGCAGTTGCATACTGCGATGATATGTGTATGTTCGTGTATATTAAATAATACCTTTATTCTGACGGCAACGCGATGATCTTTTATTAACTGTTTGCAGTCATAACTCTTCTACAACCTCGGAAGAATATAAGCACGCACGTTCTTCATTTGGAGAGACGTATAGCCTCATCATAATAAATCAATACAATTTGTCGGCTAAAACTTAGTTACTGCTGGTAAGAAGAAAAAGGTTAGCACAAAAACTGAATCAAGTAGTATGTTAGATGGAAAATATAACAAATGATTTGCATATAACATGATCTCTACTCTTCAAATATGTAATATATATATATATATATATATATATATATATATATATATATATATATATATATATATATATATATATATATATATATATATATATATATACGCTGATACTAATGCATCTACGGTTCAACAGATGAGAATCTCTCGAAAATCTTTTCCTATTGCGAGGTCTCAAAGTTGTTGGAGCATATATACTACACAAGGGAGATAAAAAAGGAATGAATAGAGTAAAAGAAAATTTCAATAGAAAATGGAGAAAAAAGAGGATTGTTACGTAAAGAAATATATCTAAATGAAAAAGAACCGAGATAAATAGAGGGAGAAAGCAAAACAGAGACAAATAAGAGAAATTTGGTTTCGAAACGTGATTAATAAGAATAATGACAACAATGTATGAACAACATTCCCTACACGTTTAGAAAACAACAAAAACAGCACCTACTTTATACATGATGTTGTAAAAATAGATAAATATAAAACAAACAAACAGACTTGCAAAAGCTTTAAGAGCGTATTCCATACAACCCTCAACACCCTACCGCCATACAGAAAAGTGTTAACCATTGAGAAATTCCGTGCATCTCTTATTCCAGACGCACCTAGAACAAATGCATATATGCTTCTTTTTAAGCGAATTATGGCAAATATATTCAATCCTTACTACATAATAAACATTGATATAACCAAAGGTTTCGAAATATATGCGAGTTTTGTGCTTCTTCCGATTCCCCCTTGGCACCACCAGGCATATTTTTTACTCGAGTGAATTTCGATTCTTTGTATAAATGATAACTGAAATTCCTTATTATTGCTATTATTCTTGAACCTCTGCCACTATTACTCTCTTGGAACTTCTATACTACAATAGCACGTGATAAGTGATTAATATTGGTTATACGGCTTGTAAATTAAGAGTAACATTTGTAGAAACATAAATAAACTTAAGGTAAATACGTTATAAAAGTAATAGGGAGATACATTAGGTCATCCTTTATCTCTACTGCACTGGTTTTATATATTATAACAGTAGCTCGTTTTAATAAAATTCGATGCAATGGGAAATTCGATATAGGAAATGAGAGTGAAGGAGAAGATTCTTATCCAATAAAAACATTTATTGATTGCCTAATGCTTCCTTCCGTCAAATGAATTTTTTTTAAATCCATTCAAATAACATAATTGCATCGGCAATTGGCACCTCTGATCCGACACTTACTATTTCAAATTAATAACATCCACCGAAAATTTTTCTTCCCAACGAACCAGAGATATTGTCTCTGACCACCATTTTTTCGCATTGGAGAATCAAATTCCCGTTCGAAGGGTGATTTGGGACTCTTTTTGTGCATACCGTCGTAATGTGTAAGGATGCTAATCAAGACAGATCCTGTATCCACATGGAACCGTCTTCCAGCGATGAAGTAAATGACTGGCAATTACGGATTTCGGAGGGAAATGGATGAGACGTCCTTTTTTAATGTTCCCTTGGGAAGTTTCGTCGAGTTGCCCTTTTCTTGGAGGCAAATTGATGCAAGTGCGAGGGATGTGAAATGAAACCTTAGAACAACATCAGAAAAGGCGGGCCTCGTTAGCATTTTTTCGAAAAAGTTCTCCACAGCTCAGTCAAAAATGTATGCGTTTGGAAAATTGTTATTATGGCTTTTTATATCAGTAAAGCCACCAAGGCAACCCATTTTACTGACCAGTCTCTCCTTTAGGCATTTTTTTTCAAAGTTTTCTCACAATCCTCTGGTGGCTCAACAGCTGGATTTCATTACACAATTTGGAGAAGATCTTCACTTTTCTTACGGCCAGTATCTCAGCCCAGCTGATGCCCTGTCTAGGAATACACCAACCACAGGCATCATCTCTCCTAGTCAGAATGACGAATCTCAAAAGGCACTTTTTGGCTGCAACCCTATCTTACAACCTGTAAACGTCAAGGCTTCTTAAAATTTCCTAATTCTTTTCAATCAGTCAACTATGCCAAGCTAAACACAGACTAACTCAGCTGCCCGATAATTGCTCACTTCCGGGTTAAGAAAAATACAAACCTCCGATTATCCTTCTTCTTCTTGTTTAGAAACTGACTACAAAATTGTTGTAGACTCATTGCTAAACTGACTAAAGGTCTTCGTGTTCCAAATATTTTCACAGCAACTATTTTACCTTTATGTGTGACCTTAAATGTGCAATGATGTTAAAAATCTGGTTTTTATTTGCATTCCCTGTCAGCAAAGTCATCCGCACAAATCAACCAAACTTCGATTCAGGCAATTTTCGCTACCCAATTCATGTACATATCACTGAGCCCTGTGCTCAAACCCATGGGTTTAACTACCTATTGTTTTATCGTGGGTAAATATACACCCTGATCCACGCTAATAGCTTGATAAGGAAAGTTAGGATTTCACGTTTTATTGTCAATGAATTTTAGTTAAGCTTTTCCAAGTTGCCTGGCTATATGCCAATACTTGTGATAAGTTTTCATCATGTTGTGTCACGTCCTTCAATTGTTACTTGTATGTCAGATTTTCCTTTCTGGGGTAAACTATGCTAAAAGTATCTATCATTTTAAAAAAATGGGACGTCGTAGAGGCCTCAACGATGAAGAATAGTCTTTCATCATCAAATTAAGTGCTAAAGGCACTTCTTTTAATATTATCGCAGATAGGTTAGTTCACCATGTAGACATGCTTAGACGATTTATGATTGACCCTTCACTAAGAAATAAGGTATCTGATTGTGGGGCCTATAAGACTGCGAATGCTAAAGATTTGAGGAATATTGGTACCTTGTTAAATGGGTAACCCGGACAAATGCCAAAGTGATTTGCACTGCCGCTGGTCGTCCCCATGTACCGAAGACCACCAGGAACCGTATCCTAAGTATCATCGCTTCCGTGCGAGCTTCTCTTAACTCCTTCGTTTAACGCCCCGTCAAAAAACTATGAGGATTCAATGGACCCAGAAGTACATGACGCTCAACATGAGTTGCATTCTCTTCACTCCCGATACCAGGACGACCCTTGAAGGACCTGTAGGTTGGGCAAACGTCGGGCAACTTCGGCGACGTCAACAGCAAAGAAAAGTAATCATGTTGTGGGGAGGTGTAATTGGACACAGAATTGTTTTCCACCATGTGCCTGATGGGAGTAAAGTGACCGAAACGTCCTAATGCAATTTCTTGAACGATGCCTTGGATCCCTGGCTAGATAACATAGCGTTGTGCCTTTTAAAGTCTCTAGTTTTTATCAAGTACAACGCTCCATTACACTCTGCCAGGGGCTTCTTCGTGTTTCTAGGTTCTTAACGCATACAAGAAGACAAGTTGATTCTGTGACCGCAGCCCCACCTGATCTCAATCCAATCGACAATTTTGGCATCATTGAAGTAGATTTTTATGTCCATGGGCAGCAATTTTCGTGTAAATACGTCTTAATAGATGACCATCGAAGCTGAAGCAAGCCATTCCAACCTACTACTATTAATAAATTGCCAAAGGAAAACCTAAATATTACTGTGCCATATTCTGCTGACCAGCTGGGAAAAGATAAATCAAAATTGATTAACACTTAACCAAACAATCCTAACTTTCCTGAACAAGCTATTAACGTGGTTCAGTATGCAATAAGTGGATCAAGGTTCTACCCTGGCGCGATATAACTGCTGAAGAATAAATTCCAGTGATTACACAATGATTTAGGGCCTAGTAAGGAGTGCATAAAACACTCATATCCGAAAATGAGAATAAATCTTGTTCTCATCTATTATTTAAATTCACCAGGACTCTTGGCAATCTCATACTTTCACTTTTCCTTTAAATCGGTGAGCGAATAGTGTATTCTAATCGTGTCATGGTACCCTTTATTGCTCCCTGGTTACAGGTTCTCTACCTGATCAATAATTTCATGTTTATCATATAAGTAAACACAAGCTTAATCAAGGATAATAGAGCTGGACATCGTTGCATATTACTCACAGCTCTCAAACTAAGGAGGAATCTGCTACTTTACCAGCAGATGCTTCCATTCTCTTCAGTGAATTCCAGATGTCTTAAAATCTTACATAAGATAATTGTGCCCCGCTTCAGCGCGCAAGCTCCCTTACGATCAGAAAGTTCTAATTCCTAACTATCTCGAACTTGCAATCATGACTTGGTTAGAAATACACAAGAAAAGCAAGTTTATCATTCCGACCCAAAAGCGCATCAGATCTCTTTTAAACAACAGTCTTTCTTGACGAAAACATAACTGCTCACACGGTACCAAATAGCAAGAGTTTGATTTCTTCCATCCATGACAGGATTCGTACGTTTGACTTATCTGAGGAATGACATATATCTGGGCAGCTATATTTGCTTCTGGCAATTCGAAATTCACTCGGGGAATAGACAAACATGGAATACGGTATTTCAATTTTCATTTTGTGTCTATCTAGCTACATTGTTAACTTTTTTTCCTGACGAAGACATATTTAGTGCCACTGAGAGAAGATGCCAAATATAGATCTTTTCATCGCCTCGAAACTCTATATCAACCTCGCTTAACGCCAGTTGCAGAATTACACGTCTACATCTAAATCTCTCTGTTCACGTGACCTGCAGCTATTTTTCTTGAGCAATCATGAAAGTCCTACTATCTAGAATAATACTTGCTTCAACCCTTAACATGTTACGCTTTTCCGTTCATTTATGATGCATGAACCACTCACAATATTTTTACAACATTCTAGATCTTTAGTATATAATCTCTGGAATAGTGGTCTTTAAACACGGGTTTAAATGATTGTCAGATAGAATAATATTCACAGACTTCTGAGACTTACTTGTTTTCTTATAAAATTTCTTTATAACTTAATTTGGTTTCTCTTTACTGAACATAAAACTAATATTTAAGAAGTTGCCCGTAAACTTTTTCATCAAATCAAGTACATAAGATTTTCGTCTATCATTTTTACTAAACAAGATTTTACTCTTCTTCTGAAACATGGGTTAAATAAACAAATTGTCGTCACCCATCCTGATAAGGGTAATGGGGTGGTGATTTTGGATAGGCCTGATTGCATTTCAAAAATGTCCCAGATTTTTGTCAGATACATCAAAGTTTACTGAAATTAAGGAACAACCTTTGACTATTATTCACCATTTAGAGGACACAATTAACCGTTTTTGGTTCAAGTTAAAGTCTTTTTGTGCTCTAAGTGATTCTATCTACAGTTCTTTGTATGTTTTATCATTATACTTAAGCTTACTCTATGGGCTACCCAAGATTTATAAAATAGGATACCCTCTTTTGCCCATTTTTGCTTCAGACAGTCTTCATTCCTAAAAGGTTGCTAAGTTTTTAGTCCGCTGAAAACTTCCATCCCTCATTGGACGCGTCACCAGGGTTGCGGATAGAGGATCGAGAATACGATAGTGTAGCTAACTACAAATAAGGCATTCGGGGACAAATTACAGGTTGTTTTTTTGAGTGGAAAGGGCTGGGTACTGGCAATACCCAATCACTAAATCTTTCCATAAATCTTTCCCACTTTATAACTAAGCCTCCCCTTTCTCGTGGTGTGCCACCTCGTACGCAGGCTCCATCTAGTGACCAGAGCCCTGGCATTGCACTGTGGCCGCACACAACTACTGACTTTCATTGGCTTCCCCTTGCCATCACGTGCTAGTTTCTTTGGTTAAGTGTATGCAACTGCTGGAGAGCACAGCCGTTTTTGCACCTTAATTTCTCCCTTGCGAAGGTTTCTTTATCCTCTTTATTCTTTATCTCCTTATTCTTTACTTGTTTCCTACTCTCACCTAAGTGCTGCGACTACAAGAATTGGAGAGGAGAGGGACAGGACATAGATGTGTCTGGAAGTTCTTAGCTCCCCTTTTGCACACACGGTGGTACTGTCCTTATAGTCGCAGAGGGTTAGAAAACTGCCAAGATAATTCCCGTCTAAGGCAGCGGGCTGTATGGTTGACCCGCCCTTTTTTGGCACCCACATTGCTCACCTCCGTGGAGAAGCGGCCTTTAAAATGAGGACCAAACTTTGTTCATCTCCCACCAAACCTGTGGTGGGTAACCGCCAACTAAACCAAATAAAACTGAAACTGGCACGCTAGAATGTCAGGACAGTGATAGGCGCATCACTCGCCAATGATCAGGACAGACCTCATATGCGCACTGCACTTGTTTCATGTGAACTTCCCAGATACAATATAGACATTGCAGCGCTCAGGGAAATCAGACTGCAGATGAAAGCTCGTCACAGGAAGTGGGCTCCGGCTACACATTTTTCTGGATTGGGCTGCCAGAAGATTCCCAGAGAATTCATGGCGTGGGCTTCGCAGTTAGTACATCCCTGCTTAACATCCTCCCTGAGGCCCTTGTTGGTGTAAATAGCCCCTTATGACTTTGCGTCTTCCCCTTATGAAACAGAGATCTATGACACTTATTAGTTGATATGCTGCCACACTAGCATCTTCGGAAGAAGAAAAGATGGGGTCAATGAAGAACTAGACAATCTGTTCCACAACCTGCCAAGCAATAAGAAAGTAATCCTCTTGGGCGACTTTATCGTCATAATTGGGTTCAATGGTGATGTTTGGCAGGTAGTCATAGGACGCCACGAAATTGGCAAGGAAAACTCCAATGTATACGGCTATTGAATCTTGCTCTACTCGTGACCTCACCATAACAAATACTGTGTTTCAACTCTCTAACAAGTATAAAACTTTTTGGATGCCTTCACACTCCAAGCATTGGCATAAAATTGATCTCATAACAACTCACAAGACTGATCTCCGTAACTTCTTGAATACCAGAGCCCTCAGACGTGCTGAATGTTGGACGGATCAAAGAATAATTTTGTCTGTTGTGTCATTCCATATTTGCCCTCTAATATGCAAACAAGCAACGAAAAAGCAAATAAACCGAGCAATGCTTCACAATCAGGATAAGCTAACTGAACTCCCAACAACACTCCACCACAGCATCTCCCAACTCCCAGAGCCAATTACTTCTAACTTAACTCCTGAACAAATCGGGTCTGAAAGGAAGACCTTTTCAGACTTGATCTACTCGACCCTACCAGATACCCTCGGATTCTCGACTCACAACCACCAAGATTGGTTCAAATAAAGTCAAGCAGACATACTCGATCTCCTAAGGAAGTAAATCAATGCTCACTTGGCTTCCTTAAACAACCCAACTTCAATCTTGCTCAGACAAAAGGTTCAAACACAGAGAAAGGAGGTACAAAGGGCCCTTCGTTGAATAGAAAATCAATGGTGTTGCAATAAAGCAGTTGAAATGAGCAATATGCGGAAATAAACGACCAGCAAAATTTCTACAATGCCATTAAAATTACATATGGCCCAACGCAGAGCACTTCAGCTCCTTTAATCTCAGCTGATGGAGCAAATCGGATAAAAGACATTCTAGACCGCTGTGTTGAGTACCTAAGCATCCTTCTAAACCAGAACCCCTATAGATCTTACTTTTACTGACTGGCTCCCCAAATTATTATTACTTGAAAATCTGGACCTAACAACGTCCTTCACCGAGCCCCTTAAGGCTTTAAAGAGCCTGAAAAACCATAAAGCACCAGGCCCTGATGGCATCCAGGGAGAGCTCTTCAATCTTAGTGGCCAAGTCGTGATGCAACGCCTCCACTTGATGATTCAGATTTTCTGGGGGCTAACTACATCCCTCAATCCCAGAAGGATCCCTTGAGCACAATGATCTACAAAAGAAAAGGCCAGAAATCTGAAAGCGGGAATTAACGAGGAATATCCCTGCACGATGTTGCGTGCAAAGTATTTGCACGAATACTCTTATTCCGTCTACTAGACTCTGTTACAGATACCCTAGTCCCTGAAACACAGTGAGGCTTCAGAAAAGAGAGAAATACCACTGATATGAATTTTGTGGCTAGGCAACTAACAGAAAAGAGCTTGGAGCTGATTCAAGATCTATGCATAGCCTCTGTACACCTTACAAAAGCTTTTAACACCATCAACAGGAAAATGTTATTGGGGGTGATGGTCAAATGTGGCTGCACCCATAAGTTCATGGCCATCATCAAGGCTTTCCAGGATAATATGACTCCCCACCACATTTTTATTATTGGGGTATCTGTTAAATTAAACCTGCTAAAGGGATATTTTATATAATATTTTTTAAAGGTTCCTCAACGCCATTGAAGATTGAAAATAATGTGATTTTCAACTAAATTTGTAATTTCGTGGATTATATCTGAAAACTAAACTTGAATTTGGAATCAATACCTCCATTCAAATAATTATTGTATTTTTAAGAACAAGTAAACGAAATTTGAAAGTAATCGATTGATATTTAGTTTCCTCAATGACATATTATAGTGGCCTACGTGACCATTATGTTTCAGTAGCGCGGAGGATCTCGTTGATAGTGGATGTGTGTTTGTGTGTGTGTGGCTCTGTCTAGTGCCTATTATTTTGATCACATTCTTCTATTTATATTTAGAAAAAGTTATTTATAGTGTACAATAAATATTTATACATTTTTTATTATATTTCAGAAGTAAATAATCGGTAATAAAAAGTTAAAAGAATATTTAATTATGGCATTTAAACCTAGAACGCGTCATGAAATTGGAAGCCATTTGTTTGGCTCACCCTCGCCATTTGTAAAGGAGTGTTACCAACTTATAAATATGTTATAAAATATGTTTTGTTTGAGCGAGAAAAAGAAAATAACCGCAATAGAAAATACCTGCTAATTAAACAAATTATCACATTAGTAGCGGAGAAGTTAATTTCTATTTGGAAAACGGCATCAATCCTTTGTGTGTCAATAGAGGCAGTTCGAAAAAGAATTAAAATTTATTATTCAAAATATAAGGTTTTAATGAGAAATATTAGCAGGAAAAATGTGACATCATTCAAACAAAAATGTGACGATTTTACAAATAATACAGAACAATTGTTTAATATTTCTTGTTGCAAATGCGATATCTTTGAAAATTGTTCTTGTAACAAGGAAAAGAAGGTGCCACCATTAGAACAAACGTTTCTGGAAAAGCAACGAAAAACTAAGAAAATGGCATTAGGTAATATCGATCAAATTCAATATAGGAAGAAGAATATTTAGCGTGCAATTAGGAAGAATCGTGAATATTGTCTCTTAAATCAACCATCTACTTCGACAGATAATATTTGCAAGGGATGACTGTTCATCCCCTGCAATAACTGCAAAAGATGAACAAACAGATTAAATATATAATTGCCCCCGTTTTCAAAGGAATGCTGATTTTGCACATGCGGAAAACATTCTTCATCCAGCACAGAAACAGAATCTGCTGACTAAGCTGAAGACTATGAGCTTCCTTCATCCGGGAAACGCCAAAAAGTCAACAACAATTTGCACCCAGGACTCCTTCGAAACGAATAGAATTGTCACAATTTGCATTGCATGTGACCGCACTGGTGTGCTTGATCAAGCTGCAGCTTTAATAACAAGTTCAATCCTTAAGAACTTATCGTCAATTGAAGGCAAAGAAACTTCTGTAGTAGTTGACTGGTCAAAGGTTAGAAGAGTGTCAAAGAACCTACTACACTACAGCAAGAAATTAGATAGGATAAACCATTATATTCTATTTAGTTCAATGGTAGAAATGATGGCACATTTGTTGTTTAGACGATTAAGGAAACTCATAACAAGAAGAATATAATGGAAGAGCACCTTTCTATGATAGAAGAACCAGGCTCAGAGTACCTTGGACACCTAACAACGAAGACAGATTCTGACAAAGCTATAAACAACGCAATATTGTCGTATCTAGAGGCAAATAACATCACAACTGATAAACTCATGCTGTGGAATGCGATGCAATGGTAGCGAATACAGGAACAAAAGGAAGTGTGGTCAGAATGTTAAAAGAAAAACTTAATAGACCACTGCATTGGTTTATTTGCCAACTCCATGCAAATTAGCTCCCATTTCGCCATCTCATCAAAAATTTGGATGGAAAAAAAACAATGGCACCTCGTGGATTTGTCTGACCCATAGGAAAACAACTGAATAATTGTGTGACTATAAGTGTTGTTGAATTTGAGCCAATTCCGACTAACAGATTAAATCTGAGCATCAAACAAAGGTATATGTTTGATATCCTTCTATCTATCTCACAAGATAAATGTTCTGCTGAAGTAGCTCGTAAGAGTCCTGGAAAAATGTAGCATGCTCGATGGCTTACAACGCTAAATCGGAAAATTAAATTATATGTTTCGACTGCCAAAACTTCTGACCCACTTAAATCCATTATCTTTTTTATCATGAAGGTGTATGCACATTCTGGTTTGAAATAAAAGCTAACTTTTTTTTTCAAGATGGAGCGCTCAACCTTTTTAAGGGATGAGCAAACAGTTTAAATATATAGTTGTCACAGTGATTCAAATCAATGCTTATTTTGCACATGCGAAAAACATTCTTCTCTGTATTCTGAAAGATGAAATAAAACATATCCGGGAACTCGCATGTTCAAGAAATATGAAAGTACAAAAAGATTATAAAGGAAAATTTAATACGCATTTTCAAGATCCCAGACATAAACTTTGAAGCTGACGACTGCATCTACCTAATTAATTGGTAGCAGACCGTAGTGACCGAACCTCCGCTGATGAGGACGCTCTCTGATGACCAACTTTAAGAATTTATCCGTCCATAACCGAAATTGGATATTCCCAAGCTCTCTTGTCAAATACAAGCGATTGAGAGATGCATCAAACTTGTCACAGAAGCGTCACTAGCAATTTGTGGAGAAGACAAACAAAACGGTTATATAAGGAGTAGAATTGAGTCCAGGAGAAAAATTACCCTCATTATATACCAAGAAGGACTTTGTAATGAAAGGTAATAACAGTTCAAAAATCTAACTGCATTGAATAAATTGATATTGAATAATAGAGAAAATTTAAATATTCGATTGTTATTTGTTCACTTTCTTCTATTTCAGAGTGATGATGATAAAAATCTTCCAACTGCATGGAAACAAAATGGAAGTAGAAGTATTGATTGTAAAGTTTTATGGTAATAATTTACCTCGTATAGAACATAAATGTTAATGTAACAACTTGAATTTTGAAAACAAATGGATAGAATTTTCTGACATTATTGCTTCTTTTTTTTTCAAAGTTTCAATTGCGTTGAGGAACCTGTAAATATTAATTTAGAAGTCTGAAATTTCAGCACAATAGTTTTTGGCGTTGATTCCATTAAGAAACTCGGGTGGCAAAATGAATTTCAACATATTTGCAACACCCCTCCTTTTTCGATCCACCCTACTGCCCGTGTTTGTATGGGTGAGAATGTCTTGGACCCGTTTGCTGTTACCGTTAGTGCAAAATCTTGCACCCATCCTCTTCAGCATATATTTAGCAGAAGTCACTTTACTAGGAAGGTATGAATTTGACGTAAACGACAGCGTAGCCGTCAAATACCCTCTTGATGGTAGTCTTATTAACCTCCAGCGTCTCAAGACAAAGACAAACTCCGTACTGCCTATGTCTTTGATACGCAATATGCTTATGATTCCGCCTACCCTACACCTAACCTTTAATATATTCTAAGATATATAGATGCGCTAAACAGCATCCACTCAGCAGGTGGTCTGGTTATCAATTCCAGCAAACAGGTGCTCCCAATACAACACAAAACCACCCTTTCAATACCACCTTTTACCGTCAGTGGTGAAGATTTTGAAACCGTTGTGTTTTTTAAGAATCTCCGCAGCATTCTCTCAGCAACCTGCGACACAGAAAATGAAATCTGGGCGAGGATCAGATTGGCGTGCTTAAGCTTTGGAAAATTATCCAAACGCGTCTTCTTTAACGGTGATCTAACTGTAGAGACTAAAGTCAAGGTTTATCAGGCAATCTGTCTATCCATCTTACGATTTGGCAGCAAACTTAACAACACATGGGGTGAGCGAATCCCTCATGTAGCTATTTTAATAAATGCTTTCACGATTAGTATTGAATCAATGATAGTACGCTGCCAGTTCCTTTGGATCAGTCACGTAGTCAGGATGTTTCAATATAACCTAATACGCCAAATACTATACGGCGAGCTGAGGAATTGCAACCGCTCCCCGAAAAACCGAAAATGTGGTTTAAAGTCCAAATAAAGGCCACTTTCAAACAAGGCAACATCGTTTTTAACCAACTAGAAGTTCTGGCCACTGATGAAGAAAGTTGGATGTCAACAATCCATCGGGCTGTCGACGTGTTTGAAGCAGCTCGCAGGAACGAGCGACAAAACCGCAGACATGAACGTATGGCACGAGGTCCTTTTAACCCCACGCAAGGAATTCACTTTCCAACTTGCGGTATGATCTGTGCCTCCCGATTTGGCCATAGAAGTCATCACAGAAGACACCTACAAAAAATAGACCCTAAAACTGATGCCAAACTATTACACCAAAGATGCAATAAGCGTTGAAGCATAATTATTATTCGTTTTGTTGTTAATATTGCTAATGTTATTATTATTGCTATAATTCTAATCTAACTACTAATTATTTAGAGGATAAGTACGTCATCTTCGTTACCGAAGGACTACCATAAGCAGTAAGCAAGTAAGCATATACTTTTAATAATAGCCTTGATTTTGCTTTTAAACTTACAAATTTAATCTATCAATTCCTTTATTCTTCTCCAGCTTCGACAACACATCCATACTTACTGTATTCACATTCATGAACCTATATAGATAATTTTAACTAAAGCCTTTCTAGATAAAAATGCCCTCTTTAATGGATTCAGTTTTTCACAATTCTCTCAGTTATTGCAGCTGGACTTCAAATTGAAAGTGTTGGGATGGGAAGCCCACTAGGTTCAATTTTAGAAAATCTATTCATTTGCAATTTTGAAGAGAGACTGTTCCATGATTGCCCTGCTCAATTCCGTCCCCTACTGTATAAAAGATATGTTGACGTTACCTTGGCCTATTTTACTTCTAGTTTGTGTTCTAAAAAGTTTTACGGTTTTCTTAAAAATTAACATCCTAATATTTCTTTCACCCAAGAACATGAGATTAATAATAGTTCCTCAGCTTTCGACGAAAACATCCGTCATCTTAAGTTGCTTGCAAACTAATGAGCACAGAGATATGTTTAACCTAAAAACTAAGAACACGCCAATTTAAAAGTAGAAATTTTATTTGTTCTTTTTAATGGAAGATGTTTTGATCAGATGTCGGATGAGTGTTCTGTTTTCTAATGGATTAATGTTGTACTGACTCTCGGATGAATTAAGTTTTGAATTTCCTTTATAATTCCTGCTTTAATTAGTTGTTTATGGATATAATATTTATAATTTGTTTCTTCACTCTCTCAATCATTCTACTGCTTTTGCCAATATTTGTTCAATCGTAACTTTTCTATGGGATATAATACATGACTTGTCTTCTATAAGTAGAACTTTATGTAGAAAGATTACTTCGCATGGTGTTTTCACACTAATTGTAACATTGATTTTGTTGTCCCCTACCAGTTTTTTAAAATCAAGTAATTGAGGTGAATAAGGGATAATTATATAATTTTTAAGCGTTTATTTTCTTAGAATTTAATGGGAAAGAAAAGTTGGTTCTGTGTATATAGTGAAAACTTTGCTTGGAACCGAGGATATTGTGGTTCATTAAATATTTGAGTGATTATGTTTATTTAATCCGGAGGAACTAAGTATCACATATGTGGATGGACGCGAAATTATGATAGGAATTTATAGAATCCCCCAAAAAACACTAACAAATTCACTAATATAATCGGCACTTCTCATAGTTTTTTTCACTCCAAATATTTAAGGGACATTGGGATTATGAATAAATTTATATGAAAAAGACAGGCTATATATAACCAAGAATAATCTCGTAATCTTAGGTCAAGTGAAATTTGGTTAGATTCCCATTTCCGAAGTTTTGGTTTGGATTAGATGCACGGCAGCACGGACTATTAAAGTTAAATGGTTTAGTTTCCTCTTATAAACTTTGTTTGTTTTTAGTGGAACGTTGTTCCATTTGATTTGACTCGTTTGGATAATATCTTGGAGCTCAGCCCAATATTAATAGTGACTTCATTAATCGATGTTTATCTGGTTGATTAAATATCAATCATAATTTGGCCTGTATATAATAATAATAATAAATATTTATAATGCGCCCTTAAGGGCTGTTAGCCCTCACAGAGCGCAGGTTGTGTAGTGAGTGTAGAGAAAGTTGACTGGGAAGAGAAGGCAATTCTAAAGAGATTAGTCTTCAGAAGACGTTTAAAAGTAACAAGGGAGGGAGAGGATCAGAACTTCGGGAGGAAGAGCATTCCAGAGTCTAGGAGCACAAACTGAGAAGGAACCGTCACTCATCGAGCATAGGACAGAAGGAGGAGTATTCAGGATTGGAGCAAGGTTAGACTGGAGTTCCCGAGGAGTTTGACGACGGGAGAGGGTAGACAAGAGATAAGGTGGAGCCTCGAGGTTTAGGGCCTTGTAGGTGATGATAAGAAATTTATAGTGTGTACGGAAGCGAATAGGTAACCAGTGTAGCTCCTGTAACAGAGGCATTGAATGAGAGAACCGGGGGTGGTGAAAGAGGAGCCGGGCAGCATAGTTTAGAACTAGTTGTGGGGGGCGAAGTGACGAAGAAGGGAGATTCACTAGAAGAGAATTGCAGTAGTCTAAGCGTGAGGTGCGAAAACATGAATAGCAGTCACAAAGCTTCGTCGATCAAAATGGGATCGAACACGTGAAAAGTTGCGGAGAAAACCGAGGGAAGACTTACAGATACGATGGATGTGCGATTTAAACGAGAGTTGCTCGTCATTGAAAACAATGACCTTTAGAGTGATAAACGAATCCCTTGCTAAGTGACAGGAATACATAGGAAAAACTGAAAAAGGTTACACTAAGAAATAAAACAAAATTTTTCAATAATTATCTTAAAAATATTCTTTTCTAATAAAACAGTTTAAAATATATAGCCTCTTTCTATTGCATATTTTGGGTTTACTTAAAATTCATATGAGGATAATCCCTTTGGCCTGATTGTTTTCAGTTTAACCTCACAAGCATTCAAACTATCACAATATTTAGCGAACATTTGAAGTCAATTATTTGGGAGTGTTTATGATAGAAACATCCTTCTTTCTGGAGATTTATCAAATAAAATTAAAGATATTGACTTGTCCAATAAGCAGTTGCTATGTTTTTATTTAAAGAACCTATTGACTAAATATTTTGTTGATGAAGCTCTTAATTTCAGTTTCAAACCTACTTTTGTATTACAGAAGATTGCCCTAACAGTGTAACAAATTATAATATTTTTCTTTTGTGTTACAAAAAATATGTATAAAACCAATTTTTCTTAGGAAAAATTTACAAACACCTACCCCATACCCCTATTTAATTAATCTCACCACATAACATGGTTACGTTATGTCTAAGATATATGTGCCATTTGGCCTATTAATAATAACATATTTGCTTATTATTTAACAATTAAACAACATTGACTGCACTATTAAATTTAAAGTTGAATAAGAACTAAACCTTAAAACTCTCACTGCCTTTTCTCGATGTCAAGATATCTAAAGTAAAAAATGAAGCCTATTTTGCTGTTTAGCGGGAACCAACGAAGTTAGCTGTATAATACCTTTTTATGGCCATAATGAAACATTAATCGAAATAAAGTATCTTTTATGGTTCATAGAATAAAGTCATTCATTGACAGAACCAACTTTTATTCCCCATCTAATTCTAAGAAAGAGCAGCATTAATTTTAATATCTGCTCATATTTACCTCAATCAATTAATATTAAAAAGCTAGCATAGCACAACAGGGGAAATATGTACCATGCAAATTTCTGATAGAAAATTGAGTGTGCAACGGGTAATTTGTCGCAAAACTTCAACATAAATTAAAATAATAGAGATTTCATTTATACCTATATTTTACCATAATTACATATCGACCTTGGCCTACAGGCGACCTCAGTTTATTGCTACAGGATTTCTCGACAGTTTCTCTATTTAACTAAGCCTAGTGAGTCTGTAGTAGATAAGCTCCACCTTGGTGATTCACTTGGACGTGTTAGTATCTCTTACAACCACGCTCCAAATTATTTCAGTGATTCTGGGCAGTTATGAGGACAGATGTTCTGATTTATGTGGTAAAAGAAATTGCCTGACAGTAAAGATTGGTTCTTCTGGCAGGGTGCAGAGTCCTACTGCCAAACGTACTGTCTCCAACAGATCACCTCCTGAATCTAGGGAAGCACCAAGTTCTTCAGTCATTTGATGTAGCCATCTGTATTGAGTAAGCGGCCCTCAAAGACGATAACTATGGACATAACGTGGTGCTCACCACTGGCCAATCCAATCACCAAGTGGTCCTGGCCCAAATCATTCTCGTCGAAGAAGAATCCACGCATGCCAATCTTGAAGGAGTGCTTCAGTTTGCTCAAAATCTGCGTATCTCTCGATTTAACTTCATCTTCTGGGACGGAATATGTCGCTTTTTCATCTTATATTAGTAGTGCCGGATGTCTTTATGCACAAAGCGCCTGATGAGAAAATATGGGCCTCATTGACATGCTGGTATCGTTGTGTATGTTATCCTGGATTTCTGCGACCAATTTTTTTTTTATTATTAGACGCTTAGAATGAGTTTTTCAAACCACAGTACCTTTTTAATTATAGCCTGAATTATACAATTCGTTTCTACTCTTTTGTCACGTCATCAGCTTGACACTCAATTACTCGGAGATCTTCGAATTGTAAATCTATGCGTGAATAACTATCAGCACTCCTTGCCTTTCAAAACTTTTGGACGATTCAATTAAACTCTGCTAGTATTCCTTTCAAAGACTATGCACAAGTGAGTATATTATGATGGAAATAAGTGAGAAACTACGGAAGATAAGATACATGCGTGAAATTCAAAGTGGCCAATGACGAAAAATTACCTATTGCACCATCTACTTTGGCGTAATCAGTAGATTTCATACGAAATTTAAGGAACACATTCAATACCTGCTGATAAAAACTAGCTTTTAACTTGTATTTACATATGTCTAGTTAAAACAATGAAATCGATCCTTAAAATGCCAAAATAATAAGTAATTCTAATAATTGTATCATCAAGCGCCTTATTGAATGAGCACTTATAAGGAATTGGACAACGTAAATCGTCCAGATCAGTTTATACTAATCCGTTGATAAGCAAAACAATCAACTTACCTCTGATAAAAAATACTTTTGAACACCAACACCTGATGAGGGTTTCCTCTCTAAATTTGTATGTTCTTAGATTAATCATAT
This sequence comes from Ceratothoa steindachneri, assembly GCA_963969495.1. NCBI lineage: Eukaryota > Metazoa > Arthropoda > Malacostraca > Isopoda > Cymothoidae > Ceratothoa > Ceratothoa steindachneri. The sequence goes on along the minus strand of OZ018322.1, from coordinate 79,441,215 downwards.
TTATGTGCTAATTATTTTGTCCGTGACTTAAGAAGATGGATGTTTGCTTCAAAACTTGGTCAATTACTAAAGTGATTCAAAATAATGCAATTTATTTCTAATATTTACCTCTACGCTACCACGTTTCTTTTATATATATATATATATATATATATATATATATATGAATGGGTAGGAAATGAAAAATCTCGAAACACTCTGGATCTGTAAGGCGAAAGGTTAATAATCCTGGGCATCAGAGTAATTCAGGATTTTTACTTCTTACTTGTTCTACCCATTCTCATCTATACATGGTGGAGCCCAAATATATATTTATATATATACATATATATATATATATATATATATATATATATATATATATATATATATATATATATATATATAGAGAGAGAGAGAGAGAGAGAGAGAGAGAAAGAGAGAGAGAGAGAGACAGAGAGAGAGAGAGAGAGAAGGAGAGAGAGAGAGAGAGAGAGAGAGAGTGAGAGAAAAAAAAGATATGTGGATAGATATATAGATATATTAAGATCCCAACAAAGATTTTGTATGGTAAAGGTATGTAGAAGATGTGATTTTCACATGGCCATTAAACCAAATAGATATTTTTGAAAATTTTGGAAAGAGCTCAACAACCTCCATCCCAAAAGAAAATTTAAAGTAGAACGGATAAAGGTCAATTGCTTATCTTCTATTGATGTAAAAGTCTTAAGAATTAATGATAAACATATTTCACCGTATACCGTACACCTACTAATTCTAATTTCAATATTCACTTCTTCCATATCACGATATTGCAATAAAAAAGCAATCGTTATATCTATTTTTTTAAGAGTCTTTTGAATTTGTGACCATTGTTTTTTTACAAGATGAAATCCCTTTCATAACATGCATGTTCATCGAGTTAAATTCTGCGATTTATTGTATAGATGAAAGCATACCTAAGCTAGAACAAAATAAACTTACATGTAAAACGAATTCCTTATCCTTACCATATTTTCCCTTGCTTAAAGGACTAAACTATATTGTATATCCCAACTGGAACACTTTCAAATATCCTTCAACCTTCAGAAACTCTTTCCTTTCCACTAAGCCAAAATCGTAAAATAAAGATGCAGGCTTCTATTTAATCCCGCGTAAAGCCCCAAATTGCCCCTCTATCTATATAGGATAGAACGAAAGGTCATTAAACAAACACATAGACAAACATAGAGGAGATATTCGTGCATCAAGCAATGCTTAAAGTATTTTTAACCATATAAAAAACGCCAATCATATAATAGATTTCTCTAGTGCTCAAATAATTTACCATTATAATGATTATAATAAAAGAAGAATTATCGAATTTTTATTAATTCAAGAAATTTCAATTTATCTGAAGGGCAGCAATAAATGCAGCCCCTATGTTTCAAACCTCATTTTAAAGGATATTGTTAATTACCTAAAGCGAACCCCTCCAGATTAATGTCAGTTGCATGTTATTATATATTCCGGTATTTCAGTTTTCTTTGTGAATTTCTATTAGTTTAATTCTGAAGTTGATATGGAAAGCAACATATCGAAACTAGTCCCGTTCTAATAAACTTTATGCTCTAAAACAGTAGTTTTTTTTTTACAAATAACATTTAATTACTCGTTAATTTATTTAAGTTTTTTTTGAAAACTAGTAATTCTCGGAAATTTAGATTGAGCGTACAAAATTTTGTTGGTTAGAGATATTTTTCTGGCTATATGTTAAAGCAGTTAAGTTTCCAGAGTTGAGAAAATCTTTCTTTCTTTACACTAGTGTTAAGATGGAGTCATTCGTGGACATGAAGAAATATTGAAAAGGTCATACTGTTTTGTATCCTTCATTAGCTGTACACGGAATTCCATACGCGTAGTTCTATACCATACGGTCACAACTTTAAGCCTTATTTATGATCATTCATTTACAGGTGGTAAAAATTTCTATTGATTATCTATGCTATCCAATTCTCCTATGCACGTTTTATTATCTAGTCTTCCAACTCGTCACTCTGCATCACAGTGCCATATCTCCCCAAAATGCGCTCACATTCACTTTCTTTCCCTCTCTCTCCTCTAAGTAATTAATTAGACAGGAATCAATAAAATCACAAATCGATGGTTTTGCTGTTCATCTCTTTAAATAGCCCTCTATTTATATAACCCAATTAATTAATTAATAATCTTCTCTGAATAACCTTTGCATAAGTTTGTTATTGCATGTTTCTAATCTTAATTATTATTATTAAATTTACACCAACTAATGCCCACGCTGGGGAGCCAAGTGATCAAAATCCGAAGAGAAAAAGAGAGAAAAAGAGAGAGAGAGAGAGAGAGAGAGAGAGAGAGAGAGAGAGAGAGAGAGAGAGTGAGTTCAATTTCTAATTAAAATAAACTTGAATTTAAAGCTAAAATTCAAAGTTAAATTATTAAAAGAGTGTCCAAATGGTTTACTCGTAGGGTGACGTGTTAAAAATTATAACAAGTTTAATCCCGAAAGAGAAAAACACTTGGACCTTTAAAAATAACTAAATAAGTGTTGGGTGAAAACAATTTAATCACATGCTCCTCATACAAAAAATACACTATGAAGGGAATGATGATAAAAATAAACCAAAGCGGATGCTTACTATGATATTCCACAATGCATATATATAAATATGTCAGAAGGGCTAAATTTCAGCTATGATAAAAGTAGAGTTGCAAATCAGGCAGAATTTTTTTTGTCTCATTGCATTATCGAGTAATTTCAGTTAGCACTCAGCAGCAGAAGGTCAAATAGTGGAGTAATATTTAAAATAATGCAGTATAAATTAATAAAAACTAATAAAATGATTTCATTATTAAACGTTTATGACATAATATTTTGTTGGTTTACGCAAAAATCACTTTGTATTCGATGATCAAACAAAGCAAGTTGTTCTGATAAGTAAAGTGCATAATTATCAAACTACCAGTTAGATGAGGATAAGGCTATTCATAATCCAAAACTTCCCTACATAAAATCATCGTTTGGAAATGTTGCGGATTTTACAGTTTACCCCAGCAAGAACACGAGTTGGAGATTGTTATCAAGTTTGTGTTAAGAGATTCAGCAATTTAGAGGTTAAATTATCTGAATATGCTAGGGCAGAATCCTCTGCTCCTTTTATTCGTTCTGCTGTATGTATTATGAATAAGACAAAGCCTGGAACATAGCCCTATGGGACTCTAACTGATACAGGAGCCAAAGTGCTGGATTTACCATCAACAACAACTGATATTGCCGATTTGACAGGAAATCAGTAAGAAATCTATAGAAAATATCATAATCCTCACATTACTTAAGCTGTTGAGGAGACTTCTATGGTTTACACAATCGGAAGCAGAGCTGAAGTCTAATGAAACAACCCTAGACTCATGACTAAAATCAATTATCGACTATAAGTTATTGACGAGACACTTGAGGCAGCAACAGTGCCAACAGCTATTCTATATACACATTGCGCATCAGGTAAAATATAAAAATTACGAGTAAATGGTTAAATCTTCTAAAAATAAGTTTTTTATATTTTTTCAGAAAATTGGAGTAAGAGAAAATGACCTGAACTGCGATGGTAGGAAGATGGGTGGGCCTTTTGGAATATCAATAATATTAACCACACAGCAACAAGAAGAAAATTTGCCAGCGATTAGTAAGATACGATATATGACTGATAAAAAAGTTATTAAAGAATAAAAGTGAAAAATCTTTTGATCTACCATCTTTTGGTATCTTAAGAATTTTAATATTGTTTCAGCTCAAAAGATTTAAAAGGATAATATGAAAGCTTGGGGACAGGATAACAAGTAGCTGTTCAACTTGATCTTTCTTAAAATTAGACAGTAGTAGATCAGCTTTCTTCAGAAAAAGATGTGAAGGTAACACTTCAGTTTCAACACGCACGATAAGGGGCGCTCTTTATAGGCTATAATTTTGGGCTACAATATATGTCATATGAGGTTAGACGGTAGCGTCAAATGTGAACAATTACGGCGTTGAATTTTTAAGTAAATGAGTATATAGTGGGGGCTCCGCCCCCCATCCCAATTGATTGAAACTCATGATCATCGCAGGGTGATTCTTCCTGCAGTGATATCTCCCCCACGAGCAGTCCCCTTGAATTTACTGGGGTTTTTCCCCCCAACAACTTTTTACTGGCAGAAAAAACTAACCTAATAACAAACAATTCTTACTTTTATAGGTTCCTTGATTAGTTTATGAGCCTCTAGATAATCTTAAAGTTTTTTGCGATTATACCAACTGAAACCGAATTCGAATAACGAAGAAGCACATGGAGAGCACGAAAACACAATAACAAAAGAAAATCATTTGCAAAAAGGGTCCTATTTATAAGCTACGACGTTGCCAGTAAGAGTTTTATTTATGAGCTCATCTGGCGACTGCCCTCTTGGGCATTAGTCGCCTTATTAAAACTGGCCTAGCTCTAGGCTACTTTAAAATAAAATTAAAGAGACAAAAAACACCCCAAAAGGAGGAAAGGAAGCAAGCTGGTGCATCTGGGGAGAGGTCTCCCCAGCGCAGGAGCGTGCAACCTAAACGGAAAAAAAAACAAACCCTGCTTAAATAATAGGGAGAAGGCCGGCCTCCCCCAAAAAGTCAACAAGTCCACCAGTCGATGTGCGCGCACTCATCCCAAGTACAAGGGACAGAAGGTAGCGACCCCACCCATCCCGGTACCGGGACAAGTAACGTGCGCGAAGATCACCCAGACTGGGACATTCGACAAGAATGTGCCGAACAGTCTGGGGGACGACGCAGTCGTCGCAATAGGGCGCAGGCGAGCGCTCCATCGAAAAGCGATGCGTCACATGCATGTGTCCGATGCAGAGAAGAAAGAGAGCGACCTGAAGCCGTCGTGGTATTGGGGGATAGGTCCATGGGAACAGTCGCGGCGCAATGGCACGCAACATTAAGTTTCCTTCGACCGTCTTCCATCCTCTTTGCCAAGCAGTACGAAGAGCTGCCCGTATTCCTGCCATGTAGTCGATGTGAGAAAGAGCGAAACGCTGGTCCAGGCACAGAGTCCTTGCGGACTATTTGGCGCCCTCATCGGCGCGCTCATTCCCCGCAATTCCTACATGTCGAGGAACCCAGCAAAAGATAATCTCGACATCTGCCTGGCTCGCCAAAACCATGGTGTCACGGATATCGCGAACCAGTGGATGCGGAGATTCCAATGCCCCGAGAGCACTCAGGGCGCTTTGTGAGTCGCTATAGATCACAATCCGGTCTCCGAACCGTGCACGTCGTGTAATCTCCCGTACCGAGTGGTGTATTGCCACCAGCTCGGCCGTGAAGACAGAAGCAGCGCCTGGTAGAGCCCCGCTGGCTTGAAACAAAGGGGATACAGCGTGAAAGCCGACCCCCTCTTGGGACTTGGAGCCATCCGTATACACTGGCACGGTTCCAGCGTGACACGATGTGTGCTCCAAAAAGGTCAAACGCAATACTCCCGGCCCTGTACAAGCTTTGGGAGCAGAGGCATAGCGACAAATAGCCAAATCTGTACCCACCGAGAGGGGCGTCCTGTGCAGAACCAGAGGCGTCACCGGCCAGATAGCTATATCTACCTTTCGAAGGAGTTTCCTGGCCCTAAACTCAAAGGGCTTACGGTTTGACTGGCGTCTCTTAGGGGCATAGGCACCATCGAGATCGGCTGTGGAGGCAGTGAGAGCTGTTGGCGACTAAGGAAGGCGCCGGGATCGCGCGTAGAAGCCAGTAATACACTGCACGCGGCGCAGAGCGAGTGGCATCTCCCCAGCATCGACCAACAGGCTCTCAATGAGAAAGTGCGGAAGGCACCGGTCGCAAGGCTGAGGCCAGTGTAGTGGATCGAATCCACCTTCCGCAATAAACGCTCGGCTGGGGATGCATAAAACTCGCATCTGTAGTCGAGCTTCGAACAAACAGAGGATCGATAAAAAAGTAGGGTAGTAGCCCTATCAGCGCCCCAAGTGCTGAACGTCATGGAACGGAGAATGTCCATGGCGAGGGTACAAGAGACCCTAGGGGATGCGAATCTGAGCCTCCCAGGTGAGGCGTCAGTCAAATACAAGACCAAGGAAACGGTGCGATTCCACCACATCCAGGCGCACCCCATTAAGAAACAAATCTGGGTCGTAGTGAAGCCGTGGATTGCGGAAGAAGTGCACCAACTTAGTCTTGGCCAATTAAAACCGAAACCTGTGCGCATCGGCATAGCGAGAGACGCGGTTAAATGCCTGTTGGAGTCGACGCTCCAGAGTTGGATTCTGGGCCGCGCCAAAAGAGATCAAAAGGTCGTCCTCGTAGAGCGTAGGGAGAACATCTTCCGGGAGAACGGAGGTGCTGCCGTTGATGCTCAGGGCAAAGAGTGTGACACTGAGGACACTTCCCTGCGGGACACCCTCTTCATGCTCCTTTGGGCCGGAGAGGGCTCCTCTCACCCCTACGCGGAATCGGCGATCTCGCAAAAATTCAGATATAAACATTGGCAGGCGTCCCCTCGCCCCCATCGTGTGGACAGTCTCTATGATACCGTATCGCTATGCGGTATCATAGGTCTTCTACAGATCGAAAAAGACCGTGGCGAAGTGCTGTCTACGAAGGAAGCCTCGCAGACGGCATTTTCCAGTCGGAGCAGGGCATCCGACGAGAAGTGGAACTTGCAGAAGCTGCACTGTGCAGAAGACAGATGGCCTTCGCTGTCCAGGAAAAGGCTAATCTAACATTTACCAATTTCTCCATCAAATTGCACACGCAAGAGGTTAGAAAAATTGGACGAAGACCGGTCGGAGTAGAGTGATTGCTCCCCGGTTTGCGAAAGGCAAGCACAGTAGCGATTCCGTGGGAGTCTGGGAGAAGACCCTCCACCCAGATCCTGTTAAAAAAATCTAACAGAAAGGCTATGCCTCGCTCACCCAGGTGTTACAGCATGGCGTACGGGACATCGTCCGGACCATGGGCGGTGTACGCGCACGAAGCAAAAGCGAAGCGCACATCACTCACAGTAAACTTGTCGTTGAAGGGTTCTCCGCCTCTGGAGGTAAAGTCCAGTCGGCGGCCTTCCGCGACATCACGTCGTGCATTGAATGCTGGCGGAGCAGCATCACGGCTAGAGAATGCGGAAAAAGCGGTCGCTAAGGATTTCGTAAAAAACGGCCAGACGTGTTAAGAATAGTAGTCAGGCCCACGGCGACGAGGTCGCCGGAGAAGAAATCAACGGCCTCATCTACCGACCTAAACTCCTCGACAGATATAGAAAAATCAGTCAGTTCGTGAAATGCAGGTCACCGCGCCTGCGCCAATCACCACCGAGGTGGGCTCTTAGGCGGCAGTTACCCTGAATATCATATTTGAATGGGAAAGTGATTACTACCATGGAGCTCATCGACCACCCCTCAATCAAAATCAGGCTGTGCATCCGAAGAGCACAAAGATAGGCAAGACAAGAAAATGAAGCGGTTCTCGGACTGTGATGCGTAAACTCATCTACGTTCAGGACACCCATCTCAAGCTCTTCGATCAGATCAGCAAGGACTTGTCCCCTGGGATTTATTGAGTAATCTCTCCAGAGAGGATGCCTGCCGTTCACATCTCCAAGCAAGAGATAGGGCCTCGACAAACGTGCCACGACGCAGCGGAAGTCCCCGGCGTCGAAGTCAGCTGACGGTGGAATGTACGCAGAAATAATAGTATACCTCCTATCCAGGTGCAGCTGCACTTCTACTGCCTGGAAGGAGGTATCTAAAGAGAAAGGAAGAACGGAGACATTATGCCGGGTGTAAACCGCGCATCCCTCAGCCCGGCCATCCCGCGGTAGTGGGGTCGCAAGACCCTCAAAGCCCCGAAGGGCGGGCAGGGGGCAGGCACCTATCATGGTCTCCTGCAAAAAGATAGCTAACGGGGAACGGGAAGACACGAGCCTCTGCAGCTCCTCCCAGTTGGTTCGGAGTCTACGGCAAGACCATTGACCCTCACGGGAATAGCGGTACGCTTACCCGGAGCAAAACCCCAGGTGCTGTTGGCCGGATAAAGCGCTGAAGTCGCTCTGGCCTTCAGGGACTTATTGGGGGAGGTTAGGTTCGCCATGCGAGTCTTTTCCTCCCTCCGCTTCGAAAGCTTAGGCAAGCGTTGCGGCTTCGGAGGTGGGAGACCCTCTTTTCAAGGAACCAACGCCTCCGAGCCACATGCTCCACCTCGGTGCGTGGGCAAAGGAGCCGAAGCTCCTTTGTTGCTGTCCTCCTTTCGTGGGACAGCGTTACGAACACCGGAAGATAGCCTAGCGACCATCTTTAAGGGTGTTGCCTCCTGTGAGTCTAACGACTCGGTGGAGGCGCGTGGCCGTTTCGCCTTATGGGTAACGGTCACGTTATGGGAAGAGGGGAGAGCCCTGGTTTTAGCCGGGGCTGGGTATTAACCCTTTTTGCCACCAGCTTTACCAGGGGAGCGCTCGGGTTGAGTAGAGCCCGCAGAAGGTCTCCGAATGGGCACGGAAACAACCGTGCTCGTTGGCATGGATGGGCCAGGAGCAGAGGGTGCCTCTCTAACTATTGAGGCATATGACGTCCCAGGCAGAGCGGGGCGCGCCAGGACCAAGTCCTCGGCCTCGCGGAATGAAAGTCTATCCTGGGCCTGAACGGCCAGGATTTCTTTCTCAAGGAGATATGCACCACATTGCTTTAAAGAAGCGGGGTGCGGCTTTCCGCAAATGACACACTTGGCCACCTACGATTTAGACTTATCATGTGTGGCCTTCGAGCAATTTACACAAACTTCGGGTGACCCCGACTTTGCACGTCTACATGAGCGATTCGTATGGCCGAAGCGGTGACAGTAATAGCACCGCCGCGGCAGTGGCACGAATGCCTTCACGTAGTAGCGTTACCAACCGGCAAGCACCGACTCAGGGAGCTTGTCACAGTCGAACGTGACAAAGAGTGTAGGGGTGGGTCTTGAGGCCCCTCCCTGTTTTCTCATCACACGTTCGACCTTGACCGCCCCATGGTCGGCCAGCTCTAGGGTGATGTCTTCCATGGAGTAGTCAACGAGTTCCCTCAAATAAACTACTCCTTTTACAAAGTTCATGATAGAGTGCGGCGTCACACTCACCGGGGTGCCATGAAGCGTCCAAAGAGCACTTATCTTGGCTTGCTCGGCGGGATTTGCCGCATTCGCTAGAAGGCTACCGTCCGAGAAACGGGTCACCTTCGGCTCTCTACCAATTGCACTAGCTAATCCTCTCCTCTAAAGGATCATGTTGCCCTTGGACCACATAGTGCCATCATTGGAGCGAATAACGAGGAAGCATTTGAAGCCAGTCGGCTCGAAAACGCCAGGTAACCTCTGAATAAGGCGCCCTGATGTCCTCGAGGCTCCGACCTTTGCACTTTTCGTCTTTGTCATAGTCAGGGGCTCCGCACCCGAGGGAGCAGAGGAGCCGGATATGCCGTTCTTGGCTTGGTCGCTTGCCAGAGTGGCAGCAGACCAATCCGTCCCCGTAGCTCCCTCGGATGGAGAGGAGCCCTGAGTGTTTTTAGTCTTTCTTGTCTTTTACTTCTTTTCAGGAGAGGAGGGCGGGGAATGAACTCGCTTTTTACCTCCGCCGACAGAAGCCCCTAGGCCAGATGGACCGGCCTTAGCCAGGTCCTTCTCCAAAATGGAAAAGGTCCTGGTAGTCGTAGGGGCATCATCCGGAGGAGATCCCTCCCCTCCTTGTACTGCCTCAGAGACCCCAGCCGTTTGAGGAGGACCTTGCATAGGGGCGGATTCGGGCTCGGTGTTTGGCGACGAGGGAGGATTCCTTCCCATGGAAGGCCCTACCGTCTGAGGCTGATGTTCCTCAAGGACTATGTGTGTCACAGGAAGGGCCTCCAGTTGGCCATCCCCTCCCAAGACATTGCAGGTCCCGTTGGCTGTATTGTCACTAGTCTTGTGTTGGGAGGCACAGGCCTTGACCCCGGTATGGTTCAATATTCTTGCGAGCAGTTCTTTTGAGGGAAGCGACCGAATGGGCCTTGCTTCCCTCTCCCCCCTAAGGGTGTTTGCCTTACCTAGCCGCTTACACGAAGGGGTGTCGGCAACGGGCTGCCTGCTGGCTTTCTTGGCAGTCCCCTTGGAAAGAAAAGAGGGGACTGCCGCTGGAAAAAGGGAGATGCCTGAAAGCACCTCCAGAGAAGGGGGTGACGGGAGTCCCCTGCACCCGTAGGCGAAGGAGAGGAATAAGCCTCCTCTCCGGTTAGAGAAATATGGAGGGTCGCCTGCGCAAGCACAGGATGGGGGGACCTCCATTTTTTCGGTGGAGCTGCCCGAGGGCGGCTCCGTCGTTGTTATTGGGGGAATTAAGGGAAGATGTTTTTTTTTTGCTTAATTGTGCATGGTGACCCTCTTTGTTTTACGGGACCCAATCGCTCACCACCTTTCGCAGTAGCCCGCAAAAAAAGGGGTTCTTACAGGACCGCCAGAGCCAGGCGCCGCCATTTGGGACCACCCATCCCGCCTGGTGGCCTGGCACTCCTTCGGCATGGTGGCTCCACCTTGAACACGGCAGTCGGCAGTCGCCAGATAGCCCCTTAATAATAAAAAAAAAAAATTGAACACGGCGTAAAAAGGATAGATTTTGAAGAGGAGAGGAAAAGGGATGTGAGGAAGGTATGGTTGGGGATGAAGCAGGTTGTTAAAAACCAAATACCCCAGACCGGAGCTCAGGGGTTAGGGAACATTGTCCCCTCCCCCCTCAGTCTCGATCCGGGACGTTTGGCTGAGAAGAAGGTCAGCATCTACCTTGTGAAATTAGAGGCTGACCAGAGAAAGTTGTGGGAGAGGTTTTATGAAAAGCGACGAGGTAGGGGAAAAATACAGGCTATCTGAAGAAAGGAAGACAGGCTAAGCTGGGGCCGGAGGGAGCACTGGATCTCGTCAGCACGCTAGCTAGGATGGTAAATCGCCGCGCCCCTTACCCGGTTGCCAGTAAGAAGCTGTTATCGTTCATGGCAAACCAAAAATACGAAAACAAAACAAAAAACAATAAAAGACATCAAGAAACCTTACATAACTTAGAAAAACTATAAATGAGCAGAGGCGCAGATATTTAGTAAATAATACAGAATAAAAGTTACAAATCCCCAAAATAACAAAAAAATATAACACCGTGATTGGTCACATCTGAAGCTACCGTCTGACGTCATAAGAGATATATTGTAGCCTACTAACACCACCACCTACCATGCGCCCCGAATCTGAAGTATTACCGATATGAATAATTAATTCTTAGCGTCGTGAATGTAAATTACACCAAATGCCCAATTGCTCAACTACGTGGTAAAATTGAATTTAAAACATAGAAACCTCTTATCCTCCATAAAACAAAAAAAAATATAATTACAGACTAGAGATTTGGTAATTTATGTTCCAGATAGAGCCATAATTAAAAAGTTAAAAATTAATTTCCTAGTCTAGGCATAAATCGAGAATCCTCTAGTTGCATTTACCATCTCGATTTGTTAATAGTTACTCCTTCCCCACCCAATTATATCTGCACTCAAGGAAAATCCAAATCCAGTACATTTAACATAAGAAAAAAATTCAGTCATACTTCTGAAATGATTAAAGGGATGGTTTGAGTAATATTACAAAGTTATCAGTGAAAAGTTTAGGAATAAAATTATTATTAAAGGTAGAGGCTGTAAAATAGATTAGTACGCGATATCACTTGTATTCACTTCCGCAAATTTACGAGAATGATATCATCTTGGAGTCTAGAAAATTTTTCTAGTCAAGGGCGGCAAAACACACCAGAGAGTTTGATCCACTAACAAGGTTGGCACTAAACTATCATATATCCCAATTAACATCGCGAACGCAACACATGAAATAACTCTCAAAATAGATCCTAACTGAAATAATCACTAAATAATGGTAACAATAAGGTTTTCCTTAAAGTTTTCCACTCAATAAATTCCTCACGGTTTCCAATCTGATAACCTAAGTTACGGAACATGAATATTGATCTTTACTGGTATCCAGAAATCTTCTCCATTATAAAAATTGGCTAGTATTTTTAAAGAGCATTAACTTAAACATTTATTCAGACAGATGCCAAAAAAGGAAGAACTTATTGACTGACGCTCAGACCGGCTCGTTAACATGTTCGCTTAAAATAGTTTTTATGTGAAACTAAAATAATTAATCAGTAGCGGAGCTTTATATCTTTTCTACTAGGAAAACATGTTATTTTAAAGGTATTTGATAATAATATAAAAATTCCCCAGAATGGAATTTACGAGTCCCTTGATACTCACTGCCCGCTAATTGCGCCTAATAACTAGGTTAGTTTAACTGTTATAACCAATTTAGAAATCAATGGGTGAGGCGAAGTGAATAATGAGGTGATTGGGCAGGGTAACTTGAAGTGATGAATGAATCAATATTAACTATTATTAAATAAGAGTAGGTATAGAAAATCTCGTCCTTGTACGTGAAAGATAACTCAAATTTGTAAATATACACGATAAATATTTGAGATTCGTATCTAAAGCTTGTAAGGAGTTGTATCTTCTAGGTAGTGGAAGTTTCTACTGCTGGGGGTTGGGATAGTCTTCGGTGTTAAAGCAATTCTAGAATGAAAATGATTTACCCAACGTCAGGGGGTAGGTTTCTTCGCCGGAGTTCTCCAGTTTTCGGGCATTATACGTTTCGATACGTAATTTTTATGGGCACAATACAATATTCTCAGTGAGGGGGGAATCAATCCGTTTCCATTAGAAATTTAGGTGTGGTTAATGCGCCTCCGGTACAAATTCGCCACACGGCGACTACGTGTCTACTAGTAATACCTTGGGTCTTCCCTTAGAAGATATGGTGCATCGTACGTCCATTGAGGTCTGCCCATATGTGATTAAAAACCTCTCGAATGTTGGCTCGTATTGAGATTTTTTAGTCTTCAAAGTGTATTGGCAATTCACTAAGGTTGTCCGTAAAGTTCTCCATTGGGAGAGGGGGGCGGCTTTGAAAGTGTCTCAGCCTTCTCATTCTCGGTCAACCCCACATGAGCTGAAACCCAGCAGAATGGGAATTTCTTTCAATGCAAGTTGCTCTTTATGCGTAATTTTTTATTTCCTTGAGAATAGATTGATGTGCCTCATCCGATCTAATGTTTGAAAGATATTGGAGGGGTTCGTAAAGATGATGACTTGTATGAAGGATGACTATTATTTACCCACTGAACTGCCTTTTGCGGGGTATAACACTTGACGGTAAAGGTACATAAAGCTTTTGCGAGATTTTGAAAGTTAATGTGATTGCCCCCGAGACCTCGAGGATCTAGTGCCATGTCCAAACTTCGGACAGTTGGTGGATTTATGGGTTCCCGATGCTTTGCATTATGAATAATGAATTAAAGACTAAGTTGGAGAGAAAAGTAAAGCTCAGGTAAAAATACGCAGGTTTTCCTTATCCACTAAGTAAATAAGGCCAAGGCGTCTCTCGGATCAGGTGGAGTAGTTTTGCTTTCGTTTACCAATTTAGGCAAAATTAAGGAACATTTGAGAAGGAAGAGAGTTGTTCGATCACCCTCCACCTCACCACTACCGCAAAATAGTTGTGGCAAGGACCTATGCGCAGGACGTTCATCGCCCTTTTGCCAAAGTTTTAACGAAACTTGCAACTCTCAACAATTGCAACCCTTTAATAGCATAGATTGGGAACGGAATCCGTGTTACAGCCTCTTTTGCTGCATAAGTCAATTAATATCGCCTTCTCGATCAAGTATTATTACTCGTGTAATAATCTAATAGAGAGAGAAATCTGCACATGTATGATTGAATAGCTTGTGCACAATTTTAGCACTATAGTTACTCATCTTGGGCCCCTGGCAGAGCAATAAAAATCAGTGATACGAAGTCAAAAATGGATTTTTCTTATAATTTTGAAAATATTTCAATATGCATAAAAATTATTTCTAATAACTCTGAATTCAATAAAAAATAGGATCGTTTTTCAAACTGTGTTGTCTAAAATATATATATTTGACCCCTCAACAACATTTAATATTGAAACAAATAGCATTTTAAATTGATATTTTAGGACGGAATCTTTGTAGGAGGAGAGTGCCCCCTCCACAGTGTTAATAATTTAGTCGATTCATTTTTCAAAGTTAGATGGAGCTATAGGCAGGAGTCAAAATATAGTGAAGTGTCTTCGAGTAGTGTTTTAAAGTCATAAGCCACCAGTGGTCCAGAAAATGCGAGTAACACTCAGATGTCATTTGTACTTTAACAGGGTTGAAGAGAACTGTCTATTATGTCGATCGCTTATATTCTAAAATTTTTAGATGAAGGCTAGCGTAACAAATAGAAGATTACCTACGTGTCCAATATTAGGTTGTCGTAGAATGCCCCCCTTCTTTTTGTTTTAAGAGTACTAAGAGTGCTAATATATTGATATCTTAATATCTTAAAGAACAGAGCCGTTCCGAAACAAGTAAGGATATAAGAGAAACGCTATAATTCCAAAAATAAACTTATATTTTAACTTTAACCATTGAATACACATCTAAACATTAACTACAGCAACAATATTATCATAAACAAGAATTAATTAAATTAGTTTGACCCTCATAAATTGGTAAATTTCTCTACACACAACAATAATATGAGATTTAGGCTTACGGACTCATCTGGAGTTTAAAAGGCCTCAGGAATGATATTGACTCAGGACGCGTGCCGTCTGGCCAGATGTAGACGGGCAGGATCACAATCTCCTTTTGGCGAGGTTAGCATTTTTTTTTTTATTATTTTATGGAGCCCATCTTGCAACTACCCACTTGGGCATAAGTCGCTGAAAAACACGACAGCCTAGAACTAGGCTACTTTAAAGTAAAAATATGAAAACTAAACAATGATATAAATTGGAAAAACTTAACAATCGAAGTAATCTCCGGCAGCGGGGGGAGGTCCCCCTCACCCCGGTGCAGGAGAGTGCAACCTACAAACAAAACAATAACAAAAAAAAGGAACCTTAAATAAAGGGGAGAAGGCTGGCCTCCCCCAAAAAGTCAATAAGTCCACCAGTCATGGTGCACGCACTCGTCCCGAGTACAAGGGAGAGGCGGTAGCGACCCCGCCCATCCCGGTACCTAGACATTCGACAAGAATATGCCGAACAGTCTATGGGACGACGCAGTCGTTGCAATAGGGCGCAGGCGAGCACTCCATCAAGTAGCCATGCGTCACAGGAGTGTGCCCGATTCGAAGACGACAGAAAGCAACCTGAAGCCGCCACGGAATTGGGGGATAGGTCCATGGGAACAGTCGCGACGCAATGGCACGCAACTTCAAGTTCCCTTCGACCGTCTCCCATCTTCTTTGCCAAGCAGTCCGAAAAGCTGCCACTATTCCTGCCATGTAGTCGGTGTGAGGAAGAGCGAAACGCTGGTCCGGTCGCAGAGTCCTCGCGGACTCTTTGGCGCCCTCATCGGCGCGCTCATTACACGCAATTCCTACATGTCCAAGAACCCAGCAGAAGATAATCTCGACATCTGCCCGGCAGGCCAAAACCGTGGCGTCCTGTATATCGTGAACCAGGGGATGCGGAGATTCCAATGCCCCGAGAGCACCCAGGGCGCTTTGTGAGTCGCTATAGATCACAATCCGGTCTCCAAACCGGGCTCGTCGCGTAATCTCCCGCACCGAGTGGTGTATTGCCACCAGCTCGGCCGTGAAGACAGACGCAGTGCCTGGTAGAGCCCCGCTGACTTCAAACAGAGGGGATACGGCGTGGAAGCTGACCCCCTCTTGGGACTTGGAGCCATCCGTATACACTGGCACGGGTTCCAGCGTGACACGATGTCTGCTCCAAAAAGGTCGAACGCAATACTCCCGGCGCAGTACAAGCTTTGGGAGCAGAGGCGTGGTGACAAATAGCTAAATGCAGTACCCTCCAGGATGGCGTCATGGGCAAAACCAGGGGCGCCACCGGCCCGAGAGCGATATCTACCTCTCGAAGGAGTTTCCTGGCCCTAAACCCAAAAGGCTTAGGGTATGACTGGCGTCTCTCGACGGCATAGGCAACATCGAGATCAGCTGCGGATGCAGTGAGAGCTGTTGGCGACTGAGGGAGGCGCCGGCTCGCGCGTAAAGGCGATTGATACACTGCACGCGGCGCAGAGCGAGTGGCATCTCCCCAACATCGACCAACAGTCTCTCAATGGGGGAAGTGCGGAAGGCACCGGTCCCAAGGCGAAGGCCGGTGTAGTGGATCGAATCCACCTTCCGCAATAAACGCTCGGCTGCGGATGCATAAAACTCGCATGCGTAGTCGAGCTTCGAACGAACAAAGGATCGATAAAAAAGTAAGGCAGTAGCCCTATCAGCGCCCCAAGCGCTGAACGTCACGGAACGGAGAATGTCCATGGCGCGGGTACAAGAGACCCTAAGGCTGCGAATATGAACATCCCAGGTGAGGCGTCGGTCGAATAAGAGACCAAGGAAACGGTGCGACTCAAGCACATCCAGGCGCACCCCTTTAAGAAACAAATCTGGGTCGGGGGAAGCTGTGGATGGCGGCAAAAGTGCACCACCTTAGTCTTGGCCAAAGAAAGCCGAAACCTGTGCGCTTCGGCATAGCGAGATTTTTTTTTTTTTTTTTTTTTTTAAAGCTGATCTGGCGACTGCCTACTTGGGCATTAGTCGCCGTATTAAAACTGGCCTAGTTCTAGGCTACTTTAAAATAAAATTAAAGAGAGAAAAAAAAAACAACACCCTAAAAGGGGGAAAGGAAGCAAGCTGGTGCGTCGGGGAGAGGTCCCCCCGACGCTGGAGCGTGCAACTAAAGGAAAAAACAAAACAAAAAACAAAACAAAAAAAACAAATGCAAAAAAACAACAAAAAAAAACAAAAAAAAACAAACCTTGCTTAAATAATAGGGAGAAGGCCGGCCTCCCCCAAGAAGTCAACAAGTCCACAAGTCATTGTGCACGAATCTGTCCCGAGCACAAGGGACAGGCGGTAGCGACCCCGCCCATCCCGGTACCGTGACAGGTATCGTGCGCGAAGATCACCCAGACTGGGACATTCGACAGGAATGTGCCGAACAGTCTGGGGGACGACGCAGTCACTGCAATAGGGCGCAGGCGAGCGCTCCATCAGATAGCGATGCGTCACACGAGTGTGTCCGATTCGGAGACGACAGAAAGCAACCTGAAGCAACCGCGGCATTGGGGGATAGGTCCATGGGAACAGTCGCGGCGCAATGCCACGCAACTTTAAGTTCCCTTCGACCGTCTCCCATCTTCTTTGCCGAGCAGTCCGAAGAGCTGCCCATATTCCTGCCATGTAGTCGGTGTGAGGAAGAGCGAAACGCTGGTCTGGTCGCAGAGTCCTCGCAGACTCTTTGGTGCCCTCATCGGCGCGCTCATTCCCCGCAATTCCTACATGTCCAGGAACCCAGCAGAAGATAATCTCGACATCTGCCCGGCAGGCCAAAACCGTGGCGTCACGGATATCGCAAACCAGGGGATGCGGAGATTCCAATGCCCCGATAGCACTCAGGGCGCTTTGTGAGTCGCTATAGATCACAATCCGGTCTCCGAACCGGGCACGTCGCGTAATCTCCCGTACCGAGTGGTGTATTGCCACCAGCTCGGCCGTGAAGACAGACGCAGCGCCTGGTAGATCCCCGCTGACTTCAAACAGAGGGGATACGGCGTGGAAGCCGACCCCCTCTTGAGACTTGGAGCCATCCGTATACACTGGCACGGTACCAGCGTGACACGATGTGTGCTCCAAAAAGGTCGAACGCAATACTCCCGGCGCAGTAGAAGCTTTGGGAGCAGAGGCGTGGCGACAAATAGCCAAATGTGGTACCCTCCAGGGTGGCGTCCTGGGCAGAACCAGGGGCGCCACCGACCCGAGAGCTATATCTACCTCTCGAAGGAGTTTCCTGGCCCTAAACCCAAAGGGCTTAGGGTATGACTGGCGTCTCTCGGCGGCATAGGCACCATCGAGTTTAGCTGCGGATGCAGTGAGACCTGTTGGCGACTGAGGGAGGCGCCATGCTCGCGCGTACAGGCGAGTGATGCACTGCACGCGGCGCAGAGCGAGTGGCATCTCCGCAGCATCGACCAACAGGCTCTCAATGGGGGAAGTGCGGAAGGCACCGGTCGCAAGGCGAAGGCCGGTGTGGTGGATTGAATCCACCTTCTGCAATAAACACTCGGATGCGGATGCATAAAACTCGCATCCGTAGTCGAGCTTCGAACGAACAAAGGATCGATGAAAAAGTAAGGCGGTAGCCCTATCAGCGCCCCAAGCGCTGAACGTCACGGAACGGAGAATGTCCATGGCGCGGGTACAAGAGACCCTAAGGCGACGAATATGAGCCTCCCAGGTGAGGCGTCGGTCGAATACAGGACCAAGGAAACTGTGCGACTCAACCACATCCAGGCGCACCCCATTAAGACACAAATCTGGGTCAGGGTGAAGCCGTGGATGGCGGCAGAATTGCACCACCTTAGTCTTGGCCAAAGAAAACCAAGACCTGTGTGCTTCGGCATAGCGTGAGACGCGGTTCAATGCCTGTTGGAGTCGACGCTCCAGAGTTGGCATCCAGGCCGCGCCAAAAGAGATCGAAATGTTGTCCACGTAGAGCGTAGCGAGAACATCTTCTGGCAGCACCGAGGTGATGCCGTTGATGCTCAGGGCAAAGAGTGTGACACTGAGGACAATTCCCTGCGGGACACCCTCTTCCTGCTCCTTTGGGGCAGAGAGGGCTCCCCCCACCCGTACGCGGAATCGACGATCTCGTCAAAATTCAGATATAAACATTGGGAGGCGTCCCCTCGCCCCCATCGTGTGGAGAGTCTCCATGATACCGTATCGCTATGCGGTATCATAGGCCTTCTCCAGATCAAAAAACAACGTGGCGTAGTGCTGTCTACGAAGGAAAGCCTTGCAGACGGCATTTTCCAGTCGGAGTAGAGCATCCGACGTGGAGTGAAAATTACGGAAGCCACACTGTGCAGAAGACAGATGGCCTTCGCTGTCCAGGAAATAGGCTAATCTAACATTTACCAATTTCTCCATCAACTTGCACACGCAAGAGGTTAGAGAGATTGGGCGGAAACCGGTCGCAGTAGAGTGATCTCTCCCCGGCTTGCGAGAGGCGAGCACAGTAGCGATTCGCCAGGAGTCTGGGAGAAGACCTTTCACCCAGATCCTGTTGAACAAATCTAACAGAAAGGCCATGCCTCGCTCACCCAGGTGTCGAAGCATGGCGTACGGGACATCGTCCGGACCATGGGCGGTGTCCGCGCACGAAGCGAGAGCGGGACACAACTCACTCACAGTAAACTTGTCGTTGAAGGGTTCTCCGCCTGTGGAGTTAAAGTCCAGCCAGTGGCCTTCCGCGACATCACGACGTGCATTGAATGCTGGCGGAGCAGCATCACGGCTAGAGAATGCGAAGAAAGCGGTCGCTAAGGATTCCGCCACGGACGCGGGGTATGAGATAGCGGTCCCATTCTCCTGGAGAACGGGAGGGGGGTCCTGCGAGAACTTGCCCCGAATCCTTTTGACTCGCTTCCACACCTCAGCTAAAGGGGTCTTCCCGTTAAGTGAAGACACTTATGCCCGCGAAGAAGAGCGGCGGGCGTGCTTCGAAATATACCGGAACCTAGCCCAAGCCCGACGAAATTCAGCGACACTTAAATCGTTCGGGTGGCGCTTATAGCGCATGTAGGCATAACGCTTCTGTTTGAGGGCCGTCTCACACTCGGCCGACCACCATGGGAGTGGTTGGCGTGCAAAACAGCCAGACGTCCTAGGAATAGTAGTCAGGCCCACGGCGATGAGGTTGCCGGAGAAGAACTCAACGGCCTCATCTACCGACCTAAACTCCTCGACTGAGATAGAGAATTCAGTCATTTCCTAAAATGCAGGCCACCGCGCCCGCGCCAAGCACCACCGAGGTGGTCTCTCAGGCGGCAGTTGCCCTGAAAATGATATTTGAATGGGAAAGTGATCACTACCATGGAGGTCATCGACCACCCCCCAATCAAAATCAGGCTGTGCATCCGAAGAGCACAAAGATAGGTCAAGGCAAGAAAATGAAGCGGTTCTCGGACAGTGATGCGTAAACTCATCCACGTTTAGGACGCCCATCTCAAGCTCTTCGATCAGATCGGCAAGGACTTGTCCCCTGGGATTTATGGAGTAATCTCCCCAGAGAGGATGCCTGCCATTCAGATCTCCAAGCAAGATATAGGGCCTCGGCAACCGTGCCACGACGCGGCGGAAGTCCCCGCGTCGAAGTCAGCTGACGGTGGAATGTACGCAGAAATGATAGTATACCTCCTATCCAGGTGCAGCTGCACAGCCACTGCCTGAAAGGAGGTATCTAAAGAGAAAGGAAGAACGGAGACATCATGCCGGGTGTAAACCGCGCATCCCCCAGCCCGGCCATCCCGCGGTGGTGGGGTCGCAAGACCCTTATACTCCGGGAGGGCAGACATCATGCACGCGCCTATCATGGTCTCCTGCAAAAAAATAGCTAACGGGGAACGGGACGAGACGAGCCTCCGCAGCTCCTCCCAGTTGGCCCGGAGTCCACGGCAATTCCATTGAAGAAATATGCCCTCCAGGCCTAGCTCGGAGGAGACGCGGGGGCCCTCCTCGAATTGAAGACCCTCACGGGAATGGCCGTACGCTTCCCGGGGGCAGAACCCCGGGCGCTGTTGGCCGGAAAAAGCGCTGAAGGCGCTGTCGCCTTCGAAGACTTATTGGGGGAGGTTGGGCTCACCATGCGAGTCTTTTCCTCCCTCCGCCTCGAAACCTTAGGCGGGCGTTGCGGCTTCGGAGGCGGGGGGCCCTCTTTTCGAGGAACCACCGTCTCCGAGCCACTAGCTCCACCTCGGGGCGTAGGCGAAGGAGCCGAAGCTCCTTTGTTGCTGTCCTCCTTTCGGGGAACAGCTTTAGGAACCCCGGAAGATGGCCTAGCGACCATCTTCAGGGGTGTTGCCTCCTGTGAGTCTAACGACTCGGTGGAGGCGCGTGGCCGTTTCCCCTTGTGGGAAACGGTCACGCTGGGGGAAGAGGGGGGAGCCCTGGTTTTAGCCTGGGCTGGGTATGAACCCTTTTTACCGCCAGCTTTACCAGGGGAGCGCCCGGGTTGGATAGAGCCCGTAGAAGGGCTCGCAATGGGCGCGGAAACAACCGTTCTCGTTGGCCTGGATGGGCCAGGAGCAGATGGTGCCTTTCTAACTACTGAGGCATATGACGTCCGAGGCAGAGCTGGGCGCGCCAGGACCAAGTCCTTAGCCTCGCGGAATGAGAGTCTATCCTGGGCCTGAACGGCCAGGATTTCTTTCTCCAGGAGATATGCACCACATTGCTTCGAAGAAGCAGGGTGCGGCTCTCCGCAATTGACACACTTGGCCACACACGATTTGGAATTATCGTGTGCGACCTTGGAGCAATTTACACAGACTTCGGTTGACCCCGACATTGCACGTCTACATGAGCGATTCGTATGGCCGAAGCGGTGACAGTAATAGCACCGCCGCGGCAGTGGCACGAATGCCTTCACGCGGTAGCGGTACCAACCGGCACGCACCGACTCAGGGAGCTTGTCACAGTCGAACGTGACGAAGAGTGTAGGGGTGGGTCTCGAAGCCCCTCCCTGTTTTTTCATCACACGTTCGACCTTGACCGCCCCATGGTCGGCAAGCTCTAGGGTGATGTCCTCTATGGAGTAGTTAATGAGTTCCCTCGCATAAACTACTCCTTTCACAAAGTTCATGGTAGAGTGCGGGTCACACTCACCGGGGTGCCATGAAGTGTCCGAAGAGCACTTATCTTGGCCACCTCGGCGGGATTCGCTGCATTCGCTAGAAGGCTCCCGTCCGAGAAACGGGTCACCTTTGGCTCTCTACCAATTGCACTAGCTAATCCTCTCCTCTGATGGATCATTTTACCCTTGGACAACATGGTGCCATCAGTGGAGCGAATAACGAGGAAGCTTTTGAAGCCAGCGGGCTCGAAAAAGCCAGGTAACGTCTGAATGAGGGGCCCAGATGTCATCGAGGCTCCGCATTGTGCACTCTTGGTGTTAGTCTTGGTCAGGGGCTCCGCACACGAGGGGGTAGAGGAGCCGGATGTGCCGATCTTGGCTTAGTCACCTACCAAAGTGGCAGCAGACCCATCCGTCCCCGCAGCCCCCGCGCTTGGAGAGGAGCCCCGAGTCCTTTTCGTCTTTTTAGTCTTTTTCTTTTTTGGAGAGGAGGGCGGGGTATGAACCCGCTTCTCACCTCCGCCGGCTGAAGCCCCCAGGCCAGATGGACCGGCCTCAGCTAGGTCCCTCTCCGAAATGGAGAAGGTCCTGGTTGTCGTAGGGGCAGCTGTCAGAGGAGATCCCTCCCCTCCTTTTACTGCCTCGGAGCCCTCAGCCATTTGAGGAGGACCTTGCATAGGGGCGGATTCGGGTTCGGTGCTTGGCGGCGAGCTCGAATTCCTCCCCATGGAAGGCCCTACCGTCTGAGGCTGGGTCTTCTCAAGGACCATATCTATCACAGGAGATGCCTTCAGTTGGCCATCATCTCCCAGGACATCGCAGGTCCCCTTGGCAGTGTCGCCAGTCTTGTGTGGGGAGGCACAGGCCTTGACCCCGGCAAGGTTTAAAATTCTTGCCAGCAGGTCTTTTGAGGGAAGCGACCGAAGGGGCCTGGCTTCCCTTTTCCCCCTAAGGGGGTTTTGCCCTACCGAGCCGCTTCGATGGGGAGTGGCTGTCTAAGGGCTGCCTGCTGGCTTTTTTGGCAGTCCCCTTGGAAAGAAAAGAGGGGACTGCCGCTGGAAAAAGGGAGGTGCCTGAAAGCACCTCCAAAGAAAGACGTGAGGGGGAGCCCCCTGCACCCGTAGGCGAAGGAGAGGAGTAAGCCTCCTCTCCAGTTAGAGAAATATGGAGGGTCCCCTGTGCAAGCACAGGGGGGAGAACCTCCATTTTTTTGCTGGAGCTGCCCGAGGGCGGCTCCGTTGATGTTTCAGGGAAAGTTGGAGGTTGAGTTTTTTTTTTTTGGTCTTCATCATTGGGCATGGTGACCCTTTTTTTAACACGGGATGCAATAGCGCACACCTCTCGCAGTAGCCCGGAATGCGAGAGGTGCTTACAAGCCCGGCAGAGCCAGGCGCCGCCATTTAGGACCACCCCTCCCGCCTGGTGGCCTGGCAGTCCATCGGCTTGGTGGCTCCACCTTGAACACGGCGTAAAATATATAGATTGTGAAGAGGAGAAGAAGTGGGATGTGAGGAAGGTATGGGTGGGGATGAAGCAGGTTGTTAAAAACCAGCCACCCCAGACCGGAGCCCAGGGGTTAGGGAACATTGTCCCCTATCCCCTCAGCCCCGATGCGGGACGGTTGGCTGAAAGGAAGTTCAGCATCTACCCTGTGAAATTAGAGGCTGACCAGAGAAAGTTGTGGGAGAGGTTGTGTGAAAAGAGAGGAAACAAGTGTTTTGAAGGAAGGAAGAGAGGCTAAGCTGGGGCCGGACGGAGCGCTGGATCCCGTTAGCACGGCGGCCAGAATGGCAAATCGCGAGGTTAGCAGCTGGGGGGTCCACACGGTATTCCCGGGGGGAAGGGGTTCTTAACGGACGAGAACAATTACGGTGCTTAATGCAACACCTAGGCAGTCGTGGTCTCTCTGGCGAGAGTGAGTTGAACTTGGTTCTTAAATCAAGTTAACTTGGAGTGCGGTGTGACCACCGTGTAACGAGCTCTAGGGGGAGCTTTTCTCCTTCGTTACTTATTTCCTCATGGACGGGGACTGAACTCCGGGAGGGTCTTCTTCAAGGGCGAGGATCGATAAAACGGGGTTTTTCTGACGAGAATAAGTTACTTAAAGTTTGGTTTGGTAACCAGTAACTAGCTCGAGGATGAGCTTTTTCTTAGTTCCAGTCTTCTTCAAGGGCGAGTATAACGGAGGGGGATTTCTCTGACGAGAATAAGTTGAACTTGGTTCCTTACCAAGTTAACTTATGAGTTCGGGGTGGTCACTGAGTAACGGGCTCGAGGGGGAGCCTTTTCCTTCTTCTTCTCTTAATTCCTCAAGGATGAGGAATACCCCTGGTGTTTAAGGTGCACCAGGATATGAAATGGTCTCTCTGGCGAGGGGAAGTTAAACTTACCAAAGTTAACTTATCGTTTGGTTTGATAACCAGAGACTAGCTCGAGGATGAGCTTCTTCTTAGCCCCTTAAGGTAGGTTGCCCTGCCTCTCTTGCAATGTACTTCTTGGTCTGGCGAGCCAAGTACAATACCAATCCAGTCTAGGTAGCTCGGTTTTTTTCGAGGACTTTTTTACCTGGAATCTGACGTATACTACCACGATTTTCCTCAGTGTTCCTCATTTATACCTTGTTACCCTACTGGGGGAGTAGTAAGGGGCAGGAGGGCTTGAGGACGGCCCCAGGAGAGTTCTTATGCCCAACGGTTTTTCACACCGAGTCTTACATTGGCTCCTCGTTAGCCTTCGAGATTGTGAGAAACACGTCTCCAATTTCTTATTTGACGTGAACCTTGATCTCACTCTCCTGAAGGAGATCTTGCATTTTGACCCTTAGGGTCTTTCATGGTGCCGAGTTGAGCGAAGCTGCGGTTACGCTTTTGACCCGCTGATGCCTGCGCCGGATGTCTTTGCGGTAACCGCCTTGTGACTCCACCAAGAGTGAACAGGGGACGGGGGTTGTGATGATTCCCCTACACACCTCCCATCGAAGAACTTAATGGAGGGGCGGGACCCCCGGGAACTCAAAACAACTTACTCAACGTAGTCGAGATTAGCAAAGCTGTATTTCTTGAGCCCTCTTTTACATTAAGTTTCCTTACACATGAGTGCCCTCGCGCGCGTTTACACAGGCAATGGGTCGATCTAGACCTACTCGCAATACAATTTTACATGAAAATAACAAAACCCTAATTCGTCGATTACCTACAAAAAAAAACAACAAAACAAGCTCCCTCTTTACATTTCTAAGTTTTTGAGAACTTAAATCCTACCAATAAATATTAACACCAACAACAAATGAAAACATGGTTTCACGCTCACTAGGTACTGAAATAACCCTCAATGGTATTTCGTCTCTGCCTATAGAGCAGCTGTACTTTATCGGCTCCTTTGATGTAGTTAATACCTAAAATGGTGCTCTGTGACCATTATCCTACTGCGCCTGAGTAGGCCTTTAGGGTTATAGAGTGTACCCAAGTATGTCACTAAATGGTAGTAGTGTTTCAACTTACTCGAATTACCCTTCTTATGGTACTTTACTAACTTTAACCTGACCCTTCTGGCTAGAGCGGCCTGTTGCAACGGGGCATAATTGATGGGAGCGTGGGTCCAATAGCTCTCCTTTAACCAGGTACACGGGAAGATCGTGTCTTGGTTCGATCTTTGGGGATCGAGAAAACTATTCCCTGTGAGGTCGTTAATGGGCGTGGTGCTCACTACGACTTGTCGTATTAGCGGTAACTCCGAGGACGTTCCGTTCGGGGAGGAGACTACTAGGGGTAGGGGATACTCATCCGCGTCTACCATTTGACTAGTCTTACCTGGGTGTATCGCAATAGCACCTCTTTCCTACTTCCTTGTCAACTCATTTGACTCACTTCTCTTAGTAGGTAGTTCCTTGGGTACACCTGCTCATACCTCTACCCTACCTTCTACTTCTTCTGTGATAACCCCATTTGGCTGGGTTTTCCTCGTAGGTTTACCTTAGGTACACATGCTGGTACCTCATCCCTACTTTCTACTTCTTCCATCGTTACCCCATTTGGCTGGGTTTCCCTCGATGGTCCTTTCTTAGGTCCAGGCCGGGCTACAACTTCCTCGGCCTCTATCAGATTCTCGATAGGTGCTTTTTCGAGTGCGAGGAATCTTTCCTTTTCTTCTCTCTCTACTCTTTCAGCTTGAGCAAGTTCTATTTCCCTCTGTATTCTTCTTTCATCTATTTCTTTCTTAATCTTAATTCTCCTCTCTTTCGACTCTTTTTCCCTCTTCATTCTCCTTTCCTCGGCTTCTTTTTCTGCTTTCGCTATTTCATTTTCCCGTCGAGTTCTTCTTTCTTCATCTTCTAGCTTTATCTTTAGTCTTCTTTCCTCATCTTCCCTTTCTATCCTTATTCTGAATTCTTTTGCTTCCTCTTTTTAACTGTCTTATTCTTTCGTTTGTCTTACTTCCTCTGGAGAATCTTCTTTCCTCTATTTCTATTTTCCGCTGTATTCGGGATTCTTCACTTTTCCGGTTCATCCGTATTTTCATTAATTCCCATTCTCTTTTATCCTCTCTTATTATATCCTCTGTTTCTCTATTAAACTTTATTAATCCTTGTTCTTTTTTTTATATTCCAAACTCTTTTTTTCTTCTTCACAATCTATTCTTAGTTCCGCCATGACGTAGTCATGCATCTCTGTGCCTTCAAGTCCCAGACTTTGGGCTTGTTGGTAAAATCTTTTGACCGGATCCATTGTGTTGGCCGTCGATTTTTCCTTTCTGTATTCTCAGGTAATTATGCCACCACTCACCAGGTAGCGCTCAGCATAACTTACCCTTAATCCCACTACTATGCTGATTGAAATATTACTCCCGACAACAAATTTACCACTTGACCTACCAATTACCTTAAGATTGTTACCACCCCTAACTCTACCAATTTTCCTCTCGTCAATTATTCTCTTATTCCTGATATGATATTCCTTTACGTGTTGGCTCTTTCTTAATTAGACACTGCTGGGTTCTTTCTAATAACAACCCCACACCTGACACCACTTTTATTTATGTCGTAGAATGCTCCCCCCTTTTTGTTTTAAGAGTGCTAAGAGTGCTAATATATTGATATCTTAAAGAACAGAGCCGTTCTGAAACACGTAAGGATATAAGAGAAACGCTATAATTTCAAAAATAAACTTATATTTTAACTTTAACCATTGAATACACAACATCTAAACATTAACTACAGCAATAATATTATCATAAACAAAGAATTAATTAAATTAGTTGACCCTCAAAAATTGGTTAATTTCTCTACACACAACAATAATATAAGATTTAGGCTTACGGACTCATCTGGAGTTTAAAAGGCCTCAGGAATGTTATTGACTCACGACGCATGCCGTCTGGCCAGATGTAGACGGGCAGGATCACAATCTCCTTTTGGCGAGGGTAGCAGCTGGAAGGTCCACACGGTATTCCGGTGGGGGGGGGGGGTTCTTCATGGACGAGAACAATTACGGTGCTTAATGCAACACCTAAACAGTCGTGGTCTCTCTGGCAAGAGTAAGTCGAACTTGGTTCTTAAATCAAGTT
The DNA here is from genome assembly GCA_963969495.1 of Ceratothoa steindachneri. Classification (NCBI taxonomy): domain Eukaryota; kingdom Metazoa; phylum Arthropoda; class Malacostraca; order Isopoda; family Cymothoidae; genus Ceratothoa; species Ceratothoa steindachneri. The sequence continues at coordinate 79,413,845 of OZ018322.1, read as the reverse complement.
AACTTGGAGTGTGGTGTGACCACCGAGTAACGAGCTCGAGGGGGAGCTTTTCTCCTTCGTTACTTATTTCCTCATGGACGGGGACTGAACTCGGGGAGGGTCTTTTTCAAGAGCGAGGATCGATGAGACGGGGTTTCTCTGACGAGAATAAGTTACTTAAAGTTTGGTTTAGGGAACCAGGAACTAGCTTGAGGATGAGCTTCTTCTTAGTTCCAGTCTTCTTCAAGGGCGAGTATAACGGAGGGGGATTTCTCTGACGAGAATAAGTTGAACTTGGTTCCTCACCAAGTTAACTTATGAGTTCGGGGTGGCCACTGAGTAACGGGCTCGAGGGGGAGCCTTTTCCTTCTTCTTTTCTCAATTCCTCAAGGATGAGGAATACCCCTGGTGTTTGAGGTGCACCAGGATGTGAGGAGTCTCTCTGGCGAGAGTAAGTTGAACTCACCAAATTCAACTTATCGTTTGGTTTGATAACCAAGGACTAGCTCGAGGATGAGCTTCTTCTAAGCCCCTTAAGGTAGGTAGCCCTGCCTCTCTTGCAGGGTACTTCTTGGTCTGGCGAGCCAAGTATACTACCAATCCAGTCTAGGTAGCTCGGTTATAATCGAGGACTTCGTCACCTGTAATCTGACGCATACTACCACGATTTTCCTCAGTGTTCCTCATTTATACCTTGTTACCCTACTGGGGGAGTGGTAAGGGGGGGAGGCTTGAGGACGGCCCCAGGAGAGTTCTTATGCCCAACGGTTTTTCACACTGAGTAAGAAAAAGGCTCCTTGTTAGCCTTCGAGCTTGTGAGAAACACGTCTCCAATTTTTTATTTGACGTGAAACTGGATCTCACTCTCCTGGGGGAGATCTTGCATTTTGACCTTTAGGGTCTTTAATGGCGCCGAGTTGAGCGACACTGCGGTTACGCTTTTGACCTGCTGATGCCTGGGCCGGATTTCTTTGCGGTAACCGCCTTGTGACTCCACCAAGTGTGAACGGAGGGGTGGAGGGGGAAAGTGACGATTTTCCTACATAGGTAATTGGGAATATTTGCCTCTGTGCTGTTTTCCAAGTGTGAACATTTGATGAAATATTACTATCATGCAAAAATTGAGTTGATTTTATCAAAGAAGGAACCTACATTCAAAGATATCGCACTAGGGCCCACAGAGAACTTAGAACACTTGTAGAAATTTGCTCCATTTCAACAATTTGGAAGCCACGGATAAATCAAATGTTGAACATTTATCATGATAGAATAGATAACATCATCAAATCGCTGAACGCCAAAAAAGAACAAAGCATTATGGACAAATCCTGAATATTTCAAGAAATAAACTAAAACAACAATCTTTCTGTTAAATCGGCCTTTATATGCCTAATTTAGTAAAAGGCTGCTACACTCCTAAAAGACATGTGCAACTACGATAGCATCTGTTTCTATTTGACCAAAAGTGATGAAAAAAATGGCAATAAAACTTTGGATGTTCAGACAAAAAACACACACGAAAAGACTTGAAAGAAGTTTTACTATGCCTAATGACAAGAAACTTCTCGAGATCAGCCTTCTTTGTCATTTTGCAGTGAAGATGAGGATACATTTAGATGTTCATCGTCATCGTATGAACTAATACCCAATGAAGAACGTGACATATAGGTATGTATGTACCTGAAGGAAACTTAAGGTATTGCTAAAACATGTTACCATACGGGCATCTTAGACAGAGCTGCCACCTTTATTGTTTCTTCGTTGTTAGAGGATATTAGTTTGCTGCCACACATGATAATAAAAATTCAGTGATTAGTCGAAATAAGATAAGATGAACCAGTAAACGGGTTAGTTTTAATCATCAGCGATATAGAAGTTAACGCTACAATTATAGGGTATTTTATTTGAGGAAAATATAGATAAAACAATGATACACTAAATATTTCACAATATTAAGCATAGATGATCTGTAGTTGAAGAGAATTTAGTTATTTTCCCACAATCAAAATTCCAATACATGCGGCATTTTATTCCTGCAACAGGTTATGCCACCCCAAAAACATCCAGTATCGGTAACGGTAACATAGTGAACACTGGTAGAAAGGGTGGAACCATTCACATGATTGAAAGAAATTTACAAAGACCAGTTCACTGGATCATTATAATATAATATATTGCTACTGCGATAATTCATTCAAGAATTGGAAGGCAAAAAACTGGTTAATTGGGTTTTACTAAGCAGATGGAAAACAAGAGAAGGAATAAGACAAACTATAAATTAGAAAAATCGATGCCATTCCATCTCACAAAATTGAGATAAATGATGCAGAGTTGAGCATTAACAAAAGATACTTCTTAGCCATCTACAAAGCAATGTCAAATGGCAGCTGACCTTTGGCTCTGGCGGCACGAAATCCAGTTAGGAAGAGTCAGTAGAGATGGCTGGCAATAAGATTTCTACCCCATCAAGGTTTTAACCATCCCTTACAACACAATTTCTTATAACAGTTTAGGCATTAATTTAATTTAACATGTAGGCTGACTGTTGGAAGAACTTCGGTGAATGGAAGGTAAACATTATCGATTGTATTCCGTTTCCCGTTGTGCAAGCTCACAGCAATCTATTCTGTTGGGTGTAGATGTACAACCACCAATTGTGCTGACCTCAACGAGATATACGGAGCTGACGCAAATGCAGCAAGGTAACGTTTTTGTTAATAATTCCTCATAAGTAGATAAACTTAGTTCCTCTCGACCACTTGGAAGTTTGAGGGAGAAAGATTTTATACTATACTCTGTGTTGTAAGCCACGTCAACTTTACTACAGTTAAGTGTGGTTAGAGGAACGCTCTCTCTGAGACTGTCCTGAGCGACCAGGTTAGATTATTTTGGAGGCCATTGCAATTTCCGGCAATTTTATATCAGCCACCTGTGATATTTGTCCATTCAACAGCTACAAAATGGAAGTTCTATGGCAACTTAACGTCAGGGGAATACATCTAAGTGGGGTGATCTCACTCTAGGCTTCCATCCAGGTGGGGTTTTCGTTTCATTTTCACTTGTAAATCACTGAGCACTCCACATCTTTTTTTCGCTGGCCTAACAGAAACCATTGCCTGCTAAATATATCGTTTGCCAAAGAAATAAGGCTATATGTACTTGGGAATGGTGGCCTCCAATTGGTCAACACATTACACCTAGGAAATTTGTTTTGGGGGCAAAACTGATCTTCCTCTTTATTTCTCCCCAAGGTCCTGGTCTCCTGCAACCTACCACCGTTAAAAGTCGTTTTTTATAGAGTTTCTAGAGCCCTTTTTCTGACACAACATGAGGTAGATGGCTAGACCTGCAAGCTTAGAGTTGAGAAAAATTAGGAGAATTGGTAAAGAAAGGCTAAATGTACATTTTAGCGAAAGAAGTTGGAAAAGCTAAGCTGGGACGGAGGAATGCCAGCAAGTCAGCTATGAAAATACATCGCCTATCGCTCAAGGTATATATGTTCTAAGAATTGTCTTCTGGAAGTAAACGCGGGTAGGGCCTTCTTCCCCACCAGTGATCCTAGTTTCTCTCATATACCTCTCTTCTCTGATGTTCCACTAAATTAGCTGCACTTTTTTTTCAGGAAGCGAGAGGTTTGGCTATTGAAGGAGTCTTAGTGCCTATTCCTTTAATAGAGAGATTAGCCACTGGATTCAGCTATCCATTCGTCATAATAGTTTGAATCCTCTTAATTGATTGTCCCCTTGCCGATATTATTGTTATCTCCCGAGTAGAGGTGAGGCAGCGTTCCATTAATAGAGGGGAGATCCCCATATATTTTCAACTGTTGAGGGCACTGAATATGTTTTACGACTTTTCTGGTAATGGATGGGTGGGGTTGCACTTCGAATGCGCTTTCTGAGCTTTGTTGCTGAGAGGGGTATACGAGTCCAGGAGGATCCTGAGCTGCCTTCTTTTTCCGAATTTGTAGCTCATCTGGGTGTTGCTTCTGACGTAGAAGCATGAAGTGAAGGTGCTAAACCATTTTGATGGGGTAGTAGCAGGTCTTCTTTAGCGCGATAGTGTGTGTGCTCATGGGTTTCCTCATCATCCATCCATTTTCTATTGCAGTGGATTGGGTCCGGAAGATCCGGAGTGTACATTCGTGGCTCTCCTCTCTATACTTTGCATATATTGTTGCGCAAGATTCATTTGCATTGAGATGAGAGGCATTTGCACAGTACACACAGGTGGGGTCAAATAATTGCTCCTTGAGACAGCAGGTGTCTTTGGAGTTGCCATATACATAGCCTAAATAGCATCTTCCTAGTCTAAGTTTGAATTCTCTTACAATAAATATAAATGTGTTTAGGCAGAATTTCTAGTTCGAATGAAAAAAAGAAAGTATACATTGGCACTTTCGCGGTGTTAATCATCTTGTGTAATTTATACCCTTAAGTTACATATTATTCACCTAACTCTTTAATTAGCTGGGATACATTTATTCAGAGAGCTATTCAACATTTCATATATAAGTTTTATCGCAATGCTACCTTTTTCGAATTCATTTATCAATAGATTCTGTCCAGAATATTCTTACAACAAGATTGCCTTTAAATACAAATTTTTATTAAATATATATATGTTTAATTTTTTATATTTGTGAAAACAGCGAAAAGGTTATTTTTTGGTACAAATAACATAAGGTAGCCATTTGTAAACAAAGAATTATCAAGTTTTATACATTTAAACCAAACCTTTGTTCCACCCGCCCGCCCTTTTGACAATTCATTATTAGTGTTTTATTTAAATATGATTCATATTTGTACCGAATACTTTTAAATTTCTATGGTCGAAAACCTAGATTTTTAAAGAATTTACTTCAGGGATTTCTCTGAAATCTAATGTCTGCGAGGAAAATGCTACATTTATATATATATATATATATATATATATATATATATATATATATATATATATATATATATATTTTAAAGGGCTATCTGGCGACTGCCAACTTAGACATAAGGCGCCGTAAGAAACAACCTAGTTCTAGGCTACTTTAAAAAATTTAAACAGGAAACAACAATAATAAGAAATAACAATAATAATAACAAAACAATAACAAAAACAACAACTAAACCTAGTTAAATGAAAGGAAGATGGCCGGCCTCCCCCAAATAGTCATCATGTCCACCAGTCAATGTGCATGCACTCATCCCGAGTACAAAGGACAGGCGGTAGCGACCCCGCCGATTCCGGTACCGGGACAGGTAACGTGCACGAAGATCCCCAGACGAGGACATTCGAAAAGAATGTGCCGAACAGTCTGGGGGACTACGCAGTCGTCGCAATAGGGCTCAGGCGAGCGCTCCATCAAATAGCGATGCGTCACAGAGTGTGTCTGATTCAAAGACAAGAAAAAGCGACCTGAAGCCGTCGCGGCATTAGGGGATAGGTCAATGGGAACAGTCGCGGCGCAATGGCATGCAACTTTTAGTTCCCTTCCACCGTCTCCCATCTTCTTTGCCAAGCAGTCCGAAGAGCTGCTCGTATTTCTGCCATATAGACGGTGTGAGGAAGAGCAAAACACTGGTCCGGTCGCAGAGTCCTTGCGGACTCTGGCGCCCTCATCGGCGCGCTCATTCCCCACAATTCCTACATGTCCAGGAACATAGCAGAAGATAATCTCGACATCTGCCCGGCTCGACATAACCGTGGCGTCACGAATACCGTGAATCAGGGGATGCGGAGATTCCAATGCCCCGAGAGCACTCAGGGCGCTTTGTGAGTCGCTATAGATCACAATCCGGTCTCCGAACCGGGCACGTCGCGTAATCTCCCGTACCGAGTGGTGTATGGCCACCAGCTCGGCGTGAAGACAGACGCAGCGCGTGACAGAGCCCTGCTGACTTCAAACAGAGGGGATACAGCGTGAAAGCCGACCCCCTCTTGGGACTTGTAGCCATCCGTATACACTGGCACGGTTCCAGCGTGACACGAGGTGTGCTCCAAAAAGGTGGAACGCAATACTCCCGGCACCGTACAAGCTTTATGAGCAGAAGCGTGGCGACAAATAGCCAAATGTGGTACCCTCCAGGGTGGCATTCTTGGCATAACCAGAGGCGCCACCGGCCCGATAGCTCTACCTAGCTCTCGAAGGAGTTTCCTGGCCCTAAACCCAAAGGGCTTAAGGTATGACTGGCGTCTCTCGGCGGCATAGGCACCATCAAGATAAGCTGTGGATTCAGTGAGAGCTGTTGGCGACTGAGGGAGGCGCCCGGCTCGTGCGTACAGGCGAGTGATGCACTGTACACGCACAAAGTGATTGGCATCTCCCCAGCATCGACCAACAGGCTCTGAATAGGGGAAGTGCGGAAAGCACTGGTCGCAAGGCAAAGGCCGGTGTGGTGGATCGAATCCACCTTCCCCAACAAATGCTCGGCTGCGGATGCATAAAACTCGAATCCGTAGTCGAGCTTCGAATGAACAAAGGATCGATAAAAGAGTAGGGCAGTAGCCCTATCAGCGCCCCCAGCGCTTAACGTCACGAAAGGGAGAATATCCATTGCGCGGGTACAAGATACCCTAAAGCTGCAAATGTAAGCCTCCCAGATGAGGCCTCGGTCGAATACAGGTCTTTTGAGGGAAGCGACTGAAGTGGCCTGGCTTCCCTCTCCGCCCTAAGGGGGTTTGCCCTACCAAGCCGCTTACACGAGGGGCGCTCGGCAATGGGATGCCTGCTGGCTTTCTTGGCAGTCCCCTTAGAAAGAAAAGGAGGGACTGCTGCTGAAAATAGGGAGGTGCCCAAAAGCACTTCCAGAGAAGGGGGTGAGGGGGAGTCCCCTACACCCGTAGGCGTAGGAGAGCAGTAAGCCTACTCTCCAGGTAAAGAAGTATGGAGGTTCCCCTGCACAAGCACAAGGGGCAGGGGCCTCCATTTTTTTGTTGGAGCTACCCGAGGGCGGCTCCGTTGATTAGGAAGGGGATTTGGGGAGAGATTTGGGTTTTTGATGATCATACATAGGCATAGTGTCCCTTTTTTTACACGGGATGCAATCGCGCATTACCTCTCGCAGTAGCCTGCACTGCAAGTGGTGCTTACAGGCCCGGCAGTGCCAGGCGCCGCCATTTGGGACTAACCCTCCCACCTGGTGGCCTGGTAGTCCATCGGCATGGCTGCTCCACCTTGGACACGGCGTAAAATCAAGAATAGACAGTGAATTGAGAAGGAAAAGGGATATGAGGAAGGTATGGGTGGGGATGAAGCAGGTTGTTAATAAAAATCCATCCCGCGGAGCTCAGGGGTTAGGGAACATTGTCCCCTCCCCCCCTTAGTCCAGATCCAGGGTGGTTGCCTTGAGAAGAAGGTCAGCATCTACCCTGTGAAATTAGAGGCTGATCAGAGAAATTTTTTGGAGAGGTTGTATGAAAAGCGACGAGGTAGGTGAGAAATACAGGCTATCTGAAGGAAGGAAGAGAGGCTAAGCTGGGGCCGGACTGAGCGCTGGATCCCGTCAGCATGGCTGCTAGGATGGCAAATCGCCGCGACCCTTACGGGGTATATTTATATATTTTTGGAATTTATAATCATTTGCCTTAATGTAAAAGGCCCAAGTTCTCCTGCATTCATATAATTATATCTCTGGAAACATACTTAAAGTTGTTTGTCTAACATCCGTCCAGAATTTTAACATCAACGCTAGTTTATTTTCTATGGCATTATAGATATATTTAGATTGTGGCAGATAAGCTAGGTAGCTTATTTTTTTAATTTGAAGAGGGTTATTCTTTACTCATTCCACATTAGAAACTTTGTTCAGTGAGAATAACTTTATCTTGGTTAAGGAAAGAGAAAAGGTAATATTTAAGGGTTAATGGAGAGTGATTTATTATGTCAACTATGTCTAAATTTTAATCAGTATTACTCTTGAATTCGATATAATAAAGACCAAATGTTCTCAAGGATTTGTTGAACATGACCTAAATATAATAGTGGATTTTATAACAAAGTTTCGAGTTTCAGTTCCATAGGTTATGGTGGGGATAATTAAGTAGTTATATGTAACCTATTCGTTTCAGAGAGATCTGCAGTTTAGTTTTACGAATGGTGCATGCCCCTTGGTTGCTTTTAAATCTAGTAATCTCGTAGGTTTCTTTATATTTCCTAGTAACATTAAAATATTTTGATCAAAAAATTAAAAAAGGTACGATCAATATTAAGGTAGCATATATAAATAAGAATAAATTTCCCTAAACTTCCTTCCTCTTTAGTATAGATTTTGCCAATTTACATTATCAATCCTTGTAAAATCTTTTCTCATAGAAGAAAGGAATTTGAATCTCTGTCAATGAGATTTTAAAAAAATAATGCCTTTGACTTAGCCTCTCATCAAAGATTTCAGGAGTCTCGGCAACCGACCGAATCGAAGACCTATTTGCATTATGGCAACTCATGCATAGCATAATCGAAAGAGGAAATGTTCTCTCGCAAGTTTCACCACTTTTAACTTGTTGCTATTATATATATACGATATATACGATGGTAAAGTTCATAGAGAAACTAATCTAGTAAATATATTCTGTGCTCCTATACAGTGGCTTCACTATCATTTACCATAACTCGCTATTGAGTTGTTTCACTTATATATATATATATATATATATATATATATATATATATATATATATATATATATATATATATATATATATATATATATATATATATATATATATATATATATATATATATATGGACCAGGACAACAGAAAAAAGCTGACTTCAATTAGCAATATTTCATATTTCAAGGATCAACGTCACCATAAAGTCTAAAAAAAACATGAGTACAGTTCACTAGGGGCAGTACATTACGTCTTCATTTTACATCAAACATTTAAAACCTTGTAGGTCCCAAAAAATAAAAATGAGGTGCATATATGAGGTAAAACAAAAACGGACGAGATGAAATTTAACCAATGAGTAGGGTTACACTTCAAAATGTATATTGATTCAAGGATGCATAAGTCGTAAAGGTCATTTGTATTGGAAAGTAATGAGAGTTGATCGATCTTTGCCGGCCAGTGAGAGATGGGTTCTGCATGAGCTTCCAGGGTAATGTTTAACTCCCGAATCAAGAGGTTCACTTCGTTAAACAGGTGAGGTTACATCGCACAACACACACCTGAGCCAATAGATAAGAGATGAAGGACAAGAAATAGGAAAGGTATTTATGATTAAAGAGTGGGCCGATGTTTTATCTATTCGATGTGATTTTCTTTAGATCCAAAAAAGAAAAGTAATTTTTTATATAGGGCAGATTTTGCTGGCCGTTTTTGAAGTGTTTGGGACAAAAAATAGCACCGATTATGAGTGGAATAGTTTATTGTCTGGGGATTTAATTACAGAGGGATGAACGTAAAACTTAAGGCTCTTTATTATAAGTTTGTCTTATATAGAATTCTGTAATCCATTTTCTTTCAAACATTTCTTAAGAAAGGAGAACTATTTATGTAAAAGTTTATGAATTAATTAGATCTTAAGAGCTCTGTGAAGAAGGTAACCAATAGAGTTTAGTTTAAATGTTCAAAAAAAGGAGCTAAAGAAGCTGCTTACTAGGACAGTAAAGGTAGGTTGCGATATGCAGTTGAGAACTTCCTAGTTGAGTTGCGGCTTAAATTGATATTTCTAGTTGGAAGAGATCCATTATTTTTTTTTTCATTGCACTGGGATTTTTTATGTGTACGGAGCAGAAAAGAAAAGGAGAATTAGTGATGGCAGGTTCGGAGTGACAAATCATCACGGAAGTACAGAAATATATCTGGAAAGGTTGGTCTTAGGGGACCATCACTTAAAAATTAAATATATATATATATATATATATATATATATATATATATATATATATATATATATATATAAGAAGAAAGAGCCAATACAAGTTTTGCGGGTGAGAACAACCACCACAGGGCTTTCGCCCTATTTATTTTCTGCCTTTCTAAACAATTTTGAAGACAGAAAGAAAGATGCAGAAACCTTGTATTGCAGAATATATAACAATATAGTAAAACAGAAAGATAAAATTGCACGTGAATGAGCAATGAGACAAGAAACAGGAGTTTTTTAGAAGTAAGAAAAAGGGACATTAGAAAAACGCTAAAATAAAAGAGAGCAGAGGGCAGCACAATGAATGCAATCCCTTACCGAGAAGAGAGATATAATCCCAGGGGTAAAAGTTTTGAAATACCTGGCCAGAACTCTGATTTCCGGTCAGATGCTATACCGTTAAGCTACCAGGCAGAGTGACTCTACTTCGTCAAAGCGTTACCCCATCAAACACAGTATCTCCCTAATCTAGGAGCCTACAAGGAATTTTTATACTTCATCTTCTAAACCGATCCAATTTTCGCTTTCTCTTTTACAATATTGTTATATATTCTGCAATACGAGGATTCTCTATCTTTCTTTCTGTCTTCAAAATTGTTTTGAAAGGCAGAAAATAAACATGGCGAAAGCACTGTGGTGGTTGCTATGACCCGCAGAACTCTTATCTTTGAATGTGACATGGATAATGAGCCTTTAAATTGTGAACGGGTAAGAAGGTGTGGTATATAAATTCCTTGGAGGTTCCTAGCTTAGGAAGATACTGGGTTTGATGGGGTAACGCTTTGGGCGAAGTAGAGTCACTGCGCTTGGTAGCTTAACGGTATAGCATCTGACCGGCAATCAGCAGACCTGGGTTCAAGTCTCAGCCAGGAATTTCCAAAATTCTCCCCTAGCGTTATTTCTCTCTTCTCGGTAAAGGATTGCCTTCATTGTTTCGCCCTCTGCTCTCATTGATCCTAGTGTTCTTCTATTAATGTCCCTTTCTCTTGCCTCTAAAACCTCCTGTTTCTTGTCTCATTGCTCATTCGCGTGCAATTTTCTGTTTCTCTTGTACTATATATATACATACCTATATATTGTAATGCGAGAGTGGGAAGGTAAGCTCAAAAGGTGAAAGTACGTGAAATACCATTCCTTACGAAATGCCACGAAGCACCAAAAAATAGAAGAGCCACATATTACTAGGATTGACGTGTTCCACCTGGACGGGTTAAGAAGCTAAACAATAGAGGAAGAATGGCCTGGATCGGAGAACGAAAAGAACATGGGAGAGTAGTCGCAACAATATAATAAATATGCACAAAACCAACGTCATGAAACCTAGCAATAATTTTGTCATCTTTTTAAATAACCAAACGCAATCTGAGAAACAAAAATCAATGAAATAAAAGGCTTTATTACAATAGAAGATTTTGATAATATAGTAGTTACCTAGACATAAGACAGTCGTTGCGAATTTAATGCCTTCTATTTTTTAAGAGTGAAAAAGATGGGAGTGTCACCATTAAAACAAGAGATTTTTGCACTAGAATTTATTTTCACACGTAGTCACCACAATGTCAATGCATCTCTACCCCTGATGAGTAAGGGCCTGAATGCTGCTCTGGTAAACATCCGCGCCTGCTGAGGCGGTCCATTTCTTCATGTCATCAATGACGGCGTCATTGTCTAGAAAACGATGCCCGCGTAATCCCTTCTTCAAAGGCATGAACACGCGGAAGTCAGACGGTGCCAAATGGTAGCTTTACAGTGGGTGCAGCAGCACTGTCCAGCTGAAAGCCTTCATCCATTTCCTGGTCTTCAAACTCGTGTGTGCTCTGTTGTTATCGTGTTGCAAACAAAATGTTTCTTTATTCTCTGGCCTTTTATGGGCAATCTGGGACTTAAGATTCATTAATCTCCAAGAAAACAGTGCACATCACTTTTCTTGCTAATGTCTGCGTCTTGAACTTCTTCTTCGCTATTGGCCTAAGTGGTGCTATTTCACCGAATGACGTTTAAACACTAGCTCGAAGAGGTGACAACTCGTCTTTTCATCAGTGATGATGTGATCCGAAAATGCGTCACTTTCCGCCTGGTACCCATCCAACAACTCCTTGCTGACATCCAACCGGTAGTCATTTTGCTCCTGACTGTGTATCCGTAGAACTCACCTAGCACACACTTTGCTGTACCCAAAGGATGAAAAAAAATGTTTCCAGTGCACCGACATCCACTTCCAACTCTGCATGCATTTTGATCACCGTCATCAGCCGATTAGCACGGATGAGCTGATCGAAGCTTACTGCAGTTTCCGTAGTGGTAGCTATGCATGGGCGTCCGGAGCGCGGTTTGTCACTCAGAACCTCGTCGTCACTCTTAGAACGACGAACACATCTCTTATTTTTCAATATAAATAACAAAATAGCGCTATGAATTTGGAGATTCTACTAGAGCAAACAAGGTGCTGTGAAGAAATAGTGAAATTGAAGAATATATATGGAAAGGTAAATAATTCGAAAACCAGAATTAGTTTCGAGAATCAGAACCAATAACTTTAGTGTCGTCTCCTTGAAAACCCAAAATAATCCCAATAGAATGAAATTCTAAAAATAACTAGCGTGTTGTAGAATGGACTCTCGACGATATACCATATATGACTATTCGTTAAGGGAATTATTCATTTATATTTAGAGTGCGTGGTTTCTATGTTGACCGATATTATTTATCTTCAATATGCTTAAGAAGTGGAACTGAGCTCAGAGATAATAATATGGCTATCATTAATAAAATAGAGTTTTATAAATAAAAACTATCAACAACACACAAAACGGAAAATATTGACATAAACAGAGAATGAAAAGGGTCGTGGGAAATCTAGCTAATCCGAGGATTAAGATTTGGAAGAGATTTAAAAAGGTAAAACAAATAAAAATTAAAGGGATGGGATGGTTCGCTAAACCATTTAAAGCACATGATAGGGTTGACAAAAGGGTTAAATACTCAAAAGTAACTTGCAGCTTACGTAATTACACGTGTTGAGCAGAGGAATGCGACTTGAAGGAATCTTGGGTCCGCTGGCGAGTTCCAGCCCAAGGAAGGGGGGGGAATTAAATGATCCTGACGTGGCGTATTGGAATAAGAACCGTTTCTTGGCGAACGGGCTTGAAGAACAATAACTGTTCTACGTTGTTCTCTCCTGAACAACAGGTGGAGTGAGAACCGTCTCTTGTCTACAGGATCAAAGAACAATGGCTGTTCTAATATTGTTGTCTTTATGAAAAACAGGGGGGAAGGGTGAAAACCGTTTCTTGTCAACGGGCTCAAAGAACAATGGCTGTTATAACGTTGTTCTCTTTCTAAACAACAGGGGAAGCCTTGTGGACTTAGTGTTTTGAAGGCTCGAACCTTGGCACTCAAGGGAGATTGTCCTCTTCTGGACAATGATGGTAGATCTCGAGGTAGAAGGCCCTTGGTGCACAAGGTGAGACTGGATCGTAGTAATGTCTCGCGAAGAAAATCTGGATCTCGAATCTGCTCTTAGTGGTAAAGTTTCCATATAAATAGTCGAGACATCCCCTTGGCGTAGGGGAAAATGGAGTGGGGGCTTCAAGGAAATGCACAGCTTCGCCTGAGAACAATACCTTATCTGCCCATAAGCCTAACTCAATCTGGCGTGATCGGCGCATGGAGCAAACGAGGGGGAGGATAAACCTCCTTGGTTCAATATTGACTCAGGTGGCGGCGATAATGCGCCCGGCTTCAAGGCGAAGATGCACGTGAGTAGCATCGTGTTTCTAAACAACATGTGATAACGGTTGAAATTAAGCGGCCTCAAACCGTTCTATTACATAGCGAGTTAGGTAAAATAAAACTAAACTCGTTTTTATAGATATTTAAATAATCTTAAACCAATTAAGAGTTTTCAATAAGGAAATTCAAATTTCCTGAGCGATTTGTCTCAACAAATCTATCCTTTCCTCATTATAGAATTAGAAAGCAAATTTCTAAATCGCCTTTGTACTTTTTCAATAAATTCTTTTAGCAAGGAGATAGTTCATAAAAAGTTCAAATAAGCAAAGGAAACACCAGTTTACAAATAAATCATAAAGTTTGAAGCTGGAAATCATCGTCCCATCTCACTTGCTTCCCTTAGTGCCAAACACTTGAAGTCCATTTTAAGAGAGAGGATCTTAGGTTATCCTGAGGTAAATACCTTGATAAATGAGGCACAAGACGGCTTTCGGTGGGAACATTCATGCTTAACTAATTTGATTGATTTTTTAAAAGAAATGCTCACAACGTTTGGCCAAGATAAAGCTCTAGATGGAGTTTTTATGGATTTCAAAATGGCTTTGACTTAATTTGACATAAATGGCTAATAATCGCAGGGAATAGGGCTAGCATAATAAAATGGAGCGGATACGTTGTGGTAAAAGGTAATCAGATATCTGTTGTCAAAGAATCAGCCACAGCTAGCCTTAAAATTTACACTTATCCCGGCTTTTTTAATATATTTAAATTTCTTTGGTCAAAATTCATTCTGTAATATTTTATAAAATATAATGAAATGAAACTATGATAGTATAAAATAACTATGGATAAAGGAGGCACGGCAAAATTGCTGGACAGAATTTAACGATGATAAGTCTAAGGTAATGCTAATAGGTCATGATTATCTCAAAATAGATTATAATTTGGGCGATAAAATTCTCAAAAGGGAAATGGATTTAGATCTTTTAATCTGGAATGATCTAAAACTTTCGAAAAAATGTACCTTACTTTCATAAAAAAAACAATAGGATGTTAGGATGCATATATAGCTAGATATTCTTTTACATATAAGCTTCACTGTCACTGTTAGGACATGCGTTTATGATAGCAATTTCTAGACCCATTCATTCTGCATGGGGCGGGTGGGAGGCGCTCTTTAACCACACTAAGCTAGTGGTTGTTAGGTTTTTCTATTAGTTAGCACGCTAGATGCGGAATGAATGGGTTGAGAGATGGCTAATATAACCGCATAGCTATAAATATTACGTTTAAAGCCAAATATATTATCTTTGCTGTTTATAAAGCGCTTTTATGACCTCATTTGGAGTAAAGTTTATATTTCTTGTGTTCCTAGATGTAAAAAGACATTGTAAGGTTAGACCGCGTACAAAGACGAAAAAAAAAATTAATTTCGTAACTTAGAAAAAAGATTTACCATCTGCGCGCACAACATATATTTAAGTATTTAAAATACTAAACCGCTTTACTAATATAAATTATAACCTTTATTTGAGCTAGATACTTGATCTGCAACTATAAATATGGCTTTCAACCTAGTAACCATGTTTAAACTCTACAATAGTACAAAATTGTTATTATAAAATGACAGTCCTGATTGCCTTGTCTTGGAATGGCGTCAAAAGAACTACACTGAATATTTTTAGGAATCGAATAAAAAAATATTAATTTAAGATAATATCTTTCACTAATCATAGTTGTGAAACTAATTCATATTCCATAATATTTCTTGCTTTATCTAATCTAAACTTCTAACTTTCATCCTTCTCCGCTTTTTAGTCGTGTGCGAGTCTATTTGCAAGCGACTGTATATCTCACAATGTCGTTTAGTTGGTCTACGTTTTTCTTTTATCGTTTCGCTCATAACATTGTAACTATTCGACTAATTCTAACGAAATTTGAAACCCTTATGTTGTTTTAAATTCACTTTAGAACGATATAATTGCCAATTTTCTCCCAAGGTTAGCCAGGCAATATTGCTTTGGTAATAATATCCTAACTATTCGGCCGGTTCCAACGGAATTTTAATCTCTTCTGTTTTTTGACATTCTCTTTAGATTGATATAATTGTCAAAGCCCTCCCAAGGTTAGCCCGGGAATTATATTGTTTTGATTCTAATGAAATGTGAAACCCTAATGTTGTTTTATATTCTCTATTGAATGATATAATTGCCAAGATCCTTCCAAGGTTCGTCCGGCAATAATTGAGAGTTTTGAATATCGTAAATCAGAATAAATGAGAGCACGTGACTTTTGGTTAGCAGACCTTGTTTTAGTTAGACTCGATTGTAATGCATGGTTTTAGTTAGTTCGTACTTCGAAAGACATTGTTATAATTAGCATCAGCAAAGTGAGATAGATACAAGAGAAACGTCATATTCGAAAAACGGTGACCTAATCTCTTATAAAAATGAAAAAAACGCCACATATACTAGTAGTGTAGGCTTTTCCCTATAAATATAGAACCATCCACTAAATTAATTCATATATTACTTGAAATATTACTAAAGAATGCTACTATAGATGTAAATTAATACTTCGCAAACCTATAACATCCCCTCTGGGAAAGAAGTTGAAAAAATCCATTTTCTACTCACAAGAAAAGAATCATTTTTAGATGATATTGGTGCACTTCAAGGAAATAAGAGAATTGAAAAGACAGACTAGTCAATCACTATAAAAATTCCTAGTAAATAACTAAAGGAAATGAGTGAAAAAAATGCCAAATAGGGCAAACCTTTAAATTATAATTACTTTCCCAAAATTTAAAGAAAAACCAGAAGATGTTTCCAAAGGAAACGAAAATTACATCAATTACATACTCCTCCAAAGGAAAAGTTCGAATAGGATATAGGTTTTTAGCAACTTCAAAACAGGATGCAAGCACCGAATGGTCAAAAATAGCTCAAAATAGATGTTAGACAAGAGATATGTAAACTTATGAGAAAGAGATCAAACTAGTTAAAACTTCAAATGCAAAAGTTAAATAAATCCATCCTAATTAACGATAGCAAACATGCTTAATGAACTTGATAATAAGGTGGTGGACTCTTCGTTAGGAAACGGCAAATTTTATAAGAAAATCTATTTTACAATGAATACATTGGGCAAATGTTAACTTCTTATAACAGAAATATCAGTGCTTCTAAGAAAATTATTCGATCAATTATTTTTTTAATTATCAAGTGATAATAATCTATTTCATAATATTTAAAAAATTGAATGTTTGAATCTTTTTCAATTTCTGAAATAGTTCTATCCCTAAAGAAGCGTGCAAACATTGTTGCTCTACAACAAAGTGGCCTGAAATTCAAGATAATAGTTGCTTATAGCATTGCATCAAAGAGCACCATCTTAAGGATCATTAATGACTTTAAAATGAGTGGAAACACTCACGTGAATAAGCCAAATTTACATTCAAGAACTTTGAATTAACATTAGGATGGCCGCTTGGTAATTTTGAAGTTCATGATCAGGTTGCTTCTCGTGCCATACTTAATTACTCTTGGTAAAGGGCAGGTGTGAAAATTTCAGTGCTCATAATGAGGCGGAGACCTTTCGACACAGCTCTCTAGTCGAGTAGGGCTGCAATTAAGCCTCATCTCACCAAGAAGAACCTTACTGATAGGCTCCTTTTTTGTAGGAAAGATAAGAATAGACTTTTGAAAACTGATTCAAAGAGATATTCGTTAATTATACTGTTTTTGTTTTGTTTAGAGCTTCTGAAAAAGCTCACGTTAAAAAGAGAAAAGAGGAGCGCTGTCAAAAGTCATGTGTCCTGACATTCCATGTGCTTTCAATAAGGCCGCTCAATTTTTAAATGTTAATAAAACAAGTTATGTGTGATATATGCTTTCAATTTATTTTAAATTTGGAAGTACATTTTATGGCATTAAGTGTGGAACATGACCTCGTTCAAATGTCCGCCGCGGCTTTGTTTGAGGGAACGTATACTTGAGGCTCAATTTTCGATGACTTTGTCGCATAAATCTGGCTGAATTTGCTGGATAGTGTACGTTATGTTGACTTTGGGGACATCAACTGTTTGCGGATTATTTACATAGACTTGCGATTTAAGGTAGCTCCAAAGAAAGAAGGCTAATGGCGTTAAATGTCATGATCTCGATTGCCAGTTGACGTCACCGCCGCGCGAGATGAGAGTGCCCTGATTTTTTTTTTTTTTTTTTTATGAGCTCATCTGGCGACTGCCTACTTGGGCATTAGTCGCCGTATTAAAACTGGCCTAGTTCTAGGCTACTTTAAAATAAATTAAAGAGAAAAAAAAACCAAACAAAAAAAACAAAACAAACAATACCCCAAAAGGGGGAAAGGAAGCAAGCTGGTGCGTCGGGGAGAGGTCCCCCCGGCGCAGGAGCGTGGAACTAAAGGAAAAAAACAAACAAAAAACAAAAAAAAACAACAAAAAAAACAACAACAAACAAACCTTGCTTAAATAATAGGGAGAAGGCCGGCCTCTCCCAAGAAGTCAATAAGTCCACAAGTCAATGTGCACGAATCTGTCCCGAGCACAAGGGACAGGCGGTAGCGACCCCGCCCATCCCGGTACTGGGACAGGTATCGTGCGCGAAGATCACCCAGACTGGGACATTCGACAAGAATGTGCCGAACAGTCTGGGGGACGACGCAGTCGTTGCAATAGGGCGCAGGCGAGCGCTCCATCAGATAGCGATGCGTCACACGAGTGTGTCCGATTCGGAGACGACAGAAAGCAACCTGAAGCCGCCGCGGCATTGGGGGATAGGTCCATGGGAACAGTCGCGGCGCAATGGCACGCAACTTTAGGTTCCCTTTGACCGTCTCCCATCTTCTTTGCCAAGCAGTCCGAAGACCTGCCCGTATTCCTGCCATGTAGTCGGTGTGAGGAAGAGCGAAACGCTGGTCCGTTCGCAGAGTCCTCGCGGACTCTTTGGCGCCCTCATCGGCGCCCTCATCGGCGCGCTCATTCCCCGCAATTCCTACATGTCCAGGAACCCAGCAGAAGACAATCTCGACATCTGCCCGGCTCGCCAAAACCGTGGCGTCACGGATATCGCGAACCAGGGGATGCGAAGATTCCAATGCCCCGAGAGCACTCAGGGCGCTTTGTGAGTCGCTATAGATCACAATCCGGTCTCCGAACCGGGCACGTCGCGTAATCTCCCGTACCGAGTGGTGTATTGTCACCAGCTCGGCCGTGAAGACAGACGCAGCGCCTGGTAGAGCCCCGCTGACTTCAAACAGAGGGGATACGGCGTGGAAGCCGACCCCCTCTTGGGACTTGGAGCCATCCGTATACACTGGCACGGTACCAGCGTGACACGATGTGTGCTCCAAAAAGGTCGTACGCAATACTCCCGGCGCAGTACAAGCTTTGGGAGCAGAGGCGTGGTGACAAATAGCCAAATGTGGTACCCTCCAGGGTGGCGTCCTGGGCAGAACCAGGGGCGCCACCGGCCCGAGAGCTATATCTAGCTCTCGAAGGAGTTTCCTGGCCCTAAACCCAAAGGGCTTAGGGTATGACTGGCGTCTCTCGGCGGCATAGGCACCATCGAGATCAGCTGCGGATGCAGTGAGAGCTGTTGGCGACTGAGGGAGGCGCCGGGCTCGCGCGTACAGGCGAGTGATGCACTGCACGCGGCGCAGAGCGAGTGGCATCTCCCCAGCATCGACCAACAGGCTCTCAATGGGGGAAGTGCGGAAGGCACCGGTCGCAAGGCGAAGGCCGGTGTGGTGGATCGAATCCACCTTCCGCAATAAACGCTCGGCTGCGGATGCATAAAACTCGCATCCGCAGTCGAGCTTGGAACGAACAAAGGATCCATAAAAAAGTAAGGCGGTAGCCCTATCAGCGCCCCAAGCGCTGAACGTCACGGAACGGAGAATGTCCATGGCGCGGGTACAAGAGACCCTAAGGCTGCGAATATGAGCCTCCCAGGTGATGCGTCGGTCGAATACAAGACCAAGGAAACGGTGCGACTCAACCACATCCAGGCGCACCCCATTAAGAAACAAATCTGGGTCGGGGTGAAGCCGTGGATGGCGGCAGAAGTGCACCACCTTAGTCTTGGCCAAAGAAAACCGAAACCTGTGCGCTTCGGCATAGCGAGAGACGCGGTTCAATGCCTGTTGGAGTCGACGCTCCAGAGTTGGCATCTGGGCCGCGCCAAAAGAGATCGAAAGGTCGTCCACGTAGAGCGTAGTGAGAACATCTTCCGGCAGCACTGAGGTGATGCCGTTGATGCTCAGGGCAAAGAGTGTGACACTGAGGACACTTCCCTGCGGGACACCCTCTTCCTGCTCCTTTAGGCCGGAGAGAGCTCCCCCCACCCGTACGCGGAATCGACGATCTCGCAAAAATTCAGATATAAACATTGGGAGGCGTCCCCCTCGCCCCCATCGTGTGGAGAGTCTCCATGATACCGTATCGCCATGCGGTATCATAGGCCTTCTCCAAATCGAAAAAGACCGTGGCGTAGTGCTGTCTACGAAGGAAAGCCTCGCAGACTGCATTTTCCAGTCGGAGCAGAGCATCCGACGTGGAGTGGAACTTGCGGAAGCCGCACTGTGCGGAAGACAGATGGCCTCCGCTGTCCAGGAAATAGGCTAATCTAACATTTACCAATTTCTCCATCAACTTGCACACGCAAGAGGTTAGAGAGATTGGGCGGAAACCGGTCGCAGTAGAGTGATCTCTCCCCGGCTTGCGAAAGGCGAGCACAGTAGCGATTCGCCAGGAGTCTGGGAGAAGACCTTCCACCCAGATCCTGTTGAACAAATCTAACAGAAAGGCCATGCCCCGCTCACCCAGGTGTCGAAGCATGGCGTACGGGACATCGTCCGGACCATGGGCGGTGTCCGCGCACGAAGCGAGATCGGAACGCAACTCACTCACAGTAAACTTGTCGTTGAAGTGTTCTCCGCCTCTGGAGGTAAAGTCCAGCCGGCGGCCTTCCGCGACATCACGACGTGCATTGAATGCTGGCGGAGCAGCATCACGGCTAGAGAATGCGGAAAAAGCGGTCGCTAAGGATTCCGCCACGGACGCGGGGTCCGAGATTGCGGTCCCATTCTCCTGGAGAACGGGAGGGGGGTCCTGCGAGAACTTGCCCCGAATCCTTTTGACTCGCTTCCACACCTCAGCAAAAGGGGTCTTCCCGTTAAGTGAAGACACGTATGCCCGCCAAGAAGAGCGGCGGGCGTGCTTCGAAATATACCGGAACCTAGCCCTAGCCCGACGAAATTCAGCGACAGTGAAATCGTTCGGGCGGCGCTTATAGCGCATGTAGGCATAACGCTTCTGTTTGAGGGCCGTCTCACACTCGGCCGACCACCATGGGAGTGGTCGGCGTGCAAAACGGCCAGACGTCCTAGGAATAGTAGTCAGGCCTACGGCGATGAGGTTGCCGGAGAAGAACTCAACGGCCTCATCTACCGACCTAAACTCCTCAACTGAGATAGAGAATTCAGTCATTTCCTGAAATGCAGGCCACCGCGCCCGCGCCAAGCACCACCGAGGTGGTCTCTCAGGCGGCAGTTGCCCTGAAAATGATATTTGAATGGGAAAGTGATCACTACTATGGAGGTCATCGACCACCCCCCAATCAAAATCAGGCTGTGCATCTGAAGAGCACAAAGATAGGTCAAGGCAAGAAAATGAAGCGGTTCTCGGACAGTGATGCGTAAACTCATCCACGTTTAGGACACCCATCTCAAGCTCTTCGATCAGATCGGCAAGGACTTGTCCCCTGGGATTTATGGAGTAATCTCCCCAGAGAGGATGCCTGCCGTTCAGATCTCCAAGCAAGAGATAGGGCCTCGGCAACCGTGCCACGACGCGGCGGAAGTCCCCCGCGTCGAAGTCAGCTGACGGTGGAATGTACGCAGAAATGATAGTATACCTCCTATCCAGGTGCAGCTGCACAGCCACTGCCTGAAAGGAGGTATCTAAAGAGAAAGGAAGAACGGAGACATCATGCCGGGTGTAAACCGCGCATCCCCCAGCCCGGCCATCCCGCGGTGGTGGGGTCGCAAGACCCTTATACCCCGGGAGGGCAGGCAGCGGGCACGCGCCTAGCATGGTCTCCTGCAAAAAAATAGCTAACGGGGAACGGGACGAGACGAGCCTCCGCAGCTCCTCCCAGTTGGCCCGGAGTCCACGGCAATTCCATTGAAGGAATATGCCCTCCAGGCCTAGCTCGGAGGAGACGCGGGGGCCCTCCTCGAATTGAAGACCCTCACGGGAATGGCCGTACGCTTCCCGGGGGCAGAACCCCGGGCGCTGTTGGCCGGACAAAGCGCTGAAGGCGCTGTCGCCTTCGAGGACTTATTGGGGGAGGTTGGGCTCGACATGCGAGTCTTTTCCTCCCTCCGCCTCGAAACCTTAGGCGGGCGTTGCGGCTTGGGAGGCGGGGGGCCCTCTTTTCGAGGAACCACCGTCTCCGAGCCACTCGCTCCACCTCGGGGCGTGGGCGAAGGGGCCGAAGCTCCTTTGTTGCTATCCTCCTTTCGGGGAACAGCTTTAGGAACCCCGGAAGATGGCCTAGCGACCATCTTCAGGGGTGTTGCCTCCTGTGAGTCTAACGACTCTGTGGAGGCGCGTGGCCGTTTCGCCTTACGGGAAACGGTCACGCTGGGGGAAGAGGGGGGAGCCCTGGTATTAGCCGGGGCTGGGTGTGAACCCTTTTTGCCGCCAGCTCTACCAGGGGAGCGCCCGGGTGTAGTAGAGCCCGCAGAAGGGCTCCGAATGGGCGCGGAAACAACCGTGCTTGTTGGCCTGGATGGGCCAGGAGCAGAGGGTGCTTTTCTAACTATTGAGGCATATGACGTCCCTGGCAGAGCCGGGCGCGCCAGGACCAAGTCCTTAGCCTCGCGGAATGAGAGTCGATCCTGGGCCTGAATGGCCAGGATTTCTTTCTCAAGGAGATATGCACACATTGCTTTGAAGAAGCAGGGTGCGGCTCTCCGCAATTGACACACTTGGCCACACACGATTTGGACTTATCGTGTGCGACCTTGGAGCAATTTACACAGACTTCGGGTGACCCCGATTTTGCACGTCTACATGATCGATTCGTGTGGCCGAAGCGGTGACAGTAATAGCACCGCCACGGCAGTGGCACGAATGCCTTCACGCGGTAGCGGTACCAACCGGCACGCACCGACTCAGGGAGCTTGTCACAGTCGAACGTGACGAAGAGTGTAGGGGTGGGTCTCGAGGCCCCTCCCTGTTTTCTCATCACACGTTCGACCTTGACCGCCCCATGGTCGGCCAGCTCTAGGGTGATGTCTTCTATGGAGTAGTCAACGAGTTCCCTCGCATAAACTACTCCTTTTACAAAGTTCATGGTAGAGTGCGGCGTCACACTCACCGGGGTGCCATGAAGTGTCCGAAGAGCACTTATCTTGGCCGCCTCGGCGGGATTCGCCGCATTCGCCAGAAGGCTCCCGTCCGAGAAACGGGTTACCTTCGGCTCTCTACCAATTGCACTAGCTAATCCTCTCTTCTGATGGATCATGTTGCCCTTGGACAACATGGTGCCATCAGTGGAGCGAATAACGAGGAAGCGTTTGAAGCCAGCGGGCTCGAAAACGCCAGGTAACCTCTGAATGAGGGGCCCCGATGTCATCGAGGCTCCGCCCTGTGCACTCTTGGTCTTAGTCAGGGGCTCCGCACACGAGGGGGTAGAGGGGCCGGATGTGCCGATCTTGGCTTGGTCGCCTACCAAAGTGGCAGCAGACCCATCCGTCCCCGCAGCCCCCGCGGATGGAGAGGAGCCCCGAGTCTTTTTCGTCTTTCTTGTCTTTTTCTTCTTTTTAGGAGAGGAGGGCGGGGAATGAACCCGCTTTTCACCCCCGCCGGTAGAAGCCCCCAGACCAGATGGACCGGCCTCAGCCAGGTCCTTCTCTGAAATGGAGAAGGTCCCGGTGGGCGCAGGGGATTCATCCGGAGGAGATCCCTCCCCTCCTTGTCCTGCCTGAGAATCCACAGCCGTTTGATGAGGACCTTGCATAGGGGCGGATTCGGGTTCGGTGCTTGGCGCCAAGCCTGGATTCCCCCCCATGGAAGGCCCTACTTTCTGAGGCTGGTTTTCCTCAAGGACCATGTCTATCACAGGAGGGGCCTCCAATTGGCCATCCCCTCCCAGGACATCGCAGGTCCCCTTGGCAGCGTCATAAGTCTTTAGTGGGGAGGCACAGGCCTTGACCCCGGCAAGGTTTAATATTTTTGCCAGCAGGTCTTTTGAGGGAAGCGACCGAAGGGGCCTGGCTTCCCTCTCCCCCCTAAGGGGGTTTGCCCTACCGAGCCGCTTTGATGTGGAGCGGCTGGCTAAGGGTGGCCTGCTGGCTTTCTTGGCAGTCCCCTTAGAAAGCATAGGAGGGACTGCCGCTGGAGATAGGGAGGTGCCCGAAAGCACCTCCAGAGAAGGGGGTGAGAGGGAGTCCCCTACACCCGTAGGCGTAGGAGAGGAGTAAGCCTCCTCTCCGGTTAAAGAGGTATGGAGGGTCCCCTGCGCAAGCACAGGGGGGGGGACCTCCATCTTTTCTGTGGAGCTGCACGAGGGCGGCTCCGTTGTTGTTATAGGGGGAATTAAGGGGAGATGTTTTTTTTTTTCATCATTGGGCATGGTGACCCTCTTTGTTTTACGGGACGCAATCGCTCACCACCTCTTGCAGTAGCCCGCACTGCAAGAGGTGCTTACAGGCCCGGCAGAGCCAGGCGCCGCCATTTGGGACCACCCCTCCCGCCTGGTGGCCTGGCAGTCCTTCGGCATGGCGGCTCCACCTTGAACACGGCGTAAAACGGATAGATTTTGAAGACGAGAGGAAAAGGGATGTGAGGAAGGTATGGGTGGGGATGAAGCAGGTTGTTAAAAGCCAACCACCCCAGACCGGAGCTCAGGGGTTAGGGGACATTGTCCCCTCCCCCCTCAGCCCCGATCCGGGACGATTGGCTGAGAAGAAGGTCAGCTTCTACCCTGTGAAATTAGAGGCTGACCAGAGAAAGTTGTGGGAGAGGTTGTATGAAAAGCGACGAGGTAGGATAGGAATACAGGCTATCTGAAGGAAGGAAGAGAGGCTAAGCTGGGGCCGGACGGGGCGCTGGATCCCGTCAGCACGGCGGCCAGGATGGCAAATCGCCGCGCCCCTTACGGGGGAGAGTGCCCTGAAATCGCTGGTGCAAAATGTCTATCGTGACGTAGGCAGTCTGGCACGTAGCGCCGTCTTGTTGGAACCACATGTCGTCAGTATCCATATCAGGAATATAATCCAGTTGAGGCCACAAGAAATTGCTTATCATTGATCTGTAGGTGTCGCCTTTGAAGGTTATGGCAATCCCATCTTCGTTCTCCAAAAATACGGACCGATGATTCCGTTAGACGAAATTCCGCACCAATCATTGACTTTGTTGGGAGGCAATTGATTCTGGTGTATCTCTTGTGGATTGTTTTCGTCCCAAATCCAACAATTTTGCTTGTTCACAAATCCATTCATCTAAAAATGGGCCTCATTGCTGTGGCGAGGATACAAATCACGTAATGCGCGGAACGTTTGTCGAGGAGCACTGATTTTGATAATAACATTTGATGATTTGCACACGCTGTTCAACGATATAACCTTTCATTGTGACTTGCCAAGTAGTACTGAACAGTTCACAGTGAGGGTGTCAGATGTCGCTTTAACAACATGGCCACTATCGCCTGACACAGCTCTAGCGTCATTGTTGAAAGACCCTTTATAAGCATGCTTCTCTTCTAACAGAACTTGAGCACTAACAATATTGCCCAGGCAATAAAAATGGTACCAAAATGGACCTCATTTATACCGTTTTTGCAAATGTTCAGGAGGAAGTTAAGGATGATAACTGTAATTTTCAGAATGATGGTTCACCTTGTCACATATCAAACGCAATAACAAAGTACTTGGCTGAAAATAACCTCAAAATTGTGGGATCTTGGTCGGGTAGTGCACCAAATTTGAACCCAACAGAGAACTTTTGCACTATAATCAAACTGGCATTTGAAAAACAGAAACCATTCAATTATACACTAGTCAACAAATTTTACCCTTGTCTCTGCTACTTGAGTAAATGTTTTCTCTAACTAATTTTGGTGCGCTGATTTCATATATGTACTCAGATATGTCCTAGCACGTAAAGTTACTGAGTTATGCAACTAGACTATTGCTCACTTTGTCACCTTGGGTCAATTAATGATATAATTATTACGAGTTTGAGAAGAATGAGACGTTTCCGGACAAATGTTTGGAATCGGGGCGCCCTATTTGGCATTAGGTATGTTTTTTTTGCAGACCCAGACAAGATATGTATTACATATAAAAGAGGTAGTACTCACCTAACTATAAATTTCTTCGAAAATGTTTGAGACTCTTGCTCTGTCGCTTGTACGTAGATATAGGATCCTCCCGTTGTAAGAAACAGAAGTAGTCACCCATCTTGTTTTCGTTGAAGCAGCCTTGATACCCGCTTTCCAACATTCAGATATCTCGGTGGAACATTTTCCCATATTTCTCACTTATATCACCCATATTAGATGGAAATAAATTCAGATGCGAATGCAAGAAATGCATCTTAAGAGACATCCGACACCCCATTCGTTGATAGGCCTTCAGCATCTTGTCCACTAGTTTTTCATAGTTTTCAGCCCTATGTTCACCAAGTAAGTTCTGGATTACATGGAAAAATGAATCCTATATTGCCAACTCAATTAGAGTTAGTTTATTTCTGAACTCCCTGTCACGTATCAATTCTCTGATGTCCGTTCCTACAAAAATGCCAGCTTTAAGTTTAGCATCGGTTTTATTTGCAGCAAATTTCTCTTTGGGATACTAGAATCCATCAGAATCATGGGCCATTTTGCTTTAACAAAATTCATTAAAAGGACAAGTTGGATATGAAGTGGTGGAAGGTTAATCTTCTGTGGATGTACCGAAGGCATGTGCTTCACAGTGTATCGACCAACTATGTGTTCTTCTCTTTCAGACCACATTTTGACAATATAATGATTCCTGTCGTCACGGCTGTTCTATAGGCATAAGAAGAACATATTATTTGTATATCCTAGCTGCAGTCCAAGAAGTAAAGAAATTACATTTATGTCACCACAAATATTCCCCTTATAAGGCGAGTAATAAACACCTCCCAAAATAAATTTCATTGAGTCATATGTCTCTATCATCCAACAATAAATGCAACAGGCATTGATGGTTTTTTGTTACCATTGTGTAGCAACACAGCTTTGAGGCTAGCAGTGCTTGCTTGCATCGATGAATAGTCCTATTCATCAGGTAGATGCTTGTTTTCTAGCTGATTCATGAGGCCATTAACATCAGTACAGAAACAAGCACCATCATCTTCTTTATAGAAGGCAGCTTAGGCCTCATGGCGTTTACGGAAAGTAGCTATTTTTGCACCGTCCTCTAGAAGATTCCATTGCTGTAAATCTGGAGCCTCAAGTTTTGCGTTTTCCTTTGACAATGACAAATCCCTCACAAAATCATTCAATTTTTCTTGATTTATCAACTGAATCATCTTTCCTTTAGAATCATCCTCATACATTTAATCGTCATTTTTATCGTCCTTTTCAGGCAACCTATCATCTTCTTTAATTGCATTAGCTGATGGATGAACTAGGATTGGCATCTCTATATTATGGAGAACTGGTTTTATAGCTGACTTACAATCTGGATAAACAATTTTTGACTTGTTCTTATTTGAGAATCACGCAATATTTGTCATACAAATGTAGCAATCAAAAACATGATTTGTTGGCTCACGCCACACCATTGTTACATCAAAAGGCATACCCTTCCGTTTGCAATTTAACTACTGTGTGAACCCCGTATAACACACAGTACAAGATTTTTGAGGTGCTCAGAGATTGCCATGGTCATCAACTTTACAACCAAAATAATAATTCTATGCAGTTTTCACTCTTTTAGCAAAGTTTTCTGCTGGTTGCTTGGAGTATATATTCCACAGATATAACAAAAGTTGTCTGGGCTATTTATACATCCTCGCCGATTCATGTTTTCAACTTAGTTTGTACATATCCTGTTATATACTTTTGTACAATCTTATTTCATTTACAAATTAATTGAGGGATAAATCTGAAAGAAAATGCAATTTATCACTCTATCTAAATACCGTTTCAACACCACTACTATAATGGATAAATTTGATAACATGATAAAGCAGGAGTGTAACGCAGGAACCAAACACACACGACACATCCTCTCACTACGGTAGCCGAAGCAACACTGCCCATATGTGTAATTAAAATGTATGTGTGTAACTCAGGAACCTTACGAGCTAGAACAATTCCGATTACAGATTTAGAATCAACATACTCGATTTAGTATAAATCACAAGCTAATACCCCAAGTACAAAATCATTGTTGACTAGTGTTATGAGCAATTACAGGTGCTTAGTAAAGAAAATTAAGCAATATCAATCAGGATATTATCACAAATTTGGTCTCCATCATGCCAGAACAAATGGAAGCACTCTTCTTGAAGATTATTTTGGTTATATTAGTCGACAGTAAAGACATTGTTCTCATAATATCTTGAGCAGCACGGTAATTGTCAATATTAAACGAATTTTTCTTTACGCAAAGAAATTTGCATATGGGTTCTATGAGTCTCAGAAAAATTATCTTTTTTCCTGAAAACTTTCAACAACATTGGTACTAAATTACGCTTTTTATTATTCTGTTTAGAAAAAATCCAATTTTATTAGGAAAATTTAAAAGAGGGCAGATATTATAAAACCACTGATCAAATTCTGATTTCACTTTTATAAAACTTCAGAGAGTCATGACAATTTTAGCGAAATTTACAGACTCATTTTAATTTTTTAAAGGAACTACTATCATTCATGTTTTTTCGTGAATACTCATTTCCCATAATACATTTTATGCTAGAGAGCATAAGAGTTGTTTAAAATGAATGTCGGAAATACTATTTCTTTGTTTCTCTCTGACTCAATTCTTAGCACGATTCTTAAATTAAATTTTCTTTTCTCTCAATTTGTCAAACAATGTATGAAATAAATTCTATAATTAACTCCCTTGGAGTAAAGGGGAAAGGCATTAATACCTCCCTCTAAAAATATAATACATAAGAGGCGTAAGGTTTACTGGCACTCATAGGAATCTTTAAGAAGTTGATAGCGAAACCAAAATAATAAGAGATAATTAGAGTGGCTAACAATTTTCCTGAATGTTATTTAATCATCAGCTATTATAGCCAAAATAGAGAGAAATAGAAGGTGAATCACACGAGGGTAGAGAATGTCATTTAAGTCCGAATTTGCATTTCTAAATTGAAAAAAATTGAATTCTATAAAAACAATAAGAATCATAAGGCATATTTCATTCATGTATCATGAACGTTGAAATGGGTTTAAAATAGTAATTTATAATTGTCCATACAATAAATTTTTAAATTGGAAACACTGGCTGCATCAGAAGCTACAAAGTATGAACAGGAAATATATAGTCTCTCTATGATCAGATTGGTCTGAAACTCTTACAGTCGTTTAAGCTTATGCATGTATAGCACCAGTCGCCTTATAGGATTTATAACTGTTCGGAGATGCGTTCGAGTCAGGGGGACATTTGCATATCTGATGTAAGAAGAAAGGACACTTGTCCTATGTTAAATATATATATATATATATATATATATATATATATATATATATATATATATATATCGAGTGCCCCCTCCTAAAAATGAGGCATTTTTAGTCACGATGCTCTTTGTGGCGTTCGACTATATATCTAACTACTTTGGTCGTTGGTGGTCGGTGCGACGCTCCCCGTTTTGCTTTTTATTTGTTTTAGTCAAAATATTGTAACTATTCGGTCGATTCGAGCGAAATTTGAAATATTTATGTTGCGTTACATTCTCCTATGAATAATATAATGGCAAAAATCCTCCCAAGGTTAGTCCGTGAATTATTGAAAGTTTGACGGTCATAAATCAGAATTAGTGAGAGTACCCGACTTTGGTCAGCAGACCTCTTTCAAAAATTAATATTTCAGTAACCTCCTTCCTATTCATCACAATTTTTCTATGCAAGATACTTTCATTGTTCCTTTTTCGAATGAAAAAAGAAGTTAAGATACCTTTTATATTTTTCTTGCACTTTACAAAAATAATAACATGGGTAAGAAAAAAGAATACCAAAGGTAAAGAAATGACTAATCAAAAATTTAACTTACCTAGAGTAAATGATCGATTTTACCACCACTTTGATGAATAACTAATCTGTCTTTTGTCCACACACACAAACTTTTACTTACTTCATTGATAGTAATTTCTTGCAAAAATTTACCTATTTTGCTTTTTAATTCCGGTTCAGTAAATCTTTTTCTCCGACCTCGATGAACCTTTTCTTTTAGAAACTCCTAAGTTGAGTAATCCATGGAGTTAGAATATGGACTATGCGTTGGGGACTCATTTTTCGTTATTATTCTTGGTGTACTGTGATTTAGAAACGACTGTGTGGCGTGGCTTGTATGCGAAAGTGCTCAAACTTGTTGCAAAACAGTCATTTTCTTGATACAGTGGACGCCAATCAGGCAACAAATTTGTTCTCAGGAATTGCTCCATCTTTCATCCCTTTTCTCGGTAACAAGTTTTAATTAGAATTACGCTCTTATTCTGACAACCTCATTACAGGTACTGGGGAACTGTAAAATAAGATATCCATAATATTAATTTAACATTTTCATTAGTGTTCGCTTTTGTTAGAAGGTTAAAATTCCTGTATGATATTGCACAATAAAATAATATTTTATCTCGTAATTCGTTTTTTGATGTTGTTATGTTTGTGAATGCAAGAAAACTATGAAACGGATTTAAATTCCGTTTTTGGCATTCCAAAAAAGGAAATTTGAAGTATTTTTCATATGAAAATTGTCATAAAGATGAAGGAGGTTACTGAGATATTATTTGTTTTTAAATGATTCATTTGAAGGGGGGGGGCTACTATAGATGTATTAAAATATATATTGCATAAGAAAAGCGAAAACTATCTGCCCTGTCTTTATTAATATTACTTAATCCAAGAATGGATACAAAATGGGTTAAGTGCTTATATTATGTATAGCTGCGGACAAAAGATTCGGAAACCTAGAGTATTTTATATTCCTTTGACATGTCAATCCAGCAATTTATTGGTGTAGGTTTTTAATGCATCTTTTCCGCACAGTTGGAAATACAATAAAAGTACGATCATTCTTTTATAATTTGGAAAATATAAAAAATGAAGATGCTATCGAAACAAATGAAAGTCTGATATCATTGTGCGGATGTTACAGTCAAAATATCACTTACTAATCATCTCTATAATTTAAGAAGGAGATTTTTTTGAGTATTTGAATAATAATTCACCTTAGTTTGGTTAGGACTTATGTTTTTTATCAAAGTTATTTCTAATAATTCTTTTATAATATAAAAAAAAATGCTGAAGTTCAGAAATAAATAAGTATCAAAACTTTGTAAATTTTTTAAAACCCAAAGAATTACAAATGGTCAAGTTCAGAAAATTTAATTTTATATATCTTCTTCTATAACTATATTTTAGCAACGTGACATTTTTAAAGAATGGAAATTTAGTTTAGAGTTCCTTTTTAAAATTATTATAATTGGCGAAGTTCAAAAAATTTATAAAAATTTAACCATGGCTGCTTTTTTTTAGATTTTAAATTTTAATCTTAGTAGTGAAGCCATGGCCTGGTCTACCCATAAAACCATGTCTCTTGGTTAATATGATATTCCCTTTCGACAAGATCTGATAATGATATAATATTATAATGGAAAACCAGTATCTATACTGTGACGAAAAACGTCAGTTAGGCACAGTTCACGAGGAGGGACTAGCAGTTGACGACTCGCCGGTAGTTTCGGTGGATCTCATTACGGTTATGATGATGTGTTTAATCCGATCGGGGAAAATGTGAACCTCTAAGACCTACCTACGGGATCGTAGAAGAATCACAGTCCAGCTGCAGCAGGAATTAACAAAGAACACCCAGGTTAATGTATCCTTCAGAACAGTCTGTCTCAGACTGCTTTCACAAGGCTCGAGTCATGTATATCCCTTCAGCAGCCGCTAATCGACCTTCAGCAGAAGGTTGATCATGTTCTGATGATTTCATACTCTATTTTCCCTCGATATAGGCAACGTATGAGTCCGTAGATGGACTGAGAAGCAATGAAATCGAATGTGCCTATTGCTTACAGGAAAGAATTGCGGCTTCATGTCAAGTTTATGGGTGCGTCGTCTTCCCGTTTGTGATGGAACTATAAATTCTTTGTCACATATATTACTTATCACTATTTACTCATGTTTATTTTACTGTTATATTCATATTCATATCAAAACTTTACTAACTTGCATTTATCTAATCTCCTAAAATACTCGTAGTGTCGGAAGATTTTATATCGGAGCTGTATATGTGAAAAACAAAGAGTGTAGCTCAATATGGTTATATAAGGTTCAAATCTATTGACTTGAACAAGGGATTTGTGGGTGAGAAGGAAAAAACCCTTTGCTTAAATAGAACTGTATATGTTTTTAGTAATTTTATAGTAATTGGATGTTCTTCTACTAAATAACATATGAAATATAGTCTTTTTTGCGGCAATTTATTTTAATTTTCTCACCTTATCCATATTTTTAAAGGGCTTATAGGCAAATTCATCTCTCCTTTAATAGTGTTTAATCTTAATATAGGATCCTGCAGAAAAACTTTACAATTTACATGTAAAAAAAAAAGCAAAGATAAATGTTATAAAAAAATATTTGATAATGTTTGAAGTTAAGTAATCGAATTTGTTTTAATTTGGTTTTGAAAGTCATCATGACCTATCCAAATCCTGAACTATATTCGCAATATACTCGTACGTTTGTCACCCATCTAGTTATTTATTGTAGTATTCCTTGAATTATTTTGTGTTTATTTTTTATTTATTTTTGCATACTTTACCTTTCAGGTAACCCGAGATAAAATAATCACAGTGAGCGTGCATTTGTTTATTTTTTTAAAATTTTATGGAGCCGATCTGGCAACTACCCACTTGGGCATAAGTCGCCGAAAAGCACGACAGCCTAGAACTAGGCTTCTTTAAAGTAAAAATATGAAAACTTAACAATGATATAAATTCGAAAAATGAAACAATCGAAGCAATCTCCGGCAGTAGGGGGAGGTCCCCCTCACCCCGGTGCAGGAGAGTGCAACCTTCAAACAAAACAATAATAAAAAAAGGAACCTTAAATAAGGAGAGAAGGCCGGCCTCCCCCAAAAGGTCAATAAGTCCACCAGTCATGGTGCACGCACTCGTACCGAGTACAAGGGACAGGCGGTAGCGACCCCGCCCATCCCGGTACCGAGACAGGTATCGTACGGGAAGATCACCCAGACTGGGACATTCGACAAGAATATGCCGAACAGTCTGGGGGACGACGCAGTGGTTGAAATAGGGTGCATGCGAGCGCTCCATCAAGTAGCGATGCGTCCCACGAGTGTGTCCGATTCTAAGACGACAGAAAGCAACCTGAAGCCGCCACGGCATTGGGAGATAGGTCTATGGGAACAGTCGCGGCGCAATGGCACGCAACTTTAAGTTCCCTTCCACCGTCTCCCATCTTCTTTGCCAAGCAGTCCGAAGAGCTGCCCGTATTCCTGCCATGTAGTCGGTGTGAGGGAGAGGGAAACGCTGGTCCGGTCACAGAGTCCTCGCGGACTCTTTGGCGCCCTCATCGGCTCACTCATTCCCCGCAATTCCTACATGTCCAGGAACCCAGCAGAAGATAATCTCGACATCTGCCCGGCTCGCCAAAACCATGGCGTCACGGATATCGCGAACCAGGGGATGCGGAGATTCCAAAGCCCCGAGAACACTCAGGGCGCTTTGTGAGTCGCTATAGATCACAATCCGGTCTCCGAACCGGGCACGTCGCGTAATCTCCCGTACCGAGTGGTGTATTGCCACCAGCTCGGCCGTGAAGACAGACGCAGCGCATGGTAGAGCCCCGCTGACTTCAAACAGAGGGGATACGGCGTGGAAGCCGACCCCCTCTTGAGACTTGGAGCCATCCGTATACACTGGCACGGTTCCAGCGTGACACGATGTGTGCTCCAAAAAGGTCGAACGCAATACTCCCGGCGCAGTACAAGCTTTGAGAGCAGAGGCGTGGCGACAAATAGCCAAATGTGGTACCCTCCAGGGTGGCGTCCTGGGCAAAACCAGGAGCGCCACCGGCCCGAGAGCTATATCTACCTCTCGAAGGAGTTTCCTGGCCCTAAACTCAAAAGGCTTAGGGTATGACTGGCGCCTCTCGACGGCATAGGCACAATCGAGATCAGCTGAGGATGCAGTGAGAGCTGTTGGCGAGTGAGGAAGGCGCCGGGCTCGCGCGTACAGTCGAGTGATACACTGCACGCGGCGGAGAGTAAGTGGCATCTCCCTAGCATCGACCAACAGGCTCTCAATGGGGGAAGTGCGGAAGGCACCTGTCGCAAGGCGAAGGCCGGTGTGGTGGATCGAATCCACATTCTGCAATAAACGCTCGGCTGCGGATGCATAAAACTCGCATCCGTAGTCGAGCTTCGAACGAACAAAGGATCGATAAAAAAGTAAGGCAGTAGCCCTATCAGCGCCCCAAGCGCTGAACGTCACGGAAAGGAGAATGTCCATGGCGCGGGAACAAGAGACCCTAAAGCTGCGAATATGAGCCTCCCAGGTGAGGCGCCGGTCGAATACAAGACCAAGAAAACGGTGCGACTCAACCACGTCCAGGCGCACCCCTTTAAGAAACAAATCTGGGTCGATGTGAAGCCGTGGATGGCAGCAGAAGTGCACCACCTTAGTCTTGGCCAAAGAAAACCGAAACCTGTGCGCTTCAGCATAGCGATAGACGCGGTTCGATGCCTGTTGGAGTCGACGCTCTAGAGTTGGAATCTGGGCCGCGCCAAAAGAGATCGAAAGGTCGTCCACGTAGATTTTTTTTTTTAATTAAGGGGCTATCTGGCGACTGCCGACTTAGGCATAAGTCACCGTAAACAAACAGCCTAGTTCTAGCCTACTGAAAAAAAATTGAACAGAAAACAACAATAAAAAGAAATAAAAATAACAATAACAAAAACAACATTTCTTTATTTTTGTTTTATTTAAGGGGCTATCTGGTGACTGCCGACTTAGGCATAGGTTGACGTAAACAAACAGCCTAGTCTAGGCTACTTTAGAAAAATTGGACAGGCAACAACAATAAAAAGAAATAACAATAACAAAGCAATAACAAACACAATAACAAAAACAACAACAACTAAACCGGCTCAAATGAAAGGGAGAAGGCCGGCCTCCCCCCAAAAGTCATTAAGTCCACCAGTCGATGTGCACGCACTCATCCCGAGTACAAGGGACAGGCGGTAGCGACCCCGCCCATCCCGATACCGGGACAGGTGTCGTGCGCGAAGATCACCCAGACTGGGACATTCGACAAGAATGTGCCGAACAGTCTGGGGGACGACGCAGTCGTCGCAATAGGGCACAGGCGAGCGCTCCATTAAATAGCGATGGGTCACACGTTTGTGCCCGATTCAGAGACGAGAGAAAGCAACCTGAAGCTTCTGTGGCATTGGGGGATAGGTCCATGGGAACAGTCACGGCGCAATGGCACGCAACTTTAAGTTCCCTTCCACCGTCTCCCATCTTCTTTGCCTAGCAGTACAAAGAGCTGCCCGTATTCCTGCCATGTAGTCAGTGTGAGGAAGAGTGAGACGCTGGTCCGGTCGCAGAGTCCTTGCGGACTCTTTGGCGCCCTCATCGGCGCGCTCATTCCCCGCAATTTCTACATGTCCACTAACCCAGCAGAAGATAATCTCGACATCTGCCTGGCTCGATAAAACCGTGGCGTCACGGATTTCGCAAACCAGGGGATGCGGAGAATCAAATGCCCCGAGAGCACTCAGGGCGCTTTGTGAGTCGCTATAGATCACAATCCGGTCTCCGAACCGGGCACGTCGCGTAATCCCCGTACCGAGTGGTGTATTGCCACCAGCTCGGCCGTGAAGACAGACGCAGCGCCTGGTAGAGCTCCACTGACTTCAAACAGAGGGGATACGGCGTGGAAGCCGACCCCCTTAAGGGACTTGGAGCCATCCGTATACACTGGCATGGTACCAGCGTGACACAATGTGTGCTCCAAAAAGGTCGAACGCAATACTCCCGGCGCAGTACAAGCTTTAGAAGCAGAGGCGTGGCGACAAATAGCCAAATGTGGTACCCT
The DNA here is from genome assembly GCA_963969495.1 of Ceratothoa steindachneri. NCBI lineage: Eukaryota > Metazoa > Arthropoda > Malacostraca > Isopoda > Cymothoidae > Ceratothoa > Ceratothoa steindachneri. The sequence continues at coordinate 79,377,908 of OZ018322.1, read as the reverse complement.
CCAGGGTGGCGTCCTGGGCAGAACCAAAGGCGCCACCGGCCCGAGAGCAATATCTACCTTTTGAAGGAGTTTCCTGGCCCTAAACCAAAAGGGCTTAGGGTATGACTGGCGTCTCTCGGCGGCATAGGCACCATCGAGATCAGCTGCGGATGCAGTGAGAGCTGTTGGCGACTGAGAGAGGCTCCAGGCTCGCGCGTACAGGCGAGTAATGCACTGCACGCGGCGCAGAGCGATTATAATCTCCCCAGCATTGACATACAGGCTCTCAATGGGGGAAGTGCGGAAGGCACCTGTCGCAAGGCGAAGGCCATTGTAGTGGATTGAATCCCCCTTCCGCAATAAACGCTAGGCTGCGGATGCATAAAACTCGCATCCATAGTCGAACTTGAAGCGAACAAAGGATCGATAAAGAAGTAAGGCAGTAGCTGTATCAGCGCCCCAAGCGCTGAACGTCACGGAACGAAGAATGTCTATGGCGCGGGTACAAGAGACCCTAAGGCTGCGAATATGAGCCTCCCAGGTGATGCGTCGGTCGAATACAAGACCAAGGAAACGGTGCGACTCAACCACATCCAGGCGCACCTCATTAAGAAACAAATCTGGGTTGGGGTGAAGCCGTGGATGGCGGCAGAAGTGCACCACATGGGTCTTGGCTAAAGAAAACCAAAACCTGTGCGCTTCGGTATAGCGAGAGACGCGGTTCAATGCCTGCTGGAGTCGACGCTCCAGAGTTGGAATCTGGGCCTCGCCAATAGAGATCGAAAGGTCGTCTACGTAGATCGTAGCAAGAACCTCTTCCGGCAGCACCGAGGTGATGCCGTTGATGCTTAGGGCAAAGAGTGTGACACTGAGGACACTTCCCTGCGGGACACCCTCTTCCTGCTCCTTTGGGCCGGAGAGGGCTCCCTCCACCCGTACGTGGAATCGAAGATCTCACAAAAATTCAGATATAAAAACTGGGAGGCGTACCCCGCCCCCATCGTGTGGAGAGTCTTCATGATACCGTATCGCCATTCGGTATCATATGCCTTCTTCAGATCAAAAAACACCGTGGCGTAGTGCTGTCTACGAAGGAACGCCTCGCAGACGCATTTTCCAGTCGGAGCAGAGCATCCGACGTGGAGTGGAACTTACGGAAGCCGCACTGTGCAGAAGACAGATGGCCTGGCTGTCCAGGAAAAAAGGCTAATCTAACATTTACCAATTTCTCCATCAACTTGCACACGCAAGAGGTTAGAGAGATTGGGCGGAAACCGGTTGCCGTAGAGTGATCTCTTCCTGGCTTGCGAAAGGCGAGCACAGTAGCGATTCGCCAGGAGTCTGGGAGTAGACCTTCCAACCAGATCCTGTTGAACAAATCTAACAGAAAGGCCAGGCCTCGCTCACCCAGGTGTCGAAGCATGGCGTACGGGACATCGTCCGGACCATGGGCGGTGTCCACGCACGAAGCAAGAACGGAATGCAACTCACTCACAGTAAACTTTTCGTTGAAGGGTTCTCCGCCTCTGGAGGTAAAGTCCGGCCGACGGCCTTCCGCGACATCACGACGTGCATTGAATGCTGGTGGAGCAGCATCCCGGCGAGAGAATGCGGAAAAAGCGGTCGCTAAGGATTCCGCCACGGACGCGGGGTCCGAGATTGCGGTCCCATTCTCCTGGAGAACGGGAGGGTGGTCCTGCGAGAACTTGCCCCGAATCCTTTTGACTCGCTTCTACACCTCAGCTAAAGGGGTCTTCCCGTTAAGTGAAGACACGTATGCCCGTCAAGAAGAGCGGCGGGCGTGCTTCAAAATATACCAGAACCTTGCCCTAGCCAAACGAAATTCAGCTACAGTGAAATCGTTCGGGCGGCGCTTATAGCGCATGTAGGAATAACGCTTCTGTTTGAGGGCCATTTCCCACTCGGCCGACCACCATGGGAGTGGTCGGCGTGCAAAACGGCTTAGACCTCATAGGAATAGTAGTCAGGCCCACGGCGATGAGGTTGCTGGAGAAAAACTCAACGGCCTCATCTACCGAACTAAACTCCTCAACTGAGATAGAGAATTCAGTCATTCCCTGAAATGCAGACCACCGCGCCCGCGCCAAGAACCACCGAGGTGGTCTCTCAGGCAGGAGTGGCCATAAAAATGATATTTAAATGGGAAAGTGATCACTACCATGGAGGTCATCGACCACTCCCCAAATCAAAATCAGGCTGTGCATCCGAAGAGCACAAAGACGGGTCAAGGAAAGAAAATGAAGTGGTTCTCGGACAGTGATGCATAAACTCATCTACGTTTAGGACACCCATCTCAAATTTTTGATCAGATCAGCAAGGAGTTGTCCCCTGGGATTTATGGAGTAATCTCCCCAGAGAGGATGCCTGCCGTTCAGATCTCCAAGCAAGATATAGGGCCTCGGCAACCGTGCCACGACGCGGCGGAAGTTCCCCGCGTCGAAGCCAGCTGACGGTGGAATGTACGCAGAAATGATAGTATACTTCCTTTCTAGGTGCAGCTGCACAGCCACTGCCTGAAAGAAGGTATCTAAAGATGAAGGAAGAACGAAGACATTATGCCTGGTGTGAACCGCGCATCCCCCAGCCCGGCCGACCCGCGGTGGTGAAGTCGCAAGACCCTTATACCCCGCGAGGGCAGGCAGCGGGCACGCGCCTAGCATGGTCTCCTGCAAAAAAATAGCTAACGGGAAACGGGACGAGACGAGCCTCCGCAGCTCCTCCCAGTTGGCCCGGAGTCCACGGCAATTCCATTTAAGGAATATGTCCTCCAGGCCTAGCTGGGAGGAGACGTGGGGGCCCTACTCGAATTGAAGACCCTCAAGGGAATGGCCGTACGCTGTTGGCCGGACAAAGCGCTGGAGGCGCTGTCGCATTCGAGGACTTATTGGGGGAGGTTATGCTTGCCATGCGGGTTTTGTCCTTCCTCCGCCTCGAAGCCTTAGGCGGGCGTTGCGGCTTCGGAGGCAGGGGGCCCTCTTTTCAAGGAACCACCGTCTCCGAGCCACTCGCTCCACCTCGGGGCGGGGGCGAAGGGGCCGAAGCTCCTTTGTTGCTGTCCTCCGTCCGGGGAACAGCTTTAGGAACACCAGAAGATGGCCTAGCGACCATCCTCAGGGGTGTTGCCTCCTGTGAGTCTAACGACTCAGGAAAGGCGCGTGGCCTTCTAACCTTGTGGGAAACGGTCACGCTTGTGAAAGAGGAGGGAGGCCTGGTTTTAGCCGGGGCATTTTTTTTTTTTTTTTAATTAAGGGGCTATCTGGCGACTGCCGACTAAGGCATAAGTTGCCGTAAACGAACAGCCTAATTTAGGCTACTTTCAAAAATTAAATAGAAAACAATAAACAGGAATAACAATAACAATAACAAAGCAATAACAAAACAATTACAAAAACAACAATTAAATCGCGTTAAATAAAAGGGAGAAGGCCGGCCTCCCCCAAAAAGTCAATAAGTCCACCAGTCAAAGTACACGCACTCATCCCGAGAACAAGGGACAGGCGGTAGCGACCCCGCCCATCCCGGTACCGGGACAGGTGTCGTGCGCGAAGATCACCCAGACTGGGACATTCGACAAGAATGTGCCGAACAGTCTGGGGGACGACGCAGTCGTTGCAATAGGGCGCAGGCGAGCGCTCCATCAGATAGCGATTTTTTTTTTTTTTTTTATAGAGCCCATCTGGCAACTACCCACTTGGGCATAAGTCGCCGAAAAACACGACAGCATAGAATTAGGCTACTTTAAAGTTAAAATATGAAAACTTAACAATCAATATAAATTGGAAAAACTTAACAATCGAAGCAATCTCCGGCAGCGGGGGGAGGTCCCCCTCACCCCGGTGCAGGAGAGTGCAACCTAAAACAAAACAATAACAAAAAAAGGAACCTTAAATAAAGGGGAGAAAGCCAGCCTCCCCCAAAAAGTCAATAAGTCCACCAGTCATGGTGCACGCACTCGTCCCGAGTACAAGGGACAGGCGGTAGCGACCCCGCCCATCCCGGTACTGAGACAGGTATCGTGCGCGAAGATCACCCAGACTGGGACATTCGAGAAGAATATGCCGAACAGTCTGGGGGACGACGCAGTCGTTGCAATAGGGCACATGCGAGCGCTCCACCAAGTAACGATGCGTCACACGAGTGTGTCCGATTCGAAGACGACAGAAAGCAACCTGAAGCCGCCGCGGCATTGGGGGATAGGTCCATGGGAACAGTCGCGGCGCAATGGCACGCAACTTTAAGTTCCCCTTGACCGTCTCCCATCTTCTTTGCCAAGCAGTCCGAAGAGCTGCCCGTATTCCTGCCATGTAGTCGGTGTGAGGAAGAGCGAAACGCTGGTCCGGTCGCAGAGTCCTCGCGGACTCTTTGGCGCCCTCATCGGCGCGCTCATTCCCCGCAATTCCTACATGTCCAGGAACCCAGCAGAAGATAATCTCGACATCTGCCCGGCTCGCCAAAACCGTGGCGTCACGGATTTCGCGAACCAGGGGATGCGGAGATTCCAATGCCCCGAGAGCACTCAGGGCGCTTTGTGAGTCGCTATAAATCACAATCCGGTCTCCGAACCGGGCACGTCGCGTAATCTCCCGTACCGAGTGGTGTATTGCCACCAGCTCGGCCGTGAAGACAGACGCAGCGCCTGGTAGAGCCCCGCTGACTTCAAACAGAGGGGATACGGCGTGGAAGCCGACCCCCTCTTGGGACTTGGAGCCATCCGTATACACTGGCACGGTACCAGCGTGACACGATGTGTGCTCCAAAAAGATCGAACGCAATACTCCCGGCGCAGTACAAGCTTTGGGAGCAGAGGCGTGGCGACAAATAGCCAAATGTGGTACCCTCCAGGGTGGCGTCCTGGGCAGAACCAGGGGCGCCACCGGCCCGAGAGCTATATCTACCTCTCGAAGGAGTTTCCTGGCCCTAAACCCAAAGGGCTTAGGGTATGACTGGCGTCTCTCGGCGGCATAGGCACCATCGAGATCAGCTGCGAATGCAGTGAGAGCTGTTGGCGACTGGGGGAGGCGCCGGGCTCGCGCGTACAGGCGAGTGATGCACTGCACGCGGCGCAGAGCGAGTGGCATCTCCCCAGCATCGACCAACAGGCTCTCAATGGGGGAAGTGCAGAAGGCACCGGTCGCAAGGCGAAGGCCGGTGTGGTGGATCGAATCCACCTTCCGCAATAAACGCTCGGCTGCGGATGCATAAAACTCGCATCCGTAGTCGAGCTTCGAGCGAACAAAGGATCCATAAAAAAGTAAGGCGGTAGCCCTATCAGCGCCCCAAGCGCTGAACGTCACGGAACGGAGAATGTCCATGGCGCGGGTACAAGAGACCCTAAGGCTGCGAATATGAGCTTCCCAGGTGAGGCGTCGGTCGAATACAAGACCAAGGAAACGGTGCGACTCAACCACATCCAGGCGCACCCCATTAAGAAACAAATCTGGGTCGGGGTGAAGCCGTGGATGGCGGCAGAAGTGCACCACCTTAGTCTTGGCCAAAGAAAACCGAAACCTGTGCGCTTCGGCATAGTGAGAGACGCGGTTCAATGCCTGTTGGAGTCGACGCTCCAGAGTTGGCATCTGGGCCGCGCCAAAAGAGATCGAAAGGTCGTCCACGTAGAGCGTAGCGAGAACATCTTCCGGCAGCACCGAGGTGATGCTGTTGATGCTCAGGGCAAAGAGTGTGACACTGAGGACACTTCCCTGCGGGACACCCTCTTCCTGCTCCTTTGGGCCGGAGAGGGCTCCCCCCACCCGTACGCGGAATCGACGATCTCGCAAAAATTCAGATATAAAAATTGGGAGGCGTCCCCTCGCCCATATCGTGTGGAGAGTCTCCATGATACCGTATCGCCATGCGGTATCATAGGCCTTCTTCAGATCAAAAAACACCGTGGCGTAGTGCTGTCTACGAAGGAAAGCCTCGCAGACGGCACTTTCCAGTCGGAACAGAGCATCCGACGTGGAGTGGAACTTACGGAAGCCGCACTGTGCAGAAGACAGATGGCCTCCGCTGTCCAGGAAATAGGCTAATCTAACATTTACCAATTTCTCCATCAACTTGCACACGCAAGAGGTTAGAGAGATTGGGCAGAAACCGGTCCGAGTAGAGTGATCTCTCCCCGGCTTGCGAAAGGCGAGCACAGTAGCGATTCGCCAGGAGTCTGGGAGAAGACCTTCCACCCAGATCCTGTTGAACAAATCTAACAGAAAGGCCATGCCTCGCTCACCCAGGTGTCGAAGCATGGCGTACGGGACATCGTCCGGACCATGGGCGGTGTCCGCGCACGAAGCGAGAGCGGAACCCAACTCACTCACAGTAAACTTGTCGTTGAAGGGTTCTCCGCCTCTGGAGGTAAAGTCCAGCCGGCGGCCTTCCGCGACATCACGACGTGCATTGAATGCTGGCGGAGCAGCATCACGGCTAGAGAATGCGGAAAAAGCGGTCGCTAAGGATTCCGCCACGGACGCGGGGTCCGAGATTGCGGTCCCATTCTCCTGGAGAACGGGAGGGGGGTCCTGCGAGAACTTGCCCCGAATCCTTTTGACTCGCTTCCACACCTCAGCAAAAGGGGTCTTCCCGTTAAGTGAAGACACGTATGCCCGCCAAGAAGAGCGGCGGGCGTGCTCGAAATATACCGGAACCTAGCCCTAGCCCGACGAAATTCAGCGACAGTGAAATCGTTCGGGCGGCGCTTATAGCGCATGTAGGCATAACGCTTCTGTTTGAGGGCCGTCTCACACTCGGCCGACCACCATGGGAGTGGTCGGCGTGCAAAACGGCCAGACGTCCTAGGAATAGTAGTCAGGCCTACGGCGATGAGGTTGCCGGAGAAGAACTCAACGGCCTCATCTACCGACCTAAACTCCTCGACTGAGATAGAGAATTCAGTCATTTCCTGAAATGCAGGCCACCGCGCCCGCGCCAAGCACCACCGAGGTGGTCTCTCAGGCGGCAGTTGCCCTGAAAATGATATTTGAATGGGAAAGTGATCACTACCATGGAGGTCATCGACCACCCCCCAATCAAAATCAGGCTGTGCATCTGAAGAGCACAAAGATAGGTCAAGGCAAGAAAATGAAGCGGTTCTCGGACAGTGATGCGTAAACTCATCCACGTTTAGGACACCCATCTCAAGCTCTTCGATCAGATCGGCAAGGACTTGTCCCCTGGGATTTATGGAGTAATCTCCCCAGAGTTTAGCCGGGGCAGCGTATTAACCCTTTTTGCCGCCAGCTTTACCAGGGGAGCGCCCAGGTTGGGTAGAGCCCGCAGAAGGGCTCCGAATGGGCGGGAAAACAACCGTGCTTGTTGGCCTGGATGGGCCAGGAGCAGAGGGTGCCTTTCTAACTACTGAGGCATATGACGCCCCAGGCAGAGCCGGGCGCGCCAAGAACAAGGCATTTGCCTCGCGGAATGAGATCGATCCTGGGCCTGAACGGCAAGGATTTCTTTCTCAAGGAGATATGCACCACATTGCTTCGAAGAAGCAGGGTGCGGCTCTCCGCAATTGACACACTTGGCCACACACGATTCGGACTTATCGTGTGTGACCTTGGAGCAATTTACACATACTTCGGGTGACCCTGACTTTGCACGTCTACAAGAATGTTTCGTATGGCCGAAGCAGTGACAGTAATAGCACCGCCGCGGCAGTGGCACGAATGCCTTCACGCGGTAGCAGTACTAACTGGCACGCACTGACTCAGGGAGCTTGTCACAGTCGAACGTGACGAAGAGTGTAGGTGTGGGTCTCGAGGCCCCTCCCTGTTTTCTCATCACACGTTCGACCTTGACCGCCCCATGGTCGGCCAGCTCTAGGGTAATGTCCTCAATGGAGTAGTCAACGAGTTCCCTCGCATAAACTACTCCTTTCACAAAGTTCATGGTAGAGTGCGGCGTCACACTCACCGGGGTGCCATAAAGTGTCCGAAGAGCACTTATCTTGGCCGCCTCGGCGGGATTCGCCACATTCGCCAGAAGGCTTCCGTCCGAGAAACGGGTTACCTTTGGCTCTCTACCAATTGCACTAGCTAATCCTCTTCTCTGATGGATCGTGTTGCACTTGGACAATATGGTGCCATCAGTGGAGCGAATAACGAGGAAGCGTTTGAAGCCAGCGGGCTCGAAAACGCCAGGTAACCTCTGAATGAGGGGCTCCGATGTCATCGAGGCTCCGCCTTGTGCACTTTTGGTCCTTGTCATCGTCAGGAGCTCCGTACCCGAAGTGGCAGAGGGACCGGATGTGCCGATCTTGGCTTGGTCGCTTGCCAAAGTGGCAGCAGACCCATCCGTCCCCGTAGCCCCCGCGGATGGAGAGGAGCTCCGAGTCTTTTTCGTCTTTTTGGTCTTTTTCGTTCTTTTCTTTTTTGGAGAGGAGGGCGGGGAATGAACCCGCTTCTCACCCCCACCGGTAGAAGCCCCCAGGCCAGATAGACCGGCCTCAGCCAGGTCCTTCTCCGAAATGGAGAAGGTCCTGGTGGTCGCAGGGGCCTCATCCGGAGGAGATCCCTCCCCTCCTTGTACTGCCTGAGAATCCCCAGCTGTTTACTGAGGACCTTACATAGGGGCGGATTCGGGTTCGGTGCTTGGCGCCGAGAGCGGATTCCCGCCTATGGAAGGCCCTACCGTCTGAGGCTGGGTCTTCTCAAGGACCATGTCTATCACAGGAGGGGCCTTCAGTTGGCCATCCCCTCCCAGGACATCGCAGGTCCCCTTGGCAGCGTCATAAGTCTTTAGTTGGGAGGCACAGGCCTTGACCCCGGCAAGGTTTAATATTCTTGCCAGCAGGTCTTTTGAGGGAAGCGCCTGAAGGGGCCTGGCTTCTCTCTCCACCCTAAGGGGGTTTGCCCTACCGAGCCGCTTGCACGAGGGGCGGTCGGCAATGGGCTGCCTGCTGGAAATCTTGGTAGTCCCATTAGAAAGCAAAGGAGGGACTGCGGCTGGAGTTTGGGAGGTGCCCGAAAGCACCTCCAGAGAAGGAGGTGAGGGGGAGTCCCTTGCACCCGTAGGCGTAGGAGAGGAGTAAACCTCCTCTCCGTTTAAAGAGGTATGGAGAATCCCCTGCGCAAGCACAGGGGGGGGGGGACCTCCTGCTTTTCTGTGGAGCTGCACGAGGGCGGCTCCGTTGTTTTAGGGGGAATTAAGGGGAGATGTGTTTTTTTTTTCATCATTGGGCATGGTGACCTTCTTTGTTTTACGGGACGCAATCGCCAACCACCTCTTGCAGTAGCCCGCACTGCAAGAGGTGCTTACGGGCGCGGCAGAGCCAGGCGCCGCCATTTGGGACCACCCCTCCCGCCTGGTGGCCTGGCAGTCCTTCGGCATGGCGGCTCCACCTTAGACACGGCGTAAAATAGATAGATTTTGAAGAGGAGAGGAAAAGGGATGTGAGGAAGGTATGGGTGGGGATGAAGCAGGTTGTTAAAAAAACCCCATCCCGAACCGGAGCTCAGGGGTTAGGGAACAATGTCCCCTTCCCCCTCAGCCCCGATCCGGGGTGGTTGGCTTGAGAAGAAGGTCAGCATTCTACCCTGTGAAATTAGAGGCTGACCAGAGAAAGTTGTGGGAGAGGTTAAATGAAAAGCGACGAGGTAGGGGAGAAATCGGGCTATCTGAAGGAAGGAAGAGTGGCTATCTGGGGCCGGACGGAGCGCTGGATCCCGTCAGCATGGCGGCCAGGATGGCAAATCGCCGCACCCCTTACGGGGTCCTATCGGATCAAGTGAAATACTCGTATGTTGGGATAACTTTACGCATTTGGTTTAATTAAAATAATTTCTCCAATGACAAGCTAAAATGGAGAAAACTCGTACGTACATAGACGTGGCAAGTGTCATAATATAATATTTGCACTTAGAAATAAAACTTACAATTTTCGTTATATTGCGTTATCAGATTCACTATAGTATCATTAGAGATATGTAGGAAAAATTTAGACAAAGGAGTTAGAAAGTTAGTAGCTAAATTGTCTAGCGAGGTGGCACAGGAAAAGATGTAAGTACATAGTTTTGCACGCTAAACAACAGAAGCCAGTGTACACAGAGTGCATTAGTTTTTACATTATCCCCTTTTTATAAAAAGGAGTTACAGTGTCCGACAAATAACATAGGGTGTTTGTATTCATTTTCTTAACCAAAAGAAAATATTTAATAATTATTTATCATTGCAATCGAACTCAATATGATGTTATATTTATACCGAGCACTTATTTTACCTATTTATAACTTTCTCGAAGACATGTTTAGGAATAAGATCATTATTTTGATAGAATTTATTTAATTTGCAAGAAATAAAAGAATTATATATATATATAAGTATTCAATGGTTTCAAAAGGTAATGAAATTTAAAAGGAATATATGAATATATATTATTTCTCTCTTAAATAAATTTTAACATCGAGACTTTAATTTTTTACTCTTATATTTATTGGCCGATTTGATAGTAGGAAAAATAAGACGATAACATAATTTTACATTTTAAACCATTTAAATTTAGGAAATTTTGATCGCTGAATATAAAATATTTTGGGGGTTAACAAAGTTAAGCATTTCATAATTTATTAGTGTACTACATGAGGCTTTATTTTAGCACTCTAGTAAAACTAAATATTTAAAAAAGAGCCTTAAATAATTAATCATGTTGCAAATAATTACTATTTTACTCTTACACCTTAAATGTATAATTTTCTGCATTGCTGATGTTGTTAGTTCAATTTGAATACATACAGAAGTGTAGTTTCGAGGAATTGTTAACATTCACGATTATAAGCAATACAGTTTATTTCATTTCTGACTATTTCTGTTAGCAACCGTAGCTACCTTTTCACCACACAATGATTCGCCACTTTCTTTAGTTTTTATATTGTGTAGTTTGATATTTATAATATAATAACTCCGTTTAATATTTTTCTCTAGTTGAAGAGTAAATTGATGTGAGAGGTAAAATTGTAGTTAAAATGGTTCAATATAAGAGATAAAATAGATAACTAGAATACATCCGCATGAGATCATTAAAACCATAAGTCAAATCTTTTTTTTAAGTTAACTTAAATAATTTGATATACAGATGTAGATAAATTTGGAAAATTATATCACAAGGTACGTTAGGTGAATAGCACAGAATGACCGCCCACTTCTTATATAACACTGGGGAAAGCCCTAATCACCACTAGGGGAGATCAAGTAACTCTACCCATTTTTAGTTCACCCCAAAATTTCATTTGAAACAGTAACTTTATACTTAAGATCTCTTGTTGTTTTTAAGAGAAAAATATAAATGGCGAATTATACTTGATCTCACCCGGTGGTGACTAGGGCGTACGTACCTAATGGTGGTATAAGAAGCAGGAGGTATAATTCAGTGCTATCTACCACACGCACCATTTGTTATAATTTTACAAATTCTTCAAAAATGTTTAGCATAGATTCCGAAAGAAAAAATATAAAATTAAATTTCCCGTTTTCTCTTAAAAAGAAGTGATCTTAAGTGTAATGTTACTGTTTCGAATGAACGTTTATTGTGTTCAATATTTAGAAATGGTGACTGATATTTGATCTTCCCTGGTGGTGACTGGGAGTGCTCCCCAGGGAGATATAAGAACCAAGAGGTATCATTATATGTTATATGTTATCTGTTATAAATTTCGAAATTTAGCAAAAAGGGTTTATCATAGATAATCTAATAAGTTCCGTTTAATTCCTCTTTTTCTCTTAAAAAACAACAATAGATCTTAAGTATGAAGGTACTGTTTCGAATATCTTTGGGTGGTTCATTAGAAATGCTGACCTTTACTTGATCTCCCCTGAGGGGGACTAAAGCGTTCGCCAGGGTGCTATAAGAAGCAGGCTGTATCATTCTGTGCTATCCACCAACCGCATCATATGTTGATAGCTATGGATAACAAAGGAATAAAATTGTTTCTCGATGCCATCTCGTCATAATACCTCGACTAAGTTGGGGACATATTATGCTGCGTTGTGCATTCTCACATATTGCCATGATGATTCCAAGGTTTTAATTTATTATAATAATAAACTATATCTAGCTATCTAATCAAAACATGCTACATGTTTCAACCTAAGTCACACATTGAACTAGCTTGCACATATCAATATTGATTTACCCTGATCATTTGAAGATTTTAAAACTGATACATACAATTTTAATATGATAGAACAGACTAACCTAGTAGTCGGTTAATCTATGACTATAAGGATATGATCGTGTTTATGATTAACTTTTCCTTCTTAACTTTAAATATTCAGTAACTCTTAGGAGATTACTCCCTTTCAACTTAACGACGTCGTCCAACATTAGATTAGCAATTTTGCTGCTCATGCTAATTAATACCTTGGTCTTGATGCCCAACTTCATCGCTCAAATTTATAATAACTGATAAAAACTTAATCGTCCGACGCTGCAGTGAATGAAGCATATAATTTTCTGCAAATTAAGAGGTCGTGTCTCATCTACAGCAGAAGATATGAGAAGGGATTAGAAAAATTTTCTCATTATGAAAGCTTCCGTAATATATGTATTCAATTCAAGCTTTTATGAATTAAATCTTTCTAGAGTAAAAAATTTGATTCTGAAGATTTCACATATTCGAATTCAAGCGCTTAATAATTTACTTAGCGCTGCAAGTATCATTGAAAGATTTGTGGTCAGAATTTTAGAATGAGAAACTAGAATTTTTTAAGCCTAAAGGAGGTGTATAAGTGCTTTTAAATTACGATTTAATACCGTATGAAGACGGAAGTCTTTTGCCTACAATAACAGACTACTTTTCATAGGCAGAAATATTTAATTAGAAACGCTATCTACGTCGTTGAAATTGAAGCAATATATTCATTATAAGTTTACGTTAAAAAATACTTCATTACTTGAATATATATATATATATATATATATATATATATATATATATATATATATATATATATATATATATATATATATATATTCGAAAGATGGATAAAGATCCAAGACAAATTGGTATAGTTGATGTAGTAGCATTATTAGACAACTGATCTACTTCAGGTCCAGCGTGACATCCTTTCGTCCTCGAACTGGGAGACCCCATTATAGAATAGCTCATTTACAAGTCACCAAAAAACTGGTTTCAAAATTACCTTCATAGAAAACTGTAATTCCTACATGAGCACGGAAAAAAATGAAAAGTTTGACAACGACTTTGAAAATTAGATAGTTGAATGATTAAATAGACAAATAGAAGGAACTTATCCGCATCACTACATCGTAGAAGAAAGAGATACTAACGAAGAAATGAAAGCCAAAATTTAATATAAACTTTTATTCTTAAAGTTTCAAGGAAAGGAGATTTAATTGCTTGGTTCATTACAATACAGAAATTTATACGTATTTCTTAAAAATGTGGAACATGCAGTAACATAAAATATGGGAATATTCATCCTTATGAGAACTGCAATAGTGAAGAATTCTCCATTATTGAAATACCTTTATGTCTTCACCTTAGGAACCTTGAATACCCACAGTAATTTCGCTGTAATTCAATTGAAATTAAGGTCAGTAAAGCTATACTAGAACCCTACAATCTACACTTATGTAATTTGTGTCGCAAAATAGAGAGTAATATATATATATATGTGAAACTCGTGATGTTTTATTAATAGAAGTCGGCCGTAATAAATTAAAATCCTAAATCAAATATAAAAGCAACACAATAAAGCGATTAATCAATAGATGATAAACATTGCAAAACTTATACAATAGGGAAATTTTAGAAGTCATTAGTGGGAATAGCTACGAATGGTGGTCAATAAGTTTTGCAAATTAATAGGGCAAAACAGAGGGCGGAGGATGGCTGTTTGTGGGGGTGTTACGACAAGTTATGACAATTCAGGACCTGCAGCCGCACGCTCCTGCCTCATCTATTTAAGAAGCAGTAGCTGATCGCAGATCGTCAGTTACAATTTTTTTAATAATGGAGAAGGTTGAGCACCACGCACTGATAAAATTTTTTAATTAGGAAGGCAAGAATGCAAAAAAGATATATGAACGCATGGTTGCAGTGTACACCAACACCGCTCCTTCCTATGCAACCATTGCTGGCTGGAATAGGGAGTTTCGCCATGGTCGTGAGTCCCTTGAAGATGACCCCCCTCCAGGACCCCCGTCAGACGTGACCAATGAGGACAATGTGGCCCGTGAGGAGAGGATGATCCTCGAAAATCAACGGGTCAAGTTCGAATAAATCGAGCGAGAACTTGAAATGTCACATGGAAGTGTTATCAACATTACCCACACGCCCCCTTGTCGCCTTTAACGTCGTCAAAGTCCACAAGGCCAGAGTTGCACAAGCTGCCCTGCGCGAGTGCGGATTCGAGGAGCTCAACCATTCCCTCTACAGTCCAGATCTAGCCAGTAGCGACTACTTTTTATTCCGCCGCCAGCTCTAGGGCTGCACTGCGTGGAAGCCGGTTTGGGGATGATGAAGATGTCCAGCCTGCCTCCAGGAGTGGATTGAACAGCAGTCGGGAGATTTCTGGTTGTCAGGAATTCGAAGCCTTAGAAACAAGTGGCGCAAGTGCATTAAAGACGAGGGTAGTTATATTGAAAAGTAATAAAACACTTTTCCTCATAACTCGTTTCCTCATATCCGAATTGCAAAACTTATTGAAAGCTCCTCGTATGTATGCAAGTGAAAATAATAAATTTTACTAAATCTTTCAAATGAAGTAAAATCACATAACGTATAAGTTAACAAAATTAATAGTAAAGATTATATATTCTTTTATATATTTCGATACGTATCTAATTGGGTATATGGTCAACAATTTTTCAAAATCCTGAAATTATATTATTTGATCTCAATTTTCTTTTGTCCTTATCCTATGTTTCTTAATCTCTTAGTTATGGCTATTCATAGTTCCATTCACAAAAATCTATTTCACATTAAGACATCCTTGAAAAGTTTCAATCCTTTCTTTACTAATGAGGATACCTTGTGCAAAAAAATTCACTGACCAATATTTCGTCTAAACTCTGAATAGATTCGAAAAGCAAAAACTCTTTATATAACGAAAACTATTCCATCCATTCAGAGGCTATTCTGCGCTCTTGGATAAGGCAATGAACTTTATCTTAATCTATCTTTTCCTCTTTCATTAACAAACATGCGATTAGCAAATTGGAAGGACTCTTTCTCTCATCTAGATGTTTGAATTGCCATTTTTCTTGTCTATTTCCTAGAATCTAACAGAGAATTCGACCCCTAATTGTTACTTAGTTTACATAGAGTTTAATAATCTTAAAGTGGAGTTGAGCGACTGAAAATATCTCTATTAATGCTATTGAGGCAATTTTTGAGAAATCTAGCATTTACCGTGGATAAAGGTCTCCAACAGAGAAAAATTGTATGCTTTTAATATCAATCATTTATCTCCCCTGTACGGAAAAAGTTAATCTTTAACAACAAATTGCTACAATTCATTTTAGTGCATTTACATAGATATATTTTATGCAGCGACCTACTTGGTACCGCTTACGAGCATGCTTTATTATGATGAAGTGTCGAAGAAACAAATCATTGCTAAGTTAACGAGAGATCACATCACTAATATAAAAGATTGTTAAAAAATGGCGTCATTTTCTATTTTTACCCTAATTCACCTTAAGTAAAGATAAGAAATCTGTTTTGTATATGTTCTAGGTAAACTACATTAGTAAGGTTAAACCCTAATTATAGGTAGATGGCGTTCATATAATTGATGCCCTATTCATATGGCGTTGAACACAGTTTTGTATTGCTGAACGTTTTTGTTGATGAGGTACTACACAATTTGTAAGATACAAGAATTCAAAGTGGTATTATAGAAATCAATAAATAGTTTTAGGATCTGTTTTGAACTTGTGTCTTGTAAAATGTAGTCGATTCTTTGCGTTCTCGTTTTATTCTCGACATAAAAAATCATAATCTCCCACAAAAATACGAGTATTTATACCGTTTTATGTCAAACATCAATTAATTTGACTGCCATGTCTAACTAGTTGAATTTTACGTGTTATTATTTTTATAGAAAAAAATAAATAAGATCATGAGGTTCTTGAAATATAATAGGTTGAATCGAATCTAAATTATGTTGATAGGTGACTCACAAATGGAGGGTGAGGATGCTCGAGTTATTCAACTTTTATTTCCACTTAAAACTAATTGTTCAACTAGAAGTTTAACGAGTATTACAACTTCTAAAAATTCGATTATTTCTATCAAGGAAGAAGAATATATATGTAAATTAATGTGCATTTTGGTCAAAGTAAGGTTAATTAATGAACAAACTAGCATAAATGTTGAAAATAAAATTTATTAACTGTATCTAGTAACATTCCAAACTATCCAATACGGATATATGCAATTTGGGTATTTTCTGTATACATCTCTATTTTGAGGGTTTATAATTTTTTAATAATTAAGGTCATCATCATCTGCAACTGTCTTCCCTCAAAATGGGAGTGGCGATCATCAATGCCACGAAAATAAGAACGCTCCCACCCAAATCTTTTTTTGACATAAAAGCAAAAGGATAAACAAAAGATTTTTTCAACGAACAATTGAACCTTTAATGCTATGAGGTTAATCGGTGGGTTTAATCCTTGGGCAGAAGTACCAATGCACACACGCTCACACACACACCCTCATTCATTACTATCATACACAATATCATCAACGTGCCCCACTGTTAGCCATCTATCTCGCAAACACCCATTCACAAAGTTAGTCAAGCTTTTACTAGTACTTTCATTCCTTAACATAACCTAACTCCCACGCTCGTATATTCTCTTCTCTTCTATCTACATCCATTTTTCTTTAATATCTATACCTCTGGTTGCCTTCCGGCACATCTTTTAGGCACAAACCTATTCATATACCGCTTTTCACCATTAACATCTTTTTCACCCTCTCCTAGTCTCTATCTACCATTCGATCACTAAGTATCTCTCTCAAGTTGTCTGAATTTCATGGCTCTCACTCGAGAAATTTCCTTTTCCTTTTTTACCATATTCTTACTCACATAAAAAGAATTTTCACCCTGCACACTCTAATGCACTTTCCAAGTTTGGAGGAATGGCTCGCCTTCTCGACCCTCTTGTGAACTCTACAAGGGAAGGAAGGGGGGGGGGGGGGCTCATAAGGAATCTGCCTCTATACAACTTCAGAAATTTTTACTTCCTATTTTTCCGTCACTTTTTAGATAGATCTCTTATTTAATGCCTCACAACAATCTTAATGATGGTCATCTGTATGGTTCTCTTGAGCTTACAAACCTTTTTCGGTATGATGCCGTCTTTAATTATTCTTTAACTATTATTAAAAAACAAATGCTAGTATATTTTATTTTTAATTCGCTGCATTGAACTATTTGGTTAATGAAACAAGTGAAAATCAATTAAAGTGGTGGATAATTACAAAAATATGAACCAACAAAGCCCTAAATCCCAGTCGAGGCCAGCCAATAGAAGAAAGAAGATTATAGTCGGTGTAATAGAGGTAAAAATAGAGTAGTACCTATAAACCTTTTGACTTTTTAATAAAGATGGCTACCATATAAATACATATCTATTTACAGTTCATAAAAAGATCGTATATAAGTTAGGATATAGGCTATGTGCGTAATGTTTAATTATATTATGAGGCCTTTGACAGAAAGCCTGCCCTAAATAAACCTCAAATTTCACTTCTAACTTTTCTGCAAGATCAATTTTATATAAAATATTGTCTCGTTTGAGATTCAAAGGGTTTAATAATGTGAATACTACATCACTTTAGTGTTATCAACCATAAACTGGGCGAGAGATGAGATAATTGTCACGCCTTGACCATTTTTATTAATATCTTTTCATTGGTTTTATCGCAAGATATTCTGTTTCTCTCCACAATGAATTTACTTGAATACACCACTGGGAAAAAAATATATGATTGCGGCCAATGATATAAGAAAGCATAATTTTCGGGTTTTCTAAAGAGACAGTTATTTCCTTTCTTTTTCTTTGAAAATATTTGTGGTTGCTGATAATATTGCATTACTATTTTATCATTTGCTCAAATTCTTCCTTCAAAGATACTCAATAATGATTATTTTATATACACAGTTTGCGTGGTCGGTCTCTAGGAAAAACGATGATTGTATTTATGATTACCGTCAGAGTAACGCAGGGAGAGTAATCTATTTAAAGATGATATTCTATAGATTAACTTAAGAATGCCATTATACCATTTCAACATCCTCGAGAAATAGAAAATTTATACGGTAACTGTTTTTATAACTTAGAAGTTCACTTAATGAAATATTCGTTGACTGATTTTTCCTTTTAATTTGGTTCTAAATAGATAGAATTAGAGATAATTTGTAAAATATTACTTCCATCCTTTTTTAATTCTTGTTTTTCTCTTTTCAACTTATAATAAGCATATAGACGCAAAAATAACCATATTATTGTTTATTTTATGTTCACCCGATTCTTTAAAATGCACACTTTTCAGATGCCGTCTTTATCCATTGCTTTCCATACGATCTAGGCACATGCCATATTCGGAAAGTAAAATAACACCTTTCATTCTTTGCTTTATCACCGAAACCCCAATTTATATATATTGAGAGCTGTTCGTTTTCTCGTTCGGTTTTAATTTTCATATAATTGGTAGCAAACTGCCTCATGCTGAACTATTTGGATATTTTCTATACCGTAAAATAGGTATTTTGATTCCTTAGGTTCAGTCATTTTAATCAGCCATATTAGGTATATATTTAATATCTTAGTATAAAACACCTAATTGTTATTCTATCTATTATTTTATCTTTAATTAATAACTTTTCAAATAAACATTCACTTGGTAAAAGCTTATAGGAAACATTTCTTTTTCCGATAATGAAAAAAAGAAAAACAGGCGTCGAGTGTCATGGTCATTTATCTTTCAAAACGCGTTATTAACTTCTGTAAATTTTCTTTCTGGCATCTCCATAATTTCAACACGATCCATTCCACCTCCTAACGAAAACTGATTTTAAGGTTGCCATCCATGTTGCTTTCTTCGCTTCCTGCCTTGAATTAACTTTGTTTTCGCTTGATTACAGTCTTTCACTCTTCATCTTATCTGACTCGTTTAAAAGTTTGCAGCCCATGTTCTTATCTGGCGGGCATGTTTTCTTTTTCAAATACTCTGCTTTGCGAATGGAATTGGTGGTCTGTTCCATACAAAATCAAATATAAGATTGTCCTTTCTTATAATTCCTGCAATGCCACCGCCTGATCCTACCTACTTCCTCGCTCACCGTATCCAAACCCTTAATAACGATAGGTTATAGCTCTGATATGTTCCTCACACATGCTTGAGTGAGCGTCCTTTCGCTATATTTGCCCAGAGAATTTTTAATTAGCTGCAAAACAGCGTTCCCATTCCTTTGTTACTTTCAATCTTGCCTTGAAATGTCACGGATTCTCACAAGCTTTACCATTTTAAATTGAGGGACGCTTTGCAAAGATTTGTTTCTTGAGAATAGACACACACAAATCGCTATAGTTAATACGATGGTAGGAAACCAAAGCTAGCTACAGCGTTGCGATGCCGGAGAGAAAAATTACCAAATAAAAAGAGATGCTCACAGGAGGCAGCAGCCAATGAGAGGTGTGTTGAGTCTGGATAAAATCGCAGGCATTTCTCTCCCTTTATCTATATCATCAAATACAGACTCAACTTCATCAATGATCTTCTTTGCCATATAGAGCAGATCTCGGATCATTTCAAAATAAGGCCTGTGAGGTGCTTCATCTTGACTTGTCCGTAAATTAAATAATTATTCTTAAATTAAAATTGTGTCAGTTGAATAATCCTTTATTGAATAAAAAGGGATTCACACATGAGACATTATATCGTTCATTGAATGATACAGGTCATATTAGCCTTTTATTTGTTCAAGGTTGCTATTCCTGAATTGAACGAATTTTTGTGCCTCATTTTGAATTGATCCGATATCTCTCTTCCGTCCCGGGGACTCAGGCGTTTTCATACCCACGATGATTTCCTTGTTCGCTGTTGGTAGCCAGACTTAGTAATCCTAAACTCTCTGTACTACATGCTTTACAGTACTCTCGCTCTCGTTTTACTAGCCCCTTTAGAGAAGAATGACACTCGGTGACCAAGGAATTGGCAACAATGGTTATTCTGATCTTTCTGAGAATTTCTATGTCCGGTCGGAGAACCTTAACCAGAGTTGTTTAAAAGAAGTAGCGCACTAAACTAACTTCATTTTTCTATTTATTTTGTGGACAATAAACCAAAAGTTTTCTCTATAACTCCCATATTAGCCTAGCTTATTTTTTCTTGATTCAACTATTAACATATATTCCCGGTGTTTACTTTAATATTAATATAGAATTTCTGTGATAATTGAAAGAGAATAATTCTTTGGTATATTTGTATGCTTCAGGGACAATTTTTTGTTTCATAGTTACTATATCACTTCAGCTTTCCTGTAATTCTATTTTCACCTAGTTATTTATCATAAGAACCACATTCCATTAAGTACTCATCTAGCTACATGTAAACACTCAGGAGTGGTTTTGATTTAGAGCATGGTTTCGTGGATAACATTGCAGGACATAGTATGTACATATAAAATATATAAAATTAGTTTTCCTTAATCAAAGATGACAAAGAAAGACGATGTAGCCGAGTTCAAAAGAGCTGAGTATCTATAAAGCTCTTGGGATGAGAGAATAAAGATAAAAATTCGTACTTGATGGAGATTCACCTTGCAGAATTCGAGTTGGTTAAAGAGCACATTGCAATAATAAATTGAAATGGTAATAAAAGCTGAGAGAAACATTCAATATCCATTTTTATCTACGAAGGATTGACAGTGTCGCATGTTCCTCTAGGAAAACTGATCATCTTTTTAGGCAACAATCCTTTAAAATACGACTAGATATTTAATAAGAACAAATTCAACTTTATTGGTTACTATTTCCATTCACTGAGTTATATTTTATGATTAAAGGGAAAAGCCAAACTCTGTTTACAAGTATGTGTCTATTACTTTCATCAAAGTTATTTAAAATAAAATAATAAAGCGCCCAGTGAGTGATATATTTGTTTGTACATTTTTCAATATTGAAATTTAAATAATATTTGTATATCCGATTACCGAGGTGGCAGTCAATAAAAATCATGCGTATTAATTTTTTATGATATTGCACTATGTAATAAATCTAAACAGCATTAATAAAAATACAAGGGGCAAATTTCATTTCTCGCCCGCCGATTTCTTTTATTTCGAAATTTTCACCCACCGGCTCACATAAGTTTCCCCGCCCCTGATGTAAAAGCTCTGCCAATCTGCTTATCGCCGGTAGAAGAAGGAAAAAAGTAGCCGAGCTAAAGGAGTTCTTTCCCCTTAATGAGGTTAAATAAAAAATATATGTTAGAGTAGACAAATTTTATATATATTAGTGTGATTTTTTCATTTATAGAATTACAAATTGCGTTCAAAACTTGAGAAAAAAAGGGAACAAAATTACTGCCGATTCCGTGTCAAACTAAAAGAGGAACTCAGATCAGTAAAATAGCGCAATTGAATCTAAATCTGCAGAGGGGAGACTTTTTAAGTTAAATGGCTAGAATTTATTTTTCTAGCAATAATACAAATTTCCGTGAAATGCTCTGGTCAAAATGACTAAGGTCAAATTAATCGAAGGGATGAAATCAATAACCAATTCCAAGATTTTACGAGGAACGGTTGTTTATATATAGGTGATCAATATTTTTAGTATTATTCATATTCGTAGCTTTTTAGAAATCGTTATCTCAATGAAAACTTATTCAAACATTTAGCTTGTGTGCTACAAACTATGAAACATGGAAGTGGTTCTATCATGATATGTAGCTATACATCTGGTTCAGTGCCAAAAGAGTTGTCTTAATGCAAGAAACGATTGAATTCCAAGCTAAAGAATATCATGGCTTTACTTTTTTTAATACACTATCCAGAAACTGCATCATAGTACACCAAGAAATTAAGTTATATTTCAGGATTGCAATTAATGCACCATGCCATACAAGCAGCCACAAAAAGAATTCGTTTGGAGAACTGAGGATGACCCCTCTGGAGTAGCCAAGACAGAGCCCTGGCTAAATCCAATAGAAAACTTTGGAAAGTTCTTGGATAAGAAATACGTATGTAGTACTACAAGAAAGAAAGACAGAACTATTGAAATAGATGCTACAAAAAATGCTGGCCATAATTAAAACACCTGCTATAACTAAGTAATAAAAATAAATAAATATTATATATAAACACTATATATATATATATATATATATATATATTTATATTAAGAAAAATAATTACAGTAACGCAATTAATTATGCGATTGAAAGGCTATTTTTGGCAAACACAGTCTTCATCAAAGCCCTTGGAAGGAGCTCTTCTCACATACACGAGAAGGTAATACTTAAAATAAGCGTTCTCTCAGATAGCCAAAAAACTATCTTTCGATTGTCTTTTTCAAGTGTAACCCCTTGCTTTGTTGAAGAGAATGGAAAATTTATTATTATCTATTTTCGCCACGCCTCATGAATTAAGAAAAATCATTGCAATGCGCAATTAATTATTTGGTCGAAAGGCTATGTTGGGCAAACACAGTCTTCATCAAAGCCCACGGAAGGAGAATACTTATTTTAAGTGTTACCTTCTCGTGAATATGAGAAGAGCTCCTTTCGAGGATTTTAATAAAGACAGTGTTTGCCAAAAAAAGCCTTTCAACCACATAATTAATTGCGTTACTGCAATGATTTTTCTTAAGTTATAAGGCATGGCGAAAATCGATAATAATAAATTTTCAATTCTCTTCGAAAAAGCAAGGGGTGACACTTGAAAAAGCCAATCGAAAGATAGTTTTTTGGCTATCTGAGAGAACGCTTATTTGAAGTATTACCTTCTCGTGTATGTGAGAAGAGCTCCTTCCAATGGCTTTGATGAAGACTGTGTTTGCCAAAAATAGCCTTTCAACCGCAGATATATATATATATATATATATATATATATATATATATATATATATATATATATATGGTAGATAGGGGCAAAAGGCCCACCCTGTGAAAAAGGCCTTTCTGGCTTACCTACTGCACATGCGCAAAAAATGATCAACTAAGTATGGCAACATTAACTCAGTGTAAGTGAAGTTCTTGTTTGAAGAGGGTGTGTCATCAGTTCAACCTAGCCAAAAGCTATGTAAAATTATGTTTTTTTGTTAATAATCTTCTAATATTTCATGAAATGAGATGGTTCTTTGTCTGCAATCTGGCCATAATGTTGTAGTTTATACAAGGATCCTAGTATCTCTTAGAATTTACAGACCTTTTAATGATTTATTGGCAATATGTTTTCACAATGGCTTCTTGAATGCTACATGGATGTCAGGGGCCTGAGGCCTACCTACTTGTTTAAGCAAAAGGCCCAGGGTGGGCTTTTTACCCTGCTGTAATTGGAGTCTATAAAAAGTAAATAAAATGAGGTACATAAGTCACCAAGCTTTGTTTCTCTCTTTTTTAAATTAGGCTTAATGCAAGATGGTACGAACATACAGGCGGTAAAAATAGGACATCTTACAGTGACAATCACCTAGGAAATGTTGTTGTAGCCATCGCAAATGGAGCTTCTGTTATTGGAACATCCAGAGTGTACAAAGTTTTGGCCAGAATTCTGCGTCGCCACAGAAATTAAAAAGTGAATAATCCAGGGTCTACTACATTTTGATCATTCAAGAAAACTTTCTGTGTGGAGCAGGAACATCAACTTGTGAATCTCATAAAAAAAATTGGAAAGTTCTCTCTATAGATTTTCGGCAAAACAATTGAGGCGTTTGGCCTATAATTATGCTGAAAAACTCAAAATTGAGCACCAGTTCTCCAAGAAACCAAAATGGCTGGGTCTGATTAGATTCAGTTTTCTGAAGAGAAACCATCTTTATATTAGAACGCCATAAGGGACATGCATGGCTAGAGCCACACGGTTCAATAAAGAACAAGTCAATAATTTTTTCTACATTTATGAAAATATTTTGAAAGATGTGAAACTCTCGTCTATCAACATTTGGAATATGGGCGAAACAGGGATATCTGTTATGCAGACATCTGGTAAGATCGTAGCATCAAAAGGCAAAAGATGTGTTGGGAAAATCACCACTGCAGAAAGAGGTAAAAATATTACAGTTATTTGTGCTACTAATGCCGCTGGGACTTGCATCCCACTATTGTTCATTTTCCCAAGAAAAGAATGGTCCAGACACTTATGAAAAATTCTCCATCTGGATCTATTGCTGCTTGCACTGACTCTGAGTGAATTGATAAGGACTGTTTTATAAAATGGTCGACACATTTTATTAATGTGGCAAAGCCATCCAAAGAAGACCCACGCATTTAAATCTTTAATGGCCATCATTCCCATGAAACACTAGCTGCAATCGATTTAGCCAGGAAAAATGGTATAATTATGATCAAACTTCTCCCCCCTTGCACCCATAGGATGCAACCTTTAGATAGGACATTCTTAAAATTACTTAAAACAGCATACAGTCAAGCCTGTGACTCCTTTATGTTTTCAAATAAAGGAACAAAGATAACAACCTATGACATTGCAGAAATTTTCTCAATTGCATATAACGGAGTTGCAACAATTGAAAAGTCAGTGAATGGTTTAAAGTTTGTGGGTTGTGGCCACTGGACAAAAACATATTCTCTGATGATGACTTTGTTTCATCAAATATGATTTAAGCATGTGGCAACAAGGAAGATCCTTTGAAAGCACCATCTGCCCTTCAAGCTCAATCTAGGCCTATCACTGAACATTACTCTCTTGTTGTAGAAGAAAATGACCAAGAGCCAAGGAGTCCACAAAATCTCCATCTAAGGTAATAAAACGCTTGATATCAAGCCCAAAAACTTCAAACCACCCAATAACAGGCCAAAAAAAACATGAGCAAGCTCAAATTATTACCTTAAGTCATTTCAAAAGGCACACTGAATTACTCTCTCAAAAAAAGAAGGCCAAATCAGCCGCCCTGAAGAATCCATCCACATCGAAAATTAAGAATCAAAAAAGAAAGGAAGTCAAAAAACAGCTCTTAAAAACCAACAAGTTAAGAAAAAGAAATCCAGATGACCTCAGTGACACGTAAGATTTTTTTTTTAAGGGGCTATCTGGCGACTGCTGACTTAGGCATAAGTCAACGTAAACAAACAGCCTAGTTCTAGGCTACTTTAAAAAAATTGAACAGGAAACAACAATAAAAAGAAAAAACAATAACAATAACAAAACAATAAACAAAACAACAAAAACAACAATTAAACCTGGTTAAATGAAAGGGAGAAGACCGGCCTACCCCCAAAAGTCAACAAGTCCACCAGTCAATGTGCACGCACTCGTCTCGAGTACAAAGGACAGGCGGTAGCGACCCCGCCCATCCCGGAACCGGGACAGGTAACGTGCGCGAAGATCACCCAGACTGGGACATTCGAGAAGAATGTGCCGAAAAGTCTGGGGGACAACGCAGTCGTGACAATACAGCGGAGGCGAGCGCTCCATCAAATAGCGATGCGTCACACGAGTGTGTCGATTCAGAAACGACAGAAAGTGACCTGCAGCCGTCGCGGCATGGGGGATAGGTCCATGGGAACAGTCGCGGCGCAATGGCACGCAACTTTAAGTTCCCTTTTACCGTCTCCCATCTTCTTTGACGAACAGTCCGAAGAGCTGACCGTATTCCTGCCATGTAGCGGGGGGAGGAAGAGCGAAAGGCTAGTCCGGTCGCAGAGTCCTCGTGGACTCTTTGGCGCCCTCATCGGCGCGCTCATTCCCCGCAATTCCTACATGTCCAGGAACCCAGCAGAAGATAATCTCGACATCTGCCCGGCACGCAAAAACCATAGCGTCACGGATATCGCGAACTAAGGGATGTGGAGATTCCAATGACCTGAAAACACCTTAGGGCGCTTTGTGAGTCGCTATAGATCACAATCCGGTCTCCAAACCGGGCACGTCGCGTAATCTCGCGTAACGAGTGATGTATTGCCACCAGCTCGACCGTGAAGACAGACGTAGGGCCTGGTAGAGCCCCGCTGACTTTAAACAGAGGGGATACGGCGTGGAAGCCGATGCCCTCTTTGGACTTGAAGCCATCCGTATACACTGGCACGGTTCCAGCGTGACACGATGTGTGCTCCAAAAAGGTCGAACGCAATACTTCCGGCGCCGTACAAGCTTTAAGAGCAGAGGCGTGGCGACAAATAGTCAAATGTGGTACCCTCTA
This sequence comes from Ceratothoa steindachneri, assembly GCA_963969495.1. Lineage (NCBI taxonomy): Eukaryota > Metazoa > Arthropoda > Malacostraca > Isopoda > Cymothoidae > Ceratothoa > Ceratothoa steindachneri. The sequence continues at coordinate 79,351,561 of OZ018322.1, read as the reverse complement.
AGGTGGCGTAATGGGCAGAAACAGAGGCGCCATCGCCCGAGAGCTATATCTACCTCTCGAAGGAGTTTTCTGGCCCTAAACCCAAAGGGCTTAGGGTATGACTGGCGTCTCTTGGCGGCATGGGCACCATCAAGTTCAGCAGCGGATGCAGTGAGAGCTGTTGGCGGCTGAGGAAGGCGCCGGGCTCGCGCGTACAGGCGGGTGATGCACTGCACGCGTCGCAGAGCGAGTAGCATCTCCCCAGAATTGACCAACAGGCTCTCAATGGGGAAAGTGCGGAAGGCACCGGTCGCAAGGCGAAGGCCGGTGTGGTGGATCGAATCCACCTTTCGCAATAAACGCTCGGCTTCGGATGCATAAAACTCGCATCCATAGTCGAGCTTCGAACGAACAAAGCATCGATAAAAAAGTGGGGCAGTAGCCCTATCAGCGCCCTAAGCGCTGAACTTCATGGAACGGAGAATGTCCATGGCACGGGTACAAGAGACCCTAAGGCTGCGAATATGAGCCTCCCAGGTGAGGCGTCGGACAAATACAAGACCAAGGAAACGGTTCAAATTCACCACATCTAGGTGCACCCATTAAGAAACAAATCTGGGTCGGGGTGAAACTGTAGATGGCGGCAAAAGTGCACGACCTTAGTCTTAGCCAAAGAAAACCGAAACCTGTGCACTACTTAATAGCGAGAGACGTGGTTCAATGCCTGTTGGAATCGACGCTCTAGAACTGGCATCTAGGCCACGCGAAAAGAGATCGAAAGGTCGTCTACGTAGGGCGTAGCGAGAAAATCTACCGGCAGCATCGAGGTGATGCCGTTGATGCCCAGGGCAAAGAGTGTGACACTGAGGACACTTCACTGCACGACACCCTCTTCCTGTTCCTTTGGGCCGGAGATGGCTTCCTTCACCCGTAAGGGAAATCGACGATCTCGCAAAAATTCAGATATGAACATTGGGAGGCGTCCCCTCGTCCCCATCGTGTGGAATGTTTTCATGAAACCATATCGACATGCAATATCATAGGCCTTCTCCAGATCGAAAAAGACCGTGGCGATGTGCTGTCTACGAAGGAAAGCCTCGCAGACGGCATTTTCCATTCGGAACAGAGCATCTGACGTGGAGTCGAACTTGCGGAAACCGCACGTTGCAAAAGACAGATGGCCTTGGCTTTCCAGGAAAAAGGCTAATCTAACATTTACCAATTTCTCCATCAACTTGCACACGCAGGAGGTTAGAGAGATTGGGCGGAAATCGGTCGGAGTAGAGTGATCTCCCTCTGGTTTGCAAAAGGCAAGCACAGTAGCGATTCACCAGGAGTCTGGGAGAAGACCCTCCACCCAGATCCTGTTGAACAAATCTAACAGAAAGGCCACGCGTCGCTCCCCTAGGTGTCGAAGCATGGCGTACAAGACATCGTCCGGACCATGGGCGGTGTCAAAGCACGAAGCGACAGCGGAGCGCAAATCACTCACAGTAAACTTGTCGTTAAAGGGTTCTCCGCCTCTGGAGGTAAAGTCCAGCCGGCGGCGTTCCGCAAAATGACGACGTGCAATGAATGCTGGAAGAGCAGCATCCCATCAAGAGACTACGGAAAAAGCGGTCGCTAAGGCTTTTGCCACAAACGCGGGGTCCGAGATTGCGGTCCCATTCTCCTGGAGAATGGGAGGGTGTCCTGCGAGAACTCGCCCCGAATCCTTTTGACTCGCTTCCACACCTTAGCTATAGGGGTCTTTCCGTTAAGTGAAGACACCTATGCCCGCCAAGAAGAGAGGCACGCGGGCTTCGAAATATACCCGAACCTTGCGCTAGCCCGACGAAATTCAGCGACAGTAAAATCGTTTGGGCGGCGCTTATAGCGCATGTAGGCATAACGCTTCTGTTTGAGGGCCGTCTCACACTCGGCGGACCACCATGGGAATGGTCGGCGTGAAAAACGGCCAGACGTCTTAGGAATAGTAGTCAGGCCCACGGCGATGAGGTTGCCGGAGAAGAACTCAACGGCCTCATCTACCGACCTAAACTCTTCGACTGAGATAGAGAATTCAGTCATTTCCTGAAATGCAGGCCATCGCGCCCGCGCCAAGCACCACCGAGGTGGTCTCTCAGGCGGCAGTTGCCCTGAAAATGATATTTGAATGGGAAAGTGATCACTACCATGGTGGTCATCGATCACCCCCAAATCAAAATCAGGCTGTGCATCCGAGGAGCACAAAGATAGGTCAATGCAAGAAAATGAAGCGGTTCTCGTACAGTGATGCGTAAACCCATCTCAAGCTTTTCAATTAGATCGGCAAGGACTTGTCCCCTGGGATTTATGGAGTAATGTTTCAAGAGAAGATGCCTGCTGATCAGATGTCCAAGCAAGAGATATGGCCTTCGTAACCGTGCCACGACGTGGCGGCAGTCCCCCGCGTCGAAGTCAGCTGACGGTGGAATGTACGCAGAGACCAGAGTATACCTCCTATCCAGGTGAAGCTGAACAGCCAATGCCTGAGAGGAGGTATCTAAAGAGAAAGGAAGAACGGAGACATCATGCCGGGTGTACACTTCGCTTCTCCCAGCCCGGCAATCCCGCGGTGGTGGGGTCGCAAGATCCTTATACCCCGGGAGGGCAAGCAGGGGGCACGCGCTAGCATGGTCTCCTGCAAAAAGATAGCTAAGGGGGAACGGGAACGGACGAGCCTCCGCAGCTCCTCCCAAATAGCCCTGAGTCCACGGCAATTCCATTAAAAGAACATGCCCTCTAGGCCTAGTTGGGAGCAGACGCAAGGGCCCTCCTGGAACTTAAGACCCACACGGGAATGTCCATACGCTTTCCGGGGGCAGAACCCCGGGCGCTCTTGGCCGGACAAAGCGCTAAAGGCGCTGTCGCCTTCGAGGACTTATTGGGGGAGGTTGAGCTCGCCATGCGAGTCTTTTCTTCCCTCCGCCTCGAAACCTTAGGCGGGTGTTGTGGCTTCGGAGGCGGGGGGCGCTCTTTTCGAAAAACCACTGTCTCTGAGCCACTCACTCCACCTCGGGGCGTGGGCGAAGGAGCTTCTTTGTTGCTGTACTACTTGCGGGGAACAGCTTTAGGAACTCCGGAAGATGGGCTAGCGACAATCTTCAGGGGTATTGCCTCCTGTGAGTCTAACGACTCGGTGGAGGCGCGTGGCCGTTTCGCCTTACGGGAAACGGTCACGCTGGGGGAAGAGTGGGGAGCCCTCGTTTTAGCCGGGGTTGGGTATGAACCCTTTTTGCTGCCAGCTTTACCAGACGAGCGCCCGGGTTGGGTTGAGCCCGCAGAAGGGGTCCCAATGGGCGCGGAAACAACCATGCTCATTGGCCTGAATGGGCCAGGAGAAAAGGCTGTCTTTCTAAATATTAAAGCATATGACGTACCAAGTAGAGCCGGGCACACCAGGACCAAGTCCTTAGCCTTGCGAAATGACAGTCGATCCTGGGCCTGAAGGCCAGGATTTCATTCTCAAGAAGATAAGCACTACATTGCTTCGAAGAAGCGGGGTGCAGCTCTCCACAATTGACACACTTCGCCACACATGATTTAGACTTATTGTGTGCGGCCTTGGATCAATTTACACAGACTTCGGGTGCCTTCGACTTTGCACGTCTACAAGAATGATGTTATGTATTGCCGAAGCGGTGACAGTAATTGCACCGCCGCAGCAGTGGTACAAATGCCTTCACGCCGTAGCGGTACCAACCGGCACGCAACGACGAGTGTAGGGGTGGGTCTCGAGGCCCCTCCCTGTTTTCTCATCACAAGTTCGACCTTGACCACCCCATAGTCGGCCAGCTCTAGGATGATGTCCTCAATGGAGTAGTCAACGAGTTCCCTCACATAAACTACTCCTTTCACAAAGTTCATGGTTCGTTTGAGGCGTCACACTCACCAGGGTGCCATGAAGTGTCCGAAGAGCACTTATCTTGGCCGCCTCGGCGGGATTCGCCGCATTCGCCAGAAGGCTCCAAACCGAGAAACGGGTTACCTTTGGCTCTCTACCATTTGCACTAGCTGATCCTCTCCTCTGATGGATCATGTTGCTCTTAGGACAGCATGGTGCTATCAGTGGAGCGAATAACGAGAAAGCGTTTGAAGCCAGCGGGCTCGAAAACGCAGGGTAAACTCTGAATGAGGGGCTCCGATGTCATCAAGCCTCCGCCCTGTGCACTTTTGTTCTTAGTCAGGGGCTCCACAACCGGGAGGGCATTTTTTTTTTTTTTTGATTATGAGGCTATCTGGCGACTGCCGACTTAGGCATAAGTTGCCATAAACAAACAGCCTAGTTCTAGGCTACTTCAAAATAATTCAACAGGAAACAACAATAAAAAGAAATAACAATAACAAAGCAATAACAAAAACGATAACAAAAACAACAACAACAATAAAACTGGGTTAAATGAAAGGGAGAAGGCCGACCTTCCCCCAAAAGTCAATAAGTCCACCAGTCATGGTGCACGAACTCGTCCCGAGTACAAGGGACAGGCGGTAGCGACCCCGCCCATCCCGGTACCGAGACAGGTATCGTGCGCAAAGATCACCCAGACTGGGACATTCGACAAGAATATGCCGAACAGTCTGGGGGGATGACGCAGTCGTTGCAATAGGGCGCATGCGAGCGCTCCATTAAGTAGCGATGCGTCTCACGAGTGTGTCCGATTCGAAGAAGACAGAAAGCAACCTGAAGCCGCCGCGGCATTGAAGGATAGGTCCATGGGAACAGTCGTGGCGCAATGGCACGCAACTTTAAGTTTCCTTCGACCGTCTCCCATCTTCTTTGCCAAGCAGTCCGAAGAGCTGCCCGTATTCCTGCCATGTAGTCGGTGTGAGGAAGAGCGAAACGCTGGTCCGGTCGTAGAGTCCTCGCAGACTCTTTGGCGCCCTCATTGGCGCGCTCATTCCCCGCAATTCCTACATGTCCAGGAACCCAGCAGAAGATAATCTCGACATCTGCCCGGCTCGCCAAACCCGTGGCGTCACGGATATCGCGAACCAGGGGATGCGAAGATTCCAATGCCCCGAGAGCACTCAGGGCGCTTTGTGAGTCGCTATAGATCACAATCCGGTCTCCGAACCGGGCACGTCGCGTAATCTCCCGTACCGAGTGGTGTATTGCCACCAGCTCGGCCGTGAAGACAGACGCAGTGCCTGGTAGAGCCCCGCTGACTTCAAACCGAGGGGATACGGCGTGGAAGCCGACCCCGTCTTGGGACTTGGAGACATCCGTATACACTGGAACGGTTTCAGCGTGACACGATGTGTGCTCCAAAAAGGTCGAACACAATACTCCCGGCGCAGTACAAGCTTTGGGAGCAGAGGCGTGGCGACAAATAGCCAAATGTGGTACCCTCTAGGGTGGCGTCCTGGGCAAAACCAGGGGCGCCACCGGCACGAGAGCGATATCTACCTCTCGAAGGAGTTTCCTGGCCCTAAACCCAAAAGGCTTAGGGTATGACTGGCGTCTCTCGACGGCATAGGCACCATCGAGATCAGCTGCGGATGCAGTGAGAGCTGTTGGCGACTGAGGGAGACGCCGGGCTCGCGCGTACAGTCGAGTGATACACTGCACGCGGCGCAGAGCGAGTGGCATCTCCCCAGCATCGACCAACAGGCTCTCAATGTGGAAAGTGCGGAATGCACTGGTCGCCAGGCGAAGGCCGGTGTGGTGGATCGATTCCACCTTCCGCAATAAACGCTCGGCTGCGGATGCATAAAACTCGCATCCGTAGTTGAGCTTCGAACGAACAAAGGATCGATAAAAAAGTAAGGCAGTAGCCCTATCAGCGCCCCAAGCGCTGAACGTCACGGAACGGAGAATGTCCATGGCGCGGGTACAAGAGACCCTAAGGCTGCGAATATGAGCCTCCCAGGTGAGGCGTCGGTCGAATACAAGACCAAGGAAACGGTGCGACTCAACCACATCCAGGCGCACCCCATTAAGACACAAATCTGGGTCAGGGTGAAGCCGTGGATGGCGGCAGAATTGCACCACCTTAGTCTTGGCCAAAAAAAACCGAAACCTGTGCGCTTTGGCATAGCGAGAGACGCGGTTCAATGCCTGTTGGAGTCGACGCTCCAGAGTTGGCATCTGGGCCGCGCCAAAAGAGATCGAAAGGTCGTCCACGTAGAGCGAAGCGAGAAAATCTTTCGGCAGCACCGAGGTGATGCCGTTGATGCTCAGGGCAAAGAGTATGACACTGAGGACACTACCCTGCGGGACACCCTCTTCCTGCTCCTTTGGCCTAGAGAGGGCTCCCCTCACCCGTAGGCGGAATCGACGATCTTGCATAATTCAGATATAAAAATTGGGAGGCGTCCCCTCGCCCCCATCGTGTGGAGAGTCTCCATGATACCGTATCGCCATGCGGTATCATAGGCCTTCTCCAGATCGAAAAAGACCGAGGCGTAGTGCTGTCTACGAATGAAAGCCTCGCAGACGGCATTTTACAGTCGGGGCAGAGCATCCGACGTGGAGTGGAACTTGCGGAAGCCGCACTGTGCGGAAGACAGATAGCCTCCGCTGTTCAGGAAAAAGGCTAATCTAACATTTACCAATTTCTCTATCCACTTTCAATCGCAAAAGGTTAGAGAGATTGTGCAGAAACCGGTTGAAGTAGAGTGATCTCTCCCCCGTTTGTGAAAGGCAAGCACAGTAGCGATTCGCCAGGAGTCTGGGACAAGACCTTCCACCCAGATCCTTTTGAACAAATCTAACAGAAAGGCCATGCCTTGCTCACCTAGATGTCTAAGCATAGCGTACGGGACATCGTCCGGACCATGGGCGGTGTCCGCGCACGAAGCGAGAGCGGAACGCAACTCGCTTACAGTAAACTTGTCGTTGAAGGGTTCTCCGCCTCCGGAGGTAAAGTCCAGCAGGCGGCCTTCCACGACATCACGACGTGCATTGAATGCTGGCGGAGCAGCATCACGGCTAGAGAATGCGGAAAAAGCAGTCGCTAAGGATTCCGCCACGGACGCGGGGTCCGAGATTGTGGTCCCATTCTCCTGGAGAACGGGAGGGGGGTCCTGCGAGAACTTGCCCCGAATCCTTTTGACTCGCTTCCACACCTCAGCTAAAGGGATCTTCCCGTTAAAGGAGGCCACGTATGCCCGCCAAGAAGAGCGGCAGGCTTGCTTCGAAATATACCGGAACCTAGCCCTAGCCCGACGAAATTCAGCGACAGTGAAATCGTTCGGGCGGCGCTTATAGCGCATGTAGGCATAACGCTTCTGTTTGAGGGCCGTCTCACACTCGGGAGACCACCATGCGAGTGGTTGGCGTGCAAAACAGCCAGACGTCTTAGGAATAGTAGTCAGGCCCACGGCGATGAGGTTGCCGGAGAAGAACTCAACGGCCTCATCTACAGACCTAAACTCCTCGACTGAGATAGAGAATTCAGTCATTTCCTGAAATGCAGGCCACCGCGCCCGCGCCAAGCACAACCGAGGTGGTCTATCAGGCGGCAGTTGCCCTGAGAATGATATTTGAATGGGAAAGTGATCACTACCATAGAGGGCATCGACCATTCCTCAATCAAAATCAGGCTGTGCATCCGAAGAGCACAAAGATAGGTCAAGGCAAGAAAATGATGCAGTTCTCGGACAGTGATGCGTAAACTCATCCACATTTAGGAAACCCATCTCAAGCTCTTCGATCAGATCGGCAAGGACTTGTCTCCTGGGATTTATGGAGAAATCTCCCCAGAGAGGAGGCCTGCCGTTCAGATCTCCAAGCAAGAGATAGGGCCTCGGCAACCGTGCCACGACGCGGCGGAAGTCCCCCGCGTCGAAGTCAGCTGACGGTGGAATGTACGCAGAAGTGATAGTATACCTCCTCTTCAGGAGAAGCAGCACAGCCACTGCCTGAAAGGAGGTATCTAAAGAGAAAGTAAGAACGGAGACATCATGCTGGGTGTAAACCGCGCATCCCCCAGCCAGCCCATCCCGCGGTGGTGGGGCCGCAAGACCCTTGTACCCCGGGAGGGCGGGCAGGTGGCACGCGCCTAGCATGGTCTCCTGCAAAAAGATAGCGGGACGAGACGCGCCTCCGCAGCTCCTCCCAGTTGGCCCGGAGTCCACGGCAATTCCATTGAAGGAATATGCCCTACAGGCCTAGCTCGGAGGAAACGCGGGGGCCCTCCTCGAACTGAAGACCCTCACGGGAATGGCCGTACGCTTCCCGGGGGCAGAACCCCGGGCGCTGTTGGCCGGACAAAGCGCTGGAGGCGCTGTCGCCTTAGAGGACTTATTGGGGGAGGTTGGGCTCGCCATGCAAGTCTTTTCCTTCCTCCGCCTCAAAACCTAAGGCGGGCGCTGCGGCTTCGGAGGCGGGGGGCCCTCTTTTCGAGGAACCACCGTCTCCAAGCCACTCGCTCCACCTCGGGGCGTGGGCGAAGGAGCCGAAGCTCCTTTGTTGCTGTCCTCCTTTCGGGGGACAGCTTTAGGAACCCCCGAAGATGGCCTAGCGACAATCTTCAGGGGTGTTGCCTCCTGTGAGTCTAACGACTCGGTGGAGGCGCGTGGCCGTTTCGCCTTGCAGGAAACGGTCACGCTGGGGGAAGAGGGGGAAGTCCTGGTTTTAGCCGGGGCTGGGTATGAACCCTTTTTGCGGCTAGCTTTACCAGGGGAGCGCGCGGTTTGGGTAGAGCCCGCAGAAGGGGTCCGAATGGGCGCGGAAACAACCGTGCTCGTTGGCCTGGATGGGCCAGGAGCAGAGGGTGCCTTTCTAGCTACTGAGGCATATGACGTCCCAGGCAGAGCTTGGCGCGCCAGGACCAAGTCCTTAGCCTCGCGGAATGAGAGTCTATCCTGGGCCTGAACGGCAAGGATTTCTTTCTCAAGGAGATATGCACCACATTGCTTCGAAGAAGCAGGGTGCGGCTCTCCGCAATTGACACACTTGGCCACACACGATTTGGACTTATCGTGTGCGACCTTGGAGCAATTTACACATACTTTGGGTGACCCCGACTTTGCACGTCTACATGAGCGATTCGTATGGCCGAAGCGGTGACAGTAATAGCACCGCCGCGGAAGTGGCACGAATGCCTTCACGCGGTAGCGGTACCAACCAGCACGCACCGACTCAGGGAGCTTGTCACAGTCGAACGTGACAAAGAGTGTAGGGGTGGGTCTCGAGGCCCCTCCCTGTTTTCTCATCACACGTTCGACCTTGACCGCCCCATGGTCGGCCAGCTCTAGGGTGATGCCCTCAATGGAGTAGTCAACGAGTTCCCTCGCATAAACTAATCCTTTTACAAAGTTCATGGTAGAGTGCGGCGTCACACTCACCGGGGTGCCATGAAGTGTCCGAAGAGCACTTATCTTGGCCGCCTCGGCGGGATTCGCCGCATTCGCCAGAAGATTCCCGTCCGAGAAACGGGTTACCTTCGGCTCTCTACCAATTGCACTAGCTAATCCTCTCCTCTGATGGATCATGTTGCCCTTGGCCAATATGGTGCCATCAGTGGAGCGAATAACGATGAAGCGTTTGAAGCCAGCGGGCTCGAAAACGCCAGGTAACCTCTAAATGAGGTGCTCCGATGTCATCGAGGCTCCGCCCTGTGCACTCTTGGTCTTAGTCAGGGGCTCAGCACACGATGGGGTAGAGAGGCTGGATGAGCCGATCTTGGCTTGGTCGCCTACCAAAGTGGCAGCAGACCTATCCGTCCCCGCAGCCCCCGCGGATAGAGAGGAGCCCCGAGTCTTCTTTGTTTTTCTAGTCTTTTTCTTTTTTGGAAAGGAGGGCGGGGAATGAACCCGCTTCTCACCTTCGCCGGCAGAAGCCCCCATGCCAGATGGGCTGGCCTCAGCCAGGTCCCTCTTCGAAATGGAGAAGTTCCCGCTAGTCGTGGGGGCACCTGTCGGAGCAGATCCCTCCCCTCCTTGTATTGCCTTGGAGCCCTCAGCCGTTTGAAGGGGCCCTCGCATAGGGGCGGACTCGGGTTCGGTGCTTGGCACCGAGCAAAGATTTCCCCCCATGGAAGGCGCTACCGTCTGAGGCTGGGTCTCCTCAAGGACCATGTCTGTCACAGAAGGGGCCTCCAGTTGGCCATCCCCTCTCAGGACATCGCAGGTCCCCTTGGCAGCGTCCAAAGTCATTTGTGGGGAGGCACAAGCCTTTACCCCGGCAAGATTTAATATCCTTGCCAGCAGGTCTTTTGAGGGAAGCGACCGAAGGGGCCTGGATTTCCTCACCCCCCTAAGGGGGTTTGCCCTACCGAGCCGCTTACAAGAGGGGCGGTCGGCAATGACGGCCTGCTAGCTTTCTTGGCAGTCCCCTTAGAAAGAAAAGGAGGGACTGCCGCTGGAAATAGGGAGGTGCCCGAAAGCACCTCCAGAGAAGGGAGTGAGGGGAAGTCCCCTGCACCCGTAGGCGTAGGAGAGGAGTAAGCCTCCTCTCCGGTTAAAGAAGTATGGAGGGTTCCCTGCCTAAGCACAAGGGGGGGGACCTCCATTTTTTTGGTGGAGCTGCCCGAGAGCGGCTCCGTTGTTCTTGGGGAAGTTGGGGGTTGGTTTTTTTTTGGATAATCATCATTGGGCATGGTGACCCTCTTATTTACACGGGACGCAACAGCTCACCACCTCTCACAGTTGCCCGCACTGCAAGAGGTGCTTGCAGGCCCGGCAGAGCCAGGCGCCGCCATTTGGGACCACTCCTCCCGCCTGGTGGCCTGGCAGTCCATCGGCATGGCGGCTCCACCTTAGACACGGCGTAAAAATGATATATTTTGAAGACGAGAGGAAAAGGGATGTGAGGAAGGTATGGGTGGGGATGAAGCAGGTAGTTAAAAACCAGCCACCCCAGACCAGAGCTCAGGGGTTAGGGGACATTGTCCCCCACCTCCTCAGCACCGATGCGGGACGGTTGGCTAAAAGGAAGGTCAACATCTACCCTGTGAAATTAGAGGCTGACCAGAGAAAGTTGTCGGAGAGGTTGTGTGAAAAGAGAGGAAACAAGTGTTTTGAAGGAAGGAAGAGAGGCTAAGCTGGGGCCGGACGGGGTGCTGAGTTCCGTCAGCACGACGGCCAGGATGGCAAATCGCCGCGCCCCTTACGGGGAACCGGGAGGGCAGAGGGGCCGGATGTGCCTTTTTTTGGCTTGGTCGCTTGCCAAAGTGGCAGCAGACCTATCTAGCCCCGCAGCCCCCGCGGATGGAGAGAATCCCTGAGTCTTCTTTGTCTTTTTCTTTTTTGGAGAGGAGGGCTGGGAATGAACCCACTTCTGACCTCCACCGGTAGAATTTCTTAGGCCAGATGTACCGTCCTCAGCCAGCTCCTTCTCCAAAATGTAGAAGGTCCTGGTGGTCGCAGGGGCATCATCCGAAGGAGATCCCTTCCCTCCTTGTACTGCCTGAGGATCCCCAGCCGTTTGAGGAGGACTTTTCAGAGGTGGGGATTCGGGTTCGGTACTTGCCGCCGAGACCGAATTCCTCCCCATGGAAGGCCCTACCGTCTGAAGCTGGTTTTCCTTAAGGACTATGTCTATCACAGGAGGGGCCTTCAGTTGACCATCCCCTCCCAGGACAACGCAGGTCCCCTTGGCAGCGTAATGAGTCTTTTGTGGGGAGGCACAGGCCTTGACTTCAGCAAGGTTTAATATTCTTGCCAGCAGGTCTTTTGAGGGAAGTGACCGAAGGGGCCTGGCTTTTCTCTCCCCCCTAAGGGGGTTTGCCCTACCAAGCCGCTTCGATGGGGAGCGGTTGGCTAAGGGCTGCCTGCTGGCTTTCTTAGCAGTTCCCTAGTAAAGAAAAGAGGGGACTGCTTCTGGAAAAATGGAGGTGCCCAAAAGCACCTCCAGAGAAGGGGGTGAAGGGAAGTCCCCAGCACCCGTAGGCGAAGGAGAGAAGTAAGTCTCCTCTCCGGTGAGAGAAATATGGAGGGTCCCCTGCGCAAGCACAGGGGGGGGGGCTCCATTTTTTTGCTGGAGCTGCACGAGGGCGGCTCCGTCTCTGTTTCAGGGGAAGTTGGGGTTTTTTTTTTATCTTTATCATTGGGCATGGTGACCCTCTTTTTTACACCGAACCCAATAGCTTATCAACTTTTGCAGTTGCCAGCACTGCAAGAGGTGATTACAGGCCTGGCAGAGCCAGGCGCCGCCATTGGGGACCACCCCTGCCGCCTGGTCGCCTGGCAGTCCATCGGCATGGCGGCTCCACCTTAGACACGGCGTAAAAAAGATAGATTTTGAAGACGAGAGGAAAAGGGATGTGAGGAAGGTATGGGTGGGGATGAAGCAGGTTGTTAAAAATCAACCATGCCAGACCGGAGCTCAGGGGTTATGGAACATTGGCCCCTCCCCCCTATGCCCCGTTTCAGGACGGTTGGCCGAGAATAGGATCAGCATCTACCCTGTGAAATTAGAGGCTGACCAGAGAAAGTTGTCGGAGAGTTTGTGTGAAAAGAGAGGAAACAAGTGTTTTGAAGGAAGGAAGAGAGGCTAAGCTGGGGCCGGACGGGGTGCTGAGTCCCGTCAGCACGGCGGCCAGGATGGCAAATCGCCGCGCCCCTTACGGGGAACCGGGAGGGCAGAGGGGCCGGATGTGCCTTTTTTTGGCTTGGTCGCTTGCCAGAGTGGCAGCAGACCTATCCGTCCCCGCAGCCCCCGCGGATAGAGAGAATCCCTGAGTCTTCTTTGTCTTTTTCTTTTTTGGAGAGGAGGGTTGGGAATGAACCCACTTCTGACCTCCACCGGTAGAATTTCTTAGGCCAGATGTACCGTCCTCAGCCAGGTCCTTCTCCAAAATGGAGAAGGTCCTGGTGGTCGCAGGGGCATCATCCGAAGGAGATCCCTTCCCTCCTTGTACTGCCTGAGGATCCCCAGCCGTGTGAGGAGGACTTTTCAGAGGTGCGGATTCGGGTTCGGTACTTGCCGCCGAGCCCGAATTCCTCCCCATGGAAGGCCCTACCGTCTGAAGCTGGTTTTCCTTAAGGACTATGTCTATCACAGGAGGGGCCTTCAGTTGGCCATCCCATCCCAGGACAACGCAGGTCCCCTTGGCAGCGTAATGAGTCTTTTGTGGGGAGGCACAGGCCTTGACCCCAGCAAGGTTTAATATTCTTGCCAGCAGGTCTTTTGAGGGAAGCGACCGAAGGGGCCTGGCTTTTCTCTCCCCCCTAAGGGGGTTTGCCCTACCAAGCCGCTTCGATGGGGAGCGGTTGGCTAAGGGCTGCCTGCTGGCTTTCTTGGCAGTTCCCTAGTAAAGAAAAGAGGGGACTGCTTCTGGAAAAATGGAGGTGCCCAAAAGCACCTCCAGAGAAGGGGGTGAAGGGAAGTCCCCTGCACCCGTAGGCGAAGGAGAGAAGTAAGTCTCCTCTCCGGTGAGAGAAATATGGAGGGTCCCCTGCGCAAGGACAGGGGGGGGGGGGGCTCCATTTTTTTGCTGGAGCTGCCCGAGGGCGGCTCCGTCTCTGTTTCAGGGGAAGTTGGGTTTTTTTTTTTTTATCTTTAGCATTGGGTATGGTGACCCTCTTTTTTACACCGAACCCAATAGCTTATCACCTTTTGCAGTTGCCCGCACTGCAAGAGGTGCTTACAGGCCTTGCAGAGCCAGGCGCCGCCATTGGGGACCACCGCTGCCGCCTGGTCGCCTGGCAGTCCATCGGCATGGCGGCTCTACCTTAGACACGGCGTAAAAAAGATAGATTTTGAAGACGAGAGGATTTTTTATTTTTTTTATTTAAGGAGCTATCTGGCGACTGCCGACTTAGGCATAAGTCGCCGTAAACAAACAGCCTAGTTCTAGGCTACTTCAAAAAATGGGACAGGGAACAACAAAAAAGAAATAACAATAACAAAACAATAACAAAAACAACAACAACAACAACAAAAACAACAACAACAAAAATTAAGCCTAGGTAAAAAAAAGGGAGAAGGCCGGCCTCCCCCAAAAAGTTAGCAAGTCCACCAGTCAAAGTGCACGCACTCGTCCCGAGTACAAGGGACAGGCGGTAGCGACCCCGCCCATCCCGGTACTGGGACAGGTGTCGTGCGCGAAGATCACCCAGACTGGGACATTCGACAAGAATGTGCCGAACAGTCTGGGGGACGACGCAGTCGTTGCAATAGGGCGCAGGCGAGCGCTCTACCAGATAGCGATGCGTCACACGAGTGTGTCCGATTCGGAGACGACAGAAAGCAACCTGAAGCCACCGCGGGATTGGGGGATAGGTCCATGGGAACAGTCGCGGCGCAATGGCACGCAACTTTAAGTTCCCTTCGACCGTCTCCCATCTTCTTTGCCAAGCAGTCCGAAGAGCTGCCCGTATTCCTGCCATGTAGTCGGTGTGAGGAAGAGCGAAACGCTGAGCGCGCCCTCATAGGCGCGCTCATTCCCCGCAATTCCCACATGTCCAGGAACCCAGCAGAAGATAATCTCGACATCTGCCTGGCTCGCCAAAACCGTGGCGTCACGGATATCGCGAACCAGGGGATGCGGAGATTCCAATGCCCCGAGAGCACTCAGGGCGCTTTGTGAGTCGCTATAGATCACAATCCGGTCTCCGAACCGGGCACGTCGCGTAATCTCCCGTACCGAGTGGTGTATAGCCACCAGCTCGGCCGTGAAGACAGACGCAGCGCCTGGTAGAGCCCCGCTGACTTCAAACAGAGGGGATACGGCGTGGAAGCCGACCCCCTCTTGGGACTTGGAGCCATCCGTATACACTGGCACGGTTCCAGCGTGACACGATGTGTGCTCCAAAAAGGTCGAACGCAATACTCCCGGCGCAGTACAAGCTTTGGGAGCAGAGGCGTGGCGACAAATAGCCAAATGTGGTACCCTCCAGGGTGGCGTCCTGGGCAGAACCTAGGGGCGCCACCGGCCCGAGAGCTATATCTAGCTCTCGAAGGAGTTTCCTGGCCCTAAACCCAAAGGGCTTAGGGTATGACTGGCGTCTCTCGGCGGCATAGGCACCATCGAGATCAGCTGCGGATGGAGTGAGAGCTGTTGGCGACTGAGGGAGGCGCCGGGCTCGCGCGTACAGGCGAGTGATGCACTGCACGCGGCGCAGAGCGAGTGGCATCTCCCCAGCATCGACCAACATGCTCTCAATGGGGAAAGTGCGGAAGGCACCGGTCGCAAGGCGAAGGCCGGTGTGGTGGATCGAATCCACCTTCCGCAATAAACGCTCGGCTGCGGATGCATAAAACTCGCATCCGTAGTCGAGCTTCGAGCGAACAAAGGATCGATAAAAAAGTAAGGCGGTAGCCCTATCAGCGCCCCAAGCGCTAAACGTCACGGAACGGAGAATGTTCATGGCGCGGGTACAAGAGACCCTAAGGCTGGGAATATGAGCCTCCCAGGTGAGGCGTCGGTCGAATACAAGATCAAGGAAACGGTGCGACTCAACCACATCCAGGCGCACCCCATTAAGAAACAAATCTGGGTCGGGGTGAAGCCGTGGATGGCGGCAGAAGTGCACCACATTAGTCTTGGCCAAAGAAAACCAAAACCTGTTCGCTTCGGCAAAGCGAGAGACGCGGTTCAATGCCTGTTGGAGTCGACGCTCCAGAGTTGGCATCTGGGCCGCGCCAAAAGAGATCGAAAGGTCGTCCACGTAGAGCGTAGCGAGAATAATCTTCCGGCAGCACCGAGGTGATGCCGTTGATGCTCAGGGCGAAGAGTGTGACACTGAGGACACTTCCCTGCGGGACACCCTCTTCCTGCTCCTTTGGGCCGGAGAGAGCTCCCCCCACCCGTACGCGGAATCGACGATCTCGCAAAAATTCAGATATAAACATTGGGAGGCGTCCCCTCGCCCCCATCGTGTAGAGAGTCTTCATGATACCGTATCGCCATGCGGTATCATAGGGCTTCTCCAGATCGAAAAACACCGTGGCGTAGTGCTGTCTACGAAGGAAAGCCTCGCAGACGGCATTTTCCAGTCGGAGCAGAGCATCCGACGTGGAGTGGAACTTGCGGAAGCCGCACTGTGCGGAAGACAGATGGCCTCCGCTGTCCAGAAAAAAAGCTAATCTAACGTTTACCAATTTCTCCATCAACTTGCACACGCAAGAGGTTTGAGAGATTGGGCGGAAACCGGTCGTAGTAGAGTGATCTCTCCCCGGTTTGCGAAATTCGAGCACAGTAGCGATTCGCCAGGAGTCTTGGAGAAGACCTTCCACCCAGATCCTGTTGAACAGATCTAACAGAAAGGCCATGCCTCGCTCACCCAGGTGTCAAAGCATAGCGTACGGGACATCGTCCGGACCATGGGCGGTGTCCGCGCACCAAGCGAGAGCGGAACGCAACTCACTGACAGTAAACTTGTCGTTGAAGGGTTCTCCGCCACTGGAGGTAAAGTCCAGCCGGTGGCCTTCCGCGACATCACGACGTGCATTGAATGCTGGCGGAGCAGCATCACGGCTAGAGAATGCGGAAAAAGCGGTCGCTAAGGATTCCGCCACGGACGCGGGGTCTGAGATTGCGGTCCCATTCTCCTGGAGAACGGGAGGGGGGTCCTGCGAGAACTTGCCCCGAATCCTTTTGACTCGCTTCCACACCTCAGCTAAAGGGGTCTTCCCGTTAAGTGAAGACACGTATGCCCGCCAAGAAAAGCGGCGGGCGTGCTTCGAAATATACCGGAACCTAGCCCTAGCCCGACGAAATTCAGCGACAGTGAAATCGTTCGGGCGGCGCTTATAGCGCATGTAGGCATAACGCTTCTGTTTGAGGGCCGTCTCACACTCGGCCGACCACCATGGGAGTGGTCGGCGTGCAAAACGGCCAGACGTCCTAGGAATAGTAGTCAGGCCCACGGCGATGAGGTTGCCGGAGAAGAACTCAACGGCCTCATCTACCAACCTTAACTCCTCGACTGAGATAGAGAATTCAGTCATTTCCTGAAATGCAGGCCACCGCGCCCGCGCCAAGCACCACCGAGGATGTCTCTCAGGCGGCATTTGCCCTGAAAATGATATTTGAAATGGAAAGTGATCACTACCATGGAGGTCATCGACCACCCCCCAATCAAAATCAGGCTGTGCATCCGAAGAGCACAAAGATAGGTCAAGGCAAGAAAATGAAGCGGTTCTCGGACAGTGATGCGTAAACTCATCCACGTTTAGGACACCCATCTCAAGCTCTTCGATCAGATCGGCAAGGACTTGTCCCCTGGGATTTATGGAGTAATCTCCCCAGAGAGGATGCCTGCCGTTTAGATCTCCAAGCAAGAGATAGGGCCTCGGCAACCGTGCAACGACGCGGCGGAAGTCCCCCGCGTCGAAGTCAGCTGACGGTGGGATGTACGCAGAAATGATAGTATACCTCCTATCCAGGTGCAGCTGCACAGCCACTGCCTGGAAGGAGGTATCTAAAGAGAAAGGAAGAACGGAGACATCATGCCGGGTGTAAACTGCGCATCCCCCAGCCCGGCCATTATGCGGTGGTGGGGTCGCAAGACCCTTATACCCCGGGAGGGCAGGGAAAAGCACGCACCTAGCATGGTCTCCTGCCAAAAAATAGCTAACGGGGAACGGGACGAGACGAGCCTCCGCAGCTCCTCCCAGTTGGCCCGGAGTCCACGGCAATTCCATTGAAGGAATATGCCCTCCAGGCCTAGCTCGGAGGAGACGCGTGGGCCCTCCTCGAATTGAAGACCCTCACGGGAATAGCGGGACGCTTCCCGGGGGCAGAACCCCGGGCGCTGTTGGCCGGACAAAGCGCTGAAGGCGCTGTCGCCTTCGAGGACTTATTGGGGGAGGTTGGGCTCGCCATGCGAGTCTTTTCCTCCCTCCGCCTCGAAACCTTAGGCGGGCGTTGCGGCTTCGGAGGCGGGGGGCCCTCTTTTCGAGGAACCACCGTCTCCGAGCCACTCGCTCCACCTCGGGGCGTGGGCGAAGGAGCCGAAGCTCCTTTGTTGCTGTCCTCCTTTCGGGGGGCAGCTTTAGGAACCCCGGAAGATGGCCTAGCGACCATCTTCAGGGGTGTTGCCTCCTGTGAGTCTAACGACTCGGTGGAGGCGCGTGGCCGTTTCGCCTTACGGGAAACGGTCACGCTGGGGGAAGAGGGGGGAGCCCTGGTTTTAGCCGGGGCAAGGTATGAGCCCTTTTTTCCGCCAGCTTTACCAGGGGAGCGCCCGGGTTGGGTAGAGCCCGCAGAAAGGCTCCGAATGGGCGCGGAAACAACCTTGCTCGTTGGCCTGGATGGGCCGGGAGCAGAGGGTGCCTTTCTAACTATTGAGGCATATGACGTCCCAGGCAGAGCCGGGCGCGCCAGGACCAAGTCCTTTGCCTCGCGGAATGAGAGTCGATCCTGGGCCTGAACGGCCAGGATTTCTTTCTCAAGGAGATATGCACCACATTGCTTCGAAGAAGCAGGGTGCGGCTCTCCGCAATTGACACACTTGGTCACACACGATTTGGACTTATCGTGTGCGACCTTGGAGCAATTTACACAGACTTCGGGTGACCCCGACTTTGCACGTCTACATGAGCGATTCGTATGGCCGAAGCGGTGACAGTAATAGCACCGCCGCGGAAGTATCACGAATGCCTTCACGCGGTAGTGGTACCAACCGGCACGCACCGACTCAGGGAGCTTGTCACAGTCGAACGTGACGAAGAGTGTAGGGGTGGGTCTCGAGGCCCCTCCCTGTTTTCTCATCACACGTTCGACCTTGACCGCCCCATGGTCGGCCAGCTCTAAGGTGATGTCCTCAATGGAGTAGTCAACGAGTTCCCTCGCATAAACTACTCCTTTCACAAAGTTCATGGTAGAGTGTGGCGTCACACTTACCGGGGTGCCATGAAGTGTCCGAAGAGCACTAATCTTAGCCACCTCGGCGGGATTCGCCGCATTCGCCAGAAGGCTCCCGTCCGAGAAACGGGTTACCTTCGGCTCTCTACCAATTGCAATAGCTAATCCTCTCCTCTGATGGATCATGTTGCCCTTGGACAACATGGTGCCATCAGTGGAGCGAATAACGAGGAAGCGTTTGAAGCCAGCGGGCTCGAAAACGCCAGGTAACCTCTAAATCAGGGGCCCCGATGTCATCGAGGCTCCGCCCTGTGCACTCTTGGTATTAGTCTTCTTTGTCAGGGGCTCCGCAACCGGGGGGGCAGAGAGGGCGGATGTGCCGATCTTGGCTTGGTCGCTTGCCAGAGTGGCAGCAGACCCATCCGTCCCCGCAGCCCCCGCGGATGGAGAGGAGCCCCGAGTCTTTTTTGTATTTTTTGTCTTTTTCTTTTTCTTTTTCGGAGAGGAGGGCGGGGAATGAACCCGCTTTTCACCTCCGCTGGCAGAAGTCCCCAGGCCAGATGGACCAGCCTCAGCCAGGTCCCTCTCCGAAATGGAGAAGGTCCTGGTTGTTGTAGGGGCACCTGTCGGAGGAGATCCCTCCCCTCCTTCTACTGCCTCGGAGCCCTCAGCCATTTGAGGAGGACCTTGCATAGGGGCGGATTCGGGTTCGGTGCTTGGCGCCGAGCCCGAATTCCCCCCCATGGCAGGCCCTACCGTCTGGGGCTGGGTCTCCTCAAGGACCATGTCTATCACGAGAGGGGCCTCCAGTTGGCCATCCCCTCCCAGGACATCGCAGGTCCCCTTTGCAGTGTCGCCAGTCTTGTATGGGGAGGCACAGGCCTTGACCCCGGGAAGGTTTAATATTCTTGCCAGCAGGTCTTTTGAGGGAAGCGACCGAAGGGGCCTGGCTTCCCTCTTCCCCCTAAGGGGGTTTGCCCTACCGAGCCGCTTTGATGGGGAGCGGCTGGCTAAGGGCTGCCTGCTGGCTTTCTTGGCAGTCCCATTGAAACGAAAAGATGGGACTGCCGCCGGGAAAAGGGAGGTGCCCGAAAGCACCTCCAGAGAAGGGGGTGAGGGGGAGTCCCCTGCACCCGTAGGCGAAGGAGAGGAGTAAGCCTCTTCTCGGGTTAGAGAAATATGGAGGGTCCCCTGTGCAAGAACAGGGGGGGGGACCTCCATTTTTTCGGTGGAGCTGCCCAAGGGCGGCTCCGTCGATGAGCAAGGGGGAGTTAAAGGGGTTTGGGTTTTTTTTGGTTGTTCATCTATGGGCATGGTGACCCTATTTTTGCCACGGGACGCAATAGCTCATCACCCCTCGCAGTAGCCCGCACTGCGAGAGGTGCTTACAAGCCCGGCCGAGCCAGGCGCCGCCATTCGGGACCACCCCTCCCGCCTGGTGGCCTGGCAGTCCATCGGCATGGCGGCTCCACCTTGGACACGGCGTAAAAAAGATAGATTTTGAAGAGGAGAGGAAAAGGGATGTGAGGAAGGTATGGGTGGGGATGAAGCAGGTTGTTAAAAAACCCCCATCCCGAACCGGAGCTCAGGGGTTAGGGAACAATGCCCCCTCCCCCCCCAGCCCCGATCCGGGGTGGTTGGCTTGAGAAGAAGGTCAGCATCTACCCTATGAAATTAGAGGCTGACCAGAGAAAGTTGTGGGAGAGGTTGTATTAAAAGCGACGAGGTAGGGAAGAAATCGGGCTATCTGAAGGAAGGAAGAGAGGCTAAGCTGGGGCCGGACGGAGCGCTGGATCCCGTCAGCACGGCGGCCAGGATGGCAAATCGCCGCGCCCCTTACGGGGAAGACGAGAGGAAAAGGGATGTGAGGAAGGTATGGGTGGGGATGAAGCAGGTTGTTAAAAATCAACCACCCCAGACCGGAGCTCAGGGGTTTATGGAACATTGGCCCCTCCCCCCTACGCCCCGTTTCAGGACGGTTGGCCGAGAATATGATCAGCATCTTCCCTGTGAAATTAGAGGCTGACCAGAGAAAGTTGTCGGAGAGTTTGTGTGAAAAGAGAGGAAACAAGTGTTTTGAAGGAAGGAAGAGAGGCTAAGCTGGGGCCGGACGGGATGCTGAGTCCCGTCAGCACAGCGGGCAGGATGGCAAAGCGCCGTGCCGCTAACGGGGGTGACACGTAAGAGGAATAGCCTTGCCTTATTTGTCTAGAGACGTACAAGACAAGTCGTCTAGGACAAGAGTGAGTCCAGTGTTTGGCCACCAAAAATTGGGCTAATGTAAAGTGTTCATCACGACATCCTAGTTACTACTGCCCGAATTGCCTGTCCCATTACAGTGATGAGAACTGAACTACTTTTTTCATTTTTATCATGAAGCATGGCCTATGTTATCTTACATATTTTTGTAGCTAAGTACCAACGTGAGTTTTGTTTCAATTAAAAAAATTAATTTTTTTGGTGTGTGTGGCTAGGGCAAAAATCCATAATTAGGCTACTATTTTTTGTGAATTTATAATGGGGAATGGTCTATGTTTTCATAATTATTTTTTTAGCTAGATACCAAAGTGAGTTTTGTTTCAATTAAAAATTGGTTAGGGCAAAAGGCCCATATGCAAGATATTATTTTAGTGATTTTTATTATGGTGAATGTCCTATGTATTCATATATATTTTTGTAGCTACGTACCAACATGATTTTTGTTTCATTTGGAAAATGATGTCAGTTTGTTTTTTTGTTTTTTTATGGGGAGGGATGGAGCAAAAGGAACATATTAGACCTATGTAGGCTACAATTTTTGTCATTTAATTATAAATCATTGCGTATGTTTTCATAAAACATTTTGTGGTGAGGCGAAAGGCCGATATCTAGGCTTCTTGCCCTAGCAATGGAGCATAAGGCTTACTTACACATTTTGTTAATTTTGTATTTTTTTGCAACTTTCTTTAAATTGTAAAATAATATTACTTTGTTATAATATGAGGAAATACTGTAACTGTACCATTACAAAATTGCACACATTTTGAATAAATAGTTTATTTTTATGAATATTTTTTTTTTAAGGTGGGCTTATTGCCCAACCTTATTTTGTTAGTGGAATCGATATTGCACCCTAACAACTGATGCCCTGTTCCTTAACCTCAATGTCCTGGCTTTTGGGGCGACGTAGCCCGACCACTTATCCTCACCCCAGAATTGCCCTTTTGGGCTAGCTAAAAGACCCTTTGAGAAAAAACATCTTTTTCTTTATCAAATGTAAATTTTATATTGGGATAGCTATGATTTAAATAATCTAAGAAAGAAAGAGCCTATTGTTCTGTTTCAAATATTAGAACCGTATCGTCAACAAAACGACGGTAAAACATCGGTTTCAAAGCAGGAGGGCATTCTCGCAAAGCAACTTCTTCAAAATTGGACATAAAAATGTCAGCAAGAAGAGGACCCATGGGAGAACCCATTCCAACACCATCAACTTGTTGATAGATGAAGTTGTTAAACAGTTGTCTCTAATGGTTAGTTCAAGAAGAGACCGTAAAAGTGACGGTGTCAATTTATGAAAGGTCAATTCCGGTTCTGTGAAGGCCTTTTGGATGATTAGGTCTATGATTTCATTTACGGGGATATTTGTAAAAAGGGAGATGACATCAAAGCTTCCCAAAATTGAGGACCACGAAGTTTTAATTTCTTGAATTCTTCAGACAGAGAATAACTATTGTTAACTTTGTATTGATTAATATAAAAGGGTTAAGTAGAGGTACTAGATATAGAGCCAACTTGTAGGTTGCCATTGGGTATGCCGCTAGTATGGGGCAGAGGAGAACATTTGGCTTGTGGATTTTTGGAAGGCCATACATAAGTCCTAGATTGGAGCCAGAGGAAAAAAGTTGTTTATAAGTTCCTTCATCAATGATATTAAGATTTTTAAGTTTAGAAAGCAAACGATTAACTTTATCATCCAGAATTTGGAAAAGTTTCGAGGGATCTTTGTTGAGAAGTTTAAATTTAGATGAATCTGAGAGGATGTTATTCACTTTGTGAATGTAATCAAATTTGTTAAGAATCACAACACCGTTACCTTTATCAGGCCGGGTGACAAAAATATCAGGATTGTTTCCGAGGTCACGAAGAAGCTGGAAATTATTCTTTTGTATGAAAGGGAAACTAAATCGAAGATTTTTTTTTTTTATCTAAAATTCATTTGCAAGTAGGAAAAAAGATGATTTTAGATGTTGGAAGTTCCCAAGTATAAGAAGAGGTCGTAAATCATAGATAAATTTTTCCCAAAACTGGAAGAAGTTTGGGAATTTGTGAGAAAAAACGGGTAACTTACATTGAAGACCAAGTGAGAGAAGAAAAGATTCTCGTGGCGATAATTTATAATGACACTTTCAGGTGAGTTTAGGTTTGGACGGGACAAATTAAGCTAATTAAGTTTAGCATTATGGGTTTGAATGACTTAGGAAGAATACAAGTTAGTTTCTTTAACAAAAACTAAACTGTAGCAAATATTATCACAAAAGGAAAAGGTTGAGCGCAAATTAGAAAGGGAGAAATTATAACTTTTCTGGGTTTTATGCAAAAGTTGAAATTTGAAGTTGATTTCATTATTAAGGATATAATCCAATGATGACTTGTAAAATTCGGAAGAATACAGGGACTTACGGTAGAGTTTAAAGATTATAAAGTTGGGATAAACATTGTTAGACCTACAAATTTCCAGAAATTGAATGTCAAGTTGTACTTTCTTTAAGTGACTAATATCTGTGTCAACCAATAATTGCATCAACTACTGTTATATTTATCCATATTTAAAGCACCCATAATTAATCCATATCTAAAGTTTCAATAGTTTCCAAATGATTAGTTAAAATTTCAATTAACTAAATAATTTATTTCTAATCCTTGTGTGCATCATAATTTCCGTATTTTTAAACGTGTTCTAAATCTATCTTATAGACCAGAAGATGGGTAAGGTACCCGAAACGTTGTTTTTGATTAAATGATAAATTTTTCATGTCTCATTTGTGGATTTATCATCAACCTATATATATATATATATATATATATATATATATATATATATATGTATATATACTGAATAACTTTACTAAAATGTCTAATTAAATTATATGAATGACTTCATTCATCTTCTGGAAATTGCACCATTTGAGCAAATAACCCAGAATTTGCTGCTTTTTTCTTTCTCCTTATTTTATCTTTGAAATTCTATGGAAGTGTAGTTTTATTAAGCTACATATTACAATTCTACGTAATCAAATGATAACATACTGATTAACTTAATACGAGTTCTTTTCTTTTTTAATTATAATAAGAGACTGATTATTATTTCTATTTGTCACTAACTACTCTCTCTTTACATATAATGAACTTGATTTCTGCCCTTTATCTATCCTTCTTTAGTCAATTTTAACGTTACCCTAATTTCATTGTACATTAATAGAACAATAAAAACGAATCTTAGTTTATTTAAAGTCGCATGCATTTTGAATTAGGGATTAAGTCCTCTGATTGGGTTAATGAAATTCATAAAAAGGTCAAAATGAAAGACATTCACAGATAAGATATCGGTGATCAGGAACCCATCCTGAATTGGGGAAAAGATGCATAGATATTTTTTATTCAACGAGCGAGAATAAAACACTTTGGGAAAGGAAGGATACCTGTTCCACGTTAAGAAAGGGTGGTTACAATCCGATTTTAAGTGCTTCTGAGTGGGAATTAAATAATTACACAGGAGCAAAAAACCCAAGATTCATTCGAGGTTAGTTCAAGAAAAAAGGAAAGGAGTGGAAACCAGAGCTTTATATCGAGTAAATCAAAGATGCTCCTCTTAGAAATATTTGATGTAGTGCTTTTAATCGCATTCCTCACAAAGTTATTAAAATAATTACTGTAAGCAAAAAGAAATTTTATGATAGCGTAAATCTTTTGATTTAAACTGAGCGATTTTATATTGACAGCCAATTCACTTTAGTTCGGGATTCTCGCTCAACAAGAGGGGTCAATATGAATGAATGGAAAAATCAAAGGCAATAGCGAAAAGAGTCTGGGTATGGGCAGGAATGGCTAAAGAAAGATCTAGTCGGACTTACCTAAAGTTCAGGAAGGGTTAGATAGTGTTAAAAAATGGCTAGAAGGATGTTAAAAGGGGTCAATGGGTCTTTAGGAGAGATCACTATGAGTTCATTGCAGGCCTCCTCGATATTGGCTGTGGACCACAGCCCATTCTTGGACAGAAACAGTTTTTCTCCAAAAAGAACATGTTGGTTGTTATGGCAGAACTCAAGGATTTTTCACGAACAAATCAATGTGTGTCTTGGGGGATCTCCATTTAAATTGGCACCAGCCTCAACAAGTTTACCGCCTTAAAGGAGCCTTTACTCACCAAAGAGAGCTCAATGGACTTTGAAAGATGGTTCTTATTAAAAGGGCGCCAAATACACCAAGTTCTCGCCCAAACAATTTGCGGTAAATTCGACACAGGAGAACTGAAATTGAGAAAGGTTGTTACAAGCTCTTTAGCCTAAGCTAAATGGCTAACACGAGGATGTTCTAGTTGTGACGTTAGAAGCGAGAATGTTCTCTCGGTAGCGAACAATGGAGTTTATTTATACCCGAGATGCGACTGCTATGGTAGCATGCGCTATAAAAATACCTTCTCTCAAAAACCTGATATGATAAATGTATAGTTGTGACTCACCGTGAAATGATAAATTAATCAAGCGTTTTTTTTTGTTTTTGTTTTTTTTTTAAGGGACTATCTGGCGACTGCCCACTTAGGCATAAGTCGACGTAAACAAACAGCCTAGTTTTAGGCTACTTTGAAAAATTCAAACACGAAACAACAATAAAAAGAAAAAACAAAAACAACAACTAAACCTAGTTAAATGAAAGGGAGAAGGCCAGCCTCCCTCAAATAGTCAACAAGTCCACCAGTCAATGTGCACGCACTTGTTCCGAGTACAAAGGACAGGCGGTAGCGACCCAGCCCATCCCGGTACCGGGACCGGTAACGTGCGCGAAGATCACCTAGAATGGGACATTCGACAAGAATATGCCGAACAGTCTGGGGGACGACGCAGTCATCGGAATACGGCGCAGGCGAGCGCTCCATCAAATAGTGATGCGTCACACGAGTGAGGCCGATTCGGAGACGACAGAAAGCAGCCTAACGCTGCCGCGGCATTAGGGGATACGTCCATAGGAACAGTCGACGCGCAATGGCACACAACTTTTAGTTCCCTTCCACCGTCTCCCATCTTCTTTGCCGAGCAGTCCGAAGAGCTGCCCGTATTCCTGCCATGTAGTCGGTGTGAGGAAGAGCGAAACGCTGATCCGGTCGCAGAGTCCTCGCGGACTCTTTCGTGCCCTCATCGGCGCGCTCATTCTCCGCAATTCCTACATGTCCAGGAACCCAGCAGAAGATAATCTCGACATCTGCCCGGCTCGCCAAAACCGTAGCGTCACGGATATCGCGAACCAGGGGATGCGGAGATTCCAATGCCCCGAGAGCACTCAGGGCGCTTTGTGAGTAGCTATAGATCACAATCTGGTCTCCAAACCGGGCACGTCGCGTAATCTCCCGTACCGAGTGGTGTATTGCTACCAGCTCGGGCGTGAAGACAGACGCAGCGCCTGGTAGAGCCCCGCTGACTTCAAACAGAGAGGATACGGCGTAAAATCAGACCGCCCCTTAGGACTTGGATCCATCCGTATACACTGGCATGGTTCAAGCGTGACATGAGGTGTGCTCCAAAAAGGTCAAACGCAGTACTCCCGGCGCCGTAAGGGCTTTGGGAGCAGAGGCGTGGCGACAAATAGTCAAATGTAGTACCCTCCGGGGTTGCGTCCTGGTCAGAACCAGGGGCGCTACTGGCCCGAAAGCTATATCTAGCCCTCGAAGAAGTTTCCTGGTCCTAACCTGAAAGGGCTTAGGGCATGATTGGCGTCTCTCGGCGGCATAGGCACCATCGAGATCAGCTGCGGATGCAGTGATAGCTGTTGGCGACTGAGGGAGACGCTAGGCTCGCGTGTACAGGCGAGCGATGCACTGCACGCGGCGCAGAGCGAGTGGCATCTCCCCAGCATCGACCAACAGGCTCTCAATGGAGAAAGTGCGGAAGGCACCGGTCGCAAGGGGAAGCCGGTGTGGTGGATCGAATCTACCTTCCGCAATAAACGCTCAGCTGCAGGTGCATAAAACTCGCATCCCTAGTCGAGCTTCAAGGAACAAAGGTTCGATAAAAAAGTAAGGCAGAAGCCCTATCAGCACCCCAAGCGCTAAACGTCACGGAGAGGAGAATGTATATGGCGTGGGTACAACAGACTCTAAGGCTGCGAATATGAGCCTCCCAGGTGAGGCGTCGGACGAATATAAGACCAAGGAAACGATGCGACTTAACCACATTCAGGCGCATCCCATTAAGAAACAAATCTGGGTTGGGGTGAAGCCTTGGTTTGCCGCAGAAGTGCACCACCTTAGTCTTGCCTAAAAAAAAACGAAACTTGTGCGCTTCGGCATAGCGAGAGACTTGGTTCAATGCCCGTTGGAGTCGCGCTCAAGAGTTGGAATTTGGGCCGCACCAAAAGAGATCGATAGGACGTCCACGAAGAGCGTAGCGAGAACATCTTCCGGCAGCACCGAGGTGATGCCGTTGATGCTCAGGGCAAAGACTGTGACACTGAGGACACTTTCCTGCTGGACATTCTCTTCCTGCTTCTTTGGGCCGGAGAGGGCTCCACCCACCCTTACGCGAAATCGACAATCTCGCAAAAATTCAGATATAAACATTAGGAGGCGTCCCCTCGCCCCCATCGTGTGGAGAGTCTCCATGATACCGTTTTGCTATGCGGTATCATAGGCCTTCTTCAGATCAAAAAAGACCGTGGCGTACTGCTGTCTACAAAGAAAAGCCTTGCAGACGGCATTTTCCAGTCGGAGCAAAGCATTCGACGTGGAGTAGGACTTGCAGAAGCCGCACTCTGCGGAAGATGGATGCCCTCCACTCTCCAGGAAAAAGGCTAATCTAACATTTACCAATTTTTTTTTTATCAACTTGCACACGCAGGAGGTTAGAGAGATTAGGCGGAAACCGGTCCGAGTAGACTGATCTTTCCCCGGCTTGCGAAAGGCGAGCACAGTAGCGATTCGCCAGGAGTCTGGGAGAAGACCTTCCACTATGATCCTGTTGAACAAATCTAACAGAAAGGCCATGCCTCGCTCACCCAGTTGTCAAAGCATGGCGTACGGGACATCGTCCAGACAATGGGCGGTGTCCGCGCACCAAGCGAGAGCGGAACGCAACTCACTCACAGTAAACTTGTCGTTGAAGGGTTCTCCGCCTCTGGAGGTAAAGTCCAGCCGGCAGCCTTCCACGACATCACGACGTGCATCTAATGCTAGTGGAGCAGCATCTTGGCTAGAGAATGCGGAAAAAGCGGTCACTAAGGATTCCGCCACGGACGTTGGGTCCGAGATTGCGATCCCATTCTCCTGGAGAACGGGAGGGGGTCCTGCGAGAACTTGCCCTGAATCTTTTTGACTCGCTTCCACACCTCAGCTAAAGGGGTCTTCCCGTTAACTGAAGACACGTATGCCCGCCAAGAAGAGCGGCAAGCGTGCTTCCAAATATACCGGAACCTAACCCTAGCCCGATGAAATTCCCTGACAGTGAAATTGTTCGGGCGGCGCTTATAGCGCATGTAGGCATAACGCTTCTGTTTGAGGGCCGTCTCACACTCGGCTGACTACCATGGGATTAGTCTGCGTGCAAAACGGCCAGACGTCCTAGGAATAGAAGTCAGGTCCAGATCGATGGGGTTGCCGGAGAAGAACTCAACGGCCTCATCTACCGACCTTAACTCCTCGACTGAGATGGAGAATTCAGTCATTTCCTGATATGCAGGCCACCACGCCAGCGCCAAGCACCACCGGGGTGGGCTCTTAGGCGGCAGTTGCTCTGAAAATGATATTTGAATGGGAAAGTGATCACAACCATGGAGATCATCGACCACCCCCCAATCAAAATCAGGCTGTGCATCTGAAGAGCACAAAGATAGGTCAAGGCAAGTAAATGAACGAGTTTCTTGGAGAGTGATGCTTAAACTTATCCACGTTTAGAAAACCTATCTCAAGCTCTTCGATCAGTTCGTCAAGGACTTGTTTTCTGGGATTTATCGAGTAATCTTCTCAGAGAGGATGCCTGCCGTTCAGATGTCCAAGCAGGAGATACGGCCTCGGCAACCGTGCCACGACGTGGCGGCAGTCCCCCTCGTCGATGTCAGCTAAGAGACCAATGTATGCAGAAATGATAGCTTACCTCCTATCCACGTGCTGCTGCACAGGCACTGCTTAAAAGGAGGTATCTTTAATAGAAAGGAAGAACGGAGACATCATGCCGGGTGTAAGCCGTGCATCCACCAGCCCAGGCATCCCGCGGTGGTGGGGTCGCAAAACCCTTATACGCCGGGAGGGCAGGCAGGGGGCACGCACCTAGCATGGTCTCCTTCAAAAAGATAGCTAACGGAGAACGGGACAAGACGAGCATCCGCAGCTCCTCCCAGTTGGCCCGGAGTCCACGGCAATTCCATTGAAGAAATATGCCCTCCAGGCCTAGCTCGGAGGAGACGCGGATGCCCTCCTCGAACTCACACCCTCATGGGAATGGCCGCACCCTTCCTATGGGCAGAACCTCGGGTGCTGTTGGCCGGACAATGCGCTTAAGAAGCTCTCGCCTTCGAAAACTTATTGGGGGAGGTTGGGCTCGCCAAGCGAGTCTTTTCCTCCCTCCGCTTTGAAACCTTAAACGGGCCTTGCGGCTTCGGAGGCGGGGGGCCCTCTTTTCGAGGAACCACCGTCTTTGATCCACTCGCTCCACTTCGGGGCGTGGGCGAAGGAGCCGAAGCTCCTTTGTTGCTGTCCTCCTTTCGGGGGACAGCTTTAGGAACCCCCGAAGATGGCCTAGCGACCATCTTCAGGGGTGTTGCCTCCTGTTAGTCTAACGACTCGGTGAAGACGCGGGGCCGTTTCACCTCACGGGAAACGGTCACGCTAGGGAAAGAGGGGAGAGCCCTGGTTTTAGCCTGGGTTGGGTATGAACCCTTTTTACCGCCAGCTCTACCAGGGGAGCACCTAGGTTGGTTAGAAAACGCAGAAGGGCTCCGAATGGGCGCAGAAACAACCATGCTCGTTGGCCTGGATGGACAAGGTGCAGAGGGTGCCTTTCTAACTATTGAAGCATATGATGCCCCAGGCAGAGCCGGGCGCGCCAGGACCAAGTCCTTAGCCTCGCGGAATGAAAGTCGATCCTGTGCCTGAACGGCCAGGATTTCTTTCTCAATAAGATATGCACCACATTGCTTTAAAGAAGCGGAGGGCGGCTCTCCGCAATTGACACACTTGGCCACACAGGATTCGGACTTATCGTGTGTGATCTTGGAGCAATTTACACGGACTTCGGGGGACCCAGACTTTGCACGTCTACATGAGCTATTCGTATGGCCGAAGCGGTGACAATAATAGCACCTCCGCGGATGTGGCGCGAATCCCTTCACGCGGTAGCGGTACCAACCAGCACGCACTGACTCAGGGAGCTTGTCACAGTTGAACGTGACGAACAGTGTAGGGGTGGGTCTTGAGGCCCCTCCCTGTTTTTTTATTACTCGTTCGACCTTGACCGCCCCATGGTCGGCCAGCTCTAGGGTGATGCCCTGAATGCTTAGTCCACGAGTTCTCTCGCATAAACTACTCCTTTCACAAAGTTCATGGTAGAGTGCGGCGTCACACTCACCGGAGTGCTATGCAGTGTCCGAGGAGCACTCATCTTGGCCACCTCAGCGGGATTCCTCGCATTCGCTAGAATGCTCCCGTCCGAGAAACGGGTCACCTTCGGCTTAGCACCAATTGCACTAGCTAATCCTCTCCTCTGATGGATCATGAGGCCCTTGAACAACATGGTGCCATCAGTAAAGCGAATATCGAGGAAGCATTTGAAGCCAGCGGGCTTGAAAACGCCAGGTAACCTCTGAATGAGGGGGCCCCGATGTCATCGAGGCTCCGCCCTGTGCACTTTTGGTCTTGGTCAGGGGCACCGCACCTGGAAGGGCAGAGGGGTCGGATGTGCCGATCTTGGCTTGGTCGCCTACCAAAGTGGCAGCAGACCCATCCGTCCCCGCAGCCCCCACGGATGGAAAGGAGCCCCGAGTCTTCTTTGTCTTTTTTGTCTTTTTAGTCTTTTTATTTTTTGGAGAGGAGGGCGAGGAATGAACTCGCTTCTCGCTTTTGCAGGCTGAAGCCACCATGCCAGATGGGCTGGCCCCTGCAGGTCCCTCTTCGAAATGGAGAAGGTCCTTGTAGTCGTAGGGGCACCTGTCGGAGGAGATCCCTCCCCTCCTTGTACTGACTCAGAGCCCTCAGCCGTTTGAGTGGGACCTTGCATAGGGGCAAATTCGGGTTCAGGGCTTTGCGCCGAGCCCGGATTCCCCCCCATGGAAGGCCCCCTGTCCAAGGCTGGGTCTTCTCAAGGACCATGTCTATCACAGGAGTGGCCTCCAGTTGGCCATCCCATCCCAGTACATCGCAGGTCCCCTTGGCATCATCAAGAGTCCCCTGCACCAGTAGGCAAAGGAGACGAGTAAGCCTCCTCTCCGGTTAGAGAAATATGGAGGATCCCCTGCGCAAGCACAGGGTTGGGGACATCTATTTTTTTGCTGGAGCTGCCCGAGGGCGGCTCCGTCGATGTACAAGGGGAAATGTGGTGAGATTTGTTCTTTTATAATTTTCATCCATGGGCATGGTGACCCTATTTATGCCAAGGGACGCAATAGCTCATCGCCTCTTGCAGTTGCCCGCACTGTAAGAGGTGCTTACAGGCCTGGCAGAGCCAGGCGCCGCCATTTGGAACCACTTCTCCCGCCTGGTGGCCTGGCAGTCCATCGTCATCGCGGCTCCACCTTGAACGCGGCGTAAAAGGATAGATTGTGAAGAGGAGAGGAAAAGGGATGTGAGGAAGGTATGGGTGGGGATGAAGCAGGTTGTTAAAAAAAAACATACCGACCTGGAGCTCAGGGGTTAGGGAACATTGTCCCCTCCCCCATTAGCCCCAATCCAGGACGCTTGGCTTGAGAAGAAGGTCAGCATCTACCCTGTGAAATTAGACGCTGACCAGAGAAAGTTGTTTGATAGGTTGTATGAAAAGCGAGGAAACAAGTGTTTTGAAGGAAGGAGAAGAGGCTAAGCTGGGGTCGGACGGGGTGCTGAGTCCCGTCACCATGGCGGCCAGGATGGCAAATCGCCGTGCCCCTTACGGGGTGCAAGGTGTAAACCACGCAACCTTCAGCCGGGCCATCCTTCAGTGGTGGGGTCGCAAGACCCTTACACCCCGGGAGGGTGGGCAGGGGGCATGCCCCTAGCATCGTTTCCTGCAAAAAGATAGCTAACGGGGAACGGGACGAGACAAGCCATCGCAGCTTCTCCCAGTTGGCCCGGAGTCCACGGCAATTCTATTTGAGGAATATGCCCTGCAGGCCTAGCTCGAAGTGGACGCGGGGGCCCTCCTCGTTGAACACGGCGTAAAAGGATAGATTGTAAATATTAGAGGAGAAGCGATGTGAGGAAGGTATGGGTGGGGATGAATAAGGTTGTTACAAAACGCGCCTCCAGTGGGCCATCCCCTCCCAAGACATCGCAGGTCTAGTTGGCTGTATTGTTACTAGTCTTGTGTGGGGAGGCACAGGCCTTCACCCCGGCGAGGTTCAATATTCTTGCCAGCAGGTCTTTTGAGGAAAGCGACCGAAGGGGCCTGGCTTCCCTCTCCCCCCTTAGGGGGTTTCCCCTACCGTGCCGCTTGCACAAGGGGCG
Organism: Ceratothoa steindachneri; assembly: GCA_963969495.1. NCBI lineage: Eukaryota > Metazoa > Arthropoda > Malacostraca > Isopoda > Cymothoidae > Ceratothoa > Ceratothoa steindachneri. The sequence goes on along the minus strand of OZ018322.1, from coordinate 79,318,984 downwards.
GTCGGCAATGGGCTTTCTGCTGGCCTTCTTGGCAGTCCCCTTGGAAAGAAAAGAGGAGACTGCCGCTGGAAAAAGGGAAGTGCCAGAAAGCACCTCCAGAGAAGGGGGTGAGGGGGAGTCCCCTGCACTTGTAGGCCAAGGAGAGGAGTAAGCCTCTTCTCCGGTTAGAGAAATATGGAGGGTCCCCTGCGCAAGCACAGAGGGGGAGGGGACCTCCATTTTTTCGGTGGAGCTGCCCGAGGGCAGCATATGCTGAAACATATGCTTAAACCTAAAACTTAGAGATGAAAATGTTATTTGTCGAGAAAAAAGCTTGAAATACACTTAAAGACGTTGTCAGTGGATTTTTACACGATAACAAAACAGAGAATTACAAAGCTCGTATAGAAGTTATTGAGAGTGAGCACGTATGTGTTGCAAAATGTCACTTAAAGTAAACTCCTTTCACTTTAATTATAAAATTTTTTCTATCGAATCTTGGTGCTATGTCGGAAAAACGGGACGAAGCGATTGTGAGTGACTACTTATGGAATTTGGTTTGAAAAGACAGTTCAGACCAGAAGAGACAACGTCGATCGAATTTTCGCCTTTTAACTATCTATATTTTTTATTCATTGCTTGACAAATTACATTTCATTGCACTATTTTTCATTATTTTTAGTTCCGCGTTGAATAATATTATTACTAAAACAGTTTACATATATAATGCAACTGGCATTACAATATATATTTAATTTTCAACATTTTATGTAAATTCTTGTTCGTATATAATAAAATTATTGTGATTTTTGGCAAGCTTGGTTATATATAATAAGTAATGTGATTTTAGTATTCAGAGAAAATTGAAAGAAAAAAATGAGAGAGAAACAGAATTTTCATAAAAATCTGTTATGCACTGTTTGGAATAAAAGTTTATGAGTGCATAAAAGCTTTGTGAATGATGTATTGAGGAGTTTGTAAAGAGTTGAGTCGAACGTGAAATTTGCTTAATCTGAATGGTTTGAGAAAGATTGAGTGAAGTTATGTCGTGAAAGCCTGAAAGTTTTTTCCAAAGCCTTGAATAACTAATGCACTGAATTAGGGCATTCACTATTCTGGTAGCAAAAGGAATAGAAAGAAAGTGTCGAAAACCAATAATCATTAAATTATGACTGCCTGAATAACGAATAAAAAATAAACTCCAACTAATGCCTTTGTAGTTATTACTAACGAACTTTAATGAGAACTGTAGATTATTTATTATAAGCTAATATTTTCTAAGCTTCGCGAAATGACATGATGTGAGTGGGAGTCATTTGTTTTGGTTTAAATTATTCCTCCTATATTTAGAATAATTCAGAAAAAGGCCGTTTTTACTTACATTTTATATTGGGTGTCCTAAGAAAAAGTGAACTGAAATTAAAATTATAATTTAAAAAGTATTAATTATTTTTTATTATATAAAAGATATTTATTTGCTTCCATAACTCTAAAAATAATAAAGTTTTCGTCAAGATCGCCTTAATAATGGTTGAGCTGCATTTATATAGTGAAAATAACAGCCGCCCAACATTTCATACATAGAGAAGAATTAATTAGTTGATTGCAATTCATCTCTGGCATGGCCCATCAAAAGCCGGCCTGAGAAAGGAGGAGAGTTTAGCTGTGACGTTCAAATGCCTCAGACATAAGAGTAATTGCAAGAAATTAGCCACTCCTACTGGCCATTAATTTTTCTCTTTTCCTTCTCCCACTCTATTCCTTCTAATTCAGCCAATTAAGTTTTTTTTAGAATTAATGAATATAATAGAAATTAATCCTACTTCCTTAAAAGAACTCCTTTACCTAAGAGGTAACAAAAGTAAAACAAAAATTAGGGGTAACAAGCTGAATGAAGAAGGGTAAATATTTGTACACTTGTACTGACGCGGACTATACACACTCTCCTACACAAATACATAAAAGCACTTCCAAAGCACGCGTACACAATCACACCCATGTTAAATCGTAAAAAAATAATTACTTGGTAGCTACCAAGCGCTAGCAATCTTTTTATCATACAGTACTATCAATATTCTGTCTCAAACAGGTACACCAAAAAGTTTGAGCTACATTATCCTGATAGACATTAACGAAATAAATCCAACATTTGGAGCAAAGTTCAGAAGTACTGGAAGGAGAATATTAGATTAACTTTAAAGAAATATTGTTCAGATTCTCCTAATTGATTAAGAACCGAAGAAATGATTGATTATTTTAAAAATCTAGAAAAAATTTAAATGTATGTACATGAAAGAATTTAATGCATATATCAAAATCCTCATTTAATTTCATT